>CM059430.1:51576125-52176125 GCA_030390025.1 Squalus acanthias
AACATAGATTGCAGTTATTATAGAGGAAGCTGTATGACCAGCATTGAACAATAATTTTAGTAAGAGGCCATATGGTGGCAAGTGTTTCGAAGTGCAGAGATGTCCAAGAGTATGGCCGGTGATTCACCGAAATGTGGTACGGATATGCCATAAATCATACTGATGATGGTGGATTAGATCTAAACTTTCAAGGTGATGGATGATTTGAAAATTAGAAACGGCATCCACAGCTTTAGAAAGTATGAAAGTATGAGTGCAAGGGCAATAGGGTAATCATTTGAAAGTTGGGGATCATCTTGGGGCTAGGATGAATACAAGCCAAATTTAAATTGAGAAGGAAAGGTGGACTGAGAGTGAGAGATTGTAGAAACAGCAATAGAAAGGGGTAAGTTTGGAGGACAATGGAATGGATACCATAAAACCAGTGTTCTGATTGGAGTGCATAAAGTAGAGGACTCAATAGACTCGGTAATCTTTTGATAGCAATCAATGTCTTTACCAGATCATTGAGATTAGAGTTAGTGGAGAAAAGTGACCTAAAAAGGTTTACTTTCTTATTAGGAGAGCAGAAACTGAATATTCAGGACTAAAACAAGATGGAAAGGAAGATGCACAGAAGTTACGAGAGACAGTTTTAGAAGGGATCTAAAGGAGCAGTGATTGGGAAGCAGGAAGACAACAGTTGACACTTGGGGGGCGGGGGGAATATTTAGCAACACAACCTGTAATCTGCCAACCATTCAAGAATTTTTATATTGCATGAATGACATTGGTTTTGGGTTGATGGCAGACCTTGCTTTTGGTATTGTCGACTCATTATTCTGGAAGGTGAGTTACAGAGGAATATTCGATATAATAATCTTGTACTAAATGTGGTTGTGAGTCATGGTTTGGGGCAGAGCCAGAAGTGCATATACTCCAGTTTACTGACTGGACAGAAAGTCAAAGCTCAGGCCTGCGATTTAACATAAAGCTCTGTTTTGATGTTGCAGCTGGTTCTGATTCAGTTTCATTAGAATTGTCTGTTTATTGAACAGCAGGTGATCAGGATTCCAGACTTTTTATATTGTCAGCACCTGTACTCACTGTACAAGGTCAAAGCTGTATACACTGTATTTTATTCATTTTTTTTCCTGGCCTCAGCATTGAAAAGGGGTCAATGTAACATGTAGATAAGTAGAATAAAAACAGAAAATGCTGGAAACACTCAGCAGGTCAGGCTGCATCTGCGGGGAGCGAAACCGAGTTAACGTTTCAGGTCGATGGCCTTCATTGCCCTGAAACGTTAACTCTGTTTCTCTCTCCACAGATGCTGCCTGACCTGCTGAGTATTTCCAGCATTTTCTGTTTATATTTCAGATTTCCAGCATCTGCAGTATTTGGCTTTTATGCAGATAAGTGGACTAGACAAATGAGATCACTGTTCATGGATAACAATACATGCGTGGCATTAACAACAGCAGTTTGCATTTATAGAGCGCCTTTAACGCAGGGATGTAGATGAAAGTAGGCGGTCTTGATGCAGAGGATATGGGGTCGGATGATGATCCTAGGCTGCGGGCAGTCTGGCTCAGCTTCAGGCAGTGGCCAGGGAGAGGGATGGAGTCGATGACTAGGGTAGGAGTTTGTGGCTGGTACCGAAGACAATGGCTTCAGTCTTCACAATATTTAATTGGAGGAAATTTCTGCTCATCCAATGTTGGATATCGGACAAGCTGTATGACAAATCAGAGGCAGCAGAGGGGTCGAGAGAGGTGGTGATGAGGTAGAGCTTTGAAGTTCCAGGTGTATATTCACAGCAAATAAGTTGGCACTGCAATGTACAGGCAAAATGACTTGTAAAACTATTCAGATGATGGAGGAAATCTGTCCCATTGTAAGACCACGTCAGTCCCCTCTGAGTTGAAACACAGGATCAGTGATAGTGGTGGCAAAACTGAGCGCCTCCAGTAGCTGCAGTTGTCCAAAACAGAATATGTTACACCAAGAATCTGATTGGTCTCTCGGATATGTTACATGCAATAAAATGTTGTGTGTTCATGGTCTGTAATGAAGATGTTATTTATATGGGGAGCTGTGTAGTTTGGACTAAAGAAAGATTGTGATGTAACTTCTGGCAGTCTGCTCCATACAGCACTGCCACTTGGCTAATAGGTTATACACAGAGTGTTCGGAACATAGTTTGGACTGAAATTGTGAGTATACAGGCAAACAACAGTCGATAATCTGACAGAAATACTACAAGTTTGTCTATCATAAATTTGTAATGAATGGATCACAGTTACTAATCCTTCAATGTGAACATTCTCATACATTAACTATTCAGCACATGATTAATTCTTTAATGCTACAAAGTGTGAAAGTTATTTCCCCCACTCATTCTAAACCTAGAAATCCTATAAATAAAATAGTATCCTCAATAGCAGGCAAGTGAAAATACCTTTGCTGGAGAGGTTGATAGTTATGTATTTCCAGGTTTGTTGCTTGTGAGTTATCCAGTTCCTCTCACTTGATAGGTTGCATAAGCAGCACCACCTCTATAGTGATCATAACTGAGGATACAGGTGCAGCATTCATCGCACTGTATAGTATGATGCACCAGAGAACTGGCACTAATCCTGTACAGACCGACAGCTAGGGTCAGGGGGGTAATGCTCCCGCCCCCAATGTTTACGTCACTGCTCAGACGGGAGGGGGTGCGACGGGAGTGGGAGGGGGGGGCAACGGGGAGAGGGAGGGGGGGCAACGGGGAGAGGGAGGGGTGGCAACGGGGAGAGGGAGGGGTGGCAACGGGGAGAGGGAGGGGTGGCAACGGGGAGAGGGGGGGCGCGAGGAGAGGGAGAGGGGGGCGTGCGACGGGAGGGAGAGGGGGGCGATACGGGAGGGAGAGGGGGAGGGAGAGGGGCGCGACGGGAGGGAGGGGGGTGGCGCGACGGGAGGGAGAGGGGGGGCGAGACGGGAGGGAGGGGGGCGAGACGGGAGGGAGAGGGGGGGCGAGACGGGAGGGAGAGGGGGGGCGAGACGGGAGGGAGAGGGGGGGGCGAGACGGGAGGGAGAGGGGGGGCGAGACGGGAGGGAGAGGGGGGGCGAGACGGGAGGGAGAGGGGGGGGCGCGACGGGAGGGAGGGGGTCGCGCGACGGGAGGGAGGGGGTCGCGCGACGGGAGGGAGAGGGGGGGCGCGACGGGAGGGAGAGGGGGGAGGCGACGGGAGGGAGAGACGGGAGGGAGAGGGGAGGGAGACGGGAGGGAGAGGGGGGAGAGGGGGGAGGGAGAGGGGGGAGAGAGAGGGGGGAGAGACGGGAGGGAGAGACGGGAGGGAGAGGGGGGAGAGACGGGAGGGAGAGGGGGGAGAGACGGGAGGGAGAGGGGGGAGAGACGGGAGGGAGAGGGGGGAGAGACGGGAGGGGGGAGAGACGGGAGGGAGAGGGGGGAGAGACGGGAGGGGGGGAGAGACGGGAGGGAGAGGGGGGAGAGACGGGAGGGAGAGGGGGGAGAGACGGGAGGGAGAGGGGGGGAGAGACGGGAGGGAGAGGGGGGGAGAGACGGGAGGGAGAGGGGGGAGAGACGGGAGGGAGAGGGGAGGGAGACGGGAGGGAGAGGGGGGAGAGACGGGAGGGAGAGGGGGGAGAGACGGGAGGGAGAGGGGGGGAGAGACGGGAGGGAGAGGGGGGAGAGACGGGAGGGAGAGGGGGGAGAGACGGGAGGGAGAGGGGGGAGAGACGGGAGGGAGAGGGGGGAGAGACGGGAGGGAGAGGGGGGAGAGACGGGAGGGAGAGGGGGGAGAGACGGGAGGGAGAGACGGGGAGAGACGGGAGGGAGAGACGGGAGGGAGAGGGGGAGAGACGGGAGGGAGAGGGGGGAGAGACGGGAGGGAGAGGGGGGAGAGACGGGAGGGAGAGGGGGGAGAGACGGGAGGGAGAGGGGGGAGAGACGGGAGGGAGAGGGGGGAGAGACGGGAGGGAGAGGGGGGAGAGACGGGAGGGAGAGGGGGGAGAGACGGGAGGGAGAGGGGGGAGAGACGGGAGGGAGAGGGGGGAGAGACGGGAGGGAGAGGGGGGAGAGACGGGAGGGAGAGGGGGGAGAGACGGGAGGGAGAGGGGGGAGAGACGGGAGGGAGAGGGGGGAGAGACGGGAGGGAGAGGGGGGAGAGACGGGAGGGAGAGGGGGGAGAGACGGGAGGGAGAGGGGGGAGAGACGGGAGGGAGAGGGGGGAGAGACGGGAGGGAGAGGGGGGAGAGACGGGAGGGAGAGGGGGGAGAGACGGGAGGGAGAGGGGGGAGAGACGGGAGGGAGAGGGGGGAGAGACGGGAGGGAGAGGGGGGAGAGACGGGAGGGAGAGGGGGGAGAGACGGGAGGGAGAGGGGGGAGAGACGGGAGGGAGAGGGGGGAGAGACGGGAGGGAGAGGGGGGAGAGACGGGAGGGAGAGGGGGGAGGGCGACGGGAGGGAGAGAGGGGGGAGAGACGGGAGGGAGAGGGGGGAGAGACGGGAGGGAGAGGGGGGAGAGACGGGAGGGAGAGGGGGGAGAGACGGGAGGGAGAGGGGGGAGAGACGGGAGGGAGAGGGGGGAGAGACTGGAGGGAGAGGGGGGAGAGACGGGAGGGAGAGGGGGGAGAGACGGGAGGGAGAGGGGGGAGAGACGGGGGGGAGAGGGGGGAGAGACGGGGGGGAGAGGGGGGAGAGACGGGAGGGAGAGGGGGGAGAGACGGGAGGGAGAGGGGGGGGCGCGCGGGAGGGAGAGGGGGGCGCGCCGGGAGGGAGAGGGGGGGCGAGACGGGAGGGAGAGGGGGGGCGAGACGGGAGGGAGAGGGGGGGCGAGACGGGAGGGAGAGGGGGGGCGAGACGGGAGGGAGAGGGGGGGCGAGACGGGAGGGAGGGGGTCGCGCGACGGGAGGGAGAGGGGGGCGCGACGGGAGGGAGAGGGGGGAGGCGACTGGAGGGAGAGGGGGGGAGAGACGGGAGGGAGAGGGGGGGAGAGACGGGAGGGAGAGGGGGGGAGAGACGGGAGGGAGAGGGGGAGAGACGGGAGGGAGAGGGGGGCGACGACGGGAGGGAGAGGGGGGGAGAGACGGGAGGGAGAGGGGGGAGAGACGGGAGGGAGAGGGGGGAGAGACGGGAGGGAGAGGGGGGAGGGAGAGGGGGGAGAGACGGGAGGGAGAGGGGGGCGCGACGGGAGGGAGAGGGGGGGCGCGACGGGAGGGAGAGGGGGGGCGCGACGGGAGGGAGAGGGGGGAGGCGACTGGAGGGAGAGGGGGGAGAGACGGGAGGGAGAGGGGGGGAGAGACGGGAGGGAGAGGGGGGGAGAGACGGGAGGGAGAGACGGGAGGGAGAGGGGGGAGAGACGGGAGGGAGAGGGGGGAGAGACGGGAGGGAGAGGGGGGAGAGACGGGAGGGAGAGGGGGAGAGACGGGAGGGAGAGGGGGGAGAGACGGGAGGGAGAGCGGGGAGAGACGGGAGGGAGAGGGGGGGCGCGACGGGAGGGAGAGGGGGGGCGCGACGGGAGGGAGAGGGGGGCGCGACGGGAGGGAGAGGGGGGGCGCGACGGGAGGGAGAGGGGGGGCGAGACGGGAGGGAGGGGGGCGCGCGACGGGAGGGAGGGGGTCGCGCGACGGGAGGGAGAGGGGGGCGCGACGGGAGGGAGAGGGGGGGCGCGACGGGAGGGAGAGGGGGGAGGCGACTGGAGGGAGAGGGGGGAGAGACGGGAGGGAGAGGGGGGAGAGACGGGAGGGGGAGAGACGGGAGGGAGAGGGGGGAGAGACGGGAGGGAGAGACGGGAGGGAGAGGGGGGAGAGACGGGAGGGAGAGGGGGGAGAGACGGGAGGGAGAGGGGGGAGAGACGGGAGGGAGAGCTGGGCGAGACGGGAGGGAGAGGGGGGAGGCGACGGGATGGAGAGGGGGGAGAGACTGGAGGGAGAGGGGGGAGAGACGGGAGGGAGAGGGGGGAGAGACGGGAGGGAGAGGGGGGAGAGACGGGAGGGAGAGGGGGGAGAGACGGGAGGGAGAGGGGGGAGAGACGGGAGGGGAGAGGGGGGGGCGCGCCGGGAGGGAGGGGGGGGGCGCGCCGGGAGGGAGAGGGGGGGCGCGCCGGGAGGGAGAGGGGGGGCGAGACGGGAGGGAGGGGGTCGCGCGACGGGAGGGAGGGGGTCGCGCGACGGGAGGGAGAGGGGGGGCGCGACGGGAGGGAGAGGGGGGCGCGACGGGAGGGAGAGGGGGGGCGCGACGGGAGGGAGAGGGGGGGAGAGACTGGAGGGAGAGGGGGGAGAGACGGGAGGGAGAGGGGGGAGAGACGGGAGGGAGAGGGGGGAGAGACGGGAGGGAGGGGGGGGAGAGACGGGAGGGAGGGGGTGGCGCGACGGGAGGGAGAGGGGGGGCGCGACGGGAGGGAGAGGGGGGAGAGACTGGAGGGAGAGGGGGGAGAGACGGGAGGGAGGGGGGGGAGAGACGGGAGGGAGGGGGGGAGAGACGGGAGGGAGGGGGGGGAGAGACGGGAGGGAGGGGGGGGAGAGACGGGAGGGAGGGGGGGGAGGGAGGGGGGGGAGAGACGGGAGGGAGGGGGGGGAGAGACGGGGGGGAGGGGGGGGAGAGACGGGGGGGAGGGGGGGGAGAGACGGGGGGGAGGGGGGGGAGCGACGGGGGGGAGAGGGGGGGCGCGACGGGAGGGAGGGGGTGGCGCGACGGGAGGGAGAGGGGGGGCGCGACGGGAGGGAGGGGGGCGCGACGGGAGGGAGAGAAGCTAGTTCCATTGGATAATCATTAACTCTGCTTTCATTTCACAGGAGTAACTGTGATTCCAGTGCAGCAAGTATCCTGAGGCAGCACTACAAGCGACCGTATTTTATCCCAGCCATTTCCGAATCTAGTAAAATGGACTGGATATTCATGGGAGTGCCAGGGCATGGAGCCCACATGCATGTAAGAATGAGAAACTGTGACTGCTCTTTTGAAAGGGAAGTTTATTCTATCGAATTGCCTCAGACTCTCTTGCGTGCTATAAAGGAGATGTCTGTACCCAAACTGGGGCATCTCCCACTCGCCGTGTGGCTGCATCTTGGGCTTTTGAACTACAGGTTAGAGGCAGTCTAGAAACATTTTGTGTTGTGAAATCCTGACTAGGGAGTGCTTGCTATGGGCCACCATTCCCAGTCGTGTGGTCACATTTTTCGGAAACTAAACTCGCTCTGAAGCATCTCATACCACCAATCAAGCCGTAAAGCATGAAGTTTGACTTCATATCAAAAGTTACTGTACTTCACAGTAATTCATTGTAGGTGAAGCACCAAGATGTTTGAGATATCATAAAGCATATAAATGCAAGTTTTTCTTTCCATGAAAACATGTATGATTGGGAAACACCGTAAACTGTAAAGGAATTCAAGAATTATGGTGCCATTTTATAGAATACACTTCCCTTTAATAACTTACAAAGAAAGTATTTTTTTTTTGCTTAAAAGAAATCTGTTGCAATTTAAATACCATTTCCACAGGCATTTTTCTTTGCTGACCTAAAGACAACAAATGTAATATGTACGGCAATGTTGTACAGCAATTATCTGCTGCTGTTATCGTAGTGAGGGGATTGACACCTGCCAAAAGGTCAGTACTGTCACAAATACACACATCAGCTTGGCTCAGTTGTTAGTATCCTTGCAGGCAAACTCACTCCAGGGCTTCATCTCATAAATCTGGGTACAATTGGATAGGTAAGAGGCCAATCATCTCAGCCCCAGGACATCGCTGCAGGAGTTCCTCAGGGCAGTGTCTTAGGCCCCAACCATCTTCAGCTGCTTCGTCAAAGACCTTCCCTCCTTCATGAGGTCAGAAGTGGGGATGTTCGCTGGTGATTACGCAGTGCTCCGTTCCATTCGCAACTCCTCAGATAATGAAGCAGTCCGTGCCTGCGTGCAACAAGACCTGGACAACATTCAGGCTTGGGCTGATAAGTGGCAAGTAACATTCACGCCACACATGTACCAGGCAATGACTATCTCCAACAAGAGAAAGTCTAACCACCTCCCCATGACATTCAATGGCATTACCACCGTCGAATCTCCCACCATCAACATCCTGGAGAAGTGGGGGTGGGGGGGCTCACCATTGACCAAAAATGTAACTGGACCAGCTACACAAATACTGTGGCTACAAGAGCAGGTCAGAGGCTGGGTATTTTGCGGCGAGTGACTCCCCTCCTGACTCCACAAATCCTTTCCACCATCTAAAAGGCACAAGTCATGACTGTGATGGAATACTCTCCACTTGCCTGGATGAGTGCAGCTCCAACAACACTCAAGAAGCTCGACACCATCCAGGACAAAGCAGCCCGCTTGATTGGCACCCCATCCACCACCTTAAACATTCACTCCCTCCACCACCGGCGCACCGTGTCTGCAGTGTATACCGTCTACAAGATGCACTGCAGCAGCTCGCCAAGGCTTCTTTGACAGCACCTCACAAACCCACGATCTCTACCACCTAGAAGGACAAGGGCAGCAGGTGTATGGGAACACCACCACCTCCAAGTTCCCCTCCAAGTCAGACACCATCCTGACTTGGAACCATATCGCTGTTCCTTCATCGTCGCTGGGTCAAAATCCTGGAACTCCCTCCCTAACTACTGTGGGAGTACCTTCACCACCCTGACTGCAGAGGTTCAAGAAGAACAGCGATGTCCTGGGGCTGAGATGATTGGCCTCCTACAACCACCTTTCTTTGTGCTAGATATGACTCCAGCCAGTGAAGAGTTTTCTTCCTAATCCCCCATTGACATTATTTCTAGAGGGATAGAATTGAAAAGTAGAAAAGCTATGCTAAACTTGCATCGAACCCTGGTTAGACCATACTTGGAGTACTGTGTACAATTCTGTGCCATATTATTAAACGATATAGAGGCACTGGTGAGGGTGTAAAAAAGATTTACAAGGACAATACCAGAAATGTGAGGTTACGCTGATCAGGAAAGGATGAGCAGGCTGGGTCTCTTCTCTTGAAAAGAGAGGCTGAGGGGTGACCTAATAGATACATAGATACATAGATACATAGAAGATAGGAGCAGGAGTAGGCCATCCGGCCCTTCGAGCCTGCTCCGCCATTTAATGAGATCATGGCTGATCCTTCAATTCAGTATCCCGTCCCCGCCTTCTCTCCGTAACCCTTAACCCCTTTTGCCTGTAGAAATATATCTAATTCCCTCTTAAATATATTTAATGAGCTGGCGTACACTGCCCTCTGTGGCAATGAGTTCCACAGGTTCACCACTCTCTGAGTGAAGAAATTCCCCCTCATTTCTGTCCTAAATGGTTTAGCCCTTATCCTTAAATTATGTCCTCTAGTTCTGTTCTCACCCGCCAAGGGAAACATTCCTTCTGCATCTAATCTGTCTAGACCTGTCAGAATTTTATACACTTCTATGAGGTCCCCTCTCAATCTTCTAAACTCCAGTGTGTACATCCCTAAACTACATAGTCTCTCCTCATAGGTCAATCCCGCCATTCCTGGTATCAGCCTGGTGAATCGCCGCTGCACCCCCTCCATGGCAAGAACATCTTTCCTCAGATGAGGCGACCAAAACTGTACACAGTACTCGAGGTGTGGTCTCACCAGTGCCCTGTACAGCTGCAGCAAGGTATCCCTGTTCCTGTATTCCAACCCTTTTGCTATGAAGGCCAGCATACCGTTTGCCTTCTTGACCGCCTGTTGCACCTGCATGCTCGCCTTCAGTGACTGGTGTACAAGAACACCCAGGTCTCTCTGTACTTCCCCCTCTCCCAATTTATTGCCATTTAAATAATAATTTGCCCTCCCGTTCCTGCACCCAAGGTGGATAACTTCGCACTTGTCCACATTATAGTGCATCTGCCATTTATCCGCCCAATCACCCAGTCTGTCCAAATCGCTCTGGAGCTTCCTGGTCTCCTCCTCTGAGCCCACCCCCCCTCCTAGTTTAGTGTCGTCTGCAAATTTGGAAATGCTGCATTCGACTCCCTGATCCAGGTCATTAATATAAATTGTGAACAGCTGGGGACCCAGGACAGATCCCTGTGGTACCCCACTTGTTACTGCCTGCCATTCAGAAAATGAGCCGTTTATTCCAACTCTCTGTTTTCTATCTGACAGCCAGTTCTCTATCCACGTCAATACTTTCCCCTTTATCCCATGAGCTTCAATTTTCCATGCTAATCTTTTATGTGGGACCTTATCGAAGGCCTTTTGGAAGTCCAGGTACACCACATCTACTGGCTCTCCCCCATCTATTTTACCAGTTACTCCCTCAAAAAATTCCAATAGATTAGTCAAGCACGATTTACCCTTTGTAAATCCATGTTGACTCTGTCCTATCCTGTCCCCATTTGCTAAGTGCTCGGCTATTTCATCCTTAATGATGGACTCCAGCATTTTGCCCACAACTGATGTAAGGCTTACAGGTCTGTAATTACCTGCTTTTTCCCTACCCCCCTTTTTGAATAGTGGGGTAACGTTAGCTACCCTCCAATCCATGGGCACTGTTCCCGAGTCTAATGAATTCTGAAAAATCATGCTTAGTGCATCCGCTATCTCTAGGGCCACCTCCTTCAGTACCCTAGGATGCATGTTATCAGGCCCTGGGGATTTGTCCGCCTTCAATCCCTTTAGCTTCCTTAACACCATATCCTTAGAGATATTGATTTGCGTCAGTTCCTCCTTTGCCAATGTCCCTATTTTTCCCGATATCCCAGGGAGGTTTTTTGTGTCTTCCTTCGTAAAGACTGACCCAAAGTATGCATTTAGTTGGTCTGCCATTTCCTTATTTCCCATTATATATTCCCCCGTATCTGACTGCAATGGACCAACTTTGGTTTTCACCAGTCTTTTCCTCTTGATATACTTATAAAAGCTTTTGGAGTTAGTTTTTATATTTTCCGCCAGCTTGCTTTCGTAAGCTATTTTGCCCTTCTTGATTAAGCCCTTTGCCCTCCTTTGCTCTATCTTAAACTGTTCCCAATCTTCCGCTCTGGCGCGTTTTTTGGCTATTTTATACGCCCTATCTTTGGATTTTATGCTGTCTCTAATTTCCCCTGTTATCCACGGTTGAGTCACCTTTTTAGATTTCCTTTTATGCCAGATTGGTATAAACAATTTTTGCAATTTTGTCATTCTATCTTTAAATGCTTGCCATTGTTTATCTACCTCCAGTCCTCCCAGGAACGTTGTCCAATCAGACCTACTCAGTTCCCGTCTAATGGCATCATAATTCCCCTTGTTTAAATTCAGGACCTGAGTCTCTGAGTCAATTTCTTCGCTCTCCATTTCGAGTGAGAAATCGATCATGTTATGATCGCTCTGACCCAAGGGTCCCCGTACAACAAGATTACTAATTAGTCCCTTCTCATTGCACAGTACCCAGTCCAATATAGCCTGTTCCCGAGTTGGTTCCTCGACATATTGATCCAGATAACCATCCCTTAAACACTCAAGGAATTCCTCCTCCTCATTATTTTTACTGATTAGGCTAGTCCAATCTATATGTCTTAAAATTATGAACGGTTTTGATGGAGTAGACACAGAGGGAGTGTTACCACTTGTGGGGAAGAGCAAAGCTAGAGGCCATCAATATAAGATAGTCACCAAGAAATCAAATAGGAAATTCAAAAGAAACCTCTCTACCCAAAGAGTGGTGAGACTGTGGAACTCGCTACCACAGGGAGTGGTTGAGGCAAATAATATAGATGCATTTCTGGGGAGGCTAGATAAGTGTATGAGGGAGAAGGGAATAGAGGGTTACACTGATAGTTAGATGAGGAAAGACTGGAGGAGGCTCGAGTGGAGCATAAATGCTGGCATGGACTGGTTGTGCTGAATGACCTGTTTCTGTGCCGTATATTCTATGACTTCAATTTTATTAGGGCTTCTTGGTACCACACTTGGTCAAAAGCTGCCTTGATGTCAAGGGCAGTCACTCTCACCTCACCTCTGGAATTCAGCTCTTTTGTCCATGTTTGGACCAAGGCTGTAATGAGGTCTGGAGCCGAATGGTCCAGGTGGAACCCAAACTGAGCATCGGTGAGCAGGTTATTGGTGAGCAAGTGCCACTTGATAGCACTGTCGACGACACCTTCCACATTTTGATGATGATTGCGAGTAGTCTGATGGGTGGTAATTGGCAGAATTGGATTTGTCCAGCTTTTTGAGGACAGGACATACCTGGGCAATTTTCCACTTTGTCGGGTAGATGCCAGTGTTGTA
Source organism: Squalus acanthias (assembly GCA_030390025.1). Lineage (NCBI taxonomy): Eukaryota > Metazoa > Chordata > Chondrichthyes > Squaliformes > Squalidae > Squalus > Squalus acanthias. The sequence goes on from CM059430.1 coordinate 51,588,342, forward strand.
GCTGTACTGGAACAGCTTGGCTAGAGGTGCAGCTAGTTCTGGAGCACAAGCCTTCAGCACTACAGCCAGGATGTTGTCTGGGCCCATAGCCTTTGACATATCCATTGCGCTCAGCCGTTTCTTGATATCACATGGAGTGAATTAAATTGGCTGAAAACTGGCTTCTGTGATGGTCGGGACCTCAGGAGGAGGCCGAGATGAATCATCCACTCAGCACATCTGGCTGAAGATGGTTGTAAATGCTTCAGCCTTGTCTTTTGCATTCAAGTGCTGGGCTCCATGATCATTGAGGATGGGGATGTTCATGAAGCAGCCTCCTCCTTCCATTAGTTGTTTAATTGTCCACCACCATTCATGACTGGGTGTGGCAGACTGCAGAGCTTTGATCTGATCCGTTGGTTGTGGAATCGCTTGCTCCTTCTGCTGTTTAGCATGCATGTAGTCCTGTGTTGTAGCTTCAACAGATTGGCACCTCATTTTTAGGTACGCCTGATGCTGCTCCTGGCATGCTCTTCTACACTCTTCATTAAACCAGGGTCAGTCGCCTCTAGCCAAGCTGTTCCAGTACAGCTACAACACTGGCATCTATCTGACAATGTGGAAAACTGCCCAGGTATGTCCTGTCCACAAAAAGCAGGACAAATCCAATCCGGCCAATTACCGCCCCATCAGTCTACTCTCAATCATCAGCAAAGTGATGGAAGGTGTCATCGACAGTGCTATCAAGCGGCACTTACTCACCAATAACCTGCTCACTGATGCCCAGTTTGGGTTCCGCCAAGACCACTCGGCTCCCGACCTCATTACAGCCTTGGTCCAAACATGGACAAAGGAGCTGAATTCCAGAGGTGAGGTGAGAGTGACTGCCCTTGCCATCAAGGCAGCATTTGACCGAGTCTGACATCAAGGAGCCCTAGTAAAACTGAAGTCAATGGGAATCGGGGGGAAAACGCTCCACTGGCTGGAGTCATACCTAGCACAAAGGAAGATGGTTGTGGTGGTTGAAGGTCAATCATCACAGCCCCAGGACATCGCTGCAGGAGTTCCTCAGGGCAGTGTCCTTGGCCCAACCATCTTCAGCTGCTTCATCAATGACTTTCGCTCCAACATTAGGTCAGAAATGGGGATGTTCGCTGATGACAGCACAGTGTTCAGCGCCATTCGCAACTCCACAGATAATGAAGCAGTCCATGCCCGCATGCAACAAGACCTGGATGACGTTCAGGCTTGGGCTGATAAGTGGCAGGTAACATTCGCGCCACAGAAGTGCCAGGCAATGACTATCTCCAACAAGCGAGAGTCTAACCACCTCCCCTTGACATTCAATGGCATTACCATCGCTGAATCCCCCACTATCAACATCCTGGGGGTCACCATTAGCCAGAAACTTAACTGGACCAGCCACATAAATACTGTGGCAACAAGAGCAGGTCAGAGGCTCGGTATTCTGCGGTGAGTGTCTCACCTCCTGACTCCCCAAAGCCTTTCCACCATCTACAAGGCACAAGTAAGGAGTGTGATGGAATACTTTCCACTTGCCTGGATGAGTGCAGCTCCAACAACACTCAAGAAGCTCGACACCACCCAGGACAAAGCAGCCCGCTTGATTAGCACCCCATCCACCACCTTAAACATTCACTCCCTCCACCACCGGCGTACCGTGGCTGCAGTGTGTATCATCTACAAAATGCACTGCAGTAACTCGCCAAGGCTTCTTCGGCAGCACCTCCCAAACCCGCGACCTCTTCCACCTAGAAGAACAAGGGCAGCAGGCGCATGGGAACACCACCACCTCCAAGTCACACACCATCCTGACTTAGAAGTATATCACCAATCCTTCATCGTCGCTGGGTCAAAATCCTGGAACTCCCTCCCTAACAACACTGTGGGAGTACCATCACCACACGGACTGCAGCAGTTCAAGAAGGCAGCTCACCACCACCTTCTCAAGGGCAACTAGGGATGGACAATAAATGCTGGCATTGCCAGCGACGCCCTGATCCCATAAACAATTTTTTATTTTTAATTTACACCATAGCTTTTGGTCTGAACCAGTTATTGTGCAAATGTAGCCCAAATGTGGAGCTGGGACCTGACCTGACACCAGAATGAAGTGGAGTGATGCTTCTGGGAGGAGGGAGTCTCACTTAGCTGTGCTTCAGAGTCAGTTTGGGCCTTCACACCCAAATTGCTTTTCAGCTCGGCTTTGTGAAGCAGTTTCAGGTTTCAAACAACTGTGAACTTGTGGATTATGGATGCACCACAAGAGTTTATTTTCCTTTGCCCACTTCACATTACTGATAAAGGCTTTAGCCCTAAGCATATGATCTTGAGCTATCTGACTTGTTACTGTGTACAGATCACAGCCTTTGGGCTTTAAACATTTGCGTTCTTTACATTTACGTTAAAATGTTTTTGCAACTTGTTTTTTTTCTTTAGATTGATGATGTAGATAATCCGTCATGGCAGGCCCAAATCAGGGGCATCAAACACTGGAAACTGGAACCCCCTGCAGAATGCTACTATGAATGTTCTTCTCTGGAAGCCATTGTGTACCCTGGGCAGATCAGTAAGTAATATGGTACTGTGCGTACTTCCAGTGAGCACCCTCACAACTCTCCCAACCAACATTTATAACATTGGAAAGAAGTGATGACCCCCGAACTTCACATTTACTCCTATAATTTACTGTTGTATTCACAGGGACCAATATTATACCTGGATCTAGGGTTCCCACAGCCCTGTACTTGTATCTGATTGCATTAAACAGTTCAGGCTTGTCACCACATACCCTGTGCTGCCGAGAAACGGAACAATACAATTTGATATTATGCAATTGTTTGTCAGTCGGAGATTAATTTGCACGCTGACTTCTGATGGGCTGTGTCCAAAGCCTCGTTTTGATAGTGGTTGTGCCACTATTGAGAACCAGCCCAGTGAGCTATTGAAGTGTAATACTGGATAATTCACTTTGTGCAGCAAAGATAAAGGCAGTCTGTCAGTGGGTGTTAGCTGGTCCGTGAATGCAGGATTATATTTGAATTAGTCATTTATTGTTAGGTTGCAGATCAAATGACCACAACAGACAGGAGGTCTGACTGTGTAATGCACAGAGTCGTTCCAGATAGGATTTAAACAATGGGATCAATTTATACCGTCTTCTTCTGAAAGAGTGCAGTATTTTGAACTAAATTTTACAGATGAATACCCAGCTCAACAGGCCGCGTTTACCAGAAACTCGTACAGCATGACTGTGGAGAGAGGAAGTAAAGAATCCCCGTGACCTTAATAGCAGAACAAATTCCATTTCAGATTTTCCTCTATTTTAACAGTGCCGTTACCAGTTATAGGATGTATAAGTACCTCATTAAATCATATCTGAAGAGCTCTGATGGCTATTGCACCATGACAGAAGGTCCCAGATTAAATCCTTTGCTAAATTAGCTGACCTCAGCTGGGTGACCGGGCAGACGTGACAATTGACCTACTGGGCAAAAGGCAGGGGTGGGTGCGGGGGAGAGAAATAAAAGCAGCCAGGATTCCCACTGTCCATCATTATGCAGTGACCCCTGTGGCGAATGATAGGCCAGACGCTTGGGAGTTTGAAAGTACGAGTGACTTGGGGAGAGCTTTTCCCCCGGTAAGTGGACTTGGAAGGAGGTATGGGAATGTGGGTGCCAAGGCACACAAGGAAATGGTCAGAGATGTCCTTGTGTTTGACCCCTGCACGTGTATTAACAGTGGATGAGTCGGAATGTTCTCTGCTGTGATACCCCATAGTCTGTTCCCTCTCACTGTCTAGTTGCATGAGCAATGGTTGAGGGGCTGTGGTCACTACTGCAACAATAGCCCAGTGAGAGATACTGCTTCAGCAGAGGAGTGGACTAAGTCGAGAGCCGGAAGCAACAAACATATTTAAATAATTTATAGTCATCTAGCTGGATCCTATAAATGGTTGAACGAACAGTGAACCTTATTAGCACAAACTGAGAGGCAAACAAAGCATTCCTGCTGATCAGGGATTCAGCTCATTGAGGTCGTCAACTCCATACTGACTGGAGCGGAACTGTAGCCAAGAGTTTGTTAATGCATGATTTATAGTAATCGTATGATTTTGTTTTAGTGTTAAGTGGATATTTCTCTGCTTATTGAAGATGGTACAGTTTTAAAAGCCACAGACACCTGCCGTGTGCTGCACTGTTACTGTTCTAAGACCTCACATTACTGACTAGCTGCAAAACCACATCCTTCCACACCTGTCATCCAAAGTAAAGGCGCCAGTAGCATGGCAGATACTGAAGCATTCGGTCCCAAGGCACTACCATTATTTGTAGAAGGCACATGAAAAATGCAACAAAATACTAAACTAAAACTTAAGTATTTCTTTATGTATAATATCACACAAATAGACACATCTTGGCTCACGAATCATGGAATTTTCACACCATTTACAAAATAAATGTACTGCTGCCATGAACAGACTCATTAGAATTGCATTCATACAAGAACCTGTCTAGTGTCTAGCCATCAGTATCCTCCAATGAGGGTGAACGATATAAACTGTAGCGAATATCCAACAGAGCAACACCAAGAGTCGCATTGAACACCAAGTAAATTGTTTATAAATTTTGGTAATTTTTTTATAAAAATAGAGAAATCATTGCAGGCTTTTTAGAGCCTGAGATTGGTGCCATACTATACCTGTGAGGGAACTTTGTCAAATCATTTCAGTGTAACCCAGAGTGCAGTATTCTCTATGTTGTACTGCACGATAGTATATTTATTGCTTTTACTTAGGAACATAGAAAAAAGGATAGAAAAAGACCAGCTACTCCATCAAGCCTGTCCCATCCCAACATGGTGCAGCCTACACACAAATCAACCCCACCCCGGAGACACACATTCTCCTGGGAGAGGCAAAAAGCCAGAGTAAAAACCCGAATGCCTCATGCTGCATTATCTATATTGAAAGACATCTGCCAGACAGGGGCCCATTTCCCCCAATGCATATAGATCTACCGGCAGACAAGGTCCTAACTCCCGCACATATCCTGGTGTCATCCACAAACTCGCAGACCATTTCCCTGATGCCTTTATCCAGATCATTAATGCTTGTCAGCTTTTGATATAATAATTTCCACTTGCAAATTATAATACACAAATAAAACATCAAGGAGTTGCATGTTAAAGGTAGATGCACTCATTCCTTAATTCTCAGTTTCTCTCCTGCATTTTTCAGACAGCTCACTGAATGACCAAACTAAAAGGATCATTAATCGGACTGGGATATGGTTTTGTGATTCCCCCTGCAGTACACTGCACCTCCATGTACTGTATTACTGCAGGTGTGCAGGTTAAATGTTAATTGATCCACAAGTGCAACAACTGGGGCAGGAGAGAAAATTCTAGGAGACATATCTCCAATCCCCACCCCCCAACTCTTTATAAGTGGTTGCACTTGTGGATTTACTGATGCGGTGTGCTCCTCAGTTACCTTGTGCAGCCAGTCATGTTTTATTGTCAGAACTGGGGTTGCTGTCCTTTGTCCTTAGTTGTACTTTATGATGAGAATTATACGCAAAAGCTTATATAACTTAGGAGCTAGACAAAAATGTGATTGACTTCACAGTGGTTGCGTATGTTGGTGGCAAAGTTGCTACTTGTTTGACTCCAGCCTCCAATCCATTTGGCCACCATCTTGTGGAAGGGTGGAGGGAAAGGAAGGTTCGACCATTCACCAGAATACCCTTCTTGATTTGCTGTGGAGGGAATTATTGGTGTTCAGCAAGACTGCTATAGCCCAAATTACTATGGTTTCTGTGACCTCAGAGAAAAAGTATAAAACAAACTTGTTTCATTGCCTAGATGCCACAGTCAAATTCTAGACACATATATTAATCAAAACTGTATGCCTAGAAGTGGAATCAGGCAAAGCACTAAGCAAATGCAGCCAATTCTGTACCCAAATAAGAGTACTGCACTATCATCCAAATACACAGTCAGATTCCACATGTATGCCGACAACACCCAGCTGTACCTCGCCACCACCTCTCTCGACCCCTGCACTACCTCTGATTTGTCACGCTGCTTGTCCAGCATCCAGTATTGGATGAGCAGAAATTTGCTCCAATTAAATATTGGGAAGACCGAAGCCATTGTCTTTGGTCTTCGCCACAAACTCCGTTCCCTAGCCATCGATTCCATCCCCCCTTCCTGGCCACTGTCTGAGGCTGAACCAGAGTGTTTGCAACCTCACTGTCCTATTTGAGCCTGAGCTGAGCTTCCGACCCCATATCCTCTCCATCACCAAGAGCGACTACTTCCACCTCTGTGATATCGACCGTTTTCACCCCTGCCTCAGCCCATCTGCTGCTGAAACCCTCATCCATGCCTTTGTTACCTGCCGACTTGACTATTCCCATGCTCTCCTGGCCGGCCTTCCACTTTCCACCGTCCGTAGACTTGAGTTCATCCAAAACTCTGCTGCCCGTATCCTAACTCGCACCATGTCCCGTTCACCCATCACATCTGTGCTCACTGATTTGCATTGGTTCCCAGTCCGGCAACACCTTTATTTTAAAATTCTCATCCGTGTGTTCAAATCCCTCCACTGCCTCGCCCCACCCCGCCCCATCTCTGTAACCTCTTCCAGCCCTACAACCCACCGAGATCTCTGCGCTCCTCCAATTCTGGCCATTTGCACATCCCCAATTTCCATCGCTCCGTGCCTTCAGCTACCTCGGCCCTAAACTCTGGAATTCCCTCCACAAGCCTTTCCACCTCTTCACCTCTCTCTCCTCCTTTAAGTCGTTGCTTAAAACCTACCTCTTTGACCAAGCTTTTGGTTTCCCGTTCTAATATCTCCATGTGGCTCGGGATTAAATTTTGTCTAACTCTCCTGTGAAGCACCTTGGGATGTTTTACTATGTTAAAGGTGCTATATAAATGCAAATTGTTATTATTAGAGGTACTGTCTTTCAGATTAGACATTAAACTGAGACCCCATCTACCCCCTCAGGTGGACCTAAAAGATTCTATGTCACTATTCGAAGAAGCAGCGCAGGAGAGTTCTCCTAGTGTCCTGGCTAATATTTATCCCTCAACTAATACATTTGTGTTGCCGTGTTTCCTATATTACAACAATGACTACACTTGAAAAGTATTTAATTGGCTGTAAAGCGCTTTGCGATGTCCTACGGTCGTGAAAGTTGCTATATTAATGCACATTCTTTCTTTTTCAAATGCAGGAACTTGGTGTTAATGCATTTTGGTACTGCTCTTCCTCTTAAAGCCACTGTGTTGGGGTAAGGGGAGGGGGAACTGTCAGGGTTCCAATTCATGATCGCTATCCAAAGACCCCCTGTGTTGCACCTGTGATGCACCCATGGTTTAATAGCCTGTCAACACTCATTGGATATGCTCAGACATGAAGTGTGGTCATGTGGGCAAGGTACTGGAGAGTTACTGGCACCTGTAGAACAGGACCCCAGCAAAGAGCCGGTGCTTCATCAGTGGGGGAGTGGGTTAGAGAGAAAGGTCTATATCTGAATGATCCAGGTTGATGACACACAAGCATTTATCACCTTTTATATAAGACGTGTTCTACGGTTTCAGCTGTTACATAATATAACAACTTATTGTTGCTGACTCGGTGCTGGGCAGCTTGTACCAATTGCACACTTATATAAAAAATTATTTGCACCACAGGCGCAGACTTCCTTTCCAAGAATGTCTTGCATCGTAACTGTGAAGTACAGATAATTAAAAAGAAGTTTTGACTAGAGAGGTGTCAAGAGATTACGCAAAGCTGATAATCCTACCAGGCCTTAGTTAGAAGTCTCTACTGAACAAGCATTTAGGGCTCGATTTTGCCAGGCCTGAGGAGGCGGGAATGGAGGCGTGTGGGGTGTTAAAATTGCAAAAAAATGGTGGGCGGGCCCGATCCCGCCTCCGAGCAATTTTCCCAAATGCGTGGTTTCTGATCCCGTCTCCGTCCCGCCTCCAAGAGGCGAGATAGGCCCTTAACTAATTAATTGCCTCTATAATCGCATTTTGAGAGGCCTTTCTGATTTTAACACTTTTCCGACGTGATGCACGCCTCCTCTGAAACACGACGGTGAAACCTGGCGGTAGCACACTTGTATTGCTGACTATCAGTTGCAGGTCCACCATTAAGAAGGACATTTGATCAATCATCATTCTGGGGGAGCTTTTAGCAGTCCTCCTCCTCCCTTAAATGCAGCAGCAATGATGACATCATCAGAGGCGACTTTCAGACTGAAAACACTAATTGGGTCATGGGTTCCCACATGCTGGAACTCAATTGCCCAATTAGGGGAAAATCGAATAATTCTCCCACATCCAATTGGAGTCGGGTGGCTAACACGAAAAGTGGATGACATGACCCCAGCCCACCCCAATGACAAAATCGAGCCCTTAGTGTTATTTAATTACAGGTGCAAGGCCACTTCACAGTGAACTCTTATGTTATGGTGATCATACATCAAAAACCCACAAAAAGCTGTGACTTACAGCTGTATAATGATGCCTCTATTCACTACAGCTGTTTCTAGTAGCTGTTGCATTATCAAACTGACCCCCCCCCCCCCCCCACACACACCTGATCAGATCTGTGCACTGATGTAATTTGTCACATTTGCATATAGGAAAATCAGTAATCTAGGTGGCTCAGTAACTGCAGTGTTCATATTATTCTCAGTAATAGACTTCTGAAGTCCCACATCACTTTAAAAAGTAAATCACTTAACAGTGGATTTCACAGCAACATGAAGTTTGTGCAACATTTCATTTCGCTAACTTGCTGCAGTTAGCCTGAGTGAAGTAGTTGAAGTTATTCAATATATCCACCTGGAAATCACCTTGGTTGTAAATGTGTTAAAAGCTGGGTGAAAAGTTACTCACTAACTTTAATTATTTTAGCTGTTTATTTCTGTCAGCACAAGATAGCTGGAGAAAGCACACGATTTGAGATTTGGGTTTGTAATCACTTAAATATTAAGTGGTCACCTATACTCTTTTACTGATCAGTTGTGATAGAACGGAGAGTAATACAGAGGAGCAAGGGACCAGACATAGAGCTGCTGATTTCAGTGCTCAATTCCGAACTCGAGGGCAAGTGACTTTTTAGAGCAAAGCATTAGAAATTAACCTTCAATTAGATTACTTGGTTAGGTCCTTTAAAAAAGGGGAGTCTTACAATCAGACATCTTGATTCTTATGCATCTTCAACCCTACCACGAGTTGCCCAAACCTGCACCCACGACTGCATGCAAGACAACTTACACAACCCAGCTCATTTTTATTGTAGGGGGGATCAGTCAGTATGCAGATGGTACTTTGTATTCTATTGATCCTCTTTCAGCGGCTTGGCTGCAGTTGATCTGTGTTGCAGGTGAGAAGTTGCTACATACAATCCAGCCTCTGTGCACATGTATCTAATGTTCTGCAGACCTTGCACACTGGACAGCAACTCCAGGCACTTCGCAGAAGCTGTGATGCTGTTCTAACCCTTACCCTGTTACATAAGTAAGTGGGTGGTATACACTGAAAAGCACAGTCATTGCTGCTGTAACTTTGTTTTCCTCTCCCTTTTAGTTGTGCTGGACACGAATAAATGGTTTCACGAAACACACATTTTGGGAGAAGAGCTCAGCATTACTATCGGTTCGGAATATGACTGAGATCCGCCGGGTCTTAACCTTGGGAAAAGAAACACTTAACGCCACTTTGTTAATGGCATCAGAGGAAGAATGGCGAAGGACTGCAGGATTGGTTACCGACTCCGTTCTAGTTTGGGTGTAATCCCAGATGTGTGCATTGGAGGACAATTCCACACAATCTCAAATGGTGGTCAACTGAAGAGATTGTACGTCTCTCTTAACTGGCGGTCTTTTAAAGCTTCGTTTAAGAATATTAATTATTGTTTGGTAAGTCTGAACATTTAAACCAGTGCAATAGAGGTAAATGGAACTCACTAACACACGGTTTCTGTTACTATCTTTTTAAAATAAACATTTCCTGCAGGGATAACACTGTTTTCCTTTGGATAGCTGTCTTTCAGAAAATGAGACTGGAAGTGGGGCTGCCCCAGGAGTGTGTCAATATTTCCTTGGGAGACCTCCACACAGAAAATTTAAAGTTAGTCGTAGAGTGCTCCAACCAAATTCAACACAGGTTTCAGAAAGCATGCCTTATTCCCACCCCCCACTCCTCCAGACATTCTTCAGCTCTCTGGTCTGGACACTTCAGCGAATTTCAGACCGTAGCTGTCTCTCCAGTTCTCCTGCTAGATTCTCCCATTCACTTCAGCTTCTGTACAGCAGCTATGTATTTTCTTCAAAATAAAGTTTCACATGGCTGACTGACGGGCTTTTTGCAAAGTATACAGAACCGTTACAACTCATTCCAGCATTTGAAAATCGGTTCACAGGTTATTGATCCAATTACTTGCCTCTTTGTGAAAGTACAGTGCTCTGCATATCTGGGCTGTTGACCCCTCTGTTCTTCACCCCACCTTCTTTTTGTTGGTCGGTCCTTTGAAGTCGCTATCCAGTCTGAGCATCAGTTCTAATGAGGAGGTCCCACTTGTAAGGTTAACCTAGCTTTCTCTTTCAGATACTGTATTGAATTACATAGAAATTACAACATGGAAACAGCCCCTTTGGCCCAACAGTGCTGGTGTTTATCCTCCATGTGAGCAGTAGTCCTAATGTTCCTGCCCTGTTCCCATAGTCCAGCTACTAACTGAATTGTTCATTTCCTGCTGTTAAAGCAATGCACACGTTAAATATTCAAGAACATTATAGGCTTCAAATGAGATGAGTTTGCAGCCACCACCTTTTTGTTCCAATTTTTAAAATGTTTTCAAAGTGGCACGACTGAATAAATACAGCTTTTGACTCCATTTCCTCTATTGCAACTTCCATGTTAAAATTGCAACGTGGCAGCTGTGAATAAACTGGCTATTTCATTGATATGCTTTTCAGCCAGCATTAACCCTTTCAGATATTTCGAGCTCAATGTCAGAAATATTTATGATGTGGAGATGCCGGTGTTGGACTGGGGTGGACAAATGTGAGAAAGCGCACAACACCAGGTTATAGTCCAACAGTTTTATTTGAAATCACAAGCTTTCGGAGCGCTGCTCCTTCGTCAGGTGAAGTCAGAAGAAATATTTATAGTTGTGAAAGAAAGGATAGTACTGGGCATATTTTCACCATTGAATACAATTGAAATACCAGTGCAACATTTGAAAACTTAAGTCATTAATAACATATACAATCTATATAGTTTGTACAGACACAGGGTCAGGAGTTCTGCAGGGACTCAGTGGGTCAGCTGTATGCTGTGGTGCAGAGCCATACAGACTAGGAAGGCCCCAGGTTTGAGCACTGGTCTATGTAGAGTTGGGGAGTCATGTGATTGACCTGTGTGTGTCCAGGCTTAGGTGGGGGGGGTTGGTGGAAAGGGCAGGAAACGTTGGTGGTGGTTCCTGCTCCCGATTGCTATCCGGTGAACCCTGCTGGTTCAGAGTGAGCCATTGGCTTAGTGATAGAGTCAGAAGGTGCAGGGTTCGAACCCCAGTCCTGGCGAGTGGAGACCAGAGCTCAGGCTCTGAATCCTGGGTTGACATCCGGTGGGATACTTGGATGTGGTTGCTCCCCCTCCCACCCCCTTCGTATGGGTAGTGGGAGACCATAAAACCCTCCCCCTGTATAGGACTAACCACCCTATCAACTGGTATAAAGATGGAAGGAGCTTTCACGTCGCAGCCTGTTAATCAGCCTGTGAATCCTTCTATCACTTCACACTATTCTCCAAGGGAAGGGTGTGAGGATATGAAAAACAACCTCCCTGCTGGACATGTGTAAGTGAACACAGGATCGGGTTCAGCTGTGGTGTTCTCTTTGGATAAACGGCTTACCAATGTACTGTACATAGTGCACTTTGGGCTAGGCTTACGTATGCGGCAATGGAGAGCTGCTTGCATCTGTGCAACTGTACCTGCCTTAATGAGAGGAAGGGAAGAATGAAAACAGTTCATTTAAGCCCGAGTGACGTTGACCTTTGTGGAATCGCAAACGTCCACAGTACTGCCCATGCACGTACTGATTCTTTACTGCCCATTGGGATAGATTATATCTCCTCCCATTACCAGTTTTCACCCCAAGGAGACAGGGTTTTGACTCCTTGTCAAAGGATGAGGTAATGGAGGCCATTTTTCACATGAGCCTTGGCAGTATCGCATGGCTATTTGACCGCAGGAGATTTCACAGCAATGTCCACTTGGATGCGCCTCGAGCAGGGGCTGCTGGATAGTGATCAAGAGCGGATACCCTGGCAAGATTTTGCTTCCCTAACCCAGGGGGGCTGAGGCCAATTGTACCTCTACTGCCACCCCAGCTGAGATGTTCTAACTCGCCCCTGATTAAATGTGAGACCTTCCTGGGCTGTAAGGCTCAGCTACTTCCCAGAGGCAATCACTTAACTCTCACAAGGCTCCACTGTAGATACTGGTTTTGCCCAGAACAGAATATCTGGAGTCAGAATTGTGTACAACTTACTCAAATTTTGTAGCTTCTAGCTAGTACTGGGATCAAGAATTCATTTACATAGCCTTAAGTGATAAACGGGAGATTTTCTGGCATCTGTTAATTTTCCTATGTGTATTGTCTTTATGCAGAAACAAAATTTAAAATATTACATAGAATAGAATATGCTGCAGAGAAACAGGCCATTCGGCCCAACTAGTTTGTGCTGGTGTTTACGAGTCTCCTCCCATTCTATCTACCTCGTCTCAGCCTTTCAGCATATCTTTCTATTCCCTTTTCTGTCATATACTCGTCTAAAAGCATCTAAGCTATTTGCCTCAACCACTTCCTTTGGTAGCGAGTTCCACATTCTAACCACTCTGAGTAAAAAAAAATTCTCTGTATTTCTCCATTGAATTTATTAGTAACTTTCTTGTATTTATGGCTCCTAGTTTTGGATTCTGCCACAAGTGGAAACATTCTCTCCGCATCTACCCTGTTCAACCCATTCATAACTTTAAAAACCTCTTAACAGGTCTCCTCAGTCTTCTCTTTTCTAAAGAAAAAAGTCCCAAATCGTTCAATCTTTCCTGATAGCTGCAATCTCTCAGTTCTGGTAAATCTTTTTTGCATTTTCTCCAGTGCTTAGATGTCCTTTTTATAGTATGGAGACCAGAACTGTGCACAGTACTCGAGGCGACCTGACCAGGGTCCTATACAAGTTTAACATAACTTCACTGCTTTTGGATTCTGCACCCCTAGAAATAAATCCCAGTGCTTTGTTAGCATTTTTAATTTCTTTGCTGCTTTTAATTTGTTCACTAGTATCCTTGATCCCTTTGCTCTTCTACCCCATTCAGTTTCTTATTTTCTAAGGTGTAGGTGATGTTTCTATTTTTCCTACCAAAGTGCATCACCTTACATTTATCTGTTAAAGTTCATTTCCCACCTGACTGCCCAGTCTGCAAGTTTTCTAATGTCGTCTTGTATTATGTTGCATTCTTCCTCAGTGTTAGCTGCACCCCTCCCCTTTTTTGGTATCATCTGCAAATGTTGATATTGTTACCTGTTCCCAAGTCCAAATCATTAATGTAAATTATGAATAACTGTGGTTCCAGCACTAATCCTTGTGGAACACCACTTTCTACCATATTCCAATCTGAATAACTACCCATGACCCCTACTCTCTGCTTTCTATTTTTTAGCCAATTTGCTATCCATTTAGCTATTTGTCTTCTAACTCCACATGCCCTAACCTTTGTCATGAGCTGACCGTGTGATACCTTATCAAAGGCCTTTTCAAAATCCAAGTATATGACATCTACAGTATTACCCTTGTTTACTCTTTCCATTACCTCTTCAAAGAATTCTATCAGGTTAGTTAAGCATGACTTAGCCTTTCGGAATCCATGCTGACTATTTTTATTATATTTTCTGTCTCTAGATGCTCTTCTAACACTTTTAGTATAGATTCCAGTATCTTTCCTACCACTGACGTTAAGCTGGCTGGTCTATAGTTCCCGGGTTTTGTTCTTATTATATTTTCTGTCTCTAGATGCTCTTCTAACACTTTTAGTATAGATTCCAGTATCTTTCCTACCACTGACGTTAAGCTGGCTGGTCTATAGTTCCCGGGTTTTGTTCTATCTCCCTTTTTGTATATAGGAACAACATTAGCTGTCCGCCAGTCCTCTGGCACTGCCCCCTCTTTCATGGAGATATATATATTTATATATCTAGTGCCTCTGCTATCTCCTCCCTAGTTTCCTTAAGTATGCGTGGGTGCAAACCATCCAGAACTGGGGTTTTATCCTCTTTTAGTTTTGCTAATTTGTCAATTATTTTCTCCCTTTCTATCCCAACTGTATTAATATTCATTTTAAGCTCATCCTCTAGTGAAGTGTCTATTTCGTAATGTTTAGCTCGGCTGGTCTCGGAAAAGGGAAAAAATGATCCAAGAGAATTTCCTGGCACCACTGCGAGGGAAAGGAGCACAATGGCAAGTCAGCAACAGTTCCTTACAGCATTGCCTTAGGACATTCCAAAACTGTTTGCACACATGTGCAGCAGCAAACCGTGCACTGTGACACTACCTGTCACATGATGCTGTAAACCATCTCGGTTGAATGTTCCAATCCAGCACAATACAACAACAACTACTTGTAGTTATATAGTGCCTTTAACGTAGTAAAACGTCCCAAGGTGCTTCGCAGGAGTATTAGACAAAATATTTGACACCGAGCCACATAAGGAGGAATTAGGGCAGGTGACCAATAGCTTGGTCAAAGAGGTAGGTTTTAAGGAGAGTCTTAAAGGAGGAAAGAGGTAGAGAGGTTTAGGCAGGGAATTCCAGAGCTTGGGGCCTAGGCAACAGAAGGCACGACCACCAGTCGTTGAGCGATTATAATCCTCATAACTATACTCGATGCTCCTAGCTTAGAATTGTAAGGAAACTTACCGGTATCTTTAATGTATGGGTGTATATAATAAATACGTGGGAAGAAGTTAGAGCTGTAACTTAATTGTAAGATTCGAGTGGCCTTCACCAAACACACGAGTGTCAGTTCACATTCGCCTGTGATCTCATCCAAACTCCTTAATTAGAGCCTGTAATTGCTGTCCGTATCCCGATTATTCCATATTTCACTCTAAAGCAGGTGAGCTTTTAAGCGTTGTGTTTTGGCATCGTGTTCTAAGCAGTGCACGCCAAGTCCTTTTGAAGTGCAGAGCTCAGCGTATTACATGCAGCAGCTGTTAGCCTCAGTTACACATTTGTCTCCAAATTCATTGGCTTTGCTTGTTTACAGTGATGACACTTCTGTAACTGCAGTGTTTGTAATGTATAATGTGCTGTAGTTTAAAGGTCTTGTATTACTGTTAGAAAGTCATGTGGTTATCCTGACCTTGTTTTGTAATATTTACGGTCCTATGGACACTTAGTCAAAATTTCTCAAGTTACTTGATGTAACCCATGTATGTGACATTTATATGGAAATAAAGCATTTCTGTGGTAATGGGTTATTACACTTATCATTCTGTTTATTGATGGTGTTCGAGATGATGTTTAAACTAGTCATCGTATAATAATCTGCAGTGTCATTCTGCTTCCAGGGGCTATGTTTGACAGGGTTAAAACCCCAGCAGAAATTTACCATGCCCAGCACCATTCCAACTTGCACTTGTATATCACCTTTTCTGTAGTAAACTGTTCCAAGTCGCTTCACAGGAGATAAAGTGGGCTGAGCAGGAGTCGAAGAATTAGGAGAGAAAAATAAAGCAGGTTGATTCCAAGGGTGCAGACTGCCCCCCTTCCCCTTCCCCTTCCAGTACTGTGTTCCAACAAGGAGCCTCCAACACAAGCACTCCCAGCCCCTGCCCCAAACCTGAACACCGTGCTGGCAGGGTGGAAAGTCACAGCCATGCTTTTATTTGCAAAAAAAAGTGTCGCCCTCACGAAAATTATTTCCTCAGCTTAGAAGTCTTACTTCGCAAGCTGTTGCTTTCTTTAATCCTCTGAACCATTTGCAAATTTATCCGGGCCTCTCTGAACTCCTGTTACAAAACTCATCTGGTTTTGGTGTCAAAAGCACATTTAATTTTACCTAAAATAACAGAAAACGCTGGAAAAACTCAGCAGGCCAGGCAACATCCGTGGAGAGAGAGAGTTAACGTTTCAGGTCGAAACCCTTCGTCGGAACTGAAAGAGCAAGAAATAAACAATAAAAATGCAAGGGGGAGGAATAAAAGAACAAAAGGGATGGTCTTTAGTGAGTAGAGACATTGAGAGATGGTCAAGGCAAGACGAGATGGTAATGGGACAGGTTGAGAAACAAAAGGTAAGGTGTGAAATGCTGGCAGAATCAGAGACAGCTGCCGTGGGGGGAGAGAGAAAAAAAGGAAAAAGGCACGGACCAAAAGAGTGGATAAAATGTATACATATGTGGTAGGGGCCGGGGTTATGATCTGAAATTGTTGAACTCGATATTTTACCTATTCTGATACATGACCAAACAAGGTGACTACTTTTATTGCAAGGATTCATTTTTTTACTTCAATCCCTTAGACATATGCCAAGGATGTATAATGAGCAAATTATAATTACTTAATTGGAACCATACTTGCTTGTCATTTGGTAGTTCCTGTTATTTTTATGGTCTCAAATCATGGCAGCAAGACAGTACAAAGTAAGGGTGGCTTTCTATGAGGTCAGCCTAGATACTTATCTTTACCAGATAGTATAACTCTCCATTCACCTTTGACAAGCCTGAGTGTATTGAGCTTTGGTCACTAATTGGAAACAGCTATCATCTGTGAAAGGACCTTTGTTCTATGACTGAGGTGGTTCCCAGCAGGAAGTCATTTTCAGGCCACCCATTTGGCCATCTTTAATTTGTGAACCAGTGCGATGGGTACGACAGCCAAGCTTGATGCCTTCTTCAGTCAGTATCGACACACTACTGCAGGAATCACTCAACAGGAGACAGAAGTAGGAGCCCTGGCTGACATTTCTCTCCTGAACCCAGGGGACACCGATGCCAGAATTGTAGCACTACAATGCCCTGCCCGAGAGCAGGTGACTCAGCACAGCACTGAAGAATCAAACCTGGGACCTGCTGGCCTCTATGGCTCGGTTGCTACGAGCAACATGTAAGAGAGCCAATGGGGGAAGTGCATCAGTAGTTTGAGTGGAATGTCCTTACAACTATAAAAGCAATCAAGTTGAAATTATTTCACAAATTCAAAAGTAATTACATCTACGAAAAGGACATTTAAAAGGTTCTCTCTTCCCACCTTTAGTCCTGCAGTTATAAGAAGGCAACTGCTTTTGATGTGCTGTATCACAGTGCTATTCGTTTGAGTGATTCAAGGGTCAGTGGCTTTATTAGTGTTTGTCATGTCAAATTTTCGGTGGAGGCGGTCCCACTTGTTACCACATGCACCTTACTACACTTGAAGAAGAATTTCACCATTCACTGAGTGTCGAAATTGTTAAAAATATTTTTTCCATGGAGTGCCTTCCATTTTAGTAGGTTGCTGTACTGTGAAACTGACCTTATTTCTTCTCTTAAAATACTTATTTTGCAAAGGTTTTTTTTCCCAACATGTAAATCAAACAGTAAATCATGCAAATGAAAACATCACAATATTGGAAAGCCCCGATACCTTAGTTGTAAAGGTTCCGATAAACAGAGTAATAAATAAGGTGCGGTCAGCACATTAACAAGGTTCCAGCAATGAAATGAGACGGCTTGATTCAACCGAGAAAGAACTTGTATTTATGTAGCGCCTGTCATTACATCAGGATGAACCAATGCACTTTACAGCCAATGAAGTGCTTTTGAAGTGTAGTCACTGCTGTAACATAGGGAAGCACTGCAGCCAATTTGCACACAGCAAGGTCCCACAAACAGCAATGAGATAAATGACCAAATAATCTGTATTTTTTAGATGTTGTTTGAGGGATAAATATTGGCCAGGACACCAGGGAGAACTCCCCTGCTGTTCTTCAAATAGTGTCATGGGATCTTTTACATAGACCAGAGAGGGAAGATGGGGCCTTGGTTTAACGTTTCATCCAAAAGACTACACCGTGGACAGTGCACTTCACCCTCAGTACTGGACTGGAGTGTCAGCCTAGATTTTTGTGCTCAAGTTTCTGGAATGGAGCTTGGACCCACAACCTTCTGAGTCAGAGGCTGACCCTAAAGTCCAACCATTTATCTGTTTCTACTGGGTTAATGTATTTCTTCATGGGTCATAGACTCCAATCTAACTGCAATGGCACCAATAGGGGATAAAGTCCGTGCATTGGAGGTGGTGGAAATACATATTAGAGCAGTTTTCTAAATATTTCTGTCTGTGATTAGAGACAACCCCAATTCTTAATAAGTCATTTACCTTAAATATTAGCTAATCTTTTGTTTTTACAGATGCCAATAACCTGTGTATTTGCAACTTTTTATTTTTTTGTCCCAGTTTCACTTTAATTTTACCAAAAGGGTAACAGAGACAACATTGTATTGGAGCAAGACCTGAGTAACACTGGTTGCAGTATCCCACGTCAAATCAGCCAGCGACCTCAGAGAGATGGTCAAAACAGAAATATGGGGGGAAACAGTGCCGGTGCGTGAAACTTAACGAGCGGAATTCAACCCAACAGTTTGTATAACGCACATATCACAAGCCTGAAATGCAGGATAGACATCGATACGGATCAAACACCAGCGAGGTTATTTATGTAGAACACTTATAGCAAGCAATTCGAACAAAGCAATGATTGGACGGCAGAGGACAGGAAATAATTGATAGTTGGGGGTTGGATGTATTTTGTTCAGCAGCCAAGCGGTGTCAGATGTGTGTCAATGTTTAACTCTGGTTGACGCCCTCAGCAGTGTGCAGTCACCAGGCAGGTTCCTGGGAGAGTCACAGGCTGTTAACTCACGTCCGGACCAGTGGGCGAGGATGATGTGCAGCAGCAGCAGCAGCAGCAGCATTGCTCTGCCTTTACTTTGAACCATCCACTGCCTTTACTTTAAGACGTGGTTTGCAGCCACTGAACTCCTGTCTCACTATGGCAGACTTTCCAAATAAAGTCAACACCCAGACCAGTACGAGGACTTACAGCAACACGGCTAGTCCCAGGTTCTCCCCAATCGGAGTGGACATCAATTTCCTCAAATCCTTCATCGGAATATTGATGGTAGTGGAATTAGTAAGTTTACTCGTTTCATATCTTGTTTTTCCTGTAACAATATATGGCTCGTTTAAAGGTAAATGCTGAAATAACTGTTGGTTGACAGCTGGAGTGAACCTTTTGCTTTACATATGTCGAACCCGTGCGGAGAGCCGGCAGGGGCTCGACGGGCCGAATGGCCTCCTTCTGTGCTGTAACCATTCTATATTTGAATTTACATGTGTTCCTGTTGCTGGAAGATTTGCATATTGGCAAGTGACCGCGAGTTCAACATCAAACGGGCCTCACATCCTGTGACTTACAAACATTGCATTTTTTAAAATGCGTAAAAGTTTTTCTTTTCTTATTGTGGATAGTTATTGTTCATTTATAATTAGGTGCTGTCGACAATGCATTGTGGATAGACTGAAGGGTTAAAGGAGAGAGCTCCAAATGATCACACACTGGAATACAGTGAAAGACTACAGTCTGCTATTATGTGTAAACAGCTAAAACAGGGAAATTTAACATGAACTACAGCACTTGAGGGGAGCACCGCCACAGTGCTTGCTCCATTCTACTGCTTGAAACCTGACCATCCTCCAACAGCGGTGAACGTAGGCGAGTCTTCCCAGTACTGAAGGGCAAACCGTATCTCCGGGAGGAAGATTCTCCACATCCGGATCAGTGGGGGCCGGGGGGCTTCTAATGCCGTGACCAGCGAGTCTGGGGTACCTACTGCCACCTGACGTGGAAAGCACATGTGATCACCACTGTCTTGTCTGTTGAGTCTCGCAACGGATCGTCCCGAATACACTTCACCAGCGAGTACTTGTTGGTGTAAATACAAGTTGTTGTTGTTGTACAAAGACAACATGACTACACTTCAAAAGTAATTCATTGGATGAGAGGCAGTTTGGTTTACCCTGAGGCCATGAAAGACGTAGCTGTATGCTCAAAATACAGAATTTGCTTATTTTAGGAAATCGATTGAAGTTGTCATAGTGGATACAGCAAAACTGCACTGTATTGTTTAATCTTGGCTGCTTTGGATCAAGTGTGCAAGAAAGTCAGGTTGCCCAGTAACCAAGCTATTGGCAATACAGGTTCAACTTCAGAACTCCAGCTACACTGGCTTGGACTATTATTCGAGTAGATACAATACACCTCCAATACTTACAGGCCATTGAGCAGATCTTCCCATTGTCACCCTTACTAATGCCCTAACGTGGTGTTCTGTTTCAGTTAAACATCCATTAAGAAATTAACTTGGTTCAGATGTAAAATATGAATCTGACCCATACCGTGTGGATTATCATTTGACTTGGCAATATGTGGGTGAAGATTTATAAAAGGAGCACAAATGGCCAACTCCATTCAGAAAACAACAGCCTCCATCAGAACATATTTGCCAGTAATTGAGCAATGGGAATTTTCTGTGGTGGTTAGAATCCAACTAGCTTATCCTATTGAATGCACACACTAAAGACACAGTTTTGCTTTATCCACTATGAAAACTTCAATTGATCTCCTAAAATAAGCAAATTTATGTATTTTGAGCACACCAACCATGACATACAAGTACTCGCTGGTGAAGTGTATTTGGAACAATCCGTTATGAGACCCTTCTATAGACAATGATGACCATGTCTGGTGGCAGTAGGTATCCCAGACTAACAGGTCATGAGGAGTTTTGAAGACATGAAAGAAAATGACAAGGTGGAGGGATCCTGGGAAGGTGTTGCTGAGGGCAGAGAGGTAATGGCTGAAAGAGCAGTGCTTCAATGAAAGGTGCAGGAGCAAGCAGCAACCTGGTATCAGAGAAGCGGATGGTGAATGTGGGTTATATGGCTGGAGGAGATGGTTAAAATAGGGTGGGGGCAAGGCCTTGACGTCATTGGGGCTGAGTTGTCTGTTTTCCGCTTGGACATAAATAATTTCTTGGTCAAAGAGCACAAGCAGAAACCTGGACACGGAGCAATGCACACCCATACATGTTTCCAACAGATGCCTATGCACAAAAGAAGAAAATATACCCTATTATATCTGGATACAGTTTTCCTGACACAATTGGACAGATAAATAACACAAACATACCACATTAGAAAGGAGGAACAAACTTGCCTACATCTACGTCTTTCATGGCCTCGGGGTAAACCAAACTGCCTCTCATCTAATGAATTACTTTTGAAGTGTAGTCATGTTGTCTTTGTACAACAACAACAACAACTTGTATTTATATAGCGCCTTTAACGTAGTAAAACGTCCCAAGGCACTTCACGGGAGTATTATAAGACCCAAAATTTGACACAAAAGTAGACAAACACGACAATCAATTTGCTCACAGCAAGCTTCCACAAACAGCAATGAGATGAATGCCCAGTTAATCTGTTTTTTGGTGTTGGTTGAGGGATAAGTGTTGGCATAAGAAAAAGTCCCTGCTCCTCAAAAAGTGCTATGGAATCTTTTACAGAGCCTCAAATTATAGTCTCATCCAAAAGGCAACACCTCTGTCAATACAACACTCCCTCAGTACTGCACTGAAGTGCAAACTTAGATGATGTGTTCAAGCTCTACAGTGGGGTTTGAACCAACAACCCTTTTGATTTGGAGGCAAGAGTACCAAGTGGCTTATCAATGGCTAAGGGAGCTGCGGGCCCATTAAAGACAGATGCAGGTGATGCAGACAACAAGGTAATAGAAGATTTATTAAGTGAGTACTTTGTATTCATTTTCACAGTAGAGGAAAGGTTAAAATGCCAGTGATAGAAGGGAAACTAAAAATAAATCAAGGGGAGGAATTTATTGGATTCAATACACGTAAAACAAATGGTAATGGAGAAAATAATGATACTTGGGATAGATAAGTCTCCAGGACCTGATAGTTTCCACCGCAGGGTGTTAAAAGAAGTGAGGAAATTGCAGCTGATTTAGTCATGGGGGGAAAAATTCAGTTGGTTTGCGCCTCCCGTTGGCGCCTTAAGAGGGCGCTAATGGGGCGCAAAGCAACTAGCGCCCGTGCGAGGCGATGTTTGCGCCGCTCATGAAATTAACTAGACATTTTGCGGCGGTGCTAAACACTACCGCCATGATCTCCTGCGTCGGCAGCTCGTGACGTCAGTCGAGTGCGCAACACCCCGGTAGCGCCCCGGACCGGATATTGAGTGGCGCCTGCCGCTAACAACGACAGGTTGAAGGGAGCGTTTTGCAGTCAGGAAGGGACTGGGGGAGCGCTATTTAAAGACGACCGCTTCCTGCCTTTTTTTGTTGGTGACATTTTTGCACCACGCATTCAGAGAGAGAGAGAGAGAGAGACTTCTGGAGAGATTCAATGCTGTGAAGGAGTTTTGGGTACTGAGCAGCACTTTGCAGGTTCATTTTGATTTGCCCTTCCTTGTATCGATTTAGTAGAGACAGGGGGCTGCACTCTGAGCTCTTTCCCTGGTTCTCTCCATTGTTCTTTCCAGCAGATTTGATGTACAGGTCTCTCCAGGCCGAGATTCAAGGCTGCAATGAGCAGGATGTGGATGGAGAGCAAGATCAACCCTCTGCTTTAAGAACTGGCCGGCACCATTGTGTGTGTGTTCCATTGCTGACTGACATCACATGAGCTTCGCCAGCGCTCTGAGGTAGCGCCTCGCTCCTCGGCCTTTGCGCCTTAAGACAGGTGTGAAGCGCCTGATTTAGCACTCCAATCACCTCCAGGGGCGATAAAAGCCAAGTTTGCAGTCGGAGGCGATAATTAGCGCCAGGCGCTAAACTTTGTGCACGGCCGATAATCGCGCCCCAAACGGGGCGATACTGAATTTTTCCCCCATGATCTTCCAAAGCTCTCTTGATTCAGGAATTGTCCACTTGGATTGAAAAATTGCCAATGTCACTCCATTATTGAAGAAGAATGGGAGAGAGAAGACAGGTGAATACAGGCCTGTCAATTAAATGTCCGTTGTGGGGAAGCTACTAAAATCTGTCATTAGGGATAGAGTGACTGAGCACTTGAACAAATGAGCTAATCAGAGAGAGCCAGTATGGTTTTGTTAGGGGTAAGTCATGTCTAGTTGAATTTTTTGAGGAGGTAACAGATAAGGGAGTGTCTATGGACATTATCAATATGGACTTCCAAAAGGCATTCAATAAGGTTCCACCTAAGATTAACAAAAAATGAAAGTGCATGGAATTGGAGGTAGCCTTTTGACTTGGGTTGGAAATTGGTTGGAAGGTAGGAGACAGAGAATGGTGATAAAGGGTATGTACTCTGATTGGTGGCATATGACAAGTGGTATTCCTCAGGGATCTATTCTGCGGCCTCAACATTTCATCATATTTATTAGTGACTTGGATAAAGCAATATAGAGTTGTATATCCAAATTTGCAAATGACACTAAATTAGGAGGGACAGTAAGTTGTGCAGGTGGGGAAAGAGACAGATTAAGTGAATAGGCAAAACTATGGAAAATAGAGTTCAATGTGGGCAAGTGTGAGGTCATCCACTTTTGACCCAAGAAAGATAAACGACTGCTGCCAACAAAATAAAATAGTTGCGCATGCGCAGTTCCAGTGGTTTTTTGATTGTTCTCGCTGGTCTTCCCACAGATTAGTGAGAGAGAAAGGTGAGGGGTGGAAATTTCAGGTATTGTGAGGTCTGTAATATGACTTGAAGGTGATATTAGGATGTTGTTTTATTGTACTCTCGCGGAGTGTGTTTATCGCTATCAGGTCCTCTGCCGGTTGTGGTTTGAACACGCGGCTGGTGAACAGAAGGCAGGCGCAGGATGTTAGGATTTAATCGGCTGGGAAAAGATCATAGAGAGAGTGCAGAGAGATGGAGAGAGGAGCACTAGACAAAGAGACTGGGAAGGAAAACAAGAGGGAGGGCGGAGAAGGAATACGAGAGAGAGAGAGTGGCAGCGGTGCGATTAATTCATCGGAATGAACTGCTAAAACTTCCAGTACAATTTAACGAGGCAATGTGACTTGAAGGTGATCTTAGGATGTTGTCAGATTGTGAGAGTTTTATTGTACTCTCGTGGAGTGTGTTTATCGCTATCGGGTCCTCTGCCAGTTGTGGGGAATGTTACTTTTTCTTGTTTTTTGTTCTTTTATTCCTCCCCCCAGCCTCCCACTTGCTTTTTTATCTGTTTCATTTCCTGCTTTTTTTTCTCAGTTCTGACGGAGGGTCTTCGACCTGAAACGTTAACTCTGTTTCTCTCTCCACGGATGCTGCCTGGCCTGCTGAGTTTTTCCAGCGTTTTCTGTTGTTGTTTCAATTTTCCAGCATCCGCAGTATTTTGCTATTGTGTTACTTTTTCTTATTTGGGATCTGACATTTATGCACAGAATGCTTCTGCGTTGCTTCTGGTTCGTTGGCAGCAGTCACTCTGTTTCATAAATGGTGAGAAACTAGTAACTGTGGAGGAGCAAATCTTTGGGAGTCCAAATACGCAAATCTTAAAAGCTAGTAGACCAGTACAAAAAGCAGTCAAAAGAGCTAATGGAATGTCTAAGATGGGTTTGGAGTGCATGTAAGTAAATACATGGGGCGTGGTAAATAAAATTGGTGAGCTGCAGGCACATGGGACTATGATAGAGTGGCAATAACCGTGACCTAGCTCAAGGAAGGGGAAGATTGGGAACTTAATATTCCTGGCTACCAGGTATTCAGGAAAGGAAAAGAAGGAGGGGGTGGTGGATGTATTGATCAAAGAAACTAGTCTAGCACTGGAGAGAGATGATGTAGTTGAGGGGCCAAAAACAGAACTTATTTGGTTAGAATTAAGGAACAACAGAGGAGCTATTCTGTTACTGGGTGTATACTACAGGCCACCAAACAGTGGGAAGGAGATAGAGGAGCAACTTTGCAGGCACATTTCAGAAAGATGCAAGAACTACAGAGTAGTGATAATGGGGGACTTCAATTACCCTAATATAGACTGGGATAGTAACTGTGTAAAGGGCAAAGAAAGGGAGGAATTTCTGAAATGTGCACAACAGAACTTTCTTGATCAGTGTCTTTCCAGCCCAACAAGGAAGGAAGCAATGCTGGATCTAGTTCTGGGGAATGAAGTGGAACATGTTTTAGTGGAAGAGCATTTGGGGAGCAGTGATTTATAATATCAGGTTTAGAATATGATGTGGAGATGCCGGCGTTGGACTGGGGTGGACAAAAATGAGAAGTCGCACAACACCAGGTTATAGTCCAACAGATTTATTTAAAATCACAAGCTTTCGGAGCTGTCGCCCCTTCCTCAGGTAGAGTTACTGTGAGACAATCTACCAGAATTCACAGAATATAAACACAGAGACAATGCAGAGATTCAATCTTTCCCTACATCAAAGACACACTAAGAGCACAGCCAAGACAATGAGATGTGTCCCAGGGGGTCCAACGTGTCAAAACACCTGCTGGCTGCATATCCTCTCCATTTGGGTTTGTTTCTTGTGTTTGTTTCTTGTGTTTGTTTTTTTTAAAAAGCTGGAAAGACCGGCAACGATGTCAAGTCACGTTCTGTAGCGTGACATGAACCCGATATCCCGATTGAGGCCGTCCTCATGAGTGCGGAACTTGGCTATCAGTTTCTGCTCGATGATTTTGCGTTGTCGTGTATCCTGAAGGCCGCCTTGGAGAACGCTAACCCGCAGACCCGAGGCTGAATGCCCTTGACTGCTGAAGTGTTCCCCGACTGGGAGGCAACCCTCCTGCCTGGCGATTGTTGCGCGGTGTCCGTTCATACGTTGTCTCAGTGTCTGCATGGTCTTGCCGATGTACCATGCTCTGGGGCATCCTTTACTGCAACGTATCAGGTAGACAACGTTGGCCGAGTCACATGAGTATGTACCATGTACCTGGTGGGTAGTGTCCTCACGTGTGATGACGGTATCTGTGTCCATGATCTGGCATGTCTTGCAGAGGTTGCCGTGGCAGGGTTGTGTGGTGTCGTGGTCGCTGTTCTCCTGAAAGCTGGGTAATTTGCTGCGAACGATGGTACTTTTGAGGTTAGGCGGCTGCCTGAAGGCGAGTAGTGGAGGCGTGGGGATGGCCTTAGCAAGGTGTTCGTCGTCATCGATGACATGTTGAAGGCTGCGAAGAACATGGCGTAGTTTCTCCGCTCCGGGGAAGTACTGGACGACGTAGGGTACTCTGTTGGTTGTGTCCCGTGTTCGTCTTCTGAGGAGGTCTATGCGGTTTTTCGCTGTGGCCCGTTGGAACTGTCGATCAACGAGTCGAGCGTCATATCCCGTTCTTACGAGGGCGTCTTTCAGTGTCCGTAGGTGTCCATCGCGTTCCTCCTCGTCTGAGCAGTTCCTGTGTATTCGCAGGGCTTGTCCATAGGGGATGGCTTCTTTAACGTGGTTAGGGTGGAAGCTGGAGAAGTGGAGCATCGTGAGGTTGTCCGTGGGCTTGCGGTAGAGTGAAGTGCTGAGGTGTCCGTCTTTGATGGAGATTCGTGTGTCCAAGAATGAAACCGATTCTGAGGAGTAGTCCATGGTGAGCTTGATGGTGGGATGGAAGGTTTAGAATAGTTCTGGAAAAGGACAAGGCCCAATCAAGCATAAAAATACTTAACTGGAAGAGGGCTAACTTCAGTGAGTTGAAAAGGGATTTGGCCCAGGTAGATTGGAATCAAAAATTGGTAGGCAATTGTAATTGAACAATGGGAGGCCTTCAAAGAGGAGATGGTTCAGGTACAAAGCAGACACATTCCTATGAGGGGGAAAGGAAGGGCATCCAAAGCTAGAGCTTCCCGGATGACTATATAGAGGTTAACCTTTATATAAATACAAGTTGTTGTTAAAATGAGACAGAAAAAGGAGGCTTATGACAAGTGTATGGTTCATAATACAGTAGAGAACCAAACTGAATATAGAAAGTAAAGCGGAGATCTTAAAGGGAATAAGAGGGGCAAAGAACGAATGAGAATAGATTAGCGGCTAACATAAAAGGGAACCGAAAAGTATTTTATAAACACCAAAATAGTAAAAGGGTAGTCAAAGGAAGGGTGGGGCTGTTTAGGGATCAAAAAGGAGAGTTTCTTGTGGAGGCAGAGGGCACGACTGAGGTACTAAATGAGTATGTTGCATCTGTCTTCACTAGAGAAGAGGATGCTGCCAATGTCGCAGTAAAGGAGGAGGCAGTAGCGATATTGGATAGGACTAAAAATAGATAGAGGAGGTAATTAAAAAGTTGGCAGTCCTCCAAGTAGAAAAGTCACCCAGTCTGGATGGGATGCATCCTCGGTTACTGAGGGAAGCAAGGGTGGAAATTGCGGATGCTGTGGCCACAATCTTCTAA
This sequence comes from Squalus acanthias, assembly GCA_030390025.1. Lineage (NCBI taxonomy): Eukaryota > Metazoa > Chordata > Chondrichthyes > Squaliformes > Squalidae > Squalus > Squalus acanthias. Next base: position 51,615,856 of record CM059430.1, read on the forward strand.
TCCTTCTTGGATATGGGAGTGGTGTCAGAGGACTGGAGGATTGCAAATGTTACACCCCTGGTCAAAAAAAGGGGCGAGGGATAAACCCAACAACTATAGGCCAGTCAGCCTGGCAGCGGTGGTGGGGAAACTATCAGAGACAATAATCTGGGACAAAGTTAATTGGCACTTGGAAAAATAAGGGTTAATAAATGAAAGCCAGCATGGATTTGATAAAGGCAAATTGTGTTTGATTAACTTGATTGAGTTCTTTGAAGTAGTGTGGTTGATGTTGTGTCTATAGACTTTCAATAGGCGTTTGATAAAATACCACATAACAGACTTGTAGCAAAATTGAAGCCCATGGGATTAAAGGGGCAATGGCTGCATGAATACGAAAGTGACTAAGGGACAGAAAGCGGAGCGTAGTGGTGAATGGTTGTTTTTCAGACTGGAGGGAAGTATACAGGGGTCAGTATTGGGACCACTGCGCTTTTTGGCATATATTAATGACCTGGACTTGGGTATACAGAATGACCTGGACTTGGGTATACAGGGTATCATTTCAAAGTTTGCCGATGACACGAAACTCAGAAATGCATTAAACATTGAGGAGGATAGTAACAGACTTCAGGAGGCCTTGGAGATGACGCAGAGGACATTTACTAGAATGCCAAGGATGTGGGACTTTTGTTATATGGTGAGACTAGAGAATCTGCGATTGTTCTCCTTAGAGCAGAGAAGGTTAAGGGGAGATTTGATTGAGGTGTTCAAAATCATGAAGGGTTTTGATAGAGTAAATAAGGAGAAACTGTTTCCAGTGGCAGAAGGGTTGGTAGCCAGAGGACACAGATTTAAGGTAATTGGCAAAAGAACCAGAGGCGCCATAAGGATTTTCTGTTTACGCAGCGAGTTGTTGTGATCTGGAATGCGCTGCCTGAAAGGGCGGTGGAAGCACAATCAATAGTAACTTTCAAAAAGGGAATTGGATAAATACTTCAAGGGGAAAAATTTGCAGGGCTATGGGGAAAGAGCAGGGAGTGGGATTAATTAGATAGCTCTTTCAAAGAGCCGGCACAGACACGATGGGCCAAATGGCGGCCTCCTGTGCTGTATCATTCTATGATTCTGTAAACTTGCCTTGTATTCCCTTGAGTAAAGGGGATTGAGAGGTGATCTAATCGAGGTCTTTAAAGTATTAAACAAATTTGATAAGATAGATACGAGAAACTATTTCCTCTTGTGGGGAATCAAGAACAAAGGGACATAATCTTAAAAGTAGAGCCAAACCATTCCGGAGCAAAATCAGGAATCACTTTTTCCACACACAGTGCAGTAGAAATTTGGAACTCTCTTCCCCAAAAGGCTGTGGATGCTGGGTCAATTGAAACTTTCAAGACTGAGAGAGATTTTTTTATTAGGTAAGGATATCGAGGGATACGGCACAAAGGTAGGTAAATGGAGTCGAGGTGCAGATCACCCATGACGTGATTGAATAAATGGCAAAACAGGCTCGAGAGGCTGAATGACCTACTCCTGTTCCTCACATTCCCATTTTCCCCTAGTAAACAATTTTATTCTATTTCCATATTGTTCACTTGAAAGTCAGTTTTTGGGAGATCCTCCTTTTCTGTCTACCATTAACTTGCTCATTTTAGCATTCATTTTCAATCCATAGACCAAACTGACCTGATTTATTGACCTTCTATAATTACTCTGATTGCACTTATCTGTATAATTCTGTGCATCAGAAAATGTGCACCTTTTTTGAAAACTTTTGAGTTGTCAAGACAGCCTTCCTGTGCGGTGACTGATGAATTAAGTACCCAATAGAAGCTTACACTTTTGCCTAAATGCGTCAGAGGATGAAAAATGAAATGTCAGAGCAAGGAGTTATCAGTTAACAAAGGTGTGTTACATATTCTCCTACAGCACATTCCGTTCTAGTATGGACTTTGAATCCCAATTGCATATAATTCAAAATCTGTCTTGCAATGCAGTCACCGTGTGTTACAAGATAGACGAAATCTTCTGCTTAGTAGCTTTGCCTTGTACAAGGGCAATTGTTTTATTTGCAGAGATTTAAATATTTTCTCCCTCTATGCACACATCATTTTTTTTGTAATCTTATTTGTTGACAGAGTGTGGATAGGAGATCTGCTCCACTGCCTTGGACTGCACCGCTCTTGTTGACTGCCTACTGGGAGGTGCGGCCTGATGATTCACCCTGATTTCTTTTCCTTCTAGTTTTTAGGAGATGGCGCATGTTTATTTAACTAAGTTGGTTGCAATTTTTCCTCACCTGCCCCCATTTCCCAACCAGCTCTTTCTGGACTGCTTGGTTTTTCCATGAAAATCGATCTCTCCTGATGGAGGATAATTTTTAAAACATCTGCAAAACCTGTTGAAGAGGCTACAGCCTGCAATGAACTATGTGAAGGAACAATGTTGTTTGACACATGTCTTTATAAGGGACATTAGATGGGAGGGGTCAAGTGACAAGGCATAATGATTTTTATTTTAAGTAGCAGATGATCAAGTGCTTCAACTCCAATGTCCTGCGCCTGTTGTCATGGTAACGGAGTTTTGTATGGCATTCCCAGCCATGCCTGCCCTAGTCGGCTTATTTAATGGGAAGTATCCCTGCTCCCCAGTGGAAGGTCAGGAACTCTTAAGGGTGGAGGGGCAGGGAAATTTGATCGTCACAGGAGGTGGCCAGCTTGTCGTCTTAGGAAGCATTTGTCAGCTGTTTAAACACTTGGCACAATAACTACTGATGTACCAAGTAAGTTTGCACTGATCCATTCAATGTCACTACACAGACCCTCCTGCTTTGCAAATCTGTTTGTTGTATTGGATCCACATTTCCTTATCAAATGCATTTACAAATGGTGAATTGTGCACTCAGTGCAGAATCCCACATTGTGTGGAGGAACCTTGGAGAACAGGTCCCTTCTATGTTGCATTTACATTGTAGCATTGCCATTGACCAATAATGGCATGCAGTAATGTGAATGAGATGGCAGTATGTGGCACTGTACATCGTCAAGGGGGCAGCTCTCCCCCACCACTGGAGCTACAGCACTCCCGACATACAGATTCACCTCATGTCACCATTTCTCCTCCTCTATAGATGCTGCCATTGCATCACTGACATGGACGACGACAACAACTTGCATTTATATACTGCCTTTATAAATCATCCCAAGGTACTTCACAGGAGGGTTATCAACCAAAACTTGACACCGAGCCACATAAGGAGACCAAAAGCTTGGTCAAAGAGAGAGGTTTTAAGGAGCATCTTTAAAGAAGGAGAGATTTAGGGAGGGAATTCCAGAGCTTGGGGCCTAGGCAGCTGAAGGCACGGCCACCAATGGTATAGCAATAAATCGGAAATGTGCAAGAGGTTGGAGTTGGAGGACAGACCTTTTCTCGCTAGGGAAGGAAGTAAGCAATCACAGGACCAAAGTTACCATTGCAACTCTTAAACATTTCTGTGTTGCAACCAGTGCTCTGAACTCTGCCCTACTACATGGGATACTTTTACATTAGAAAACTGTAATCAGGGAACTGAATGCTGCACTATTTGCTTTTCTCTGCCCCAGGTCCAAATCGAGACCACAGACTTACGATTCCCATTGCTAAAAAGGGAGATAATCCAGCTTAACCTTTTTTTGTTTTAACGAAAGACCTGTTGGCAGTTTGGCAGGCCCACCATAAAATGAAAGAGTGCCATCCACAGCGTGAGCACTTTATTTGGCTCTCGGGATGTGGGTAACACCACATTTATTGCCCATTCCTAGTTATCTTGGAGCTTGCTATGCCACTTTATTGGGCATTAAGAATCAGCCACATAGTGTGGAACTGGGATCATGTGTAAGCCAGACCAAGTATGAGGTGCTAGGTTCTTTTCTCCACAACAATCCAGGTACTTACAAAGTCATTTTTTCTGGTGCCAATCCACAAATTATCAGATTTATTAATTCAATTTTGCAACTTACTATGAGGGGGAATTTCCATGTCTGGGTTTTTAGTCTAGTACCATTACCGTTCTGCTACCTATACATACTTCATCTATATAAAAGAAGACATAACCGTTTTGAGTAGGGAGATGGTTGGTCATGGTCCCATTGTGCCGGCACAGCTGGTTTTGGATTTGGGTTTACAATTTGATTTCCATTATGGGATGCCCAGTATTTGTCAATTTTTTTTCTCTGTTATGTATTTGTGACTATTTTGGGCTTCAGCTTCTGTCACAATTGGGAAGAAAGTTAATTCATTTAAAAAGAAAGAAGTTGCATTTATATAGTGCCTTTCATCTCTTCAGGGTGTGCAAAAGCCCTTCATAATTAATACAGTACTTTTGAAATGTAGTTATTGTTGTAATGTGGGTTAAAATGGTTGAGATTCAGACAAGAAAGACCAATAAGAAAAAGGGAATTAACCATCTCATCAAGTGGTAAGGGTGATTTTCACACTTGCATCAGGCTGAACTGTGGGCGAAAGTCATACAAGAATCACACTTGGCAGAAAAGGCAAAAAAAGTAAGACTGGATATGACAAGTGTTTTCTGCTTCTTTTGGTTCTGTGTATCTTTTGGATGAGATGTTAAACCAAGGCCCCATCTGTCTCTTCCTGTGGTTCAGTTGGACATAAAAGATGCCATGTCACTATTTGAAGAGCAGAGGAGTTCTCCTGGTGTCCTGACCAACCCCACAATTAGAACCGATCAACTGGTCCTTCATCTCATTTTGCTCTTTTTGGGAACTTGCTGTGTGCAAATTGGCTGCTGCTTTTAGCCTACATAACACGTGACTGTAGTTCAAAAACAACTCATTGGTTGTGATACACTTTGGTACAAGTCAGGAGTGTGATGGAATCTTCTCCACTTGCCTGGATGAGTGCAGCTCCAACAACACAAGAAGCTCAACACCATCCAGGACAAAGCAGCCCGCTTGATTGGCACCTCATCCACCACCTTAAACATTGACTCCCTCCATCACCGGCGTACCGTGGCTGCAGTGTGTACCATCTACAAGATGCACTGCAGCAACTCGCCAATGCTTCTTCGGCAGCACCTCCCAAAACCGTGACCTCTTCCACCTAGAAGGACAAGGGCAGCAGGCGCATGGGAACACCATCACCTCCAAGTTCCCCTCCAAGTCACACACCATCCTGACTTAGAAGTATATCGTTGATCCTTCATCGTCGCTGGGTCAAAATCCTGGAACTCCCTACCAAACAGCACTGTGGGAGTGCCATCACCACATGGACTGCAGCGGTTCAAGAAGGTGGTTCACCACCACCTCATCAAGGGCAATTAGGGATGGGCAATAAATGCTGGCCTTGCCAGCGACGCCCACATCCCATTTAAAAAAAAAAAATCTTTGTAAGATGTGTGATAGCTTGTTATATAAATGCAAGTTCATAACAGGATGGAGCTACAGATTCCTTGAATCTGATTCCATGATAGTGAAAGATGCACACTTGGGTCCTAAAGGAAAGATAAGGCTGGTGATGGGCAAATTTAGTTTAGGCAGGATCTCACTGATTTCCATTAGAAAGTACTGTGGCTGGGGTCCTATTAATGCTGGGATGGGCTTCAGTTCCTCATCAGCTTTGGACTTTGTAACATTTGAGATGGGATGACCATCAGACAAATAATTGGTATTGGAGGTCCCAACACTCTATTTATATTTAATCTTTGGTAAGCATACAGCTCAACATTGACAATTCTGCAGAAATTGGGCGTTTGACACCAAGATCACCTTACTGGCTTTTCTCAATTTGTTGGAGGCTCGTAATTACCCTTCTCTATATGTGTTTGAGTACATGTGCTCAGAGATACTCTTCCCGCCCCCCACCAACCACCACGCAACATCAACAGACAGTGTAACTGCAGCTGCCCAGTGCTATTAAACTGCTGTGGTTGATGCTGTAGAACTTGCACAGAAGTGATGTGTGGTACTGTCAATGCTGTGTGCACAGGAATATACATATTGCTGAACATGGCACCAATCTCATTCCAAAATTGACACCCTTTGGATGCCACAGAAAATATTATAATTCCCGCCAAGATCACTTCCGACCACACACCAATCCGTTACTGTCGCCTCTCCCCAATACAGACTGTTCCCATTACAAGTAAGTAATATATAACCGCTTGCTACAGGACACCAATTATTCTAAAGTTTATTAATAGTGAGGTGTGGGACTTCCTCAAACAACCAGTGCATTGTAGAATTGTTGGGTGCATTATGGAACAAAAACAAGAGCAGATAGAAAACGTGACTGATGTGGAGAATGAACACATGAAAGGGACAGAGTGAAATGTACTTAGGTTTTCCCCTCCCCGTTCCTGAAGGGACAGACTCCTTGCTGAGGTGCAGTGCCCTTTGGTACCTCATCCAAGTGGCCATAATACATGTGTAAACCTAGATATTGGAGTGATGGCAAACAGTTTGATCAAAGGGGACATCACAGTCGAACCAAATTCTGTCCTCCCCGCCATCCACACTCCAGCAGGGATGAGAAGTAGGAAACCTGGCTGAATTTTCACCTTCCTCGCCCAGGAGTGCCACGACCAACTGTGATGCCCCATATTGCTATCCTAGCTGAGATAACAGACTGGGAACCAAACACAAGAACATGGCTCAGTGCCACACGACCAACTGATGCTGCTGCAGTCCGAGGATCAACAACAATACCTCGATGACATAGGATTACATTTCATGGGGCTTTTTATAGCAACAAGCGAAGCTTATTGAAGCACATTATGCACTGTGACAACACATTACAAGCCTAATAAAAATTGCAACACTGCGGCCATTGTTTACACTGCTGTAGTTTGACAATAGGAATGGCAGCACTGAGGAGAAAGGATCAGTCCTTACAAAAACAAGGCACTGTGATCAGCTACGTACAGTTCATTCCGATCAAATGCTTCATTTAGGGCAATTTTAAAATGTTGCTGTTTCTTGCTTCTCCTGAAGGCAGTTCCATAGGTGCTGGCAGCCCTTGAATACCTTGCCTAAGTGGCCACGCATAAGTATCATAGGCTATTTAACCACGGGGGACATCACGAGAGCCTGATCCTGCCGTCGCCTCACATCCACGCAGGATCACTTAACAGTGATCCAGAGCAGTGGCTCGTTTGCCCCCTTCCTTGTCCAGGGTAGTGAGGCCAATTGTAACTCTGTTAGTGCTGCCCTGGCTGAAATCAATTGCCTCAGGCTAAACTAGGGATTGAACCTCAGCCTATATGTCTCCGTGCCAAATCAGGCCATGCATTATTCCACTGAGTGACTGGGAGAATGATTTAGAACTTACAGTACTAATGGTGCAACAGAAATCTTCAAACCCACCATCACTGAAGTAACGAGTTATAAAGAACAGCCAATTGTTCCAATAGCAATAGCATTTGAACAACGATGTGTTGTATGGAAATAATGTGACCTTAATTTAAGAGAACACAAATTTATGAATGCCTTATCTTTTTTCTTTATGCACAAACCACTCACCTAGAAACACAGGAAGTAGGACCAAAGGACATGTTTACATTAATGAAAAGTAAATTTAAAACACATATATTAGAAAGAATTTCCCTGTGATAACATTTTGCACTAATCTGCTGGCTGGGGTAGCAGAGAGAAAATTATTAACTCCGTCCCAAAATTAAACTGGATGTTATGATGGCAGAGTTAGGGTACTGGGGAAACAAGCTTTGATTGGACGAATGGCCTTTTCCCATTCTTTATTTTTCTTCGTGTTCTTACAGAAAAAGACTCCGACTACAACTCAACACCTACGTGGCTCTGTTCCATACATAGGGCCTCAAGCCATAACAAAATGCGACATCTCTTCCTGTCTATAACAGATTCAACAGGGTCAAAAGATTACTGGTGCAAACTCATCTGGGCAGCAGACCTGTAGAATGTTACAGGCCATTTGGTCCATCAAGATCGTGCCAGTGTTTTTCTCCACCTAGTTTAAACCCTCACTCTCCATAACCTTCAATATTCCTCTTTTTCAAGCAACTATCTAAAAGAATTTATAGGCCCTGCTTCAACAATGGTTTGTGGCAGAGAATTCAAAATCTAATCCGCTTCTGTGGAAAAACATTTTTTCTCACCTTCCCCTTTTATTCTTTTTACGATTATTTTCAATTTGTGCCCTCGTTATCATCTCACTGAAAAATGGAAATATGGAAATAATCTATCATTTACCTCATCGTAACCCCTCAACCTTCTCCACTCTAGTGAAACAGTTCAAGTCTCTCTTCATAATTGTAAATCCTCATCCCTGGGAACATCCAACGGCACCTCGTCCATTGCTTTTTGTATCCTTCCTATAATGAATGGGGTGCCCAAAACTGCACATAATATTCCAACTTCAAGCTGACCGAAGACCCCATAACATTCAACAATGCTTTTCTATCCTCTGGACCTAGATATAAAACCAGTGATTCTGTTTCCCCTTTTGATTGCCTCATCTACTTATATTGCCATCTTTAATAACCTGTGTATCTGCATACCAAATGTCTTTCAGTCCCTCGGTGTATTGCCGCTGTTTGATTTTCTTGCACAAGAGGCAATGATTAAATGTACAATACTTGGCTTTAGCAACACATTTAGTTTGTTGCACTCTGTTCATACTGAATTGCACTAATTTCATTATATTGCTGCACAGACCACTAAACTCACAAGGCACTCTCCTCTTGCGCTTGTTCTGAGGTTCTTTAAGGGTGAACGTTGGAAGCTGGTCTCCGTAGTGCTGCAGTGCTCTGCTGTTTAATCTGTGACTTTGGGGTTGGACTCCCTGCATTTACTTCACAGAAATCAACTTCCCTAATCTGATGGGACAGTAGAGATTTTTGCAGGTCTACAATCCCATTGACTACCAAAACCCCAGTTGCTTAAGAGCTGCTTTTAGTTTGGTGTTAGTGCCACCATCTCCTGACATGCCGGTCTCGTGCAGCCAATGGCAAACTCAGGGTAAACTTGCCAAATTCACCAAGACTGGCTACTGGGGTGAAGCTTGCAGTGGACAGCCTGAGCACATCTCGCCAGTTGTCTTTGGGGTTTCTATTGGTTCTGCAAGACTGTGGGACAGGAACCAGCAGCACAAGAAACAATATAACCGCTTACCCTCCTCTGCTTTAGTGTCGAGCGTCAGCCATGGCTCAGTGGGTAGCACTCTCGCCTCTGAGTTAAAAGGCTGTGGGTTCAATCCCCACTCCAGAGACTTGAGCACATAGTCCAGGCCAACACTCCAGTGCAGTACTCAGAGTGCTGCACTGTCGGAGGTGCCGTCTTTCAGATGAATCATTAATAGAGGCCCCGTCTGCCCTCCCAGGTGGACGTAAAAGATGTCATGACACTATATTTGAAGAAGAGCAGGGGAGTTCTCCCCGGTGTCCTGGCCAATATTTATCCATTAACCAACCTCCCTAAAACAGATTATTTGGTCATTATTTCATTGCTGTTTGTGGGAGCTTGCTGTGCACAAACTGGCTGCTGTGTTTCCTACACTACAACAGTGACTACAAATGTACTTAATTGGCTGTAAAGCACTTTGTGACATCCTGAGGTTATGGAAGGCGCTATATAAATGCAAGTTCTTTCTTAAAAAAATGTAAAAGTAACTTTACACTAGTGTGCAGCTGATGGGGAGAAAGTGATGTTTGCCTCCAGCTATAATGTAAAAGCACATATAAGATAGCGAACAAAGTAAATACACAAGTTTAAAGGACAGTCTGAAAAGCCTCTCAAGAATTACTTGCCTATCACTTCTCCAAAAATCAGCCAAACTGTGCCACTTGCTAAAAGCTCGATTACTGAGTCTGGGCAATAAAAAAAACCGACTAATTTCACAAGTTGCTAATTAACCACCTTTGCTCTTTATTGTTGAACAACAGGTGTGCTTCCAGGCATAGATTTATGGCTGGGAAACTGGAAATTACTGACATAACAAACTACCCTGACACTGATAACCCTCGAATGATGGGCTGTTAATTTTTTAAATATTGATTTCAAAGGGTAACGGCACCACTGGAAGCTCTGCCTATGGGCCAGTTGATAAACAGCATGTAGCTGAGCATATCGACCAGCAGGACCCAGGTTTGATTCCTGGTCTGTGCTGAGTTACTTCTTGCAATTAGCCTCAGTGCCTTAGGGTCAGGATGCAAAACTGACTTGGAGGAGAGGACTGTAAGTCAGAATTCCCACTCCTAATGGATAACCAGTGACCCCTATTGGAAGTTCACATCTGGATTTCGTACGAGGACAGGAATGGCTATGATGCCCCGCATATTAAAATAGCCTGCCAGTGTACAGGCTCGCACACTGGCCAATGGCCTGCCAGCACCCAGTGTACAGGCTCGCACACTGGCCAATAGCCTGCCAGCACCCAGGCTCGCACACTGGCCAATGGCCTGCCAGCACCCAGTGTACAGGCTCGCACACTGGCCAATAGCCTGCCAGCACCCAGGCTCGCACACTGGCCAATGGCCTGCCAGCACCCAGTGTACAGGCTCGCACACTGGCCAATGGCCTGCCAGCACCCAGTGTACAGGCTCGCACACTGGCCAATAGGGCATTTCTCAGACACTGGCGGCCACCCCTGGAACCGTACTCCAACAAGATCAACATCTTTGAGAGGAGGGGAGAAAACTGACAACATAAAAAGCCCTATCTAGTGTATTGCTGAACCGTACAGACCAGGAAGGTCCCAGGTCCAGTTCCCAATGTGTGCTGAGTTAGCTGATCTCAGCTAAGGTAACAGTTGGGTCCCTGCAACTGCATTGGTGAGCAGATTGCGAATTGAACCAGGGATTTTCCTGGTCAGTATATTCCTCCGTTCCACATTGGCCAACTCCAACTGAAGTGTTAGGGGAGGCTAGGCTCTGTGCGTGATATCGTCATTATCTGGATCTCCTGCTTATTCAGCAGGGAATGAAGAGTTAGAAAAACATTGCAAGTGTTTAACAAAAGTTTAGTCTTGATTAGCAGCAGCTAATATCGAGAAGGAGAAAGGTACATCTTTGGTACAGATGAGGGCAAAGAATGGAACACAGAAGGATTGGAGATGGAGAAATCTGTGCACTGACGTTACTTGCAAGTTGGGCTAATTTAAAGTCAGTCGTGGCTCAGTGGTAGCACTCTTGCCTCTGAGTAAGAAGGTTGTAAGTCTCACTTCAGAGAGTTGAGCACATAATCTAGCCTGCCTACTGAGGGAGTGCTGCACTATCGTTAAACTGAGGCACCGTCTGCCCCCTCGGGTGGATATAAAAGATCCCAACACACTATTCGAAAAAAAGCAGGGGAGTTCTCCCTGGTATCCTGGCCAATATTTATCTCTCAACCAACATCACTAAAAAAAAAAAAAAATAACCTGGTCATTATCTTATTGCCATTTGTGGGAGCTTGCTGTGTGAAAATAGGCTGCTGCATTTCCTACAACAGTGACTACATTTCAAAAAAGTACTTAATTGGCTGTGACGCGCTTTGAGACATCCTGAGATAGTGAAAGGTGTTCTATAAATGCAAGTTCTTTCTAATGTTTTATTTCATTCTGTGCAGGTATTCGGCTTGTTGGTGTGGGCGCTGATTTCTGGTTCAAGAATCTCGAGTGGTGATGCCGCATTTGGATGGGTGATGTTTGTGGCCATCTTCCTGTGGATACTCACCATTATTATCTTTATCTTCTACCTGCTGAGCCTGACTCCTAAACTCCCAATGGTGCCTTGGACTCGTGTGGTAGGTTTCATTTGAAAAGCAGTGAATCAGGCTGGTTCTGCAGGTGTAAGTGACGCTCCAGAAATAAGTGGGATTCCTGACTACAGTGAACCGTTAGCAAGTTGTCCAGCAATTTATATTAGTTTTTTCAGTTAATCACTTCCCTAGATTCAAAATATCATACCACTATATCTTGAAACTCCACAAAAGTAGGGCCAGTGCGATAGTATTCAGAACAGAGCCATTCATTGCCCATTACTGCTGCACATTTACTTTCTTCCCCAATTTAAGGTAATTGGCAAAAGAGCTTGAGGTGAGATGAGGAGAAATTATTTTATGCAGTGACTTATGATCTGGAATGCTTTGCCTGAAAGGGTGGTGGAAGCAGATTCAATAGTAACTTTCGAAAGGGAATTGGATAACTACTTGAAGGGGAGAACATTGCAGGGCAATGGGGAAAGAGCGGGGCAGTGGGACTAATTGGAGGCACAACGACCTGAATAACCTTCTTCTGTAAGTTTCTACGATTCTGATTTTATTTGCTGTACTCAGGTTTAATGTACAGAATCTGAAAGGTCATGTTACATTTGTTTTTCTTACTGCATCGCAGAGCTCAATATTCTTCGGGGTTTTCAGCCTTGTGGTAAATGGAGCAGAATTTGAGCCCCAGATGGAGTCTGTTCATTTCAACTGTGTTCCTTGGTGACTTGTTTTCCTTCTCAAATTCTAGTCTCGCTCAACACAGGCCACCCTTGGCTGAGGGAGTGGCTGGAGAACTGCCCCACAACCTGACTGTTGTCTTTATTATAACAATTGCTCTTGGTTATAGGTTAACACATTGTGGTACATTACTTTTGTAGTATACAGAATATAAGGTGGGCCGTACATGGTACAGAGTGATGGTGAGTGAATATTACAAAGCAGCTCTTGGATGGTCCTGGAGATTGAATCTCGAGAGTGGTGGCAATGTTGGGCTTTTATAACCTGCCAAGGGTTCTCCCACAGAGAGAGTTCAAGACCTCACCTGTGCCACCCTGGGGCATTGCAGAGTGCAGAATAGGTGACTCGCTAATAAATTGGATACTTTGTACACCTTGAGTCTTTTAAAAGAAATTCAAGCTAATCATGCACTGGTTCTCAAAATAGAAAATTTCTCCCAGCGGACGAGTTTATTTTCCCCCCAGAGACATAATGTTACTTAAACAGGAGTCAGGACCTGAAGCTGAAACCGTGAATTACCAATGCTCAGAGAGATACAGCATAAACAATGGGGCCCATGGGAATCTCTACATTAAACATTTCCCAATACATCCAGTGTTATAGGTTATGGCCTATATATGAAATTTGCCACATTGCAGACTGCATCAGTCCAGTTGTCTAAGTCCTACTGCAAATCATTTAATACACAGGTGTTGAACTTAAAACCTTACAACCTAACTACATTTTAACTCTTTGGAAGAAGTACAGACTTACACAGTGACTGACACACGTGCAAGGAGAGGCTGGTCTTTATTGTGGAGAGACTCAAAGGTAGTTTCATAGCTCCATATTGGACTGAGATTCAGAGGGCCCAATTTCACAACCTTCCTGGAAGTGACACTTCAATAGGTGTTAACCTCACTGGGATTAGAGTTTCATCTGCTCTTATCTGGTCTGGTTCCTGAGCTTTAGCCTTCAGTGTGGCAAACTTCACATTCAGGCCTGTACCTTTAACTCTGGATTTATTGGGAAAGGTTTCACTTGAGATTCTGCTGAGACTCCCTGCAGAGTTGCTGTTCTGTTAGGTGATCACAGCAGCATTGAAATGGCGAGGTACATGACTCGTTCTGTTCTGCCTTCCTGCTAAAATAAGAAACAAGGAAGATGTGAAGAAAGAAAAGTAGAGAATTGTCTCCCATTTTTGTAAATCTTGGCTAAAAATGGTGCATTAGGTTCAGTTCATACTGAGCTAGCTGATCTGAGTTGGGACAGCACTAGGCCTCATGGTCCCTGTGTGTGTGGGGGCATCAGGTGAGGATAGGATGAGGCTTAGTTGTGATGCTCCCGATGGTATAATAGCCTGCCAACACACACTGTATAGGTTAATGCATGGAAGAAGGCCCATTTGGGAAAGGTACTGGAGGGCGATCAGTACCTGTGAACTCTACCTAACAGGAGTTGGCACTTCAGGAGATGGAGGAAAATTCGGCGGGGTTGGGGGGAAACATTCTTTTATCTGGAGTTTACTAAATAGCGACACTCTCCAGGACTTGAAAATTCCTGATTCTATTCCCTTTAATCAGCCGTGGGAAGCAGAGAGATTGGGGACTTAACTGTATACCTATTTATTTTTGCATTTGCGACAATACACAAACATAAAGAAATATGCTAAGTATAACCCTGTTGTAGTGGCCTGCCGCTTGAGACAACCTCTTACATCTGTTTCTCTCTCCACAGCTGCTGTATTTTAACTTGGGTGCTACAATTCTGTACTTAACTGCCTTCATTACCAATGCATCTTCTGTTGACCCAACATCTATTAAAGGGTCTTACAAATACAATAACAGAGCAGCTGCTGCGGTGAGTGTTTAAACATATTTTAAATTGGCCTTTACCTTTAAAAGTGAATGGTATTAAAAAATTATACAATTAAAAAGATTAGTATTCACAATTGTAAAATCTGAGGTGTAAAATTTAATTTTACATTACTGTTAATATTGATAATTGGATAAACACAGTGCTTGTCCCTTTCTCATTCATGCAACATGTACAATCCAGCTGAATAGTCAGCATTTGAACTGACTGGAAACTCCTAAAATATTTCTGATGTTGCTGTTTTGTAAAACTGTTAAGGTGAACAGGAAATAACTGGTGAGTCAGCAGGAAGAGCCACTCGTGAGGTTTGAGTGGAGCTGGCTGTGTTGCCTTTGTATCAAGATTCAGAGTGGTACAAAGTCTCCTGCATCAACCGGATGAGGCAGCAAAGCCTGTAGAAATCAGAGCACCGCGGCAGGAAGAATTTTGTGTGCGCGGTTTGTTTAGCAAAGTTATAAATCTATTCTTTATAAACAAACGTATGATTTCATTACATGCAGCGCACAGCGTAATTCTTCCTCCATTGGATATGCAAATTTAAAACCTCCAATCACGTTCTCAGAATCAAAGATTCCGATTGGATATCTGAAATATGAAGAAGGTTCTTGATGTTCAGCTGTTGACAAAACAATTAATTCAAAATCTACCACAATATCCATGGGATAATTACCCCCTTAATATGCTTCCGTGGCCTGAAACCTGAGGAAGATCTGTTATACCTCGACTACTTGTGTGTCTGGCACAGAAATCACAAGTGAGGCTTTGATATTGGTTGTTATGGATGGTAATAATCCTAGTTTGAGAAATGTGTGTATTAGAGGAATTTAGGAACAGGAGTAGGCCATTCAGCTCATTGAGATTGCTTCACCTGTCTATTAGATCATGACTGATCTGTATCTCAACTCCATTTAGCTACCTTTTGATCCATATCCCTTGATACCCTTACCTAACAAATCTATGATTTCAGTCTTGAAAATTTTAATTGACCCAACATCCACAGCCTTTTTAAAGGGAAAGAATTCTAGATTTCCAATATCCTTTGTGTGGGGAAAAATGCTTCCTGATTTCACTCCTAACAGGCCTAGCTCTAATTTTAAGGTCGTGTCCTCTTGTTGTGGATTTCCCCCATCAGAGGGAATAGTTTGTGTCTACCCTATGGAATCCATTTAACATTTTAAGCACTTTGATTAGATCACCCCTCAACCTTCTAAAAGGAGATAAAAACCAAGTTTATGCAACCTGTTCTTATAATTTAACCCATTGTTTAGGAATTATGAAATGATTGATGAAATACTTATGGCAAAAATGTCGATTGCTGATATTGCAGTGTTACTGATAGATCTGCGATCAATTTCTCCCCCCACCACCAAAATCCTTGCTTGAAAACACTGACTTGTACGTTTTAATTCTATCGGCACCAGAAACTCTCTGGCATCTCGTCTAAGTTGCCACGACAGTGAATGAACATCAGCAAACTGTGCGATGTACTTTGCAGCTTGGAGTAGGAGCGCTGGTTGACTCTTTCCCTTCCACTTTCCCTACCTGCTTCAGGAGAGAAGGGGGGGCGGGGAAGAAATCTGTAGCCTGTGCTGTATCGATCTAATGACATGATGTGCTTTCCCCACAGTTCTTTGCGGGTGTAGTGATGATAGCGTATGGAATAAGTACCTTCCTCTGCTTCCTGTCATTGCAAGGAGGAGGTGGGAGCAACGCAGCAACAAGTCAGGCAACTGGAAGTAATTCAGCATAGGCTTTTTCATCAAGGCGGAGGCCATAGTGTATTCCTTTACACACGTTCGAAATGACGAGCAAATTGTGTTGTCTCAACTGTCTCCAACAGCACACTCCATTCCAGCTCCTTGTTCAGCTTGATTACAGCTCTAGATACACTGCAGTTACCAAGAGCAAAAATAATTCGAGTTGTTATTTTAAACTTTTGACTCTCTTTTTTGATATTGCAACTTTTCTTGTGGTTTGACATTCTCCCCTCAAATAAATACTGAGTTCACTATAATCTCCCCTCAAATAAATACTGAGTTCACTATAATCGCATCAGTTTTTATCTTTGCATGAGGAATTACATGTGTATTCAAACTGCATGGAAGTGAACTGCATCACAAGCCACCTCCAAAGTATCTACCTGCACAACAGTCCTGAGCATTGTTGGAGTATCTTTAAGAAATGATCTACCTTGGCTCCTCTGCTGGAGTGGGTGAAGGTGGTGTAGTACTCAGCTGTGCAGACCAGAAGCCCTCAGGCTTGATTCTTGGCCTGTGGTGAGTTGGTTTATCTAGGTCAGGGCAGCAGTTGGACTGAGTGTCCTTAAGGTGGGGGTGGGGGAATAGCAGACTTCCTGGTCCTGATCACTAACCAGTGACACTTGCTGGGAAGTGTTTCTGTGTGGGTGTTAGGTGAGGCTCAGTTGCAATCCCTCTCCTGGTAGAACAGCCTGCCACTGCCCAGTGTCGCAAGTTCACATGTGGAACTGTATCTCAGAATGCCAGTACTTTTGGTACAGAGCGGGATAACATTGGAAATCCAAATGTGCTTTCCATAGGAAATGTCACAATTTGTTATAAAGTACACAGTACAATTCAATCATATCTATAACTCCAATAGGTTGAGAATGCAGGTTTTTCAAATTAGTCTTCAAGTCCCTCCTTGAATCCATAAAGAGTGCAGAAGTTTCCAACACAAAAGGACCATTCACCGTAACTAAATGGGTAAAGCAACATATTCAATCACACTCTATCAGTAATGCCCTATCAATGACTTTGGAATACAATGAATGGTTCAGTGACAAACAAGACTCCACTTAAAAGTATGTTTAAAGGAATAGGCACTACTTTGCGAACTTTGTGCAAAGACTCAATATCATTTTATTGTTATTGGTGCTGTCATCAACCAGGGTGACGACAGAAGTGGGAGTGCAGAGGTACAACATGTTAGAACGCCAATGAATGAAGCCAAGACTGCTGGTCTCGCGGGGTGGGGGGTGTCACCCCTGCAGGCCCTCGTATTGCTGAGGTGCCGATCTTACCTACGCTGCTGTGGAGAAGCACTAGGAGGAATTCAGAAAGTATTCGAGTTGCAGAGAGGGGCCTGGCAAATGGTGCCCACCCTCTCTGCCACGGTTCACATGTGACTGGGAAACTTCAATCATAGTAGAATATAAATTGAATAAAAGGGATATATGGTGGTACTAAAGAATAAAATATAAAGAAATAATCTAAGGCACTTTAGAGAGCCATAATCAGAAAACAAAATGGACTCTGAACCAACCGAGATATCAGGAAGGGTGACCAAAAGATTGGTCAAAGGAGGTTCTTAAAAGGAGGAGAGGGAGGTGAAGAAGCAGACGGATTGAGGGAAGGAATTCCAGAGCATAGGGTTTTGGTGGCTGAAGGCATATCCGCCAATGCTGGAATGAAAGGGAAGGGGATGCATAAGTGGCCAGAGTCAGAGGAACAGTGAGTTCAAGGCGTGTTGTAGGGCTGGAGGAGGTTAAAGAGATAGCTCAGGGTTGAACAGGAAAGAAGTTGTGAATATTTTTATTTGTACTAAAGTACACCCAAGGAGAGTGTGGATGGCTAGAATTAAACTCTGCAAGTATGTGTGGTGTATCAATTAAAGATTGGTATTAATGAGTGGTGGGGAAAGAGAAGTAAAATGGTGCAAGGATTACAATAGCAATCTTTCAAAACAAAATTTTTTCCAGTTTTATTTTCACTAGTTTAAAGTCCAAACAAGAACCTTTATGATCATAGCAGGAATCATTCTTCTTCAAATATGTTATGTAAAGCTGCAATCAACATGAGACAGAGTGCTATTTCAAAGCAGCTCCAATTTGCAGAGATTGACTTTTTTTTGTCCAAGACCTCCCAACATCTTTCTAAAATGCACCTTCCATTTTTACCTGCTCCAGTATTGTATATTTGTTACTGTATTAGTTACTTTTCTGCATTTCATTTGTTACAGTTGAAAAATATAACAAATCCTTACTGGTTTCTGCGGTATGTTGATTCTAATTGTAATATAATAAATATTTAAAACTAAAAATTACAAAGTCAAAGTACTTCTATTTAATTAAGTACATCCGGAATTATATTTATATAAAAGCTGTCATGTCTGTTAACACATTGAGGAATAATCAAATATGTATAACTACATTCTAATAAAAGGAATTAGTCACCAACCTGTGGTTGTGTATTGTTCATATCGATCAGTAGTGAAGTGCAGTTGACTTTTTCTTTTGGAGTTTTGCCCTTGCTTTCCTGCAGTTGAATGCATCATGGGGTATGGCAGACAGGGGCCAGCACCCCAACAAGTGGTTGTTATTCACACATGAGCCTAGAAATTTAACCATGGGGGCATCACAGCAAAACTCAACCCTGTCCTCAATGATGACACATATGCAGTTTTCGGCAGAGGTCACTAGATCATGATCAGGAATGGGAACCCTGGCTAATTTACCCCCCGGCCCCCCAAAGGTACCGAGGCCAACTGTAATACCCTGTGCTGCCACCTTGCCCAGAGAACAGCGAGCTCAACAGTCTTAGGATCCAGCCTGGGACCTCCCCTGGTTTGTCCAGCCTGGGACCTCCCCTGGTTTGTCCAGCCTGGGACCTCCCCTGGTTTGTCCAGCCTGGGACCTCCCCTGGTTTGTCCAGCCTGGGACCTCCCCTGGTTTGTACAGCCTGGGACCTCCCCTGGTTTGTACAGCCTGGGACCTCCCCTGGTTTGTACAAGTCAGCTCCACACGAGGTCTGAAAACAAAGTAAAAATGATGCCATCACAATTTCAACACATCATGAATTACTTTTGAGGAGGAGGTAGCTCTTTCACAGATCTCCAAATAATGTGCTGGATTGCAGCACATTTTATATTACTTTTGTTTTAAACTTTTCCATACTTTGAAAAAACCTCATTCAAAATTAACAGGACTTATAGGATTTTAAACCAAAATTAGTTCATGCAAAAGTTGGAGTTTTTGCAGATCAAATCATACATCTTTACACTGTAATCACAACATAGTCCACTTTGCTCATTACTACAACTTGCATTTATATAGCCACTTTAATGTAAAAATACATTCCAAGGCATAATCAGAAAAATACACCGAACCATACGAGATATTAGGAGGGGTGACCAGAGGCATAGTCAAAGAGATGGGTGAAAGGAGGGACTTGGAGGAGGAGGGAGGTGCAGAGGGATTTAGGGGAGGGAGCTCCAGAGCATGGGATCTAGGTGGCTGAAGGTATAGCTGACAATGCTGGAATGAAGGGTGAGGTACAGGAGGCCAGAGTCAGAGGAACTGAGAGAATTCAAGGCTGGAGGGGGGTTACAGAAATAACTCGGGTTGAACAGGTAAGAGGTTGTGAACATTATCGTTTGTACTACTAAAGTATACCCAAGGAGGGAGCGATGGCCAGAGTTAAACAATATATTTTCACTGTACAAGTATGTCTTCTGTATCAATCAAAAATTGGTATCGATGGTTGGGTGGGAAAGGGAAATAAAATGGTGTAAAGATTAAAATAGCAATATTTCAAACTAGATTTCTTTTGTTTTATTTTTGTTGTTTATAATCTAAACAAGAACTTTTGTGATCTTAATAGAAATCATTCATCAGAACCTGGAATCTCCAGCAGTAGAGCATTGGAACAACCAGGGGGGCTGTTGCATCGACTCCTTGGGGGTAACAGACACTGAGACTTGCTTTCCCTCATTTGGCATAGTTCATTAGTTCTTGGCCAAGCTGTAACAGAGTACTGTGCAACAACAAAGCACTTTTCTCAACGGAATAGGAAAACTAGTCGTACCAGCCTCTGCTCATAAAAAGAGAATGGACTGGTTGCCCATAAGAACAGTAACCATAGAGATATCAATAGCTTCTACTGTCCCATTCTGCCAACTGGATGAAATATCATAGGAGGCTAGTGGGGAAATAGAACCGAAAGGAGGAAAATAACTTACACTTTGCATGTAGTTGCCAATCTCTATTTATCTGGCCTCCGATTAGGGCATCCAATATGGATATTGATCCAGACTTTCAGCATTCTTAGGCCCCATTTACCTTACAGCATGACCAACATTGCCATCCTGACTTGGTTGACACTCTAGTGCAGTACTGAGGGAGTGCTGCACCATCAGAGGTGCTGTCTTTCGGATGAGACGTTAAAACTGAGGCCCCGTCTGCTCTCTCAGGTGGATGTTAAAGATCCCATGGCACTATTTCGAAGAAGAGCAGAGGAGCTGTTCCCCGGTGTCCTGGCCAATATTTATCCATCAACACCACGAAAACAGATTATCTGGTCATTATCACATTGCTGTTTGTGGGACCCTGCTGTGTGCAAATTGACTGCCACGTTTCCTACATTACAACAGTGACTACACTTCAAAAGTACTTTATTGGTTGTAAAATGCTTTGGGACATCCTGAGGTCATGAAAGGTGCTATATAAATGCAAGTCTTTCTTTTACAATAGCAAAATACTGTGGATGCTGGAAATCTGAAACAACAGAAAATGCTGGAAACACTCAGCAGGCCAGACAGCATCCGTGGAGAGAAACGGAGTTAACGTTTCAGGTCTGTGACCCTTCGTCAGAATTGGAAAAAGTTAGAGATGTAACAGGTTTTAAGCAGGTGTAGAGGCAGGGAAAGGGGGAGGGGAGGAAAGAACAAAAGGGACGGTCTGTGCTAGGGTGGAAAGCAGGAGATTAAATGTTGCAAATGGGGAATCATCAACAGCTGCCATGTGAAAAAATAAGGGCGGGGTTAAGTCTGATATTGTTGAACTCAATATTGAGTCCAGAAGGCTGTAAAGTGCCTAATCGAAAGATGAGTGCTGTTCCTCGAGCTTACGTTGAGCTTCATTGGAACAGTGTAAGAGGCCGAGGACAGAGAGGTCAGAGTGGGAATGGAGCGCAGAATTAAAGTGACAAGCGACTGGAAGCTCGGGGTCACCCTTACGGACTGAACGGAGGTGTTCCGCAAAGCGGTCACCCAATCTGCGTTTGGTCTCCCCAATGTAGAGAAGACCGCATCGTGAGCAGCGAATACAGTATACTAAATTGCAAGAACAAGTAAATCACTGTTTCACCTGGAAGGGGCCCTGGACAGTGGGAGGGGAGGAGGTAAAAGGGCAGGTGTTGCATCTCCTGCACTTGCACGGGAAGGTGCCGTGGGGAGGGGCTGTTGGGGGTGATTGAAGAGTGGACCAGTGTTGCGGAGGGAGCGGTCAATTCGGAATGCTGAAAGGGGAGGGGAGGGGAAGATGCATTTGGTGGTGGGATCACGCTGGAGGTGGAAGATGATCCGTTGAATGTGGAGATTGGTGGGGTGAAAGGTGAGGACAAGGGGAACGCTATCGTGATTCTGGGAGAAGGGGTAAGAGCAGAAGTGCGGGAAATGGAACGGACACGGTCGAGGGCCATGCCAACCACAGTAGAGGGGAATCCTCGGTTGAGGAAAAAGGAAGACATATCGGAAGCACTAGTATGGAAGGTGGCATCGTCAGAACAGAACACGGCGGAGATGGAGAAACTGGGAGAATGGAATAGAGTCCTTACAGAAAGCGGGGTGGGAGGAAGTGTAATCCAGGTAGCTGTGGGAGTCAGTGGATGTTTATCGATAGCCTATCCCCAGAAATGGAGACAGAGAAGTCAAGGGAAGAGTCGGAGATGGACCATGTGAAGGTGAGGGAAGGGTGGAAATTGGAAGCAAAGTGAATGAAATTTTCTAGTTCAGGGCGAAAGCAGGAAACGGCACCAATACAGTCATCAATGTACTGGAAAAAGAGGTGAGGGAGGGGACCAGAGTAGGACTGGAACAAAGAATGTTCCACATATCCCACAAAAAGGCAGGCATAGCTAGGGCCCATGCGGGTTCCCATAGCAACACCTTTAATTTGTTTCTCTCTCCACGGATGCTGCCTGGCCTGCTGAGAGTTTCCAGCATTTTCTGTTATTTCAAGTCTTTCTTTTACTGTATGTAATGAGAGGACCATGCTGCCTCCAGAGTCTCCAAGACCCATCTAAAGAGGTGGTTTTAGGCAGCACCTCTTAAAAAAAAAAAGTAGTGTTGCCCTTAGTACAATATAAACGCTGGCGCTGGAGGAAGAGGCTGGCATCTTTTTTGGTCACTTCAAGCTGAGTGACTCAGTCCTCTCTGCTCCTCCAGACCAGTACTGCAGTTTTGTTGCTCTCTGACACAGCTGCACTTCTCCCAGCCTTCAGAGAAGATGAAACAGCCAGAAAACAGAATTATAAGCTGTGAATTAAAGACAACCAGACATGTGTAATGCAATCATTTTATGTTGTTTCTGGTACTGTGGAATTTAACTTGCGGATAAATAGGACGGATTAGAGAACAGTAATATAAAAAGGCCTGTAAGACAACGGCACCTTCCATATTTAGAAAACAAAACTCATATGACTTGTCTTACGAAAGTGCATTTCAGCAATTTTATTTAAAATACATAGGAATAAAAATATATGTACAAATATGAAAAATACAAAGTAAGCATGAATTCATAACCCATAGCGAAACAAGAGCTAAAATTGACAAATTACACATTAGGAAGCCATAATAATCTGCATTCTCTCAACAAGATCCTTATTCGTACACCTTGAACTGTTCTGGCCAATTAACCAGTCAAATGAACATGGAATAAGTAGTAAAAGAACCCTAAGTTACCTAAACTGATATCTCACAAAATATGTTTTACAATCAGATCAAATAAGTTATGGGATTCTCTAGTTAAGGTAATGTAAAATGTGGATAGATTTTTTGGGAGTGTGCAGGAGGTGTACACAATATTATCACAGACTTTACCTAACTGCTTACAACCAATGTATTATACTGTGGAATT
This sequence comes from Squalus acanthias, assembly GCA_030390025.1. NCBI lineage: Eukaryota > Metazoa > Chordata > Chondrichthyes > Squaliformes > Squalidae > Squalus > Squalus acanthias. The sequence continues at coordinate 51,639,016 of CM059430.1, forward strand.
CTCAGCTTTTTTTCCAGGAACTATTACAGTACTACAACAACAGCAACAAACCAAAATACATTTTGAAGTCTCAAATGTAGAGGAGATACAAAATCCTGATTCAATCTCACCTATATTTACAGGTTCCCAGTATTAACAGAGGTAGAAGTAGCAACTCTGACCCAATTACCAGCATGTGGGAATGGCCTACCTCAGTAACACTTGTTTTAATGGTCGAAGGCTTAAAGTACTGAAATTACCAATGTAGGTTCTGCATGCACTGAGTGTAATGGAAAATGATAGTCATGGATATAGGCGCATTGTGTTTTTATTTAAAAAAAAATCAGCTCTGGGCTGAAGATCCCATTTTCTATTTATAAAATTACTTTGCAAGATGAAGGGATCTGAACTGTACCAATGGGTGACAAAGCCAAATAAAAAAACTATTGTTTCTGGTTGGGGAAGCTACATACAAGCCAGCAAGGTAAAAAAAATCACATGCGGACTGCACAGTTAATGATCCCGATAGACAGTGGCCTGTCTACAATTACAACGTTTATATTGCTGCCAAGAGTTCTGGGAAAAAAAACACCTTCTCAAATGGGTTTCAGAGCGCATAGAGGTGGCAGTGTAGTCTTACAATCCTGTACTGCCTCTAGAATCTTTGTAAGGTGAATGCTCATTACAGCACACAGACCTGTAAAGAGGATTAGGAGGCCTATGTCCTACATTGGTTAATGAAAAAGTTGTTAAAGATTACAAAATTCTTGGGTAAGTAGGATCTGAAAAAACATAAAAATATTAGTACTGAAGCCTTTTATTGAGGTTTTATGGTGTACCTGTACAACCCTCTTTAGAGAATACTGTAACATGTCAAAATGTCTATCATTGTGCTTGGAATATGTAAGTATACAGGAATAAATGCAGAACTCCACAGACATACAGTAAAACTATTTGAAAGGTCGAATGTTATTTGAAGCCGGAGACAATGAAGATGATTTTGATAAGGATGTCACTACGAGATCTCCACTAAAGTCAAGACCACGCCCTTCTTTTTCCTAAAAAGTAAATATATTTACCATTAAGAAGGAGTAAACTATTTTTAAGTCACTAGTCAAACAGTATCTGACGTCACTGGGTTCATACAAATTTTTGATAAATGACCATGGAAATAAATTTAAAAACAGCTTTGCATTTGACTAGTCTGAGACTTCTTACTATGCAGTAATCCTACTACAGGAAACTCTCTTTTAACTGGCACCTAAATATCCGGAAATCTCTCTTAACCGGCAAAATTCAGGAGTAGGTTCAGGTAAGTTTTACTATACAGTATATTAGTGGCCGTGTAACTGGGGTTCCTGGATCTGTGGCCGTGTGGCTTTGCTCGCCTCAGAATACTGATTTGTCCCGTTTTGGGGGTACAGTGATCAGAATGGCAACCCCCCTCCTCTTAGAGTGTTTCTATCATTTATATTTGATGGAATATTGCAATAACAATTTTCCTATTTGAATTTCAATTGTCAGGTTAAAATAGCAGCGTCCTTCTCTAAAAGTGTGCATTCCTCGATATAAAGGGTGCGATGATGGTTGCGCTTGCCCCAAGCACGCTCTGCTCGGTTTCCACAAACTCTAAACAATTGTTAAAACAATTGGAATACTGTAAAGGTTTCCTCCCATCGTGTTAGTTTACTTTCCCTCTCCGGGTCCCAATTTTTAAGCCTGTGGCCGTGTACGGGGCTCTCGTACCGTGGTAAGTATACCTCTCTGTAATCCGGACTTTTTGATCAACCGGCACCACGCCGGTCCCGTCGGTGCCGGATAATAAAGAGTTTCCTGTAGAACCAAAGTCCAACAAAATAATAAGTTAATTAGTCCCACCACCCCCCAAACAATTTAGAACAACCTCTTTTTGCCTCTTGGAGATGATACCGCAAGCGTCTAGTGTCAAGGAGAGAAAGTTTTTTCCAAACAGATAGGACATATCTTCAGTTATATTTCCTTTAACTACATTGTAAAGCAACACTTTACATTAAAATGATCCTAAACATTAATGTTCCCGTTTGATCTTATGAGGACTAGTTTTTTTTTTAAATTGTTGCAGCTTCTCGACACCAGAAGCTGATAGCCCTCTTACTTTATTAAGAACTACAATTTACATACAAGCTCTAGTTTATGTAGATTTGGAGAACAGAGTGAAGGTCGACAACAGTGCAACGTGAGTCTGTGTAGACCAGATTCTTGATTTCTAGTAAGCATTATATGTATGGTAGAGATTAAAAAGAATTACCAGGTACACCTTGCATTTCTATACTGTTCTTCAGATTTATTTTTTTTTAAATTCGTTCCTGGGATGTGGGCATCGCTGGCAAGGTCAGCATTTATTGCCCATCCCTAATTGCCCTTGAGAAGGTGGTGGTGAGACGCCTTCTTGAACCGCTGAGTGAAGGTACTCCCACAGTGCTGTTAGGGAGGGAGTTCCAGAATTTTGACCGAGCGACAATGAAGGAGCAGCAATATATTTCCAAGTTAGGATGGTGTGTGACTTGGAGGGAAAGTTGGAACTTGGAAGGGAACTACATTTTCGGATGTAGGAAAACACCTCATATGCTTTATATGGAGTACTAAAGTGAATGCTGAGCAGGTGGGTAATGTGTAAAAATGGAGACAGTTGGAGTGGAGGAGCAAAGATATGTTCAACAGCATGATTCAGTGGATGTTTTTGAAAGGGAGAGAGGTTGCAAGGCAGAGGGATCTGAACAGAGAGAGTTCCAGATGACATGAGCATAGATGCTGAACATCAATGGTTGAGGAAGGATGAGGAAAACCCCAGTATTAGAAAAGTGGAGGGCATGTTAAGGGCATAAGGAGATCATTAAGGTAGGATGGGTGAGGACACGGAGGGATCTGAAGGAGAGGACAATAACCTCAAAGTCAAATCACTGGGGCATGGGAAACTAGTGGAGCTGGAAGAGGACAAGGGTGATGGTAGTGAGAGGATGCAGGCTGCAGCACTCTGGAAGAGTTGAAGCCTGTGGAAGGTTGAAACAGGATGACTGGTTAGGAGAGTGTTGAAGTCAAGCCTCAAGTGTGCCGAACTTGGCTCAGAGGTAACACTATTGCTCCGAGTCAGAAAGTCGTGGCCCACTCCAGAGACTTGAGCACGTAATCTAGGCTGACACTTCAGTATAGTACTGTTGGAAGTGGTGTCTTTCAGATTAGATGTTAAAAACAGAGGCCCCATCTGCCCTCTCAGGTAGGCATACAAGATTCCATAGCACAATTCGCAGAAGAGCAGGGGAGTTCTCCTGGTGTCCTGAACAATATTTATCCTTTAACCAACACCACAAACAAATTATCTAATTTAAGGAAAGTGGAGTGTGAAGGGTGTGTTTTCTAATTCAAATTTGGCTATGCTACCTTTGAGGGTCATCTTCATTCTTTGAATGGATGCATTCCCCATATACTGCAGGTTTAGCCCAGGCTGTTAACTACATGGCTTTCCAATATCACTCCATATAAACGCACCACCTCCATGGTGATGCAGCAAAGCAAAAAGCCATAAAATACAATATAAAAATATAATAATTAGAAAAATAATTCCAAGGAGGAAGAGAAGCAGGGAGCCCTTCATGTCCTGGAGGACACAACTGTCTCCAAGAAAAACCTGCACAATTAAGTCCTCTTGGCCAAAAGATCCAAGGAAAAATGTTTAGTGGAAGCTTATGGGTTACTCCCCAGAAGCAAGTGGATGCCAGCTACATTGACCATTCTGAGCTTAGCACGATGCAGATGTTGTCCAACAGAGTGATCTTGGACGTTTCTAAATTTCATACCTGCAACAGTCCAAGATCCACTTAGCCAACGTCCATATAAATATGGTTGTTCCCAGAATACTTATTGTATAACACATAAGGAGCTGGCCAGCCTTACAAATGGATTTTATTCTATCAACACAAGAACTCAAATCCCCTTCAGCATCTATAAAATGGAGCTGATGCTTGACTTTCAATTTCTGAGGTCATCCTTCCCTTCTGTAGCCAAGGGACACAAAGGCCAATTGTTGTACCCTCACTGCTGCTGGTTGAGATCAGCCAACTCATCACAGGCCACGGATTGAATCTCATATCTTCCTGGTCTGTGCATCGCAGGCAAATGTGACCTGGTGCTTTAATTTTATACGAAACAGCACCACGAAGTATACTTTACATACCATTCTGTAGTCAAGAAACATTTCTTTGAAAGCCAGGAAATCTGTGAAAGTCAGTAACATGTCAAATATATCTCCAGATATCTCATCTTTATGCTGCCTGCAACAAACCATAATAGAACTATTGTTATTGTTTCTCGAATCCTCTTCAAACTGTTAAAAGATTATATATTTAATTGCCTATAATACTTCAATTTTAGATACTGATTTTAGATTTCTGAAATCTTCACATTTACCAAAAAATGCAGCAGGGTCCCGGGAAACAGCGGGGGAGATTTGCAAGTCGGGCCCAAATTGTGTGCAATATCGATGGCGCACCCACATACTCAGCCAAGGACAGTCGGGAGGCCAGAACCACTTTCAGGTTCGGGCCTCATGTAAATTTTACCAGTGAGCTACGAGCGCTCTGCTGCAGCTCGCCGGTTTGCTGTGGAAGAAATTTGGCCAGCTTGTGCACAGAGCCTGCAGGTAGGATCATGAATGCAACTCCTGGCCCTATAAAAATATTAAAAGGAAAAAAAACCTTACCTTTTCTGAGCTTCCTCCAGGAGTCCCTTTAAGAACCACTGGTTAGGCTGCTCAACGCCAGGAAAAACTGGGACCAACATGCACTTTGCATGCTGATGCCTATTCCTTCATGAAAAGTGCAATCAGGGCCCTACAGTGGTGAAGAACCCCGATTGCATATTTAAACAGCCAGCGGCCCATTTTGGGTGGGAGCGCCGAGCACCCATTTAAAGGCCTGCCTGTAAATTGAATCAGGTGGGCAAATGAGTGTTCAAGGTCCCCACCACATCATCCTCTGCTGGTTGCTTGTTTTTTCAGGCGAGAAGTGGATGGCCGGCAGTTGAAATCCCCCCCTCCCCAGCAAGTTGCTATATGTGCCATTTAGTCTGCTACTGGGTAAAAACTAAATGATCTCCATAGAAATTATGGATACCTTCATCACTTTTATTCACCTGGATAATATAATTTCAGTTTTTGTATTTCTCAGATTATTTCACTTGTTTTAAATATTTAAATGCTATTTGTAACAGTGTAGCTCTCAACACACAGTAGTACAAAAAAAATTGCAACATTAGAATTGTTCTTGAAGGGGTAGTGCATTTCTGAATGTTATACTTATTGATGGTTCATATCTTGCTTTAGATCTGCTCTTTGGAGGTAGCCTGGAAACGGCCCTTTTCTGCAGAATCCCTTTTCTGCAGAATTCCTCTCCTTCTCTAACGTGACACCATGCAGTTCTGGTCCAGTGCTCATACGGATGGGGAATGCTATTTATAATGTTATATCCTCATTCATTATGCCATTGTATGGGGGAAGAGGAAGAGAAAGAGTTCCACCCAGGGTGTTTACTTCAAGGATACCTCTCGCCAGCAGTTCTAAAGTAGGGGAAGCATGCAAATATCTCCTCCTACAACATTTAGGATTATGGGGCAATTCATCAGACTACACTTCCCCCTTAAAAACAAAGTGCCGAATCATGGTTGCTAAATTTTTACCACACCGCTTCAAGACTTTCAAAGACCCATATAATGTCACTGAAAATGAGAGAGAAAATAGCATTTAACTGCTCAGCTCCCACAAGTTGACCCCACAATTTGTAGATTGCAGTCAGGAGAGAGATTCCAATTTGAAGTTTTCTGACCAACAACCATACAAAAAGTTACCACACAGTATTTAAAAACAAAACTAAGGAAATTCACTGTTCACTATTATTCCTTTCAAAAAGCACAAATGAAATTTTCATCAATTCCCTAATGCAGGTTATAGCACCTCCCTGTGATAACATTTCAAATGGCACTAATTCATTTTCACAATAGGTGCATTAGAAACATTTGCCAGACCTTTTGCAGGATTTACTGATTGCATTCTTTAATGATGATCGCCACCATAGTATGGCATCATACTGCACCTATTTAATAAGATTCACTGCATTTCAAAGGAAAGGCATTCTGAGAGGATAAAGCATCATAAAACTGCAATCATTTATTTAATATTGAGCCAGATTGTCTTGGAACTTGGAGTTGTGCCTGCCTCCTACATGCAATAGCTTTTTAAAATCCAGTTTCCCACAGGTGTTAGAATCTGCATATTGCATTTTCTTGCAGGAGATAATGGCCTGGATTTACTTTGCTTGCCATCTCAACTTCAGCTGTTTGGTTTTTTTCCCCCTGACATTCATTTGTTTTGCATTACCTCTCGCACACTAACCCTTAGGTGGCAAGCTTTTGCCAATACAGTTCCACATCCATCTGCTGGGTATGTGAAACCATCCCAGGGTCGCGCAATGTGATTTATATGGTCTTCCTATAAGGAAATTTAAAGCCCCCAGCTGGCACCTTCTCTGATGTGCCAAGAGCAGGAACTCATCATGTAGGAAACTGGAGCTTTGCCCAAACCAGGGACACAGTACAATATGTTGCACCAAGACACCATCTCAATTTGAGCTTTTCTACTAACAGCATTAGTTATTAGGCTGAAATCCTTTATTTCAACTTGCTCATTTCTTTCAAAAGAAACTCTTCTAAAATCACTGTCTTTTCTGCTGCCAGTTTTCTTCCCTTCCACTATTCCTGAAGGTGTTGACTCATTGCTGGTATATGGTTCCAAGGCGACAGGTCGACATCCGCTACCTCATTCACATGGCTATTATTCACACTTGATCCTGGACAGTGCCAGCAGGCTGCTTTCCTATTGGGGGGGGGCATCACAGCTAAACTAGATCCTGTCCTCACCTAGTGTCGAAGCACTTCCAACAGGGGACACTGGACCGCAACCGGGAGTGGAAATGTTGCTTGATTTCCCCTGTCTAATCCAGCAGCACTTATGCCAATTATAGTGTGTCACCCACCACCCATCCAGAGATCAATTAACTCAGTACAGACTAGGGCTTGAACCACAGATCCTAGCTTGTACTGCTCAACTACTCACTCGATAAACTTGCTAAGTCATCACAAGAGTCCCAAGTTGATTTTTGAGCGCATGAAATTGTAGCAAAATTAGAAAATGTACCACAGTTCACAAGAACCAACATGTACCTGTTGACTATTTTCCAAGTTGCTTAACTTACTGTAGTGATGTAATGAATGTAGTCATATTGAAGGCTGGTATCCTCTCTATCAACTGCTGTTCAATGTACTTCTCTAACAAATCAATCTGGGGGACAAATAACAGCCACCGTTAATTCCAGCTTGTAGGGGAAAAAACATTAAAATGCTTGGTATTTTGTGGATGGGATACTGACAGGTTATGTAAGTAATTAAAAAAACCCACTGGTGGCCCAGCATGCTGAGCCCGCACCTCACCAAAAGAAAAAAAACTTGTAACACAAGTCATGTTCTCAAAGCAGCTCTATCATATACCATCAAGTAATTAAAGAGCCCAAATTTCTTTAAAAGAATCACAGGTGGAACTTTATATCTTTTGAAAATCAGATCCACTGAACAGCCCTCATCCACAGAGCAATACATGAACGTAAAGATATGGAACAAGAACTGGCCACTTGGTCCTGGAACCCAGAACCCTCCAGAGGAAGGTAGCCTCACATTAAGTACCATTACTGACAGTTACTTACTTGCTTCCAGATAATGTTTTTTCTGTGGAGCTGTATAAGCGTCCATTTCAGTTTTCCAGTTCCCCTCGCCAACCCATCTTTACTATGGTACTTGCGTAAAAATTATACTGTTATTGGTACAGAATGTTGTATATTTATTAGAATGTTTCAGAAAATTATAGGTAAAACCTATGTCAGCATACAAATTCTAGAACCTCTAGGCTGTTAGAAATACCTAAAAATAAGTCAGTAAGGGCAGAGACTTACATATTCTTGGAATATTGATGTGTAACTGAGCTTGTTTTCTTCAGTATTTTCAAACTCTAAATAGTATTTGTCCATAAAATGTCTCTGTAACTGCTGAAATTCTTCATCTGAAGGAAAGAGATTAAGAGATCACATTTTGCAGCATTAAGCTCAAGTTTTGATTACCGACTGTATTTGTATAAATTCCAGTGCCTTTAAAGAGAGATATAGAAATTGCTGATGTAATGGGCCAAATTTTGCAGTCAGCGGCAAACAATGGCACTAGTCGTTCATTGCACTTGCCCATTGACTTTTTAATGGGCTTTTGCACTGGAAGCTCCCCTCAGCCAAACAGTGCAGCGCCCTCTACAGAGCATCTGGGACCTGTGAACAGGGCAAGTAACTGTGTATCTCCTTAACCAATCAGATTAAAGAATGGTTAATGAGCAGCAGAGAGTCTGAACCAGGAAATGCCAGTTAGAATATTGAATTCAATGTCAAATCAGGTACAGAGAGCAAAAGAGAGACTGAAAGAAGGATTGGATTGAGAGAGATAAGAGACAGAAGGAAAAAGTATTTTTTTAATTCTCCAACAATAATTAAAATCTGAAGGAATGAGACTCACACTTGTAAAAGTTAATTTTCAATGCCAGAGAGGTTGTCTGGCAGTAATTAAGACTTATCGTGCTGTTAAAAGGGTACTTACACCGGAATGGTGAGTTTAGTCCGTATATCTGAGGTAAGTACAGCAACTTCACACCGTTCAATGTATTTTAATGATGAGTCAGCTGGCGAGATACCGTTATCGCGCAGCTTCTGGAGGAGCAGGGTACCTCGGACAACAACTTCTGGATTTCCGCATATAAACTGCGCATGTGCGATCAGCAGAGGTTGCTGTCCAATTTCCACACAAATAATGGTGAGCGTGGTGAGCCTCACTTTTTATTACTGCAAAATCCAGCCCATTATTGCTGTTGATTTGCCCATTAAATTGTGAGATCTCAAACCAGGGCAACATTCCCTCCAATTTTCACCTTCAAGTAACACAACTAAAATATGATTTTTATTGAAAAACAAATCAGTGGAACCTTACATTATCATCTAAAAATTGATCCTTCCTTTAAAACGTTTGCCCATCTGCCAGAGAGAAGAAACTAAGTGCTTATCCACCTGTGTTTCCCTTTGTTTATTAGAATTTGGGATTGTAGTTAGCAAAATATATTTATTTTTGTCAATGGAAAACTGAAAGCATGTCTTTTCACAGGATATAACTGAGGCTATAAACAATATTTCAATTTGTTTCCACAATTTTTCCAAGCACATTGGCAGATGAATTTTAGAAGGTTTTTGGGCTGAAATGCATATTCAATTATTTGAAGTAAAAAAATAATGCACTTTGAGACAGAAGATACACACACAAAAAGAGAGAGAAACAGAGAGGTAATTAAGACCACAGGCTTTTTTTAAACTTTTGAAAGTACAAGCTTGCAATAAGAGCCAATGGTTTGTTTCATATGTAATTATGCAGTTGTGCCAGGTAGCTCCACTGCCCAAGGGAAAACAAGATTTTGCATGTTAAAACTATGACCAATCCCCATCACTGTGTTGCCAAATTCCAGGATCCTCACTCCAATCCTGCCAAAATCCAGGACCCCTCAATGCTACCAAAGTCTAAGACACTTGGTAGCACTTAAGGCCTTAGAGAGGGTGCAGAAAAGATTTACGAGAATGATTCCAGGGATGAGGGACTTCAGTTACATGGATAGACTAGAGAAGCTGGGGTTGTTCTCCTTGGAGCAGAGAAGGTTGAGGGGAGATTTGACAGAGGTGTTCAAAATTATGAGGGGTCTAGACAGGGTAGATAGAAAGAAGTTGTTTCCGTTGGCGGAAGGGTCGAGAACCAGAGGACAGAGATTAAGGTGATCGACAAAAAGAACCAAAGGCGACAGGAGGAAGAACCTTTTTACGCAGCGAGTGGTTAGGATCTGGAATGCACTGGCTGAAAGGGTGGTGGTGGCTTTCAAAAGGGAATTGGATAAGTACCTGAAGGAAAAATTTTTGCAGGGTTATGGGGAAAGGGCAGGGAAGTGGGACTAGCTGAAGTGTTCTTGCAGAGAGCCGGGATGGGCCGAATGGCCTCCTTCTGTGCTGTAACTATTCTATGATTCTACTTGGTGCTTCTAAGCCCATGCACCTCCCTTCCTGGTGCTGTTAAACATCAGGAAAGTACCTCCAACCTGGTACATTGCCTACCATCTTACTATGTATCCTGGTTTTAAAAAAAGGTAACAGGTAAAATTGAGTATGCGTGTAAGGGAACATATTAATCAAAGCCCTTGATTTGCAGATGTCACAGAAAAACCAGAGTCGTGGAATTTGATCTTGGAAATACTGGTAAAAATCTCATTATCTAACAATTTACTGAGTCACTGTAAGTCAGTAGCCCTTATAATACATTGTGCAATACGGCACAACAATTATGAAATAGCATGTCCTCTAACTCACTATGAACGTCACAAGAGATCTTAATATATTAAAAATAGTAGATGTGTGTGCAGACATACTTTGTTACAGATGCAAAGCAATCTGCTTCTTAGCTGAGCCATCAACCATTGAGCATACTCCAGTTTGCTAAGTTTCTTAACCAAACAATTCAAAATACCACGCATGCGCGGTTTTTCCCATTGAAAAGCCGGCGAGCCAGCTGTACGGGTGGTCCAGATAGCTGCGTGGCCGTGCAGCTTATAGGAAACATTGGACACAGCCCCACCTTTGTTGCAGAATACACAGAAGTTACAACATGGAAAGAGCCCATTCAGCCCAACCAGTCCATGCCAGCACCAAGGAGCCCTAATAAAATTGGAGTCAATGGGAACCAGGGAGAAAACTCTCCACTGGCTGGAGTCATACCTAGCACAAATGAAGATGGTTGTGGGAGGCCAATCATCTCAGTCCCAGGACACTGTTGTAGGATGCTAGGAATTTACAAGCAACTGCTAATCTGAAGACAAACCTTTTTCTGCAAGAGTAATAAGTTCTAGTTAACCCCAGAATGTGCCTATTTAGAGGACTAAGGAAGTGCTCTGTTACCTAAGAGACAAGCCAGGCTAAATATAGCTCTAGTGTAAATGAGAGAAGGGAACCCAGCAGCAGACACTTTCCCTTAAGGCAGTCCTTTAACACCTATTAAGGGATAAGACGAAGTAACACTTTGCTTGTTAATATAAAATACATGTGCATCACATGGTGTTACTCTCCTGTTGTTATAAAACTCTGCACCTGTTGAATTGCCAGGAGCAATGACACAAAAGACTTGTCAGCATTATAAAAGATATCTGCGAGTAGTTACAGGTTATAACACAATCTCAGAATCCCAAGCTTCCGGATAATAGAACCGGTTGTTGCTTTATCCATTTATTTTTCGCTCATTAACTAATTAGATTCCACATAGTACAATGACATGCCAAGTACAATGACATGCCAGTTAAAATATTAAACCAAATCTAAGGATTAAGATATTTATAAAGCTACAAATGTCATTTGAGTAAACAGCTGTAAAACTGTTGGTATCTACAATTCAAAGTTGTGAAAGGGAGGTAAAAAGTAAAAACTTTAAATTAATTTCTATAACATTGTTTTCACTTACCCATAATAATATCTTCTATGTGCCCAATGACTGCATCAAACTCAGCATCAACATCAGATGAACTGGATAAGTAAGGAGATGAAAAAGGATTACCTTTTTAAAATGTAATTCCACCACCTTTTCAAGCAGTGCCTTCCAGATTAAAACAACTCGCTGCCTAATTTTTCTCTTTCGCGTCACCTCTGGTTCTTTTACCAATTACCTTAAATCTGTGTTCTTTGGTTACCGACCCTTCTGCCACTGGAAACAGTTTCGCCTTATTTACTCTATCAAACCCTTCATGATTTTGAACACCTCTATGAAATCTTCCCTTAACCTTCTTTGCCCAGTTTCTCTATTCTCTCTGCATAACTGAAGTCCTTCATCCCCGGTACCATTCTAGTAAATCTCCTCTGCACCTTCTCCAAGGCCTTGACATCCTTCCCAAATTGTGGTGCCCAGAATTGGACACAATACTCCGGCTGGGGCTTAACCAGTGATTTATAAAGGTTTAGCGTAACTTGCTTGCTTTTGTACTCTCTGGGCTGGATTTTGATACTGGGGCGGGTTGGGGTCGTGTCATCTGCTTTTCGTGTTATCCACCCGACTGCAATTGGATGTGGGAGATTGATGCAATTTTCACCTAATTGGGCAATTGAGTTCCAGCATGTGGGAACCCATGAACCAATTAGTGTTTTCAGTCTGAAAGTCACCTCTGATAATGTCATCATTGCTGCTGCATTGAAGGTCAGAGACTGTCTGGCCTTTGCTGTGAGAGGACCTGGATGCAAAATGAGGAGAGAGAGAGAGAATTTTTTTTTGCACCACCACTCCCATATACGGCTCCTCCATCCCAGATGCCTGCCAGCCCCAGTCACTGATAGTCAGCTATCCAAATGTGCTCCCGCCAGGTTTCACAATCGTGTTTCAGAACAGGCGTGCTTCACGGAGAACAAGGGTTAAAATCACAAAGGCCTTTCAAAATGGCATTATAGAGCCAATTTAGTGCTTGTTAAGAGCCTTAACAGCCTATCCCGTCTCTTAGAGGCGTAACGGAGTCGGGACCAGCAGACACGATTTAATGAAAATTGCGTAGAGGCGGGATGGAGGCGGACTTGTGCCCGCCCGCCAGTTTTTGCAATTTTAACCCCCCACACGCCTCCAAACCCGCCTCCACGGGTCAATGAAAATCCAGCCCTATGCCTCTATTTATAAAGGCAAGGATCCCGTATGCCTTTTTAACAGCCTTCTCAACTTGTCCTGCCACCTTCAAAGGCTTGTGTACGTACACCCCCAGGTCTCTCTGCTCCTGCACCCCCTTTTAAAATTGTATCAGTCAGCCCAATAATGTATTGTGTGTAGCATAAAACACTAACTCTTACTCACCATGAGAAACCCATTAGAATGGTCACAGCAAATTATATATGCATGTATATAAATATATATGAATTGTTACAGCAAACTTTGAAATGGCTTATAATTCTCAGATGAACTTAGAGGATTCCCGCCTCTCAAAATTTGCTCCAACAATTTATATCATGATTTGAGCCACTTGATTAGATAACCACCTAGCGACCACTCTTGTCTATTGTTATATAAAGAATATTCCTAAAGTATTCTGAATCCAGGGCTCATAATTCATACTGTAAATCTTAGCACAGTACCCTTACTACAGCAGCTTACTTACACAGAGAAGGCAAGATTTTCATCCTCTGTATCCTCCATTTCCACCACTCGATCTCCAGTACCAAACAGAACTATCCACAAAAAAAAGTCATAAAATAGGCCAACCACTCATTTTCTATATATAATTAAATTTAATTATTCATCTGTAAATGTGTAAAGTCAGGAAAATCCAAATTTAAGTGCTGTATATACAAACTGCACTATAGGTAGTAAGTTATCTCAGAGCAGATAAAGATCAAAAACTGGAAACCATTTACTGATTCCTCAACAGAATGTTGCCAAATTCACTGCCCAATGTGGAATGGTGCTATACAGATCAGACAGGTTTAATCTCAACTGTGTTCAGTTAGCTGGTCTCAGCAAAGCAGCAGTATAGGTATGACAGGGGCCACGGTGGGAAAGTGTGGGCAGGGAGGAAGGGCAGTAGCCCTTGATATTGGGTCAGGAGAAGTTCAGGCTCAGATTTGGGTTGGCACATAGTGATTAAAGGCACAGTTGGCTGGAATAGTTGCTATGATCAATAATATTGTTGCACTGCCTGTAAAGCACTGTGCTACCTAGGTGCCTGCAACAGGCTAACCCACATACACGTTTGTGAGTGGAGCAAAGATACTGCCATGAGTTTTGCAACAAGGCTATTTCACTTAACGATTTCACCTGACCAACTCTCCTCATGCTCTTAACCAGCACACCACTCAGGCTGATACAATACATTATACCACAATTCTCCCACTTTCCCCATGAGCAAGGTGTTTTGTTGACACGTGTTACAGAGCTGCTAGAGGGATTCTTATACGCAGGCAACTAGTACTGGCCTGGATTCTGACTGAGAGGCACCCAAACTGTGATTTTGTCACGACTGGCTGGGTACTACTCTGCACTCAACTGTTTCTTGACTGACATTCAGAGCAATGCAAGATACCTACATAGAATCTATAGCACTGAAACAAGCCAGTTTTACTTAGTTACTGATACCACACTAGTAGCAATTGGGTTCTTTTTCCATTCTTAGTTCACAGTAAAAGCTGTCACATTGTGATTCAAAGCCATCTACAACCAAATGCTATCAGAGCAGTGTAAATGACCTAATTCACACTGTTGGTCATTTTCTGCTGAAATTTTTTTAAATGGGGCTGATCAATAGACCTGGAGAGAAGATTGTTTAAATATTCCCAGAAGTCTTGGCGAATCGATGATCAACATTCCAAACAGATACTACAGAAAGCATCCAAGCCATCAAACTGGACAGCTTGTGTGCACATGCGTATTCATTGATATGGTTATAATTAGTAAACATTATAATAGACACAAAGCACACTAAAGATACCTGGGGCAGAACATGAGAGCTGCTGCTCACGTTTCATTAGACACCTGGAAATTCCATGCAGGAGTCTGAATTGACTCCTAGTTTCAGAATCCAGCCACCTTCAATATTGGTAACTTTAGTATCTGGGCACTTTGTGACAAAGAAGAAGAATATCAAATGTAATTATCCTCTGGCAGAAATAACAGTAATGTCTAAGATGTGGACTACAGACTTTTTTCCTGTCTTGAAGGCAGTAACTCATGCTGGGATGCAGTATTTTGCACAGTTCACCACTTCATGTGTTAGCTTAGGCAAACTATTTAACTACAGAGAGCACCACAGCCAAATCCAATCCTATCCACATGCGTGCACAACCCAGCATGGGTTAGTTATCAGAAGCAACAACCCAACTGGCTGTTTTCCACCCCCACCCCCCCTCTTTAGCAAAGGGGTGCTTAAGCCAATTGTAGCATCCTAACTGCTGCTCCAACTGAAATCAGCTAACTCAGCACAGCTTGGATATCAAGCTGAAAGGAAACAGGACACCAAGAGATATGCTAAGTTACAACACTTAAGAGTAGCAGACAAGTCACGGGGACTAGAGTGACATCCCTAGGATTAACTTACAGCCTTGGCTCAGTGGCAGCACTCTTGCTTCTGACTCAGAAGGTTGAGAGTTCAAGTCCAACTCTCGAAAACTGAGCACATAATCTAGGCTGACACCTCAGTGCAGTACTGAGGGAGTGCTGCACTGTCGGAGGCACTGTCTTTGAGACATTAAACCGATGAGATGTCTGCCCTCTCAGGTGGTCATAAAAGATACCACAGTACTATCACATAGCACTATTTGAAGAAAAGCAGTGATTTCTCCTGATGTCCTGGCCAACATTTATCCCTCAATCAACACCTTAAAAAAAAAGCTGGTCATTAATTTCATTGCGGTTTGTGGGACTTTGCTGAGCGCAAGTTGGCTGCCGCATTTTTCCTACATTACAACAACGACACCTCAAAAGTACTAAATTGGCTGTGAAACACTTTGGTCTGTCCTGAAGTTGTGAAAGGTGCTACAATAATCCAAGTCTTTCTTTCTAGGTTGGAAGTAAAGTGCTGCTTGAACTATCAAATCACAGTTATCCTGTATATTTTAGAAGTGGAATTTTGTTTTTAATTTTGACATGATAGCAATACTACAAATGGTTTCCAGGACCTAGCAACATTGGGGAAACATTAGGAATATGACTTGCATATAATCAAAAAGGCTGAAACCTATTACAAACCTGCTTAAATATGTGGAGCTATATATACCGTTAAGTGTGCATTTACACTACAACTATAGTGTCGGCGCAAAGCAAGTTTCATAGAATCATAGAAGTTTACAGCACAGAAGGAGGCCATTCGGCCCATCTTGTCCGCGCCGGCCTAATCCCACTTTCCAGCACTTGGTCCGCAGCCTGTAGGTTATGGCACTTCAAGTGAATATCCAAGTACTTTTTAAATGGTCTCTGCCTCTATCACCCTTTCAGGCAGTGAGTTCTAGACCCCCCACTACCCTCTGGGTGAAAAAAAAATTCTCCTCAACTCACCTCTCAACCTCTAACCAATTACTTTAACTCTATGCCCCCTGGTTATTGACCCTTCTGCTAAGGGAAATGGGTCCTTCCTATCCACTCTATCTAGGCCCCTCATAATTTTATACACCTCAATTAGGTCTCCCCTCAGCCTCCTCTGTTCCAAAGAAAACAACCCCAGCCTATACAATCTTTCCTCATAGCTAAAATTCCCCAGCCCAGGCAACATCCTCACAAATCTCCTCTGCACCCCCTCCAGTGCAATCACATCCTTCCTGTAATGTGGTGACCTTAACTGCACGCAGTATTCTAGCTGCAGCCTAACTATTGTTTTATACAGTTCAAGCATAACCTCCCTGCTCTTATATTCTATGCCTCAGCTAATAAAGACAAGTATCCTGTAAGCCTTCTTAACCAACTTATCTACCGGTCTTGTTACCTTCAGGGATCTGTGGACATGCACTCCAAGGTTCCCTCTGATCTCTGTACTTCTCAGTGTCCTACCAGTTATAGTGTATTCCCTTGCCTGGTTAGCCCTCCCCAAATGCATTACCTCACACTCTCCAGATTGAATTCCCTTTGCCACTGTTCTGCCCACCTGACTAGTCCATTGATATCTTCCTGCAGTCTACAGCTTTCTTCCTCACTATCAACCACACGGCCAATTTTTGTATCTGCAAACTTCTTAATCATATTTCCTACATTCAAGTCCAAATCATTGATATATACCACAAAAAGCAGAGGACCCAGTACTGAGCCCTGCGGAACTCCACTGGAAACAGCCTTCCAGTCACAAAAACACCCTTCGACCATTACCCTTTGTTTCCTGCCTCAGCCAATTTTGGATCCAACTTGCCACTTTGCCTTGGATCCCATGGGCACTGATGCCACCGTTACTGTGTAAAGCAAGAGAAACTCCATCAAGGAATCTCACTTCACTTCGGAGTCAGCTCAGGCCTTAACCCTCAACTTACACATCAGAGTAACAATGGTGCACAGCCGAAACCACCTCACAGACATTCAACGTAGTATGAATGGACCGTGAGGGGGATTAATCACATCTTCAAACCCAAAAGGAGGCCAAATGAGCGAGATGTGACTGGTCTGGGTTTTTACGGCTGGTTGTCCACTAACATTTGCCCTGGAACATGCACCATCGGCGATCAAACGGTGCCGGCTTCGATGTCAACAATGCCGCTGTTTAATCCAAATCAGACAAAGCTGTGTATGCATCCCAGACACTGGGATTTCATTAAACTCCCGAGCACCTCCAGATGCAAAGCGGCCGACACCATCTCCCCCCAGGTTTCACACTCCCAGATCCGGCAGCACTGAGACTGCGAGTGCCGCGGCCGAGAAGCCGCGTTTGGTGGCCGGTGAAGGCGCCGGCCGCTCACCTGGCGATTTCCAGGCCATTGTTGAACCGCTCCTCTCCACAGCAACGGAAGTAACTGGTCCCAACCAGGCGCCGTCCCCACTGCAACAGCCGCGCCCACCGCACGTTCCTGGGTAAAATAACACAGAGGATGGTGAGCAAGGCGGCCCGGGCTCACATTAACACTTGCCTTGTCATTACGGCACTCTGTGTCCTCCCTTTAACCCACCTCTGCCCCGAGCTTCTTCCTGTCCGTCCGGCAGGCCGCCAGCCGCGGCTGTGATCACTGCATCATTCGGGCTCCGTGTGCGGCGGGCGCGTTGCTTCTCGATGCCCCGCGCGCTCTGGAACCGCGAGCCGTTGGGCGGCGGCTCCTCTCGCGCACAAGCAGGTTACACGCGGGAGCTGGCTGGACTGCAGTGGACAGGCTTATCCACCACTGAACCGATTGATCTGCTGCCCTCATCATACCAGCATAAGAATTAGGAGCAAGAGTAGGCCATTCGGCCCCTCAAGCCTACTCCACCATTCAATAAGATCATGGCTACTTTGCAACCGCAGCTCCACTTTCCTACCCTATCCCCATATCCCTTAATTCATCTGGAGTCCAAAAATCTATCTATCCTAGCCTTGAATATACTCAACGCCTCAGCCCTTTTAGATAGAGAATTCCAAAGATTCACAACCATGTGAGTGAAGAAATTCATCCTCATCTCAGTCTTAAATGGCTGACCCCTAGTTCTAGACTTGCCAGCCACGGGAAGCAACCTCTCAGCATCTACCCTGTCAATCCCCCTCAGAATCTAAACTCCAGAGAGAGTAAAAGCCCAATCTACTCAACCTCTCCTCATAGGACAACCCTCTCATCCCAGGAATCAAATCCAGTGAACCTTCATTGCACCGCCTCCAAAGGCAAATATATCCGTTTGGGTGGAGATAAAAAATAATATGGGGAAAAAGTCTCTGGTGGACGTAGTCTACAGGCCCCCGAACAGTAGCAATGCTGTTGGACAGAGTATAAATCAACAAATAATGGAGGCCTGTAAAAAAGGTACGGTAGTAATCATGGGTGATTTTAATCTCCATATTGATTGGACAAATCAAATTGGCCACGGTAGCCTGGAGGAGGAGTTCATAGAGTGCATCCGGGATGTTTTCCTAGAACAGTATAGAACAGAACTGGCTAAAGTGGACTGGAAAAACAAATTAAAGGGTAAGAAAGTTGAAATGTAGTGGGGGACATTTAAGGAGATATTTCATAACTCTCAACAAAAATATATTCCAGTGAGAAAGAAAGATTAAGAGAAGGGAACACCATCCGTGGCTAACTAAGGAAGTAAAGGATAGTATCAAATTGAAAACGAAGGCATACAATGTTGCCAAGATTGGTGGGAGACCAGAGGATTGGGAAATTTTTAAAAACCAGCAAAGGATGACTAAAAAAGAGAGATGATGAATTATGAGAGTAAGCTGGCAAGAAACATTAAAACAGTTAGTAAGAGCTTCTACAGGTATATAAAAAGGAAGAGGGTAGCTAAAGTAAACGTTGGTCCCTTAGAGGATGAGACTGGGGAATTAATAATGGGGAACGGGGAAATGGCAGAGACTCTGAACAATTATTTTGCATCTGTCTTCACTGTAGAAGACACTAACAACATCCCAATAATGGATAATCAAGGGGCCACAGGGAGTGGGGAACTAAAGACAATCACTATCACTAAGGAAATAGTACTCGGTAAAAATAATGGGACTAAAAGATGACAAGTCCCCTGGACCAGATGGCCTGCATCCCAGGGTCTTAAAAGCAGTGGCTGCAGAGATAGTGGATGCATTGGTTGCAATATACCAAAATTCCCTGGGCTCTGGAGAGGTCCCAGCGGATTGGAAAACTGCAAATGTAACACCCCTATTTCAGAAAGGAGGGAGACAGAAAGCAGGAAACTATAGACTAGTTAGCCTAACATCTGTCGTTGGGAAAATGCTGGAGTCCTTCATTAAGGAAGCAGTAGCAGGGCATTTAGAAAAACATACTGCAGTCAAACAGAGTCAGCATGGTTTTAGGAAAGGGAAATCATGTTTAACAAATTTGCTGGAGTTCTTTGAGGATGTAACAAGCAGGGTGGACAAGGGTGAGCCAGTGGATGTGGTGTATTTGGATTTCCAGAAGGCATTCGATAAGGTGCCACATAAAAGGTTACTGCATAAGATAAGAGCTCACGGAATTGGGGGTAATATATTAGCATGGATAGAGAATTGGCTAACTAACAGAAAGCAGAGAGTCGGGATAAATGGGTCATTTTCTGGTTGGCAAACGGTAACTAGTGGGGTGCCACAAGGATTGGTGCTGGGGCCCCAACTATTTACAATCTACATTAATGACTTGGATGAAGGGATCGAGTGTAATGCAGCCAAGTTTGCGGATGATACAAAGATGGTGGGGGGGAAAGCAAGTTGTGCAGAGGACTCAAAGAATCTGCAAAGGGATATAGACAGGCTAGGTGAGTGGGCAAACATTTGGCAGATGGAGTATAATGTGGGAAAGTGTGAGGTTATCCACTTTGGCAGGAAATATAAAAAAGCAAACTATTATTTAAATGGAGAGATTACAAAATGCTACACTTCAGAGGGACCTGGGGGTCCTTGTGCATGAAACACAAAAAGTTAGCATTCAGGTACAGCAAGTAATCAAAAAGGCAAATGGAATGTTGACCTTTATTTTAAGGGGGTTGGAGTATAAAAGCAGGGAAGTCCTGCTACAACTGTACAAGGTATTGGTGAGATCACACCTTGAGTACTGCGTACAGTTTTGGTCTCCTTATTTAAGGAAGGATATACTTGCATTGGAGGCAGTTCAGAGACAATTCACTAGGTTAATTCCAGAGATGAGGGGTTTGACTTATGAGGAAAGGTTGAGCAGGCTGGGCCTATACTCATTGGAATTTAGAAGAATGAGAGGTGATCTTATCAAAACATATAAGATACTGAGGGGGCTCGACAGGGTAGATGCAGAGAGAATGTTTCCCCTCATGGGGAAATCTAGAACTCGGGGGCAGTCTCAGAATAAAGGGTCGCCCTTTTAGAACTGAGATGAGGAGGAACTTCTTCTCTCAGAGGGTCGTAAATTTGTGGAATTCTCTGCCCCAGAGCGCTGTGGAGGCTGGGTCATTAAATACATTTAAAGTGGAGATAGACAAATTTTTGCAAGATAAGGGAGTGAAGGGTTATGGGGAGCAGGCTGGGAGGTGGCTTTGAGCCCTAGATCAGCCATGATCTTATTGAATGGCGGAGCAGGCTCGAGGGGCGAAGTGGCCTAATCCTGCTCCTATTTCTTATGTTCTCATATCCTTCCTCAGATAAAGAGACCAAAACTGTACCTCGTACTCCATGTGTGGTCTCATCAAAGTCCTGTACAATGGTAACAAGACTGTCTTACTCTTGTACTCCAACCCCCTTGCAATAAAGGCCATTTGCGTTCCTAATTCCTTGCTGTACCTGTATGCTAACTCTGGGTGATCATCAAATAATCACAGCTTGTCGTAACGGGGTTGCAATCTATTCTATTAAAATAATTGCATTTCCAATTGGATAACCTTAGGGTGACGGTAATAGTTAGTAAAAGGCACATTCAAGACTGGTGGGTAGGAAGCACTTCACACACACAAAAAGTGAAAGGTCTAGAGTGGTCTTCCACAGTGTAGTGGCGGTAACACCACTAAAGACATTGCAGGTAGTGTATCTTAGGCAAAAATAGGTTTGCAGGGAATAAGCTAGAGGGAATACCAGCGAAGACATTGCAGGTAGTGTATTTGAGGCAAAAATAGGTTTGCACGGAATAAGCTAGAGGGAATGAACTTCCTTTCATGTACTGATTATTTGTTTTTAATTATTATTAATGGCAACTCTTGTCATTAATATATTTCTTTTTGCTCAAAGTACACATGCAGCATTCTCTTATTTTATAGTGAAAGTTCTTCCATTACTTGGGAGAAACATTCCTCAGAGATGTTTAGACAAAGATTCACAACATCCAGCAACAGCACAATTAGAGGTGTTGGCATTAAGGTGGACTCTAAAACTTTATGTAAGAGGAGTAAGGGAGGAACTCATCCACATCCCACTGAAAATGTTGCCAGTACTTTGATTTGTTCTCATTTTCTGGGTGCTACTGATGTGGCCACATTTATTGTCCAGCTCTAGCTACCCTGCGAAGGCAGTATTAATAATAATTGAGGAACAGTAATATATTTCCAGTTCAGAATGGTATGCAACTTGAAGGAAGGCACAGGGGAAGGAGGTGTTGTCAAAGTAACCTTGGTGAGCTATTGCTTCGCATGCTGTAACTATACTCAGAGGCCCCATGATGGAGATTAATCCCATTGTAGGGGTATTGTAATTAATCACCTCTTAACACTCAAGATGAACTTTTTAGTATAAATATAACATGTGCTTTAGTCTCTTTTCGAAAGGTCATTGCTACTCTACGGCAAAATTATGTTCAGACTGCACTTGAATTTAATGGATTGTGCAGCTTCCCACAAGCCTTTTGTTTATCCTAGATTCTGACAATCTGTCTCTTTTTACCAGTTACTGAATATAGTAGCCAGACAGATTTTCCTTCTGGGTTTGTGAAACAAATCTTTCATGTTAGAACTTTACAAAAGTATTTACAGCACAGAAACAGGCCATTCAGCCCAACAGGTCTATGCCGGTGTTTATGCTCAAACGAGCCTCTTCCCACCCCTCTTCATGTAACCCCATCAACATATCCACCTATTTCTTTCTCCCTCATGTGTTTATCTAGCTTCCCCTTGAATGCATCTATGCTATTCGCCTCAACTGCTCCTTGTGGTAGCGAGTTCCACATTCTAACCACTCTCTGGGTAAAGAAGTTTCTCCCGAATTCCCTATTGGATTTATTAGTAACTCATATCTATGGCCCCTAGTTCTGGACTCGCCCGCAAGTGGAAACATCTCTACATCTACCCTATCAAACCTTTTCATAATCTTGAAGACCTCTATCAGATCACCCCTCAGTCTTCTCTCTTTTCTAGAGAAAAGAGACCCAGCCTCTTCAATCTTTCCTGATAGGTATAAACTCTCAGTTCTGGTATCATTCTAGTAAATATTTTTTTCACCTTCTCCAGTGCGTCTATATCCTTTTAGTATGGAGACCAGAACTGTTCACAGTACTCCAAGTGTGGTCTAACCAAGGTTCTATACAAGTTTAACATAACTTCTCTGCTTTTCAATTCTATCTATCTAGAAATGAACCCTAGTGCTTGGTTGCTTTTTTATGGCCTTATTAACCTGCGATATTACTTTGTGATCCTGTGTATCTGTACCCCTAGATCCCATTGCTCCTCTACCCCATTTAGACACTCAGGGCACGATCTTGCCAGCCCTGGGGAGGCAGGACTGCTGGGAAAATGGTAGAATTTGGGGGCGGGTGCCCAACCCACCTCCATGCCATCTTGCCAGGAGGCGGGTAGCTGTCCCGCGCTGGGTCCCGTCTCCCGTCTCCTTGGAGGCGGGAAGGGATTACATCCACTTAACTGCCTGTTAACGGGCAGAAAATAAGGATTATCCCCTTTTTGCCCACACAAGTGCGGGCTCCCCGAAGGCTCCGAACCCCGCCAGGTCACAGAGGTAAGGGGGTCTGTGGGGTCCAAAAGTGTGCTGTGAAGGTGAATGATGGGTGCAAGTGTGGAAAGGTGAGTATCTGAGGTAAGTGCAAAGTGTTAGAAAAAGTGTACTTACCTTTGTTTCTTCCTGCAGGCTTCAGTCGGTGTGTATGCGGAGAGTCTCTCACCTCCGCGGTAGAGATGACAGATGGCCGTTGCATTCTCCAATGCAACAACAATCACATTTCTGCAAAAGAGGATTGATGAGGTCTTCAATTCAAGACCTC
This sequence comes from Squalus acanthias, assembly GCA_030390025.1. Lineage (NCBI taxonomy): Eukaryota > Metazoa > Chordata > Chondrichthyes > Squaliformes > Squalidae > Squalus > Squalus acanthias. The sequence goes on from CM059430.1 coordinate 51,662,472, forward strand.
AGCAAACTACAGAGAATGTCACTGTTTGACAGCTTCACAGAGCTGTCAAACGATGACAATTCATGTCAAAACTTGACAGATGAAACGTCATACGTTGACGTTCTCTACAACCGGCTTTCCTTTAATTGGCCTGTTAAGCTCGCTGGGCGGGCTTAACAAGGTCAATCAAGGGAAAGTAGCGTAGGTTGGCCAAAAGTTGGAGGCGGGACTGAAACCCGACAAGTGGGAGTCCCCCTCCAAAAGCTCCCCATTGAGAAAATCACCCCCTTATTTTCCAAGGAGTAGGTGGCCTCCTTATTTGTACTGAGAAAACATTTTGTACTATGAGAACAGGCTATGTAAAATTTGTACCAACAGTGGTAACTTCCTCATTTATTTAAGCGGACGAAGGAGACAATGATAAATTTACACTTTCAAGACTACAAAACCCAATATCCATCAGCTCATTTTCCAAGCCCTCCTTTTTCTGCCAATTTTCTTCCCTCCCCTGAAAGCATTGATTACTTGCTGATGTGCCATTCCATGGGTACTGGAGGCCTCTACCAAACCCAGTGAACATTCATTTTTCTGCTTGGCATAATTCATTGACTGATTAATTTTCACTTACCATTCTTAAAACAATAGCCTGGATTTTGCGGTCAGCAAAGTGATGGCGGTCACGGCTGACCTCGAAGAAAGCTGCCCACAAAGATCAAGCGATATCTGTGGCATGGATTTCACCTTTCCCAACGTTAATTTCATTCTGGCGTCACCTATAAAAGATTTCTAGCATCCAGCAAGTGATGTCATCAAGCAGCCAATCACATTGAAGAATTCTCAGACAGCAAACCAAGAAGTAAAAAGCACTGATTAGCCTTCACTTTTTAATCATTTGACAGAGATAAAATTAAAGTTGGGACATACATATGGAATTAAGATAGAAGCCAAAATTTCAAAAACTTAAAAAAAATATATTTTTTATTTTAAAAATCATGTAATTTTTATCATGTAATGTAGGAAATGAGACTCCACATACAAAATTTGTTTTTCAGGGCCAGAGAGGTTGTTCAGCAGGAATTATGACTTAGTATGCCATAAAAAAAAATCAGTTACCTCATTAAGCAAGGCTAGAACGTAAAAGAATGAAATTCACTGATTCTACATTGATTGCATCTACGAGGACTGCAAGCACTCTGTGGAGGAGCAAGGTATCACCGATAGCAACTTCAGGACTTCTGCATTTAAATGCGCATGTGCGGACTCCAGAAGTTGCTGTCAGTTTGAGTAATGACGGTGATTGCTGATAGTTTTGCTGTCATTACAACCGCAAATTCCCAGCCTATATTGTTTTCCAAAACAAAAAATGAATACTTGATAAGGAATGTTTCTCATCATCTATTAATCTTGACTTGAGGTGCTACATAGATGCAGGTTCTTTAGCACATCCTCACCACAGCCCAAAGCACTTCACAGCCAATGGATTACTTTTGAAGGGTACTTCCAGTTTTGTAGGCAAATTAAGTTTAATTTGCATATAGCAAGACTGACAAGTGATTAAAGAGCAAATAATCTCTTTTGCTATTAGTTGAGCTCTTATCCTATGGGCTTGCATCCATTCCCTGCTCATGGACATCCTTTTCGAGGAGTGGTAATCTGTAAACGTAGTTTTACTGGGGCCCTCAAGAGCATTCTCCGTGCTGTTGAAATGCTTGGAAGATGCCAGTGTTGTTACCAATGGAGGGTATTGCTAGCTCATAGTATTTAACTAACTCAGGTTTCAGGCACCTCCATTATCTGCCTTACTGCTTTGAGAATGAGAATTGAAAATACATGCTGCACTTTCATGTACACTAACTACCATATCTTGTGCTCAACAGTTCCTGTCACTCACTCCTGGCAAGTCTGTGAATGGGACATAGCTAACATGCAGAATGCCCTTGTATTGTGGCAAGCCTGTGAATCATTGTTGGAGAAAAATCATCTCTGTCCCAGGACATCGCTGCAGGAGTTCCTCAGGGCAGTGTCCTAGGCCCAACCATTTCAATTGCTTCATCAATGACCTTCCCTCCACAAGGTCAGAAATTGGGATGTTCGTGGATGATTGCAGTGTTCCATTCCATTTGCAACTCCTCAGATAATGAAGCTGCATGCAGGCACGGACTGCAAAACTTGGGCTGATAAGTGGCAAATAACCTTCACGCCACACAAGTGCCAGGCAATGACCATCTCCAACAAGAGTCTAACCACCTCCCCATGACATTCAACGGGATTACCATCACCGAATCTCCCACCATTAATATCCTGGGGGTCACCATTGACCAGAAACTTAACTGGACCAGCCACATAAATACCGTGGCTACAAGAGCAGGTCAGAGGCTGGGTATTCTGCGGGGAGTGACTCATCTCCCGACTCCTGAAAGCCATTACACCATCTACAAGGCACAAGTCAGGAGTGTGATGGAATACTCTCCACTTGCTCTAACACTCAAAAAGCTCGACACCATCCATGACAAAGCAGCCGGTTTGATTAGCACCCCATCCACCACATTAAACATTCACTCTCTCCACCATCGGCACAACGTGACTGCAGGGTGTACCATCTACAAGATGCACTGCAGCAACTCACCATGGCTTCTTCGACAGCACGTCCCAAACTCGTGGCCTCTACCGCCTGGCAGGACAAGGGCAGCAGATGCATGGGAACACCACCAGATCTAAGTTACACACCATCCTGACTTGGAAATACATCACCGTTCCTCCACTGTAGCTGGGTCAAAATCCTGGAACTCCCTGCCTAACAGCACTGCGGGAGTACCTTCACCACACAGACTGCAGCGGTTCAAGGCGGTGGCTCACCACCACCTACTCAAGGGCAATTAAGAATGGGCAATAAATGCTAGCTTTGCCAGCGATGCCCACATCCCATGAATGAAAAAAAATAATCCACTGCGACATAAAAGGAGTCATTTGAACAGTGTGTGGGAGGATTACAGTGCTCGCACTGCTATCACAAACTGTGTTGAATGAAAACAGACACCAAGAAAACTGGGACTCAAAGCTCATTACAAAGTTGTAAGGCTTATTTTCACTCTCCAGTTGAACTTTTTCCTGAATGCAGTAACTAGTCCTCTCCCAGTCATGATGGCCACAATTTCTAAGTTGTCACTAAGGGGTTCCAACATACAAAACTGGTTGTGAAGAAAGCTTTTGAAGAGTAATGGAAATCAATATATTTTGAAATATTAATGTTGACATAAGGGACTGTACTTCAGCAACAGGGAAGGTAATTGTGACTACCCAACAGAAGGTTAATTTCTGCTCATAACAGGTTACTCAGTAAGCTTGTTTTACATGGGAAGGGTGAAAAGATTGATTAAAATTACATGTGTTAGCTTCCTTTTAGCCAGAATAGGCATAAATGGCACATGCTTGTAGTTCATACAAAATATGAATTCTTAAACAGTGGAAGTAAATCAGGATGTTGCACACCAGTTTGGTCAGATAAAATATACAATGGATTCTAAACACCAGTACAATATAAATACAGAATTGGTGTGAAAATGTCACACACATCATTTTACTTTGTTTTAATAAATGTGTCATAAGTCTTTAAACACGTTTTCTGTATTCAAATTTTATTATGCAAATAATTTTTCTGGTGTTTGACATTGGGCAAAGAATACCATCATCTGATTTTTTTTGTACAGTGGTAAATAGGAATGTAGTGAGATTTTCCAAAGTACTTTTAGGTGCAGTACAATATGATCAAGTCAACCATTTAAGTTTGAATTCTCCACCAATAAAACCCAACATGACATACCAAACTAATCCAAAATGGCACTACTGCTCCATTTTCAAGCCCAGTTATTCAACAATTGTTCCTCAAACTGCATCATATAAATTTCCAGCAAAAGTTGCTGTATCCCTGTCTTGCCTTACAATTGAGAATCCTTTCAACTGCACTGTATTCAAAACATCAGACAGCTTCATAATTCATTGCTCTAGCAAGTGTGTTTCTGGTCCGATATAAAATTAGGGGGAAAAAAGCTCAAATCTGTTGCATTACAAAACTTGGCAAATGCAATCATTAAAGTTAAAGATGGATGAAAAAAAATCTTCTTGCATCAGTAAAACACGCACTGTTTCATTAAATAAATAATTTATAATTTTGCTATCCACAAGGCTTGGTTCTGTAGACAGATTATAAATGTTTGAGATTAACAAAACAAAACTTGCAAAGGATGTTGATTACCACAGATGTTTTATGTTTAAAAAAAGTTCAATGTTCTTTGGAATCATCAGATCTCAAATTCTACCAATTAATTTGGCAAATCATGTAGCTTTGAGTAGTTCGGTCTTCCTTGTATTATTTCTCCAGCAAAAGTTGGAGCTGGGCCTTGTGGAACACTGCCTACAAAAGTAAACATTTCTGCATACAGGTAAAAATGGAAAGATGAAAATTTCTCTCATTATTCACAAACACTTTTCTTCTAGATTTGCTGCCGTTGCATATATCCTTGGAGTCTTCTGTAGCCCTTCAGAGCTTCTGATGGGTTGGACAGTGTGCCAGACTGATGCCGAATAAAAGTACAGTATGGTGAGCACCACCTTCTTTTAGTCAGAGGGAAAAAAACAAAACAAGTAGATCTCTTTATTCTTGAAACAAGCTGGAATTTGCACCTTTAAAAACGTAAGATTTTTTTGTGCTCATCAAGGTGAGGGATGTTAAGTGCTGAGGAATGGAACACTTTCCATTTCAGGCACCCAATGTCCGTGTCAAGCACTCTCAGGTCAGGTACTTTATGTTTCGATGCAGAGTAAAGTTTCTCTACATTGCCCCAACAATGTGCCTCACCCCCAACAATGTACCTTAACCCAACCTCAAGAGCACTCTACTGCAGCAGTATGACATTTATCATTTCCCACAATAGCCAACCTGTGGCATCAGTGAGATTACCAATTTAGTGCTAAAATGCAGCCTGGTTTGTGCTGTGGGTCCATGCACACTCAGAACCTTGTTGAAACTGCCCAAACTTGTTCCACTGGAAACTATGCCAAATTAGCCCTTTTTGGCTAATGGGGTAATACTAGTATCCACACACATTGCATTTTGGACGGTATATGTCCCAGCTGGAGCGTTTCATTCGTTAGCACTTGGTACTAATGTTGATCAGAACAGGTCTTAGAAGAAAAAGAGTTCAGGAAATGTGTGAAATCAGCCTGACCCGGGTCTTTATTTCTTGACGACACAAAGGACAGGTGTCCAGCTGCAAGGCACATTCCATGCATAGGTCACTGGTAAAAAAAGACAGAAGATCAAACATTAAAATAAGCTTTATAAAATATCCAGGTGACCACTGTAGAGCCACACAATCATTCCAAAATTTTCAATTAAAATTGTATAATTATAAATTAAAACATGAATACACTACATGATCACAGAATAAAACACTGCACTGCCCTAATGTTTAGTGCCACTTTATCCTAGCCCAGCACAAATAAGAGTGCAAGTTTGGGGAAATCGGCAAGACCACTTTCCCAATATACTTTTCATAGTTTCTTCTGGAAGTTTCCTCTGAGGGTACTGTCATAGGACATCAATGGGAAACCCAGAGGCTTCCTATAGCTCAGCAAAGGCTACAAGAACTCTGGTTCAGCCAACAATCATTAACTGCATATGAACATCTATATAAAATGGATAGCGTTCCACAGGAAGCTGGATCAGTTCATAAAGCTATACTGCTGGTAATCTATTGAGATTATTATAGCTCGTGTTCCTCAATTGTCAACAACTCTTGTGGGGCTGTTCCAGTTGTCAGTCATCGGCTCAAACAGGACTAAAAGCTTGTCTCAATGTCGTACAGGCATAAAATGTACCATCCTCATCCAGTCCACTGGTCTGCAGGACTGTGGACTAGACGGAGTCTCGAAGAACTGATGAGTTTTCTTTTATAGTCTGCTTAACAAGAGTTAAATGTTCTATCACCACATATGAAGAAGTTGACAACTGACAAAATAGGGCTTTTTAAAAAAAAATTAAAAAAGGATTCCTATTCCTCCAGTCATCATTGCTACTCATTTGCCCCAGTATAGATTAGGTGCAATTCCTTGGCCAAGGAGTTGCAGTTCATAACTGAAGAGACTTTGCAGCCTTTATAGAATGGAGATGCTGTACATTTGGCCATCTTCCTTCATTTGATGACCTCCTTGGCACTTAATAAAATTAACTGCACCTTATTCCTCAGGTTCAAACCCCACACAATTTCTCCTTTTATAATGTTATAAATGTGTGGCTCTGCTGATAACAGTTTACAATAAAGTTCAGACATACATTTTATTGAAGTTTCTAATTTTTCTGTTTTCAGACAATTATCTTCAAACAGCTTCAATGTTCTTAAATAAGTTTCCAAAGAAATTAAGACTTTATGCATGTTAACCCCAAGAAGAAATACTGCAAAAAAAATGCTTATACACAAGAGCTTTTATTTAAACACAAAACATTATATAAATATGAAGTACTGATTTACAAAGTACACTGCAGTGAAGTAGTTAGCAAGCCATAAAAAAGGCTTTTATTCTTTGGGAGGGGGGGAAGAGAGTTTGCCAATAAATTTTTAGCATCTATTTTGAATTATTATGAGAGTTGGTAAAGGGATACATTAACACATGCCTTCCTTTACAGATTACACTACTAATTTCCCCCCCTAAACCAAGTTCCTTCTCTTAAATAGGGCAGGACGTCGTGTACATGCTAGTGAGGGGTAGGTAGCCCATCAGTTTACGGGCAAATAATTCAAAACACATCATAGGTCATAGAAAGTATCCAGTGAATTAACAGACACTAGATATTAGTAATCAATAATCACGTAGCCAGATCATTTTAGCTGAGTAATAAGCCATTAGCAATTGGGGAAAAAGCTGTAGTCATACACATGTATTACATATGTTCAACAAGCTAAAGAGTAGACAGCAATGGTTGTGAGCAGCAGTGATTCCAAATCCGATCTAGTGAAAACTCCTGGCACAATCGCGAAGGGGTTGGTTTTGTTTCTGGTGCATGTCAAGAGAAAATTGTAGTGTAGCGGTTGACAGAAGGCAATTTGCTATTTAGTGTTTAAATGCATTAACAGGAGGTCGTTAAAGTGGTGTGAAAGGAGGAAGATCTTTGAAACTTTTAGCATTAGTCTGTGCTTAAGGAGATTTAATGTGCACATCTGAATGTACATCAGTTTTTAAACACCGATAAAATTTAAAAAACGGTCAAAGTGGGAAAGAAAGTAATTTTGTTTGTGAGAAAGAAATAAGCTTGAGTAAGAACTGGGTAGATGGTGACAGAAGGCAGAGTTGCATTTATTATCTTTGCAGCTAATGTCTATGTGGTAAGGAGTCATGCCAAGCCACAACATATGGTTGGGCTTGGATTCTTAGCACATATAAACTCAAGAAACTTTTCAAAAATGTTTGTTTAAACTTAATCATAAGCAATGTAGGAAGAGTACCCGAGAGTCAAGAAGCAGTCTTCACAGGTCAGCCATTATTTCAACTTTAAAAAAAAAACATGCAATACTTTGAGAAAAGATGTGATTTACAGGCAAGCAGTGGCAAGAGAGTCAGGAAGCTCAAATGATCTTGCCCATGCAGTGAAGATGCCTGGAAAAAGATTCTGAAGTTCCCCCTAAAACTTGTGAAAATAACCCAAACCCCTTTCCTTTTGGAGGACTGTAGTCTTTTATAAGATACGATGCATAATATGAATTAGCATCACTTTTCTACTGCCACAAACACACCATACAAAAATTCAGTTATGCCACTTAATCCATGGTAGGTGGTTATCAAAAAAAAGTCAATCTTGTACAATTCCTACAGGACTTTGAAGCAACAGATGTATGGTGCACAACAGACACTTTTATTTTTGATAGGGTCTCCCTGAGAAGATAGGGAAGGGGCAATTGCAATTGGAACAGTGCAAAGAGCTATTATCATGAGGACAGTATCCAAAATACTGGTAAGTTATGAAAATCTTCTACATGAAGAGCAGAGTCTTTCAAATCTATGGGGGGAAAAAAAATCAGTCTAATGCGATAGATAATGTGTACATCAGTAATGACATAGAATGGTGGTTTACATCAGTAATATCCAATTTGGAAACAAGAAACTCCAACCGTGGACAACCATCATTACAAACAAGCAGAGATGCTTCAGCTAAAACAAGACTGCAACATACCTATGTCCACATGGTCGGAGTTCTGTATCAGCCATCTCATCACAGCAGAGTGTGCAACAGTTTTCCCGTATGCTCACTTGTTTTAATAAAGCTAGACGTCTGTGCCTTAAAACACAACACAATTTTGTCAGTTTTATAAGATATTATACCGGATCTCAGCTCATTCACATTTCTAATGATTACACCCATATATGCATCCTGTTGAGGGCTTAACATGCAGATAAAAACACCCACTGGTTATGAAAATAAAAGTGATTTTTTTTACAATACCACAAGACCTTTAAATGTAGCATATAATGCAGTTGGGTTTTGTTTGATACTGAATGTACTCACCTTGGAAGAATGATTTTTTCTTCTGGTGAAAGGGAGGCATATTCATTAAATGTGCTGAATTTGACTGTTGGAGGATACTTAAATGGTTTTGCTCCAAAATTAAACTCACACTGTTGATACGACATGAAACTGGCAGCAGCAAAGAAGCCAGATCTGCAATTAAATATAATTTTAAAAAATAGTAAATAGTAAACCGCACTCAGTATTTGGCCTTTACAATTTTGGAAATAGTTTCTTGTGATAAGATGCCAAAACAGTAAAAAAAAAAGTATACTATGTATATATATATTTTTTAAAGTATTGTCCTTTTTAATGGTGATATTTGCATTTTGATGCTGACAGGACAATAGATCATTAAGTTTAAGAAAAACATGTGCCGATATTTTCACACATCACAAAGGGAGACAACTAGAATTTCTAATTTCATCTAAAACAGTTGAAACCTTAGCTCTTCAGTGGTCTGAAGAGTCTGAAAACACTGGGACAAATCTTCTAAGTTCAGGTAAACTGGACAGCCTACAACACTGGTTACTCTATTAGAAAAGCAATGGACTCCACACGCTAGGGTATGAAGTAGTCATCCCACCACATGACTTCAGACTTCAACACTGGACTCTCATTGTCTACTCCCTGTCTTCCGTTTATAAGGACATATCTCTATATCTTTGTCATACCTATGTAACCTGAATTCCTGCTGTCCATTCGTGTGCGGATTTTGTCTGTCACTCCAGACTGAGCTCATTACTTCTATCTCCTTTGTCCCCGCTTAGCGTCTCTTGGGCCCTTCTCTCCAGTCTCCGCCCCTTCCTATACACCACGTTTTATTTCTCCCCTCTCACCAATCCCTACTCCTCTGCTGTCGCCCCAGGCTTGAATCCCTCTTGGATAAATCCACAGCTAACCTCCATGCATCGGCATTTTGCAACCCCAACTGCCCCATTCTCCTCTCCTACCTTCCTGCCCAGTGGGACCACGGGGAACTAATGTTGCCAACCTCCTTTCTGTCCCGCACACCCAATCCATCACTATCCCCCCTGACTCTACCAGCGGATCAACTATCACCACCCTCTCCACATTGCCCTCCAGAATGTCCATTCACTTCTGAACAAGGACCCTGCCATCCACTGCCTTACTGTGGATATTTGCATTGAAATCCTGGCTTTGACAAACTTCATCGGTTGTGACTCCTTGCCCCTAACTGAAGCCTCTCTGCCTGACAACACTTTCACCACTTGCCCTGTTGAAACTGCCATAGTGGTGGTACAGCTCATATTACAAATTCACACCTTGATCTTTCCCCCCCTGCTCTTCTGGCACCTTCCCCTCCTTCGAGCACCTCACTAGTTCCAACTCTCACCTCCACTTTAAAATCCTCGTTATTTACCTCACTACCTCCCAAGCCCCACCCTGGGTTTCTTACCAAGATATCCTCCCTCATCCTCTGCAATGACCAACTCCTCATCCTCAGGTGATTTTAATGTCCATCTAAACTCAGCTTGCCATCTCTCCTCTGATTTCACTGTCCTCCCACCAATAATCACAGACACAACAACAACTTGCATTTATATAGCACCTTTAACGTAGTAAAACATCCCAGGAACGTTATCAAACAAAATGTGACAGAGCCACATAATGAGATATTAGGGCAGATGGTAGGTTTTAAGGAGCGTCTTAAAAAAAAGACTTGCATTTATATAGCGCCTTTCACTACCACTGGACGTCCCAAAGCGCCTTACAGCCAATGAAGTACTTTTTGAAGTGTCGTCACTGTTGTAATGTAGGAAGAGGGAGGTAGAGAGATGGAGAGGTTTAGGGAGAGAATTCCAGAGCTTAAGGCCTAGGCAGCTGAAGGCACAGCCGTCAATGGTGGTGGAGTAATTAAAATCGGGGATGCGCAAGAGGCCAGAATTGGAAGAGCGCAGATATCTTGGAGGGTTGCAGAGCTGGAGGAGGTTACAGAGATAGGGAAGGGCGAAGCCATGGAGGATTTGAAAACAAGGCTGAGAATTTTAAAAATCGAGGCGCTGCTCATACTGGAGCCAATGTAGGTCAGCGAGCACGGGGTGATGGGTGAACAGGACTTGGTGCGAGTTAGGATACAGGCAGTAGAGTTTTGGATGAGCTCAAGTTTATGGACCACCTCAACATTGCCATCTCATGTGGCCCCACTACTCCCCTGGCCTCAATCACAGACAAGGACACTTCTCATCACTGCATTGTATCCCTCACCAACTACATCCCCTTTCCCAAAAAAGCCCACTTCGTACTCCATCTACTCCTGGAAAAACCCTCCACATCAGTTACAATTGTATTTTCAAGCTGCAAACTGCTTAACCTTTGGCCCTCCATTCGCCATAATACTTTTGTAGCCGTCAATCTGCTCAACCAGTACCACTCCTCCACCTTTTATGCTCATGTACCCAGTAAAACCTTTACTCTTTCCCACCCTAGTAATTTCTGCGGTTATGGCTCCCATCTTTACTCCTGTCTGGAGCACAACTGGTTTAGCCATCCATTACTAGATCTGCTGAGACCACATCAAGCATTATCTGGCCTTGCTCTCCTCTGCCAAAACTACCCACCAATCCAGGATCATCCCCGACCAATCAGGGAACAACCTTTACCAATCTTCCAGGTCCAGGAATTTTCAAGAGGTCAGGTTTCCAAGTTTTGAATTTCCAAAGGGGTTGAGAAGAGGAGGGGCAGTAAAAGCAAGGGGTCTTCGATTGTGTGTGTTTGGTGGAGTCACATTACTGTGTAATCATATGTGGCCCAATCACTGTTTTTGACACGTTTATCTGGCCCAGAGCACCAAATGGGTGTTGTTGGGGTACAAAGGTCATCATAGGCTAACTCAGATACAAAAAGGAATAAAAAGTGCTAATTAAATGCTAGGATTAATTACAAGAGATTCAGAATATAAAAGCCAGGAAGTATTACTGCAATCAGAGTGTGCAAGTCGGGCCTCATTGGTAATAGTGGGTTCAGTATTGGGCACCACACCTTAAGGAGGATATACTGTTCCTGGATAAAGTCCAGCAACAATTCACCAGGACAATATCGGAGATGAATAGACTGAACTACGACAAGAGATGCGGTGGATTATATTGCCTAGAGATGAGGAGGTTAAGGGGTTAACGGATAAAGGTGGCCAAAATAATAAAGGGAATTGACATGGCAGGGAACATTTCTTCCAGTAGGAGAATCATTTTAGAATTTGAGCTAAACTGGTTAAAAGCAAATCCAGTAAAATCGTCACACAAAGGGTTGAGAATGTGGAACAGTTTCCCAGAAAGCCATGGATGTCATCGCAATTGAGATGTTTAAAAAGGGAGATAAATATGGACTTCAGAAATAAGGTTATTAAAAGGATCTGGAAAAAAGCAGGGAATTGGGATTAAAAAGGTATAACTGCGATAGCTGGCCCAATGGTCTACCAAGACCACCCATGTTGATAATGGGCTTCAATTTCTTCGAAAAAAAACCTCCAGATACAATTTTATGTGGGGTAGAGTACATATTTTGTGTTTTTTTACAGATACTTTATTAAATAAGTAAAAACAAAGCAATACTTGGCTACTCTACACAGAATCTTCTAAGTCTTGCTTTATATATCCAGCTTCCCCTAATCCTTCTCTAAGGCTGAAGGAGCCACAACTCCACCTTCCCACAATCGAGCCCCTCAAAATTGTTACACTCTAGTTTCTTGGGTTCTCGTAACTTCACTGGCTTTTAGCTGGGCTGCTCGATGCAACGCTGACATGGCAGCAGATACCATAATGTTTGAGATATAAATATAGATGTAAATCGTGTTTTTTTTTTTTAAAACTTGCCATAATGTTTAGAGTGTTAAAATCAATACACAAGTCCTTCACAGGATTTTAAAAAGGTAACTGCAATATTTTTTTCTACTGGATTTATACCATATTATTTATACAGACCCACTCAACTCATACTATGTAAGTAATCATTTTATAAAGGAATGCTGAGTAAATTAGAATATGCCTCAAGAGCACATCAAACATTTTGGAAAATATTCCATATAACTCATATTGCTTTCAATTTGCTGCTATTTTGTAGACGGCAAACAATTATACAATTCACACAAATTACTTTGGATTGTAAATAAAACACTGGCAAAAAGGATCACTTAACAGGAGTACATACAAATGCTGGAATGTGTTTTGGGGATTTTCAATTTCTATTTAATTAAATATATTTTAAGTGCAGTAACCTGTACAGAAAAATACTTTGTTCCTTTGCTATCTGGAAATATTCCACATCAAATCAACTAATACTAACCAAGATATTTGAGGAGCAATTTGCAACATATTTTAGCTCGAATTTCACTACTCTAGGAGCAGCTGGTTTCATCAGGATCAACTCAAAGCAGTTCTTCCCAAAAATGTACTTACGTGGCTGATGAAAAGACTTGCTTCTCTGGGGGTAGCTGGTTTCCATTAAGATAGAAAATCATCGCCTTCTTATTCAAGTCTAAAAGAAATCCTATTGTGTCCCCTGCATGGAAAGAGAGCAAAAACATTCCCAGTTAAAATCTACACAAACATAAAATACTGGTCATTTAGAACTCTGTTTATCACAATTAAACAGGAGTGAAATGACAGGTATTACTCATTCACACTTCAGGCTCGAGTTATATCGTTCTGGATCACAGGTGACTTCTTTTTCAGTAAGGCCAGTCCAGACATGAAATGCATTTTATTTACAAAACAAGCCTATCGCCCATTAGATTGTTTATGGGCAAAATGGGGCATGGTTGTGATATTTAGTCAAGATGGATCAGCATTTCATCCACTCGGCACTTCTGGCTGAAGATGGGTGCAAACGCTTCAGCTTTGTCTTTTGCACTCACGTGCTGGGCTATGCCATCATTGAGGATGGGTATATTCATGGAGCCTCCTACTCCAGTTAGCTGTTTAATTGCCCACCACCATTCATGACTGGATGTGGCAGGACCGCAGAGCATTGATCTGATCCATTGGTTGTGGGATCGCTTAGCTCAGTCTATAGCACACTGCTTCTGCTGTTTAGCGTGTATGTAGTCCTGTGTGGTAGCTTCACTAGGTTGGCACCTCATTTTTAGGTACACCTGGTGCTGCTCCTGGAATGCTCTTCCACACTCCTCATTGAACCAGGGTTAGTCACCTGGCTTGGTGGTAATGGTAGAGTGATGGATATGCCAGGCCATGAGGTTATAGATTGTGGTGGAATACAATTATGCTGCTGCTGATGGCCCACAGTGCCTCATGGATGCCCAGTTTTGAGCTGCTAGATCTGTTCTGAATCCATCCCATTTAGCACGGTGGTAGTGCCACACAACACGATGGAGGGTGTCCTCAGTGTGAAGACGGGACATCATCTCCACAAGGACTGTGCGGTGGCCACTCCTACCAATACCGTCATGGACAGATGCATCTGCGACAGGTAGATTGGTCAGGACGAGGTCAAGTAGGTTTTTCCCTCATGTTGGTTCTCTCACCACCGCCTCAAGCCCAGTCTGACAGCTACATCCTTCAGAACTCACCCAACTTGGTCAGTAGTGGTGCTACTGAGCCACTCTTGGTGATGGACATTGAAGTCCCCCACCCAGAGTACATTCTGCACCATTGTTACCGTCAGTGCTTCTTCCAAGTGGTGTTCAACAGGAGGTTTCCTTGCCTACGTTTAACCTGATGCCATGAGACTTCATGGGGTCCAGAGTTAAGGTCGAGAACTCCCAGGGCCACTCCCTCCCGACTGTATACCACTGTGCCGCCACCTCTGGTGGGTCTGTCCTGCCGGTGGGACAGCACATGCCCAGGGATGGTGATGGAGGAGTTTGGGACATTGGCTGAAAGGTATGATTCTGTGAGTATGACTGTCAGGCTGTTGCTTGACTGCTCTGTGGGACAGCTCTCCCAATTTTGGCACAAGTCCCCAGATGTTAGTGAGGAACACTTTTGCAGAGTGTGCCTTTGTCGTGTCCTAATCCGATGCCTAAGTCGATGACGAGTGGTCCGTCCGGTTTTATTATAGTTTTTCGTAGCGGTTTGATACAACTGAGTGGCTTGCTAGGGCATTTCAGAAGGCAGTTTAGAGTCAACCACATTGCTGTGGGTCTGGAGTCACACATGGGTCAGACTGGGTAAGGACAGCAGGTTTCCTTCCCTAAAGGACATTAGTGAACCAGGTCTGGTCTGCATAGGTCAGCTACTTACTAAACCTTCAAGAAGTGCATGGAGAAATGTTTAATTATATTCCAATTTTAATGTTAGCAAATGAGATACATCAAATCCCACTGTTTGTAGTAATCGGAAGCCGAAAAGCTACAAAATAAAATTCAGTACGCCGGGTTGAACAGAATTTAACACTGTACCTTCTTTCCAGCAAGGGTGGATGTGTGGTTCACTTCTGGCATTGTACCAAATCAGCTGCCGGCAGCCATCATACGCACACGAGTATTCATCATCTCCAATCCCATAACCCTCCTTTAAAAGGAACATACAGTTAGTACTGAAGTCCACTTTTAAAATAGTTCATAGTTTCAGCATAACCCAGGGTATATTTGCAGGATATTGCAAATCATTAATTATAGATACATTTACTAAAAGAACAGGAATTAAATGCTAAACGCAGGAAATTCAGCACTGAGAGTTCAGCTAAGTAAATTTATTCAATGTAATAGTGTTGACTGTATGCAAATGACCACAATGTCATTTTGACTGCATTCGCTTAAAAAAAAGGCTTCCACTGCCTCTGAGTTTATCCAGACCAGGAAAGTTCCAGGTTAGATGCCTGGGCTGTATGGAATTTGCTGATCTCAACTAGGATGGTGTAAGGGTACTCAAATGCCCTTGAATAGGAAAAGGAAGACTGATGAGGCTTACCACTCTTAACTACTATCCAGTAACCCTTTCTGGAAGTGCGTGTGTGGACGGTCAGGATTGGATTGGGTTCAGCTGAGTTGTGTCCTTCCCTGCTACAACTAATAATCTGCTGACCCATCACTCCCCCTGCAGTCAAATTAACACTCCGAAAATGAAAGTACCTCTGTTATTCCACAGTTTTGAATTGACTCACTACATTTCATCTATTGGAATTTAATGATTTGTATCAACATTTAGAATAAGAAATGTGAAACAAAAGAAGTCTTTGGTTAATTTAAAAAGTATTTTGATAACTTACATGATTAAGAAATTTACTATCCTTGGTTGCCCAACCAATCTGCATTACACCAGAAGTAATTACAGTTACTTCATAGTACCATACGCCAGAATCTACACAGAATGTACACCGGACACTCTCAAATGAGGATGCATCACATCGAGCCTGCAAAAGAATAAACACATTGAACACTCAATTTATGCAATAACCCTGACAAGATTCAAGTCTAGGATTTTGTGCACTAAATCCCAGTACTAGCAAAATTAGAATTCGAAAGTGAGGAAGTGATGCTTCAGTTGCACAATAGATCGTTTGACCTCATCTGTTTTGGACACTGAACTTCAGGAAAGATTATATTGGCCTTGGAAGGGATACAGTGCAGATTCACCAAAATTATACCAGGACTTAAAGGGTTAAATTGAGGGGCCAGGTTACATAAATTTGGCTTATATTCTCTTGAATTTAGACGGTTGAGGGGTGATCTAATCGAGGTATTTAAAATGATAAAAGAATTAGAGAGGGTAGTTGGAGGGAAACTATTTCCTCTGGTGTGAGAATCTAAACAAGGGGGCATAATCTTAATTAGAGCTAGGAGTGAAATCAGGAAGTAGGTTTTTACACAAAGGGTAGTGGAAATCTGGAACTTTCTCCCAAAAGGCAGTGGATGTTGGGCAAATTGAAATTTTCAAGACTGAGATAGATTTTTGTTAGGCAAGGGTATCAAGGGATATGGAACAAAGGTGGGTAAATGGTGTTGAGGTACAGATCAGCCATGATGTAATTAAATCGTGGAACAGCCTACTTCACACTTCATCTAGAGCCATCCTTTGTTCCTCCACCTGTCACATTACCACCTCCTCTTGCCTTGAATATCTCAATGTCTCTCAATCTCTCCTGCTTTCTATCCTATCGCTGACCTTCCCTTTTGTTCTTTCATCCCCTCCCCCTTTTCCCAGCATTATACTTGCTTTAAAATCTATTTCATTTCCTGCTTTTTTCCAGTTCTGACGAAAGGTCTTCGACCCGAAACGTTAACTCTGTTTCTCTCTCCACGGATGCTGCCTGGCCTGCTGAGTTTTTCCAGCGTTTTCTGTTGTTACTCCTGTTCCTATCTTTCTAAAATATAACCAAGGGGTCACCCAAAAGTCACATTACAAGTAAGGAATATCCAGTTTATATCGCAAGGAAAATTATTCCTTTCATCACTTCAGTGATGAAAATCTTCCTTACAAGTTGAACACTTTCACTATTCAAATAGTTCCTTTTAATAGATGCTTTAATATTAAAACCATGTAAACTGGTCCAAGTTCCAGAGGTGACTGGTCATACTGGTTTCCATCTCTTTCTGATTTGGCTTTGTCTATTTTCTCTTGTATACCATGAAACAAATGATGAAATTGTTAATGCAGTTAATAAAACTGAAGAGCTGGAATTCACTGAACTAGATTAAGCACAAACACTCATGCTGACACCAAGTCCAATTCTATTCCTTTCACTATTAAATACGGTGCCTGGTGCGAATAATTAACCTCGAAAACTCAATCCACAAAATACAATTTTTTTCAATCCATTTAAAGATGTTGCAGAGACAACAATCCGGTCCCATGGCTTTGGGCTGGTCACAGGTGCAGGAACACAAAGTAGACTAATATTTTGAAGACAAACAGCTGTTAGTTATGCTGGAGAAACAGCATGAAGAAAGTTGCATTGTTCTGGCATGCAAGTACCTACCTTGGTGTTTTGGGCAAATTTAAAATCAAGTCAAAGTCTACATTTTTATATGCTGGACAAATTTAAGGTAGGGACTGCTGGGTTGCATAGGCTTAAACTTGTGCCAATTAAATCTGATCTGTATTGTCAAAACTGTGAGCAGGGTCCAACAGACTGCTGTGGAGAGGTACCAGTACCATGTGGAGGGGTCATCAGTTGGAACAACATGCTGACAGACGGAACATTTTTCAGTTTGTACTAGGTCGGCAGTAAAAGAAAAACTGTAGAAGTTTGGTAGATCTATGCCAATTGGAAATGGCTACTTTCATCTTTTACAAAAGGGCACAGCCAGCAACTTCACTTGATCTAATCTGCAATTCCAGCTCTTCAGTTTATTAACTGCATTAACAATTTCATGATTTGTTTCATAGTGTACAAGAGAAAATAGACAAAGCCAAACCAGAAAGAGATGGAAACCAGAGAAATCTTTAAAAAAATTCACTATTCCAATTTTCCCCCTTCTTCCTCCCGCACCTGAAGGTGCAAATTCATGCCAAGATACAATTCATTTGTATGGGAGCCCCAAAACAAGTGTTCGTAGGTTATTCAGCAAAGGAAGGCATCACAGCCAGATTTGATCCAGTTTTCATATTCACAGTTTCCAATGCAAGAGTTGAGACAGTAATTGGCAGCAGGAATCCTAGGTAAGTTTCCCCTCCCTGGCGAAGGGGAGTCAATGGTAGCTATGACATCCTTATTGCTGCCCTGCTGAGATCAGTTAACAAGTTAACAGACTGGGGATCAAACCAGAGTCCTTGTCTGTATGGCAAGGTACCACACCACATGATACAACTACCTCACTATGTCAGGGCATAGAAAAACAGGCA
This sequence comes from Squalus acanthias, assembly GCA_030390025.1. NCBI lineage: Eukaryota > Metazoa > Chordata > Chondrichthyes > Squaliformes > Squalidae > Squalus > Squalus acanthias. The sequence continues at coordinate 51,680,769 of CM059430.1, forward strand.
GAATTAAATTAAACTACAAGTATCTAAGCTTTATGTCTGTGTGACAATCAGGTGCATACCATGGAGCATTGTGAGCCACATGTAAAATTTATATACATTATATGTATAATTTGCATACATCTCTAACTGCATACATAAACATATTTAATGTGCTACTTATGCTTTACCCACCAATGCAGAAGTGGCAACAGCCCTTTCCAAACCACCAGGCTGATAAAATTCAAACAGGACAAACCAGACAGCAAGAAATGGACACAAATAGAGCAAAGCAGCTCCATGGCCAAAATGCCAGGCTCAGACTGGATATAGCCAACAGGCCATAGTTTGGACATCCCTGGATTAAACAACTGCAATAACTCACATGCACAGATGTATATTTAGAAAATTAAAATTTGTGCCACACATACACTCTTCCACCTTTAGGAATAAAACCCAGCAGTAAATTAGTGCATCTACCTTAATAACTAAATACTACAGATAAATTGAAAGGCCACCTGAATGAATGTATTTCACTTTCATTAGGACAATTCTATCCAGATCAAAAAATTAAAATCAATCTGCAATTCATCGATACCTACCACCAGTACTACAAAAACTACATCTGTAAGGACCTGCTAATGTTCTTAGATAGAATTCATTCTCAAAGCAGAGGCATGCTATCATTGTATGCTGCTATTAAAAAAAGCTTGTTTTTATAAATGTAGGCCTTTGAACTCTTTAGACTTGACCAGGTTACCACTCTTAAATATATCAAGGAATATTTTTTAATGCAAGGGGGAAAAAATCATTCTAAAATACTGCCTAATTGCGCTGGTTCATGGAAGGTTTAAGTTTGTGATTATGCAAATGAGTGAGCAGAAACTTGAACCCTAACTTCACTTCGGAAAACGAGTGGAATTTTGAGCACAATTGCACCCGGATTGACGATTGCGTCTAAAGCAGAAACTCTACCCCAGGGTCGTCAAGTGATCCTTTAGCTCTTACTCCAAATGGAGAGTTTGATGGGAAGGTATGTGGAGTTCAGATTTTTTATTTTTTATATATAAATATAAACACTCCCCTCCGCTTCCTAGATGACCCATGGACTTCTTACTAGCACAGTATTAAAATGTTTTTGTTGGGTTTCCTTTTTCTTTCTGGTGGCTGCATTTTTTTTTGCTTTCAGCTAGCTGTACAGCCATGTTTGTCACTGCACGTACAGGTTGCAGTCAAATAATTGCCAATGTTTTATAGTTATTGTACAGGATGCTTGACAACAAATGTTGTTTCATACTCGATACTACATTTTATGTACTTTCAAAATTATAAGTCACTAAAGTCTTGCAAACATCATTATTCAAATTTGTATTTGACAATCTAATCTGGCCATAAAATTAAAGCACCAGATTAATGTTCTGGTGCAAGTAAAATATCTGAAGTTTACAAAAGTGTGTCAAAATACTGCAAATTATCAGACTGTAAATATTAGTCAAGTGTTTTCTTAAACTCATGAATGGGTTCAACTTTAAGTATTTGAACTGCTCGTCTCTTGTTGTATTCTTCTGTGTCCGTGTAATTAATTGTGTAAAAGAAGTTTGATTACTAATTTTGGCTTGAATATAGTCAGACAGCATGGTGGTTTCTGCCTTTTTAAATAACCAGGAGTGCATGGTGGGCAGTCTGTGTAATCTCCTAGTGAAATCTCACAGTAAAAGTACAACTTAAATCGTGTGACACATTACTCAGTTCTCAGATTGCATAAAAAGCAAGTCTGCCTATGGAAATTTTTCTTAAATAAACTGTGAATAAAATTGAGACACAAAATTAATTCTAAGTTTATTAGTACTGACATTGCATTTTGAATGGCAATTGGAGCAAAATCCAGATTTCAATGTGACCTCAGATACCCCCCAAGGGTGTGTTACATAGAAACATAGAAACATAGAATCTAGGAGCAGGAGTAGGCCATTCGGCCCGTCGAGCCTGCACCACCATTCAATACGATCATGGCTGATCATTCAAATCCAGTACCGTCCCTGCTTTAATCCCCACAGTACACATATCCCACCCGACCTCCGTAACCCCACGTATTTAATTCCCCCAACATATCCCATCCTATCCCCATAACCCCACATATTTAATCCCCCCCTAACACTAAGGGTCAATTTTATCATAGCCAATCAACCTAACCCGCACATTTTTGGACAGTGGGAGGAAACCGGAGCACCCGGAGGAAACCCACGCAGACACGGGGAGAATGTGCAAACTCCACACAGACAGTCACCCGAGGTCAGATTCGAACCCGGGTCTCTGGTGCTGTGAGGCACCAGTGCTAACCACTATGCCACCGTGTTGTGTTAAGGGCACAAAAACCAGATGTAGGGAAATAAAATGCATTCTACTGTAGCAGTTCAAGGCAAATAAACAAACACTCACCTCTAGTCCATCTGGTGAAATTTTGAGGTATTCACTAACGTCGTTGCTATTCAACATTGCATTGACGTGGCTGAGATTTACTTTCTCGTAAGTGAACTGTCTTTTCGGTTTCAAAACTGCAGTTACAAAAAAAATTAGGCAGAACAGGTAGCATTAAAAGGAATAGTATCCACAAGCATTATGCTTTTCAGATTAGTAGCAAGGATGTGAAGAGTCAGTGTCAATTCTAAACTGGGACTATTTAGACAGTGCGTTTTGGTGCATAGTCAACTGTAGTGATGTACAATTGCATTTTACATCTAAAGTAGTTGCTTTTGATATTTCCTTAATCATGTTACTTAAAGCTAGTTCCAGCTACAAGAACAACTGCAACAACAAATGTAAATGTGAGAACAAAGGAAGTGGAAGAACAAATGCTTGTTCTCCGTGCTCATCATTTGTAACAGGATGACAAGGCTGCAGGTGTTTGCAAAACTAACCAAAAATCAAAGGACGAGTGACTAAAAAAAAAAGTGTCACTTTCTGGACTGTCGTGGAACTTGCATCCTGCAATACCACTACGAGCCGGATCACTGAAAGGAAACTTGCATTGGAATCCAGAGTTTCCCAACGCCACTGACAGGAGGGTTACGGGTCGAAATAAGTGTCTTGTGTGAGTGCTGATTATCATAATACTTAATCATGATAACCAAGTAAATGGGCTTTGATTAATAAATTTGTTGAGACTAAATAAATGTTGCCTTACAAGACAGTGTGGTCTGGTGTGGTTGGCTTTAGGCCCAAACTGGGATCACAGCCAAGAGCTGGAGTCTCAGGATCCCAAATTATAAATTTAACCATTTGATACCCTTGGTGTATATGCACAGTTGGCAGATTCCCATTACATCAAGACATTTAAACTATTTAAGTATATTTCTTTCACAAGTGCATCAGAAATAGACTTTGACATTTTAGCAATAGTTCAAACTAATCACCAATTGGTCCCTGAAGTCTATTTCTGTAAGCAGAAATATTGCCAATGACCCATACTGTCCCTATTGTTGCCAACAGTCTAAATATAGGAGACTAGTTCTTAATCATTAATAAAAACGCAGACTTTTGACGAAAGATCAACCACCTGAAAAGTTAACTCTGTTTCCCACAGATGCTGCCTGACCTGCTGAGTATTTCCAGCATTTTCGGGGTCTCCTCCCCAAATTTCCAGCATCCGCAGTACTTTGCTTTGTTTGATAAATTCCACCTCAGTTAACCTACTCCCAGTCAAGTATAGGCTTACTCAACATTTTTTTCCCCTGATTAAAATTTAAGCTAAGCACCTTGAAAGTGTAGATCTCAGTTTTGTAAAAGGAAACATCCAGGATTAAAACTTTCTGAAATATACATGGAATATGAAAATAAGGGGGTGGGTGTATGAGCTGAGAAATAGGACAGGAGGCATCTGTTCAGAAGTTACTTCCCATTATACTTGTTTTCACATTGCTCGGCTTCACTTAAAATGGACACTTCACGGTTACTGCTGTTCATTTTTTTAAAAAGCCATTTGTTACTGTGACAGGCTTTCCTGAACAGCAGAAAATGAACAATAGTAGTCCTGATTTTGTTTTTTGTACACTTGCCACGATTATTTTTGGAGAGGGGGCAAGAGGGGAGAAAATACACATGCAAGAGATCTGGTATTTAAATGATCAGATAAATAAACCACTCATTGGTTGGAGAAAAAAGATTTCCTTCAGTAACAGCTGGTTACAGGTTTCAATTAGAGTTCAAAGAGTCTGAAAACTTTTTTTTTGGGGCGGAGGGGGGGAGGAGAGAGGGGGTGAAGGGAAGAGAAGAAAGGGAGTTATGCCAACTCTTCTGATTCACTTGACTGCTGTGGGTTAGATGCAATACTGTGCTGGCATTATGGTGCTGTTTTGCTACTGAACTGTAATTAAACGAAGTTTTGGAAGAAAGCATCACAGCATTACAATTTAAAAGAATAGGGTTTTACTTCAACACAGAAAATCTTACTCTTGTTACATCAGTATCAATAATCATAGAATAGTATTTTAAAACTGTATGACCCCACAATTTGATCAAAATTATTAGGATACACAAACTAACATTTCAAAACTCAAGATGTTAGGAAGTGGCTCTTTTGTCAGAGATTAGTGGACCCGTGGAACAGGCTGCCACCTCATGCAGTGAATGTTGATCGCTGAATCCTTCAAGCGAGGGCTAAACCTGCTTCTGGCTGGGGCGATCACCTTGTACAAAAGATAGGTACCGTAGACGAGTGGTTTCCAGATTAGTTTTGATCGTCTGGGGGGGGGGGGGGGGGGCGTCAGATAAGTATTTTCTAGGTTTCCCCCCTAATTGGCCTATGTTTTTAATCTGTTTTTTCGCCTCTCCCAAGAGATTACATGGCTGCGGGTGGGGAGTGTATAATATGATGCACAAGGCATTGCAGTTGTGTGGAACAGGCTGGATGGACCAGTGGGTCTTTTCCTGTCCGTCATTGTTCGTATGTTCCCAAGATGCAGCAGGTTTCAAACGGCTCCATTGAATACTCTGGGTTTAAATTTCCAAATTCCCCCCCCGCCCCCAAGATGTTACTATCAGAATTCAGTTCAGAGCAGCAAGATTTTTTTTTATGTACAAGAAAAACGTTGGAGGGAGTGGGGAGAGGATACGCCATTGGAGCCAGTATTTTACGGTCATCACGGGGTAATTTCTTGAAATTGGTAGATAAAGTCTTTAGATTCGTAGTTACCACTCATACCCCAGCAGTAAGGAATGATAACTTTGTACCATGCAGTTTTAATTATTGAAATTGCCAGTATATTTCTCATTAATCTTCATGGGCTGTAATGTCACTAAAATTACAAGTATTCTATTTGAATATTGTCAAACAATTTAGTTTCTCATGACAATCAAGCAAAAATCTCAAACTTACACAAATTATCCAGGCTCCACTGTGCACAGAAGCCAACCTGTCGTTTCAGGTAATCTGTATGATTTACCCAAGACTCCAGCAAAAGTAGTTGATCACTAATACACGACTCAGAGACCGTTAATTTATTTTCACCTGCAATTAAAAGTTGAATTGTTTCAACAAATACCTACTGCCGAAAAACAATTCATTCAAGTAATAAAAACGCATGCTTTACCCACTTGAACAATTACATTTGGTAATGCTTGTAGTTATATAAAATCAGCTCTGAATTATACCAAAACTAAGTAAACAGAATTGCAGTTTTCCAACATTAAAAAAACCCATAAATCACACATTTTACATGACAATTATAATAGTTTAAATATTTAATATTTGTATCAGCGTGCAATTGAACACAAAAGACTTGATGTAGCCTTCCTTACATTTGGTGCCACCAATGCTCAAGGCTCAGAAGTTATGCTAAACTTATATAGAACCGTGGTTAGATCACACTTGGAGTACTGTGTACAGTTCTGGTGCAAAAAAAGTATAGAGAAGCACTGGAGAAAATACAAAAAAGAATGATAACAGAACTGAGAGGGTACATCTATCAAGAAAGACTGAAAAGGCTGGGACTAAGAGGTGACCCGATAGAGGTCTTTAAAATTATGAAGGGGATCTATGATGGGTAGACGTAGAGATGTCGTTTCCACTTGTGGGAGAATCCAAAACTAGGGGCCATAAATATAAGATAGTCACTAATAAATCCAATAAGTAATCCAGGAGAAACATCTTTACTCAAAGTAGTACGAATGTGGAACTCGCTGCCAAATGGAGTGGTTCAGGCAAATAGCATAGGAGGCATTTTAGTGGAAGCTAGATAAGTACGAGGGAGAAAGGAATAGAAGGATATAGTGACGGGGGAGATGAAGTAGGGTGGGAGGAGGCTCGGGTGGAGTATGAACACCATCATAGACCTGTTGGGCTGAATGTCCTGTTTCTGTGCTGTAAATTCTATGTAATAACCATCTCATCCAGACTTGTAATTTTCATATTACTACACTGGTGGAGATCCATCTTTTGGATGGGATGAAATGTTTAACAGCCATCTAAATAGTCAGCCCTATGGCTTAAGATCCCATGGTACTTTTCAAGAGCAAAGTAACCATACAAGAGAATTGTTTGATTGGATTGTTTACACTGAAGGGTGCAAGTGTTGACGGAATGAAAGCAGATGGTTGCCATTGGCTGCACTCCTGTAATGTAAAAGCATGTAGAGAGAGCAAGTTTTCATCTGTTTCCACTTTAGTTGCATACATAGCTGAACTATGAAGAGGAAGCCCCAGAATTTGCTGCTGGTTAACAGGATATGTAATAAACAGGTATACATAAAAAACGAAAACGCCTGTTTTGTAAAAGTAACTGTTATAAACGTGGGCCATTGATAGGAGTGCAGAGAAAAAAAAAAAAAATTTGGCTTCTGGACAATATACAAACTATGCAACTTTCTGTTGAATCCATGAAGAAACCATAAGTAGATACACATCAAAATGGTCCTAAAGAAGGGTCACAACTGAAATATGAATCCATGTTTATCACTCAGGTCCTGACTAAACTACTGCCAGTTCGCAGCATTTCGATTTTTATTTGCTTTCCAGAAATTGCTGTTTTTCTTATCAAAGACTTGCAGCTAGAAGTTACCGTTATCAACTCTGGTTGGACGTATTCCTGAAGGTTTGATCACGGTTTGCAAATGTTATTGCATTTAGCTTAGTTGAGTATCTCAGTACTCTAGCATTCTTAAGATAAGACAAGATAATTATGCCAAAGTACACAAGAAAGTAGATGCACAATTTGGACAGAAATGTTTTGAAATCATATTGGAACCCTGGTATGAATCATTGCTTTTTGGATAGAAGGGTTAAGAGAAAATTAGGAATAGGAGGGAAATAATGAGAGGGGCAGCATGGATGATATAGATTATTGGTGCTCTAATGTGCTGCATCACACAATGATGGGAGGCTAATTTGCAACTGTCATTCCCCACACAAGAGTTCTCAAATCTCAACTTTGCTATTGGGCGCTGATGGCTGGCGAATGGGGGCCTGGTACTTTAAGGTGAGTGGGAATTTCATAAAGCTTCATCCTGGCCCGCTCTCCTCTACACCCCAGCAACCAGCTATGGATAGGCAATGGTAAGCCTCAGTGTATCCTGCATGCTTCAAACAAGAAAGGTGGAACAAAATATTTACACCAAAAATATGACTCCCCCACAGATTAGGTTTAGGCTCAATTCATACTCGAGTGTTACAGTTCCTGCAGTAGTTTATGACAAGTATATAGTTGCAGAAATTCTTTAATTACCATAAATTCATCGCGTGCACTGCATGAAATAAACTAATTATGATGTTGATGACTAAATTTCCAATAAGCCTACCTGACTTTACTGCAGACTGAACAAAGTTAGCTGGTCCTGTTCCATGCCATAACTTCACCAGAAGTGCGAGGCCACAGGGCGGAACCAGCTACGATGGAATTCCAGGGCGCTCTGGGGGGCAGGGAATGGCTGAGACAGCCAGACTGGATCCTCGAGTGCCGCCAGGTATGATAATGGGATAATCGGGAGGGTTGGCAACCCTACAAACTCAGTTACTTAATAAGGATTCTGACAAAGCAGCCATGAAACATTTCATTTATAAACTAAATTGCTATTTTGATCACTGAATGGTAGTAAGTTAATAAAACAGGACGGCAAACAATTTAACAGTAAATTTACATTTTTTTTTACAAAAAATGAATCCTACCAATTTATCAATGAAAGGTTACATTTATATATAAACAAAAACTTACTTGTTTGTGCAAACTTCTCCAGGGCAATAAGGGAGAAAAGCATGACCGTGGGATGAGACTGTGCACTCTGTAATATCAAGAGTCAAACACCAAGTATAAATTTACACAAGTTTAATTATTATACCACACATTAGTTTGAAAGTGTCATTTTAAAATAAAAGGCATGCAAAGAAACAATTTGGACTTTGTGGATTGTGCAGCACACTATTTTCTTGACAAAGGATGTGCAAGGAGCCAATACATATAAATAGCTTGACCTGTACATAGTCTTGAGCATAAAATTACACTGGTTCGAAGACAGTGCCACGTTTGCCCATGTAACATTGACACTTCAAAAGTAATGCATTGCCTGCGAAGTACTTTGGGGTGTCTAGAGAATGAGAAAGGCACGATATAAATGCAAATTCTTTAACATGCTTGGATTTAAAAAAAAGGGGGAATGCTAATTAACTCAATTATTACAATACTTGCATCTATGTAGACTTAAAAATAGAATCATGCTCTACTGGTTTGTACTCAAGTACATATTATTCTTAAAGATATTAGAAAAAGAGCAAGTGAAAGAAACTGACTGCCCATGAAAATTCACCATCTTGCAATAGATTATAGCCTTACACAAGGCATTAACCAGAAGTGAATTAATCACACTTCCGCTTCAAATGATAAAATTACTCAAACTTTGCTCTTCAGAGTTCAGATCAACTATAGCTTCTGATTGAATCATGGCCTTTTTATGTTTACTTAAGGATCTTGGTTATCATCATGTCAAAAAATCTGCTGGAATGATATTCAGAGGCAGAAAAAGTCAACAGGAAGCATAACGTGGTAGAGGAACAAGATATGTATTAAACTTTAAAATTTTTACCATACATCTTGTAACACTAATCACTTCTACCAGCAGTTTTCAGCAAACTAGTTTTGAAAAGCGTTATCAAAGATATGTGATAAATGAAAAGTATTTACACGCATACTTCAAAAGACACACACACACTCCACACTAAGGCAATGATACTGAAGGCCCTCCTGCTCCAAGAATTGAGGGGAAAAAGAGTTTTCCAATGATTGCCTAAACATCAAGCAATATACAGTTACATTTGTATATTTATTATTGCTGTTTGGCTGTATCAACTTGTTATTTTTATCAATATTAACACACAAATGCAAATTCTAGTTACTTGTCCACTAATGATTTATTTAGCACTTGGTAACTACTGGCTTTGTTGTTACAAGTTATGATCAAATATAAGGACGGGGGAGCGGGACAAGCTGAAGTGCTCTTGCAGAGAGCCAACATGGGCTCGACGAGCCGAATGGCCTCCTTCTGTGCTGTAACCATTCTATGATAACCCTAAGACAGGAACTAGGGCATTACTCAATCCAATGAATTAAAGATCATGCAAAAGTACAATTAATCAGTTACTAAAGTACAAGGTAGGAGAGCAATTTTAAAAAGGATCACGTACAACTCCACTTGGGAAATCCAAGCGGAAACCACTTTACTGAAAAGAATCAGGAAGCACTGTTGTACAAAAGCTGCTGTGATTCAGCCCTGAATCCTGCTTAAACCTGAATACAACACAGTTGACACATTGGTACCTCTGCATGCAGTCCACATCAAGGCAGAATGCAGTACAGTAAATCATTGACAATAGCTTGCAGCTGAAAAGTTTCTGAACACTCTGTAGGAAAGTTCAGTAACACTGCACCACTGAATTTGCTTCAATAAAAACCAAGCCTGCTGTGCTGAAATTAAATGCAAGATAAACGGACACAGTCAAACAGTCCATTGGAGGAGTTATCAATGTTTAAACTCAATTCTTGACAGCACACCTTTCCATCAGGTAGCTACCAGTATTGCAACAGAAATGCTTTTGATCACTTTGAATAATATAGACCAATAACTAATTAGTAGGTAATTTTTAAAAAAACAGCACCGTGCACATAAATGAGACAAAGCTATTCCCCTCCCAACTAAAACTAATAAAACAAAAGCAGTTCAATGGTAGCATTTTCTTATTTCCACCATTTGCAGTACGAGTGATAAATAAAGAGATGACTAAATTTAGTATTTACATGTAAACTCAAACATTAGTTTTGCAAATCACACATGACAAGTGTTCTTGCACACTAGGTTTTTTTTTGCTCCTCAGCATGGTTAAGCCTCCCATCCTGCCACTCGGTAACATGCTCCAGCATACTACACTACCATCACATTGCAAGGACCATAAAAAGGGCATATTTTTCCCTTCCAAGTTTTGGAACTACTTTGAAGTCAACGGCTTCCAAGCAAATTGTCACAAACTGTAACGAAATGGCTGATTTATTATTGTCGATACTAAAGGCAAAGTAGAATCAGAGTCACTTAACTAATCAGCAATATAATTTAACAGCACAGGCAGCTAAACTAAACACTAGAGTACTGTGCTCAGTTCTGGTCTCCATATGAGAAAAAGGGTATAGTGGCTCTGGTGACGATGCAAAAAAGATTTACAAGGGCGATACCAGAATGGAGAGGTTATAACGATTAGGAAACAATGAACAAGCTGAGGCTCTTTTTCTCTTTAAAAAAAAAGGCTGAGAGGTGAACCGATAGAGGTCTTTACATCTACCCTATCAAACCCCATCATAATTTGAGAGATGTTTTTACTTGGGTGGGAGACCAAAACTAGGGGCCTCAAACAATGTTCCCCCATATCTTTTATAGGATATGTTGATAGGGTGAGATGAAGTAAGGTGGGAGGAGGCTCGTGTGGAGCATAAACACCAGCATGAACCTGTTAGGCCAAATAGCCTGCTCCAGGCTGTAAATACTATGGCCTAGAAATTCAATAATGCACAAAGACGGGCAGGGGCACCACGGGTCGATATTTGCTCACGCCCATTTAGAAAGCACAGGCAGCATGTGAATTTGATGCTGCCTGCTGATTTGAATGATTTTAGCGCATAGTCCAGCGACGAACGCGCTGCTTCAGGCTTTGCGCTCAGCCGGAGGCCCAATGTCACATCGCTGGATCGATGCTGCATTCTCTTAAAGCATGGCTGTCATTTTGTAAAGCAGTCTCAAGCCCTTAAAAGGTGAACTGCCTTCTGAAATCATTCCAAACTAGATAGTCTTCAGCTCTTCAAGCTAAACTGCCTTCTGCACATTAAAAAATGGTAAAAGTGCATCAGCAGTAACAAATGGCTCAACAGGTCAGGGAAAGGGCACCTAGGGTCTTGCATGCAGCACTCCAACTTTGTGCCAGGAGTCAACACTGGAAGAGAGGTCTGCTACCTACAGGGGGCCAGGAGGCCCTCCAGAAAGAAGGATGTGGGACCAGATCGCCGAGGCTATCACTGCCAGCAGTGTTGACCCGAGGACCTGGCTCCAGGGCCCAAAAAAGTTTCATGACCTCAGACAAGTAGTCAAGGTCAGTGAATGCATCTTCAAAAGCCATCTCCTACCAACTACACCACTAGTCTCTCACTGTTCAATGCATGACCTCCTCCCATCACTCCCCTACCAACAATCTCTACCAAGCACGAAGCACACCTCACATTCCTAGCTTTATCTCACCCCCTAGGGAGGAGATGGTACTGGCCATTCTTGGCAGGGGCATGACTGAGCCTTGGCCAGCAGCGAGGCTGGAAGAATGCAAGATGCTAGTATCCTCCTTCTTACATCGCACTAACCCCTCATCCCACAATCTCCTCTAATGTACAATCTGCACATGGTGTAAGCATGCACCTCTTGCTTTCCCGCCCTCCCCTCGCCACAACCCTACCCTTGTGCCTTGCTAATTTCAGACACCCAAGAAATCCAGCCTGCCCAGCCAGTGGTTGACCAAGAAGAGGGAGAGGAGAGTGAAGAAGAAAAAGAAACAAACAGTCACTCGATTTGACATTCCCAGCCACCAGCTCCTCGATCGTCCTGCAAGGCCATCTGCAGTGTCCCCCCACTGAAAGTCAGCAGCCTTCCACCAACCATGCTGCAGCCACTGGGGTAGCACTGTGTGACATCACTAGGATAGGCAAAGGCACACACAAGACAGTCAACTAAGGGAATGCACAAGGTGATTTCTTGATGTCATATTGGATGCATATATGGATAAAGTTGGATTTGAAAGTTTGCTTTGTGGTGGCTTTTATTTCAGCACTGTACCCAGAGGATGCGTGATGGTCAGTAACAGAGGGAAGGTAAGGTGTTGAAAGGAGAATGGGGTTGTGGTCACTGGTACTGCAGGCTGATGATTCCATCCTGCAGATCCCAGCCAAAAAGGGGCTGTCTGGGTTGCCTCCTTCCTTCCGCTTCCTCCTCTTCCAACTCCTTGCAACTAGAGCCCCAAGGACTGTGAGCAAGTGGTCTTCTCAGAGGCCTTCCTTTAACATCCAAAGCCTTGCAAATGTCCAGCAGCACTCCCTGCACACTTGAACAATTTATTTTTAATGTATTGCACCAAGCCACTACTCCAATAAAATGTAAAAAAACACTCCAAAAGCTGAAATTGAATCTTATCTGAAAGAGGTGTGTCACTAAGAAGCACTGACAGATTCTCTGTACAACTGCTGCACGCACCTTCTTCCGTTCATGGTTAGAAGAGGGCGGTATGGAGTGCGGCAACGTCCAAAATTGCAGTCGTGTGTTAATTCAGGCGTTGCACGCCAATTGACGTCATGATCTGAACATTTACATTAGAGAGGCGAGCACAGGCAATGGCAGCATTGCCGACCTCTCCAAAATGGCGGCTGTGTCCTGCACCGGAAGCGGGCGGCCGCCATTTTTTCAACAAAACCGGCCTCAACGGCCAGTGCTACCGCATCGAATTTCACAGCCTATGTATGTAACATGTGTTTACTTAATAATTAGACTTTGTGACTGTAAAGAAACATGGCTCCTCTCTAGCAAGCAAATAATAGATTGTACATTACATGAGAACACTTCTGTCCTTATAAAACAAAGCATCATCTGACATGCTGTGAATAACACTATTGTGTGCCTGTTAATATAGTACAAGCTATCTTGCATCTTATTCCACTGGAAAGTGGGTATAAAACTTGAGGATTCAGTGATCATTTTCCAATAGAACAAAAGAATTCTAAATACTTGGCAGCACAAAACTGCAGCAAGTACTCCATCACATTTGGTGTTACTATGGAAACCATTGCTGTGTTGTGAGATTTTTTGCAAATGCAGTATGTTGCCGTAGCAACGAACTTCACAGATGGTTCAAAAAAAAATCTGAAATTAAGAGAATTTTGAGTGCAGAAAAAGTGATCCAAGTAAGTTCGGAATGATGATGGAAGAACCTGTGCTAAAATCTTGTGCTACTGTTTGAAATGTAAAAGGCGTATGAAGTAAATGATTAGTTAGCATTTCTGCATGGTGCTGACAGCTGCCTTTGGTCAGGGTACACAAAGTGCTTTTCAGGAGAATGAGAGAGAATAAATTATTCAACAGCAATGTAATCTGGACAAGGCAATACTGTGCGATAGACTGGATTTGAAGATTGCAGTGTGAGGTTGTAACTAGCAGAATAGATAAGGGGGAAACCAGTGGATTGGGTATATTTGGATTTTCAGAAGGCATTCGATAAGGTGCCACACAAGAGGTTATTAAACAAAATTAGGGCTCATGGGATTGGGGGTAATATACTAGCATGGATTGAGGATTGGTTAACGGACAGAAAACGGAGAGTAGGAATAAACGGGCCATTTTCGGCTCGGCAGGCTGTAACTAGTGGGGTACTGCAAGGATCAGTGCTTGGGCCTCAGCTATCCATAATCTACAACAATGATTTGGATGAGGGGACCAAATGTAATAAATCCAAGTTTGCTGATGATATAAAGCTGGGTGGGAATGTAAGTTGTGAGGAGGATGCAAAGAGGCTTCAAGGGGATATAGACAAGCTAAGTGAGTGGGCAAGAACATGGCAAATGGAATATAATGTGGAGAAATGTGAAGTTATCCACTTTGGTAGGAAAAATAGAAAAGCAGAGTATTTTTTAAATGGAGAGAGATTGGGAAATGTTGGTGTTCAGAGGGACCTGGGTGTCCTTGTACACGAATCACTGAAAGTTAACATGCAGGTACAGCAAGCAATTAGGAAAACAAATGGTACGTTGGCCTTTATTACAAGAGGATTTGAGTACAAGAGTAAAGACATCTTACTGCAATTATATAGGGCCCTGGTGAGACCACACCTGGAGTATTGTGTACAGTTTTGGTCTCCTTATCCAAGAAAGGATATACTTGCCATAGAGGGAGTGCAACGAAGGTTCACCAGACTGGTTCCTGGGATGGGGGGATTGTCCTATGAGGAGAGATTGAGTAGACTAGGCCTATATTCTCTAGAGTTTAGAAGAATGAGAGGTGATCTCATTGAAACATACAAAATTCTTACAGGGTAGATGCAGGGAGGACGTTTCCCCTGGCTGGGGAGTCTAGAACCAGAGGTCACAGTCTCAGAATAAGGGGTCGGCCATTTAGGACCGAGATGAAGAGAAATTTCTTCACTCAGAGGGTGGTGAATCTTTGGAATTCTCTACCCGAGGGCTGTGGAGGCTCAATCGTTGAATATATTCAAGGCAGAAATCTACAGATTTTTGGATATTAAGGGAATCAAGGGATATGGGGTTAGTGCGGGAAAGTGGAGTTGGGGTAGAAGATCAGCCATGATCTTATTGAATAGCGGAGCAGGCTCAAGGGGCCAAATGGCCTACTCTTGCTCCTATTTATGTTCATACGAGTGAATATAAACCAGGAGAATGATTCGGGTCTTAGCTGGGTGAAGATTATATGGGAGAGAAAGACATGGGCAGATAGTTGCAGAGCTGGTAAAATGGAAAATGACACTAACTGTTGATTTTTGGTTACAATAATAAATATTTTTATTGGAGAATTCTGGCTATAGAGTGGAAGGGTTTGTTCAGGAGCTTTACAACTCACATATGAACTTTGTTTTTCCTTACCATTTTTTTGATAACTACCCTATTTTTCCCTTTGAATCTTGCAATAAAAGTGAGTGGGAAGAGAAGGAATGATTTTAGATTAGTGCTGTCCTGTGAATCTCCTTTTCACCTCAAACTTGGTTCACTGGATTTTTTTAAACAAAACTTCAGAAATGACTTCCTCTGCTCAGAATGGATAAGAAAATTGGGGAAAATAAGGATGACTGACAGCAGTATTAGTGTTTAAATAAGTAAGAACTAGTCAATCTCCTGTGCAATTGCACACAAGGACTTAACTGAGCATAGTCTTCAGGTGAATCAGAGCATGGGATAATTGGATATGGGTGTGCAGGTGCAATTCAGCACCATCTTGAAGTCTTACATTTTTACATAATACTTCGATTTTAAATATTTATAGTTGCCTGTGTGAGCAAGTCACTAATTTGGGGCTTCTGTAGCAAAGAACCAACACAAGCATGATACATAGTTTTTGGAGCACAGAAACAGGTCATTCGGCCCAAGGGGTCCATGCTGGTGTTTATGTTCCACATGAGCCTCGTCCCACCTTACTTCACGTCACTGTTTCAACATATCCTTCTCTTCCTTTCTCCCTCATGTACTTATCTAGCTTCCCCTTAAATGCATCTATGCTATTCACCTCAACTACTCCATGTGGTAGCAAGTTCCACATTCTAACCCACTCTCTGGGTAAAGAAGTTTCTCCTGAATTCCTTATTGGAATTTTGGTGACTATCTTATATTTATGGCCTCTAGTTTTGGACTCCCACACAAGTGAAAACATCTTCTCTACCTATCGAACCCCTTTATAATTTTCAAGACCTCTATCAGAGCACCTTTCAGCCTTCTCTTTTCTAGAGAGAAAAAAACCTCAGCCTGTTCAGCATTTCCTGATAGTTATAACCTCTCAGTTCTGGTATCATCCTTGTAAATCTTTTTTGCACCAGCTCCAGTGCCACTATATCCTTTTTCTAATGGAGACCAGAACTGAGCACACTACTCTAGTACTTTGTTTAGCTTAGTTCTCCAATCTCATCTCAGCATTCAGATGATTATCAACAGTCCAAGGTTTACTCTGATGGTTTAGAATATCATCTGAACCCTTCTGAGATTACTGGCTTGTAATCACATCCAAGTAGCCAAGATTCTCAGTTTAATTTATGAATACCATGGGTTCAACTGCACAAGAAGCTTATGAATGTGTTTGGATTGTAGGTGAACTTAGCTGAAATTTGAGTCAATTGGTCTTCATTATATCGAAGTTATATTCGATTTCAGAATGACTACTGACTGTTTTCAAAACTAAGTTGCTATCCAGTTGGTCCCTTAGAGGATGAGACTGGGGAATTAATAATGGGAAACAGGGAAATGGCAGAGACTTTGAACAAATATTTTGTATCAGTCTTCAAGGTAGAAGACACTAAAAGCATCCCAATAATAATTGATAATCAAGGGGCTATAGGGAGGGAAGAACTTAAAACAATCACTATCACTAGAGAAAAAGTACTAGGCAAACTAATGGGACTAAAGGCTGACAAGTCCCCTGGACCTGATGGCCTGCATCCTAGGGTCTTAAAAGAAGTGGTTGCAGAGATAGTGGATGCGTTGGTTGTAATCTACCAAAATTCCCTGGATTCTGGAGAGGTCCGAGCGGATTGGAAAACCGCAAATATAACGCCCCTATTCAAGAAAGGAGGGAGACAGAAAGCAGGAAACTACAGGCCAGTTAGCCTAACATCTGTCATTGGGAAAATGCTGGCATCCATTATTAAGGAAGTACTGTAATAGCAGGACATGTAGAAAATCATAATAAAACCATGCTGACTCTGCTTGATTGTATGAAAGGGAAATCGTGTTTGACAAATTTACTAGAGTTCTTTGAGGATGCAACGAGCAGGGTGGATAAAGGGGATCCAGTGGATGTGATGTATTTGGATTTCCAGAAGGCATTCGATAAGGTGCCGTATAAAAGGTTACTGCACAAGAGAAGAGCTCACGGGGTTGGGTGTAATATATTAGCATGGATAGAGGATTGGCTAACTAACAGAAAACAGAGTGTCGGGATAAATGGGTAATTTTCAGGTTGGCAAACTGTAACTAGTGGGGTGCCACAGGGATCAGTGCTGGGGCCTCAACTATTTACAATCTATATTAATGACTTGGATGAAGGGACCGAGTGTACTGTCGCCAAATTTGCTGCTGATACAAAGATAGGTGGGAAAGCAAGTTGTGAGGAGGACACAGAGTCTGCAAAGGGATATAGATAGGTTAAGTGAGTGGGTAAAAATATGGCAGATGGAGTATAATGTGGGAAAATGTGAGGTTATCCACTTTGGTAGGAAGAATAAAAAAGCAAATTATTTTTAAATGGAGAGAAACTACAAAATGCCGCGGTACAGAGGGATCTGGGGGTCCTCGTACATCAAACACAAAGTTAGCATGCAGGTACAGCAAGTAATTAGGAGGGCAAATGGAATGTTGGCCCTTATTGCAAGGGGGATGGAGTATAAAAGTAGGGAAGTCTTGGTATAACTGTACAGGTCGCTGGTGAGACCACATCTGGAGTACTGCATGCAGTTTTGGTCTCCTTATTTAAGGAGGGATATACTTGTATTGGAGGCAGTTCAGAGAAGGTTGATTCCTGAGATGAATGGGTTGGCTTATGAGGAAAGGTTGAGCATGTTGGGCCTATACTCATTGGAGTTTAGAAGAATGAGGGGTGATCTTATTGAAACATAAGATTCTGAGGGGGCTTGACAGGGTAAATGCAAGGAGGATGTTTCCCCTCGTGGGGGAATCTAGAACTAGGGGGCATAGCTTTAGAATAAGGGGTCGCCCATTTAAAACAGAGATGAGGAGGAATTTCTTCTCTCAGAGGGTCGTGAATCTTTGGAATTCTGTACCCCAGAGAGCTGTGGAGGGGGAGTCATTGAATATATTCAAGGCGGAGATAGACAGATATTTGAGCTAAAGGGGAGACAAGGGTTGAGGAGTGGGCAGGAAAGTGGAGTTGAGGCCAAGATCAGATCAGCCATGATCTTATTGAATGGCGGAGCAGGCTCGAGGGGCCAAATGGCCCACTCCTGCTCCTAGTTCTTATGTTCTTATGTTCCAGTTAGTAGTAAAATATTTCTCAGTGTCCTATAGCCAACTGTACAAGCTGTACCTGTGAAGAATGTTTTTTTACATATATTTGCCGCCTGAATGTATGATTCACGGTCATAAGACAGTATCACCCTGCCCCGCCCAATCACCAACACACTGTGGCTACATTATCTACAGGATGCACTGCAGCAACTCACCAGGATTACTTTGACAGCAACTCCCTCCCCTGCGACCTCCGCCAGCCAGGACAGGAGTACCAATATTGCAGGAATGGCATCAGCTCCAAGTCACACATCATCACGACTCGGGCATACATCACCACTACTTCATCATCGGTGGGTCAAAATCCTAGAATTCCTTACCTAACACCATTACGGGAGCGCCATGACCAGAAGGACTGCAGCAGTTCAGGATGGCCCACTACTATTAGGACAAGTAGTGATGGATAATGAATGCGGCCTTGCCTGCAGCGCTACAACGGAGTTTGAGCACAGAGCTGGGTGATTACAAATGGAGTGAATCGCAAGCAGAGTGGAGAAATTTTGTGAGCGCAGGAATTCGGTGGAGAGGAGGAAGGCAGTGGAGACGTCTGACTAAAAAGGAGTGGAGCCACAGAACCCAAGGTCTCTACGTTAATAGACACGAGAGTGGACCTGCGGGAGAGCGAGAAGAGCGGCCGCAGATAAAGGTAGGCGCAAGAGCCCGGAGGGAGCGTGAGTGTCAGGGAGCGAGGTAAGTGACGTCAGTGCAAGGGAAGGTGCTAATTGGTGACTTTTTTTTTTAAATCTTATCTGTTAAGTTACGTAATAGTCTATTAAGTAGAGGCATGGCAAGGCACCTTGGTCCCGTGGAATGCACATCTTGTGCCATGTGGAGTCTCCAGGACGCTTCCCGTGTCCCAGACAACCATATGTGCAGGACGTGTCGTCAGCTGGAGGAGTTCAAGCTCCAGATATCGGAGCTTGAGCAGCAGCTGGCGTCACTGCGGTGCATCCATGAGGCTGACAGCTGCGTGGATAGCACGGTTCAGGAGGTAGTCACCCCACAATGCAAGAGTGTGCAGGCAGAGAGGGAATGGGTGACCATCAGACAGACAAGGAGGACCAGGCAGGTAGTGCAGGAGTCCCCTGAGGTGCAGCTCGCTCTACTGTATACCGGTGAGGGCGATGGTTCCTCTGGGGAGTACAGCCAGAGCCAAGTCCATGACACCACGGGGGCTCAGCTGTAGAGGGTGGGGGGAAGGAGGAAGATCGGGAAAGCAATAGTGATAGGAGATTCGATAGTTAAGAGATTAAATAGTTAGGGAACAGACAGGTGTTTCAGCGGCCGCAGACATGATTCAAGGATGGTATGTTGCCTCCCTGGTGCCAGGGTCAAGGATGTCACTGAGCGGCTGCAGAACATTGAGGTGGGAGGGTGAACAGCCATAGGTCGAAAGAGGGTTGAGGTTCTGCAGGCAGATTTTAGGCAGCTAGGAAAGAGATTAAAAAGCAGGACCTCAAAAGTAGTAATCTACAGATTACTCCCGTTGCCACGAGCTAGGTGAGTATAGAAATAGGAGGATAGAGCAGATAAATGCGTGGCTGGAGAGATGGTGCAGGAGGGAGGCCACATGGGAATATGATGTTGTGCGATAATGGAGACCTGGCTCAAAAAAGGGCAGGATTTGGTACTAAATATTCCTGGATATAGGTGTTCAGGAAAGATAGGGAAGAAAAGAAATGAAGTTGGGGTGGAAGTATTGATTAAGGAGAATATTAGTGTGCTGGAGAGAGAGGATGTCCTGGAGGGGTCAAGGACAGAATCTATTTGGTTAGAGTTGAGAAACAATGGTGCTGCCATTACACTACTAGGTGTATTCTATAGGCTGCCAACTAGTGGGAAGGATATAGAGGAACAAATTTGCAGGGAAATTAGAGAGGTGCAAGAACTATAGCGTAGTGATAATGGAGGACTTCAACTATCCTAATATAGACTGGGATAGTAATAGTGCAAAGGGCAGAGAGAGGGAAGAATTTCTGAAGTGTGTTCAGGAGAACTTTCTTGATCAGTACATTTCCGGCCCAGCAAGGAAGGAGGCATTGCTGGATCTGGTTCTGGGGAATGAGATGGGTCAAGTGGAGCAAGTTTCAGTAGGGAACAGTGATCACAGTATCATAAGGTTTAGACGAGCTATGGAAAAGGACTGGAGGAATTTAGAGTAAAAATACTTAATTGGAGGAAAGCCAATTTCAGTGGGTTGAGAATGGATCTGGCCTGGGTAAATTGGAATCAAAAATTGGCAGACAAAACTGTAATCGAACAATGGGCTGCCTTTAAAAGGACATGCTTCGGGTACAGTTGAGGTACATTTCCACAAGGGGGAAAGATACGGCAACTAAAGCCAGAGCTCCCTGGATGACGAAAGAGATAGAGAGTAAGATGAAGCAGAAAAAGGGGGCCCATGACAGATGTCAGGTTGAGAATACAAGCGAGAACCAGGCTGGATATAGAAAGTTCAGAGAGGAAGTGAAAAAGGAAATAAGAGGGGCAGAGAGAGAGTATGAGAATAGATTGGCAGCTAACATAAAAGGAAATCCGAAAGTCTTCTATAGGCATATAAATAGTAAATGGGTAGTAAGAGGAGGGGTGGGGCCGATTAGGTGCAAAAATGGAGACCTACGCATGGAGGCAGAGGGCATGGCTGAGGTACTAAATGAGTACTTTGCATCTGTCTTTACCAAGGAAGAAGATGCTGCCAAAGTCATAGTGAAAGAGATGGTAGTTGAGATACTGGATGGGATAAAAATTGATAAGGAGGCAGTACTAGAAAGGCTGGCTGTACTTAAAGTAGGTAAGTCACCAGGAGCGGATGGGATGCATCCTCGAATGCTGAGGGAAGTGAAGGTGGAAATTGTGGAGGTACTGGCCATAATCTTCCAATCCTCCTTAGATACGGGGCTGGTGCCAGAGGACTGGAGAATTGCAAATGTGTTCAAAAAAGTGTGTAAGGATAAACCCAGCAACTACAGACCAGTCAGTTAAACCTCGGTAATGGGAAGCTTTTAGAACCGATAATCCGGGACAAAATGAACAGTCACTTGGACAAGTATGGATTAATTAAGGAAAGCCAGCACGGATTTGTTAAAGGCAAATCGCGTTTAACCAACTTGATCGAGTTTTTTGATGAGGTAACAGAGAGCGGATAAGGGCAATGCGGTTGATGTGGTGTACATGGACTTCACAGAATCACACAATCCCCACAGTGCAGATAGAGGCCATTTCGGCCCATCGAGCCTGCACCGACACATATCCCACCCTATCCCCGTAACCCCACGTATTTAATCCCCCTAACACTAAGGGTCAATTTATCATAGCCAAATCAACCTAACCCGCACATCTTTGGACTGTGGGAGGAAACCGGAGCACCCGGAGGAAACCCACGCAGACACGGGGAGAATGTGCAAACTCCACACAGACAGTCACCCGAGGCCGGATTCGAACCCGGGTCCCTGGCGCTGTGAGGCAACAGTGCTAACCACTATGCCACCGTGTTGCCCCTAAGACTTCCAAAAGGCGTTTGATAAAGTGCCACACAATAGGCTTGCCAGCAAAGTTGCAGCCCATGGAATAAAAGGGACAGTGGCAGCATGGATACGCAATTGGTTAAGTGACAGGAAACAGAGTAGTGGTGAACGGTGTTTTTCGGACTGGAGGAAGGTATACAGTGGTGTTCCCCAGGGGTCAGTACTAGGACCACTGCTTTTCTTGATATATATTAATGACTTAGACTTGGGTGTACAGGACACAATTTCAAAATTTACAGATGACACAAAACTTGGAAGTATAGTGAACAGTGAGGAAGATAGTGACAGACAGGCTGGTGGAATGGGCAGATACGTGGCAGATGAAATTTAACGCAGAAAAGTGTGAAGTGATACATTTTGGTAGGAAGAATGAGGAAAGCCAATATAAACTAAAGGGTACAATTCTAAAGGGGGTGCATGAACAGAGAGACCTGGGGGTATATGTGCACTAATTATTGAAGGTGGCAGGGCAGGTTGAGAAAGTGGTTAAAAAAGCATACGGGATCCTGGACTTCATAAATAGAGGGATAGAGTACAAAAGCAAGGAAGTTATGATGAACCTTTATAAAACACTGGTTCGGCCTCAACTGGAGTATTGTGTCCAATTCTGGGCACTGCACTTTAGGAAGGATCTGAAGGCCTAAGAGAGAGTGCAGATAAGATTTACAAGAATGATTCCAGGGATGAGGGACTTCAGTTACGTGAATAGACTGGAGAAGTTGGGGTTCATCTCCTTAGAGCAGAAAAGGTTGAGAGGAGATTTGATAGAGGTGTTCAAAATTATGAGGGGTCTAGACAGAGTAAATAGAGATAAATTGTTCCCATTGGTGGAAGGGTCGAGAACCAGAGGACACAGATTTAAAGGTGATTGGCAGAAGAACCAAAGGCGACATGAGGAAAAATGTTTTTACGCCGCGAGTGATTAGAATCTGGAATTCACTGCCTGAAAGGGTGGTGGAGGTAGATTCAACTGTGGCTTTCAAAAGGGAATTGGATAAGTACCTGAAGGAAAATTTTTTACAGGCCTGTGGGACTAGCTGAAGTGTTCTTGCAGAGAGCTGGCACGGGCTCGACGGGCCTCCTTCTGTGCTGTAACCATTCTATGATTCTATGATTCACACCCCCAAGATCTCAGCATTCCTTGAACTTTGGCCTCTTGTGCATCCCCCACTTCTTCTGCCTGGCCATTGCCGCCCGTGCCTTCAGCAGTCTAGGTCTCAAGCTCTGGAATTCCCTCCCTAAACCTCTTCACTTCTCTCCCCTCGTTTAAGACGCTCCTTAAAACATACCTCTTCGACCTAACTTTTGGTCACCTGTCCTTAATGTCTCCTTCATTGGCTCGGTCAGAAATTAACAATTTGATCGAAGTGCAGCCCAGATTACACATCATATATACATCCAATCAGTTTTAACTAAACTACAGATATCATCCAAAAACACCAAAGTTGTCACAAATCAGAACATTTACATAATTGATCTTACGATATAGAAACACTTCCACTTTTCCCATACTATGAAGTTTATAGGTTCCAGCAATAGTAGAAATACCTATATATTTAGCTCTTAAAAGATTTATTACATCTCCAGTACTCACCAAACTTTCCAGTAAATATTCCAAGGTCCCTGGGCTGAGAAGACCTATGCTGGCAGGGCCTGTAAATGTCAGAAGTTTTGTTAGAGAATCTGTACCTTCGCCACAAGAATGTTTGGGCTGTTATTAGAAACTAGCCTCAATTGCTCTTAAAGTCTCTTAATTTTTGAAGAAAAATGCATTGTTTAAAATTTCAAAAATTGCTCATTTTTGCTCTTCACAGATCTGCCAATTAAATTAATGCACGGGATAAGAACCAAGTACAATTCAAAATTTTAGGTTATATTAGAATCATCCCTTCCCATGGCAGGCATCTAAGTAGGCACGCAACTTGTCCCAAGTCAATCCGGCTCCCAATGGTGTAGCAGTCGTATTTATATTTTTTCTTTTACCGTACCAGAATTACACTTAAAATTGTGTATGCAACAGAAGGGAAGATTTGAATTTGAAAAGAAATCAAGTGCCTTTGCAATCTGTTCTTCAATGAGAGCAACCTTGATAGTAGAAAAACACCCTTCAGCAAATGGATCTGACCATTCTTAGCATGCTTTTCTCCTCCCCATCTCTCCTGAACCACCAACTCTTATTCATTCTCAGGACGTGGGCACCACTGGAAAGGCTGTCATTTATTGCCCATCCTTACTTTCCCAGAGAAGCTGGTGGTGGGCCTTAACCACTGCAGTGTGTGAAGGTACTTCCACAATGCTGTTCTAGTTCTTTGTATGGGTATGATACAATGGAGTGGCTTGCTAGGCTATTTCAGAGGGCAGTTAAGAATCAACCATGTTGGTGTGGGATTGAAGTTATATATAGGCTACTGAGCAAGGACAGCAGGTTTCCTTCTCGGAAAGGACATTAGTGAACCAGTTGGGTTTTTATGACAATCCGACAGCTTCATGGTTGCGTTTACAGATAATCAGCTTTTTATTTCAAAATTTTTGTTAAAACAGAATTCAAATTCTCAAACTGCCATGGTGGCATTTGAACTCAGGTTCTCCAGATTATTAGTCCAGGCATGTGGATTACCAGCCCAGTAACATATTACACTACTGTAATTTTGTCTTAAAATACTCCTGTGCAGCACCGTGGGACATTTTACTACGTTAAAGGCGCTATATAAATACAAGTTGTTGTTGTTGTTGTACCCGAAGTATGCTGCAGATCACTATCCAATGCTTCATTCAACTAACTATTATTCAAATGAACCTAGGTTGTCAGTGTCAACAGGCTATTCTTTCATAGAGAACATTACATCCAAAGCTGCTTATTTTTGTCACCAGATGACCACATAAGCACTTTCAAGCAGGACTCACTGGACAAGAATCATGAACAGGAACGTGGCTGATTTTTCCTCTCCTTAGCCCAGGGCCAATATTAGCACCCCAGAAATCAACGGTGAAAAAAACACAGTAATCAAATCTAGGACCTTTTGATCTGTATGGTCGACAGATACACCAGCCAGTGTCTTTATCCATTAGGCCACTCACTGGGGGACGTATTACTGTTTTCACAAAAAAAGCCAGTATTTGAAGACTTGCAAATTACAAAAATCATTAAGGTGATCAGTTAGTACTGAAGGAAGTCAACAAGATTATCCTCTGCCATCCCAACCCTGGAAAAAAGGTAGAAAATGTGTTGCCTTTGAAAAACAATTTTGATTATCAAGATTCCCTCTCTTTCTCTTGCCCCCCCCCCAAAAAACTGACTAGTAATCTTAATTGTGGCTGTGGAGCTTCCATAGCAGCTGCTACTAGGCAAACAACTGTTGAGAGATACTAAAATATCGCTCAAGTCAGGCATCATTTTGGGAAAGTTGATAGCTAAATGATACAGTTTGACAAGTTAAGAAGATTTACAGTACAAGGAAGTAACCCCAGACAACCCCAAAATTAGATAGGGTAGTCCCTGCACACCCCACTCTTCCTCCCAGTATACTCTCACCTGGCTACCACTCCCTCTTGAGACCACTCTAACTTACCCAATATGAACAATACGTACTGCATTAGTATGTGCTCCTGCAAATATTGTGTACACAACGTACAACTGCATCTATATGTAAAGCAGTGTACCAATAAGACTTGAAATACACGAGCATTATGTAAGGCAGTCGTGATGGCATGTGATCACTGTATTAAGTGACTTTAAGTATTCACTGCGCTACAATAGAACGCCGTTCTTTTCAGGTAAATCAGGTTTTCTGCACATCAGAGAGAAATTTTCCACTCTCATCTCAGCTGGTGGATATTCACAAATCACCTGCACATGCTAGTGCTAAGAGGCTCAGTAATGGTCAACAAAAACATTCAATTATGAACATAAGCTTAATTTAGTGTTCCACTCATGTCTTGTCCAAAAGTAAAGACCTCAAGACTACTCCACAGTACAGCACATCTCTACAGGTCTCATGAATTTGGTTCTTTCCCAATTTATTTGCATGGATCTTTCAGATGCTCCTCCTTCCACTGTTCTGTACGCCACCAATTCATACACATTCGGATTACATAATAACTGGGCATACATTACTGTAACAGATTATCGTTGTGTTTATGAAGTAATCTCAAGGACAATTCAAGTACATATGATAATGAGTGTGTGCTTGGCTGAGCAAATCCAAGAAATTTAGGGGGAAAAGTGGTTACTTCATACCTGCTAGCTTTTCAGCCAGGCATCCCAGTACTGCAGTGGTGTTGCGGTGTTTAGCTGGATTGCAAGCATCCTGCTTTGCTAGAGATGCACTTAAATTCAACATTTCCGACAGTTTCTGTAATGCATCCTAAAAAAAGATAAAAATACAAAACTAGACAGTGTATTTTCACATTTATTACTCAATCTCGCATTAGTCAAATAAATCCTACACATCAAAACACAGCATTAAATTCCATGGAAAACTTTGTTATTGTGGATTTTATCACTATTGTTATCTCAATCCCCTGAAACACACCATTTCCAAGCTGGTGCTATTCCTCTGCAAAATATTGGAATTTATGCAGAGAGAAGTGGTAAGGATTGATTGCTGTCTATTCTAAAGACAGTCCAGTTTGCATATAGCTTGATTGTTATCCACCTTTCTACTTTTGCGTACGGTTTTCATTTGGACAAGTATTTTTAACCTGTAGGTAGCAGTCTGTGGGTGGTATTTTTACGCCTGCTGAAGTGAAAAGAGAGCAGGGTGGGTACCCCAAGCATTCTTCAAGAAGTAATATACTGCAATTCAGAATTAATAGTTAGACTGGCTAACATGAGAGTAAAAGGAGACTTCTGCTCATAAGACACTGCCTGCTTATGGAAACTAGTTTAGCCTTTAATACAAGGCAGGTATTGGGTGGACAAAAGCCTTAGCTACAACACGCCCATTCCTCTGATCAATAGAGTACAGGTTAAGCGAAAATCAGTGTGAACTAGTGCCGATTGATAACACATTTTGTAATTAGCATAAGAATGATGCATGATGGGAAGGGGAAGAAAATGTAAATATACATGCAAGTGTCTCACTGGAAACGGGGCTAAATTTGGGTTAATCAAGTTTACACACGTTGCCCCACTACTTTAAAAAAAAGACATAACTTAACATATGTAATATGCCTCAGGCTACTGTGCCATCTGATATGCCAGACCCTTAGTTTCATTTCCATTTACAGGCTGCGTGGGGCAGATTGCAAGGGACTGGTACATTAAATGACCAATCTATGTTTGTTTATCCATCTGTTTTGTTGGTTGTGGTGGAAAGGGCTTTTGTTTCAATACATTTTAAAGTTCCCTACTTTATTCAGTATACTATGCTGCTTGGTACAGTAGTTTGGAAACATTTAGATTCAATATTGATTGAAGTTATTAATTTAGAATATGCCAAGCAAGTTGCTCTGAAACATAGTACAGTACTCCAATAATCCTGATAATTATACCCCTTTCACTGGATATTTTGTAAATCTGCATCAGTGTTAAATTATAAACAGTTTTCTTTCTTTCAAATAGAACATGGTATGATTAGAATGAGTCAGTTATTTTTAAAAGGCAAAGACAGGCCATTAGTCTGGAATATGATGCACCACTTACTTTGGTTGGCAGTGGACACTCATCGAGCAGTAAAGTAATGACAGCTGGTCCTAAAGGATCTTCTAGAGGAATAACTCTGATCAGGGACTGTACTACTTCCAGCCAACCTTCATCTGTCACCAAGAAAGAAGAATTACCATTAGATTCAGCTTGGTCCAAACCAGTGAAGTACTAGAACATATATGCTAATTTTCAAAAAGTTCTCATTTTTATCCTACAAGTGAGATTTTGTTTAGATGGTGGGTGGTTCAAAACTTTTATTTGAATGCACCTCAGAGCCCAACATCTGAAAATATCACTGTAAAAAAATCTGATTTCCTTTTTAATAATTTAAAATGAATAGCAATACATTGAATCAAATATATATATATATATATTCTGCAACATGCATTGAATGATAGCAACACAAGAACAATGTTCAATTTTAAATGCAGATAAAAAGAATGCAGTAAACAAATCAGAATGACTTCAGAGCTGGTTTTCAGACAGAAGTTTCCAATTTTCCTCCTTTGCTACAGCAATCGTAACATTAGCCTATCTGAAAAACATTATCTGAATATGAATGTCACCAAACCAGCCATCAAATACAATCATGGTACAAGATTACATTAACATTGGCCAAATTACATACAAAATCAGCACTGTCAACTGGCCAGACAATCCCTACTTTTATCAAAAGGTGGTGCCAAAAAGGCAGTGGCAATGCAAGAGAACAAAAGAAATCAGCATTTTGTTGCTTTGTACCAACACATCTCAACTGCTTTGCTATAAACAGATTGGTGAGGGATGAGATACAAGTGGATAACAGATTATGTCCATTACTCGCTACTGCACAAATTACACAAGGAGGATTATGAATTCACTCATCAGCAAAGTCATGGAAGGTGTCATCGACAGTGCTGTCAAGCGACACTTACTCACCAATGATCTGCTCACTGATGCCCAGTTTGGGTTCCGCCAAGACCACTCGGCTCCCGACCTCATTACAGCCTTGGTCCAAACATGGACAAAGGAGCTGAATTCCAGAGGTGAGGTGAGAGTGACTGCCCTTGACATCAGGGCAGCATTTGACCGAGAGTGGCATCAAGTTCCCTAGTAAAACTGAAGTCAATGGGAATCGGGGGGGAAAACTCGCCACTGGCTGGAGTCATACCTAGCACAAAGGAAGATGGTTGTGGTGGTTGGAGGTCAATCATCACAGCACCAGGACATCACTACAGGAGTTCCTCAGGGCAGTGTCCTAGGCCCAACCATCTTCAGCTGCTTCATCAATGACCTTCCCTACAACACAAGGTCAGAAATGGGGAGGTTCGCCGATGACTGCAGTGTTTAGTGCCATTCGCAACTCCTCAGATAACGAAGCAGTCCATGCCCGCATGCAACAAGACCTGGTTGACGTTCAGGCTTGAGCTGATGTGTGGCGCGAATGTTACCTACCACTTAAGTGCCAGGCAATGACTATCTCCAACAAGCGAGAGTCTAGTCACCGCCCCTTGACATTCAATGGCGTTACATCGCCAAATCCCCCACCATCAACATCCTGGGGGTCACCATTGGCCAGAAACTTAACTGGACCAGCAACAAAAGCAACAAGAGCAGGTCAGAGGCTAGGTATTCTGCGACGGGTGTCTCACCTCCTGACTCCCCAAAGCCTTTCCACCATCTACAAGGCACAAGTAAGGAGTGCGATGGAATACTCTCCACTTGCCTGGATGAGTGCAGCTCCAACAACACTCAGAAGCTCGACACCATCCAAGACAAAGCAGTCCGCTTGATTGGCACCCCATCCACCACCTTAAACATTCACTCCCTCCACCACCAGCGTACCGTGGCTGCAGTGTGTACCATCTACAAGATGCACTGCAGCAACTCGCCAAGGCTTCTTCGGCAGCACCTCCCAAACCCGCGACCTATTCCAACTAGAAGGATAAGGGCAGCAGGCACATGGGAACACCACCACCCCCAAGTCACACACCATCCTGACTTGGAAGTATATCGCCTTTCCTTCATCGTTGCTAGGTCAAAATCCTGGAACTCCGCCTCCACCCCCAACAGCACTGTGGGAGTACCTTCACCACACGGACTGCAGCGGTTCAATAAGGCAGCTCACCACCACCTTCTCAAGGGCAATTAGGGATGGGCAATAAATGTTGGCCTTGCCAGTGATGCCCACATCCCATGAATGAATAAAAAAAAACCTGATATGTTAAGCTTTAGTTCAAAAGGATTGGAGTACAAGAGTAAAGAAGTCTTACTGCAATTTTATAGGGCCTTGTTGAGACCATACCTAGAGTACTGTGTACAGTTTTGGTCTCCTTACCCAAGGAATAATGTACTTGCTTAGAGGGAGTGCAGCAAAAGTTCACCAGACTGATTCCTGGGATGGGGGGATTGTCCTATGAGGAGAGATTGAGGAGACTAGGCCTATATTCCCTAGAATTTTAGAAGAGTGAGAAGTGATCTCACCTGAAACATAAAATTCTTACAGGGCTTGACAGAGTAGATGCTGGGAGGATGTTTCCCCTGGCTGGGGAGTCCAGAACTACGTCACAGTCTCAGAATAAGGGGTCGGCCATGTAGGACTGAGATGAGGAGAAATTTCTTCACTCAAAAGATTGGTGAATCTTTGGAATTCTCTAACCCTGCAGGCTGTGGATGCTCAGTTGTTGAGTATAGAATCATAGAAGAATCAAAGAATGGTTACAGCACAGAAGGAGGCCAATCAGCTAGTCCCACTCACCCGCACTTTCCCCATAGCCCTGCATGTTTTTTTTCCTTCAGGTACTTATCCAATTCCCTTTTGAAAGCCACGATCGAGACTGCCTCCACCACCCTTTCAGGCAGTGCATTCCAGATCCTAACCACTCGCTGCGTAAAAAAGTTTTTCCTCATGTCGCCTTTGGTTCTTTTGTCAAATCACCTTAAATCTGTGACCTCTGGTTCTCGACCCTTCTGCCAATGGGAACAGTTTCCCTCTATCTATTCTGTCTAGACCCATCATGATTTTGAACACTTCTATCAAATCTCCTCTCAACCTTCTCTGCTCCAAGGAGAACAACCCCAGCTTCTCTAGTCAATCCACGTAACTGAAGTCCCTCATCCCTGGAACCATTCTTGTAAATCTTTTCTGCACCCTCTCTAAGGCCTTCACATCCTTCCTAAAGTGCAGTGCCCAGAATTGGACACAATACTCCAGTTGAGGCCGAACCAGTGTTTTATAAAGATTTATCATAACTTCCTTGCTTTTGTTCACAGAGATGATTTTTGGATATTAAGGGAATCAAGGGATATGGGGATAGTGCAGGAAGGTGGAGTTGAGGTAGATGATCAACCATGATCTGACTGAATGGTGGAGCAGGCTCGAAGGGCTGAATGGACTACTCCTACTTCTTATGTTCTAACTGCTGCAGCCAGCTGACAAATTACAACACACATGGGTTTTTACAGTTTAAGTGAGCACCTTCCTTTAAAAAACACTAATATTTAAATATTAAAAGTTCAGTCCCCTGTGTTTGAGAAACAGCACTTACAATTAAGTAATACATTTACACAGAATGTATGAAAAAATATTCAGTAAGGAGTCACACCAAGAATCTCCCATCAAATGTATGCAACTTGTTACTTCACTCGATCTCACCTGGTGATCCCTTTTGAAAAAATAAATCCCCACCACTCTCGCTCTCTAATGCAAGTATAATGGCCTGGATTTTGCAGTGGGTACCCCTCTGAAACTGACCGTAACTTCAGGATTTAGCGCATGCGCATCTAAAAGTGGAAATTCTGAAGTTGCAATCAGTCATTCACTGCTCCGACGCAGGCTGCGCTGTGGACCCCCACCCTCCATAGCTGGCAATCACCGAAATCAGTGCAATAAGTGGAACTGACGAAAACTTGAGCTTTTCCGCACTAATATCGCTGTTAAATACCCCATTAAGTGTTAAGCCTTGTTGGAATAGGTGTAACTGGGATTTTAGCAGTGCATTGACTGCTAAACAACTGTTTCTGGCCCTGAAAAACTAATTTTTATATTTGTGGAATGTCAAATTTCTGCATAATGATAAAAAATTACAATTTAAAAAAAGAAAATTTGCTCATGATTTTTCAGCTTCTACCTTAACCCCATGTGTATGTCCCAATCTTTATTTCGCTCTCTAACATTTTTAAAAAGTGCGGATAATCAGTGCTTTTCATTTCCTGGTTTGCTGTCTGAGAGAATTCTTCAATGTGATTGGTTGCTTAGATAGCTTGATGACGTCACTGCTGCACGACGCTAGAAATCCCCTATTCACAGTGCTATAATCAACTACACGTTGGGCAGCTTTCTTAGAAGTCAGTGGCGAGCGCCGTTGACCGCAAGTTACAGGCCAATAAGTTTCAGATCTATAGCAATGTTAAAGAAACAAATGCTAGTCCAGATTATCGATGTGTTTTCCCCACACACTTTGTTGATCTGTTACCAAATTTACTCTGGTTTTGCAAGGTGTACAGATTCCTCTAGAAGCAACACCCAAATTTTGCTCATGCAAAAAACATAGCATATCAAGTATCATATGACCAGGATGATGCAAAGCCGTTTTGTTTAAATGTTGCTACACTTGCCCAGTCAATGCTGTTACATTGCTGTCGCAATATAAATAGCCTTGCACCTTTCCATTTGCTCCCTATAGAGACAGTGTGGAATACATACAGAAGCTCCGTGATTTACTATCTAGTATGACTGAAAAAAAATCCCTGGTTCTTGTGGGCGGATTGGTTGGGGTTACTGCTAAATTTTTCATGAAACCATGCTACATTTGGTTGTAGAGTCTCCCAATCAATTTCAACAATTTGCAGGAACCAACAAACCACAAAATAAAACCAGGTGTGAAGCCCACAGCCCCACTGAATAATCGGTTAGCACAAGACATGCCTGAATGCCTCTTGCATACCAACATACGAAAAGATCAGCTGGTCCATCGAGTCTGTCCCATTCTGACATGTTGCAACTAGGCAACACAACCCCCAATGCTCCCCACCGCACGCACCAGCAGCCATGTAATCTCCTGAGGAGGGAGGGAGGGGGGGGGGGGGGGGGGGGGGGGGGGGTGGCGGGAAAGAGAAAAAAAGTAATTCCAGGGAAAAACTAACTCTGGGACATTCTTCGCTGACCCCTGAAGGCAAGTCAATAGCGTTCCAGGAGATAGCAATGACCAAGAGGTACATTACCCAACAATCCACATACCTTTTGTATTCAACAATCTCAACCTCCTGTGGGAACTTGTCCAGTTCTCTTTTGAATGTTTGCAAGGAATCTGCATCCATCGTTCAAGCCGGCAACTTATATTGTACCTCCAAAATTTTAATGCGTGAAAAGATCGGAAAAAGCACCTGGCCTACTGCACTTCAAAATGCTTCTACCACCAACTAAATTTAGAATGTCAGATGCATAAACAAAAACCACCACTACAAATGGAATTACCTCATACATTCAAGTGGACCATGCCACAAGGATCAATTTAATTTGCTGCATTATGCCCATTATGTTCAAACAATTAGGAACAGATGTTCAGTGTGTGGTATGATCCTTTTAATCTCAAAATGAGTGAGGCAATAGAATGCAAATTTTGAACTTGTGATATTTTGAATGTTATTGAAGCGCCCTTGCACACACTTTCAGTTTTTATTTTAATAAGCTTCCATTTCTTGGTCACCGTTGCCAATCTTACTTACCAATAATAGTTCCAACAATTAAAATTTTTGCATGGCAACTTCTCAACATAGGATGGGTGGGAAGGGGAAAGGTGACTCACAAATTTTAAAAAAATAACCAACAGTAAGTCTGGGCTGGCATAGGATTTTTTTTTAAATCTCTTCATCATTACAAGAAAAATTCCAGTTAGCTGTAGTGGTATGCAACCTGAGACAAGTACAGAAGCTCTGAAGAAAATGAAAGATTATCAACTTAACAGCTCAAAATAAATTCTAATTGACTCTTGTTCTCCCAGTTTGCATCATCTAATTCTCTCAAGTATTTTATAGCAGGCCCACATACTCAGCCAGTTAATTCTGATATTTATCTTGTGTTTATTCTTTTCATTATCTTGTTATTTCTCTGTGAAGCGCCTTCAGCAGTTTTTATGTTTAATGATATAGAAATGCAAGCTGTAATAAATGACCACATAAATGTACAGACTGCCTAATGGCATTAATTTTACGTAACAGTTCTGGTGATAAACCACATTAGTGAAGCTAGATTCAATGACTGAATTATTGCCTCACAGACACTGCCAACTATTTATACTGTGCAATATTTTAAACTTTTGATTTACATGGTGTCAAGTATGAACACAATATTGATGGCATATCATAGCTACAAGTGTGACGGCAAAACTTGAAGTGGTCATCACATAACAGCAATTGGTGCCATCCATTCAAATATGCTCGTTAACACACCAGAATCGTACAAAACACAACTTTTTCTATCCCCAAAAATTTCATATTCCATTCACTTTGCTACAGCTTCATTCACTAGCCATAACTATCACATCAAATACTCATGCATTAGCCACACATCCCTTGATATCCTTCTACCTACAAAATCTTTGACTTGTGATCAAAATACATTTCTTCTCCTGTATCTTCCCACTCCCAATATTATACACACTGTGTAACTGGAAGGTGAGCTGGAGATGTTTCCCCGCCTCCCAGGTCACAGTCAATTCCTCAACATGGCCAGTTATTGTTAAGTTACAAGGTAATGGTCTGGAATGCACCTATTTTCCCCTCTCCCTGATCAGAAGTACCCATTCTCTCCTTAATTTGGCATGGGTGAGAATCTGTTGACTTGAACTATTATACCTACCCACTGCACAATTACACTATTACAATGCCTTCTGAGGCAAAAACTAATGTCACTCCTCTCCTTACCCCCTCAAAAAGGGGCACATAGTATAAAGAGAATACTTTGCAATTTGTAATTAAACACACTTCACATAAACCTCACTTGCATACCACCTCTTACTCCGGTATACATAAATGTAGCATGAATTACATAATTAACAGCTTGCCATTTTGCAAAATGCCCTACTTCACAACAACCAAGCAGTTTTACTGCAGTCTGCATCAAATGTAGAATGCAATCAAAAGAAACAAACTTCATCAATGATATCTTACATAGAATGAAATTGCAAGTATTCCGTTCACAACATGGTACGCTGATCATGGCTTTAAAGGTGTTACTAAGCCTAACAGTACAATAAAGGCAATTTAACATACACGTTGAACCTAAATTGAAGTGTTTGGACATTGATTCAGCTATGTCACACTGTAGTTCAGCTACTCCTCTGTGCAAGTTGCCCAAGTTATGCCATTCTCTTTTAAAATTCTTTATTAAAAAAAAAAGATGAAAATAGTTAATTAAATTGAATTTCAGTAGATTGATTTGATTTCCTCCCTAGAAAGTGGTGACGCATGCTGGGGTATAGTTCTATGTAGGGAGTGGATATCATTCACCTTGCTCAAGTGACTCATCTTCAGTCAGCCTGGACAGCGTCAGCAGGCTGTTCAATTATGGGGGGCATCACAGATAAGCCCAATGCCATCTTCACCTAACTGGCACATATATGCAGGCTCAGCAGGGAGTGATCATGAGCAAGAACCCTGCCTGAAATTTTCCCCATCATGGCCTGAAGACCATTGCAACACCTCTACTGATGCTGTAGCTTAAATGAGCTAACTCCACACAAATGAAAAAAATTTAACTTGGGACCTTCTTGATCTGTATGGCTCAGTAACTCATGACTTAGCCACTGAGCTACCCCATAAACACCTTCAACCACCAAATGAAAAGATATACAATGCAATTGTCATAGTTAAATGTCAATGAAATGAGTTGCCTAAACTGCTTACGTGATTAGGACTTCCCCTCCCACCACCAGAATAGAGCAAGTCATAGGGGGAAGTACTCAAAATTATGAAAAGGCTTTGAGAAGGTAATTAAAAATTGTTTCACTACTTAAGCTCTCAGAACCTTTTCATAACCTGGTTGACAAATTGTTAATGAGGATATATAAACTCAAGTATATTAAAATATTAATGGGAAGGGGGGGGGGGGGGGGGGGGGGAAGAGAGGCTTTTTTTATATAAGCAAGTTATTAGGACAGGGAATGCTTTGTCATAAGTGGCTATGAGACAGAGGCCACAGCACCATTTAAAAATTTTTTTGAAAAGGAAGCAAATAAAGAAAGTATGGGGAAAGGGCAGGGAAACTGGTCTAGAGCAGATAGTTGGCATTTAAGAGCTAGCACAGTCTTAATGAGCCAAATAGCCTCCTTCTGTGTTGTAATTTTGATCCCATGATATGAATGTGAAATTTACAGCTAAGGCTTAAAGCTAGAACCACAGATGATGGAAAATCTGAAATTGAAACAGAAGAAAATACAACCATATTTTACTATTGAATTAATCTAATCACCCCTCATAGCTACATGCAAGCTAGCCTAACCTTAAAATACACTGTCAGGTGAGCTACTGACAGCTTTCCGATTAGTGTATCTGAATCTGAAGTCCAGAGATAAAATTTGTCTAACCTGTATTCAAGAAAACCCATTACAAGGAAACATTTTGATGAATAAAAGTGACTTAAAAATTCTCGAGCTGAATACCAGATTATTCTGA
The DNA here is from genome assembly GCA_030390025.1 of Squalus acanthias. Classification (NCBI taxonomy): domain Eukaryota; kingdom Metazoa; phylum Chordata; class Chondrichthyes; order Squaliformes; family Squalidae; genus Squalus; species Squalus acanthias. The sequence continues at coordinate 51,716,863 of CM059430.1, forward strand.
GAAACAATTAAAGGGGGGGGGTGGCAGTGAAGTAAAGTCACGCCCGTATGTTGCACGTATACCAGGGATTTCATTTCTAGTTACTCCATTTCTGAAAACAATTTAATTTGTATTTAAACTAGTACCAACTTCACATCAAAAGGTCAGAAACACAATTTTCAGACTTGGATGAAGTTGGTACTGTAAACAGTGTTGCACATTATTAATACACAAGACTGGTAGTTACATTATTTAAATTGTGGTTAAAATTTCATCAAGATCAAAATATAGTTTAATTGTGGTGTAATCGAAACTAATTTCAGTTAATGGAAGCTGTAAACAGCTTTGCCACTTGCAGCACTAGACACTAGCTGTCCATTGTGTTAATGACTGGAATGCAAATAACCTGTATACACTGTCTAGTACACATATTTATATTCCACTATTTTTTTTTTTTAATTCATGGGATGTGGGCATTGCTGCCAAAACCAGCATTTATTGCCCATCCCTAATTGCCCTCGAGAAGGTGGTGGTGAGGCGCCTTCTTGAACCGCTGCAGTCCGTGAGGTGAAGGTACTCCCACAGTGCTGTTTGGGAGAGATCCTGGATTTTGACCCAGCAACGATGAAGGAAGGGAGATATATTTCCACAGATGGTGTGTGACTTGGAGGGGAACTTGCAGATGGTGGTGTTCCTAAGCGCCTGCTGCCCTCATCCTTCTGGGTGGTAGAGATCGCAGGTTTGGGAGGTAGTGTTGAAGAACCCTTGGTGAGTTGCTGCAGTGCAACTTACAGATGGTACACACTGCAGCCACGGTACGTCAGTGGTGGAGGGAGTGAATGTTTAAAGTCATGTATGGGGTGCCGATCAAGTGGGCTGCTTTGTCCTGGATGTTAGCAAGCTTGAGTGTTGTTGGAGCTGCACTCATCCAGGCAAGTGGAGAGTATTCCATCACACTCCTGACTTGTGCCTTGTAGATGATGGAAAGGCTTTGGGGAGTCAGGAGGTGAGACACTCGTCACAGAATACCCAGCCTCTGACCTACTCTTGTTGCCACAGTATTTATGTGGCTGGTCCAGTTAAGTTTCTGGTCAATGGTGACCCCCAGGATGTTGATGGTGGGGCGTTCAGCGACAGTAATGCCGTTGAATGTCATAGGGAGGTGGCTACACTCTCTCTTGTTGGAGATGGTCATTGCCTGGTACTTGTGCGGCGTGAAGCTAACAGACCACTTACTAGGTGCAGGAAACAAAACCTCCAAATTGCAGCAGGTAGATTTCCAGCCACTCGAATGAACAAAACTGAGTAATTAAGCACAGCATCTTCAAGTACAAATTTCATTATGGACTGCTGATTCGACCAAGAGGCAGACCATGGGCAGGGCAAATTATACATTTTTCTCCTACACCTGGAGCCGCCGAGGCAGTAGAGACACATTTGATCTTGTGCCCTAGGCAAAAACTGAAAAATCCGACTCAACATGCAAAATTTTCTTTGTTTAAACCAAGGACTTACTGTTCAGTTGCACAGTCTTTCAGACATTATGATAAAATACATTGATGCTTTAGAGTGTTGCGTCACAGATTAACTACTGCAATGCACCCCCCCCCCCTCCCACCCACAGTAAAATTCCCACTTTTTCCGTTGGAGAAAGCCCTGAATGAGAGAATGGAGCCTAATCACCTAGGAGTATTCACTGATCCACAAGCCTAGATATGGAGTCACATTGGTCAAGGCCTAGAAGCATGTCTGCCAGCTCGGTGTATAAACCTACAAGAGGCATATGATTAACAAACACACGTGTTCAACAGATTTTAAAGTTACTGATATATACAACAAACATACCTCCAATAAAGTGGAGTTTAGCAAGGACAGGGAGGGTGGATGTGCAGGACAGGCCTCAGTGAAGTTAGGAAGTCAGTAAGTAGAGCGGCAAGATCAATTGCCGAGATGATGCATGGATTAATGTTTCAGAAGTAGTGGGGGAGAGATAGAGGGAAAAGCATATAAGGCCAAAAATTCAGCCCTTCCCGGGTGAGTACACAGTGCGTACTCACCCGTAAGGCGTCCCGAAGTGCCGGTTTCCTGCATGCGTGGGAAACCGGAACTTCCGGTTTGGTGAAGGGGGCGGTTCCTAGGTGAACCGTGTGCGCGGTAGAGGCTGCGCGCACGCAGCAAACTTAGATTTTTTTTCAGGTTTCTACGGGAGGGTAAGTATTGAAGAACTACGCTTATAAAAAGGAGGCGCAGGAGCAGTTTTCAACAAGGTAAGTGGTTAATTAAGTATAATTTAAAAAAATTTTCAACAGGTTTATCTTTTTTAGATACTTTAAAGAAAGGTAAGTTTATTTTTATCACTTTTAAAAAGTATTTTAATTTTTTCAAAAATTTAAATTTTTGTTTAAAGTGGTTAATTTATTTAACTATAATTATTTTATAAATGTGATGGGTTTTTAAAAAATTATTTTAAGTTTAGCTGTTCTTTTGGGGCCGATTTCAATTCACAGATTTGACAGGTCTTCCTGTCAAATCTATGAATGAAAGATGGTCTGCTGCCATTGGCTCTCCATGGCCCACGTGATCCCAGGGGACGCATCGCACTAACTGCGCCCCTGGGACACGCAAGCACTGCGCGCCGGCAGTTGGGAGAGGCCCAGGAGCTGAAGTTCCCGTGGGCCCAAAACACAATGGCAGGCGCGGTAGGTAAGTGCGCGCGCGATCCTTACCCCCGCGGCAAGCCGGAGAGGCGAACTTCAGGGCCATAATGTTCCCCTAACTGGAGATGTTAAGAGTCTGTGTTGAAGACTTAAATTACCTGCACAATTAGACCAGCAGGAGACAGAGGAAAATGGCTAACAGCTCAGATTCACCTGGAGTTAAGGCCAGTGCCCTACACAAGAACTGACAAAACTGGCCCAATCTACAGTAAATTTACATATGCCTTCTTATTGGGATTTCAACTTTCAGGTACTGCTAAACCACATTATAGTTTTCTTATTTCCAGCAAATAATGGCAGTTAGTATGGTAAATACTCTAATTGGTTCATATAATTCTAACTTGAATGATAAAAGTAGAATGCGCTTCAGAGATATCATGCTCAGCTAACCAATGTCTCACTGACACCAATTACTGTTAAACTGAAAATCAAGATCTTAAAACTTTTTTTTTTAAATAACTTACCCCGGTATTAACAATCTCAACAGCAAGTCTCATTTTTTTCCCCCGTTGGAAATTAGCCCTACTACAATGAGCAATTAAGCAAGAATGATCTGGATGTAACAACTGAATTCAAGCAGAGGCTAATTTAAAGAGAATCTATTATAGTGTGAATCCTGCAGTGTATGCATTTGTTGCCGGTTAAGAAAGCCCACCACCTGCACACAAACTGCGACGAGGCAACTGCAGCCAGGCAACGTGCGGAAAGTTGGCGAGTAAGAGTCTTACTCTCTGGAAACAAAACTTCAAATCATCCATGACCTGGACCATAAAGGAAATCAGTGACATTGAATTGGAGAAAGGATGAGGAAACTTCTGGTGACGACGATGTAAAAAGCACAGAACCAGTTATCCCTTCACAAGAGGAGTACAGAAAGGCAATGGCAACTGTGGAAAAACCTCACACAGTTATTACCTGGAACGGAGGATTTTTTAGATTGGTTAACAAGATAGAAACAGCAAGTACTGAGAAATGCAGAGATAATTGAAGCAATCTACACTATTTAGTTTTCTTTAAAAAAAACAGAATAAAATGGTGTTCAATTCATATAATTTTTGTTCTGATGGCAGCAATCCCTACTGTAGTGAAAATGATGATTTCACAATCTTTTCTGCCGGTCCCAAAGGGGGGTTAGTTATAGTCAAGCTCAATTGCATATATAAACTTCATACCCCACACACACAAAACTATCCTGTATGAAAGTACATTAGTGCTGTGGTTATACTACTAGACTAGCAATCTATATGTCTAATAACCTGGAGAACAAGTTCAAATCGTACCGTGACAAATTTGAGAATTTGATTTCAGTTTAATATCTGGAAATAAAATACTGGTATCAGTAAATGTGATCCTGAAACTTAAAATCATCTGAAAACCCAACTGGTTCACTAATGTTCTTTCAGGAAGGAAACCTGCTATCCGTACTCAGTCTGGCCTACATGAGACTCCAGTCCCACACCAATGTTGTTGACTCACTGCCCTCTGAAGTGGCGGAGCAAGCTACTCAATTGTATCAAACTGCTACTCAGTGGTTCAAGAAGGCAGCTCACTACCACCTCAGGGCAATAAATGCTGGTCTTATCAGAATGCACACATCCCGAGAATTATTGGACCGGAATTTGTGGTGGGTAATAACGGCGAACACTTATTATCCCTCTGAAACTGACCGCAACTTCAGGATGCAGCGCATGTGCATCTAAATGCAGAAATCCTGAAATTGCAGTCAGTCAGTCATTCACTGCTCAGACACTGGCTGCGCTCTGGACCTCCTCTCCCCTACCCCGTCCATAGCTGGCAATCAGTGAAACTGAGGAAAACTTGGGCTTTTCCGCGGTAAGATTGTTGTTAAATACCCCATTAAAAGTTCAGCCTTGTTGGATTAGGCGTAACTGAGGTTTTAACAGCGTATTGACTGCTAAACAAACGTTACAGCCCTGAAAAACTAAGTTTAATTTTGTAGAGTGTCAAATTTCTCCGTTATGATAAAAATTACAATTTAAGAATCTTAAACTTTTTAAAACTTTTTTTTAAAGTTTGTTCATACTTATTTCAGGTTTACCTTTACCCCCATGTGACAGCCCCAATCTGTGTTTTGCTCCCTGTAACATTTTTAAAAAGTGGGGATAAAAATCAACTTTCATTTCCTGCTTCCCTGTCTGTGAGAATTCTGCAGTGATTGGCTACTTAGACAGTTTGTTAACGTCACAGCAGAGGTGTTCCCCATTATCTTGCACATCATTTAAGCATCAAAAAAGGCAAACTTCTCGCCACAGAGATAGTGAGATCTTTGGGCAGCTTTCTTCAGGGCCAGCTGCAAACGCCTTTGCTTTACCACTGACCGCAAATTCTGGGCCATTATTTTTTTTTTAAATTGTCCATGAACCCCAATTTCTCAGCAAGGCAGCCAACTGTCAGCTGCCATGTAATGGCAATGATCCATCCATGACCCATCCTGTGAGCATGGGTGTGATAAGGTCATTGTTTATTTTAACCATTTCACTCAAGTCGATATCCTCATCCAGATATGCTTGAGTAAAATCTGCTACATTAACATAGCATATGCCACAAAAATGAATTAATTGCCATGCTATTTTTCCACAGGTCACTTCACCACAACCAAATTTACTCATACAGTATTGTTTCAATACTGTAATTATTGCCCCTTCCTCAAATGCACAGACTCATTCTCAGGTTTGATTTACATGCTGTATTAGCATGCCAACATCCCAAGAGTACACATTTTTCATGCGCAAGGCTGAGGAGTGAGTGTTGACGGACTATTTGTTACAGGGTAGAGGGTATCACATTCAAGCTCAATCCTGTTCTCACCAGATGACCATAGATATGTACTTCTCAGCAGTAGGTCAGTAGATAGTGATCAGGAGCAGAAACCTTAGCTGATTTCCTCAACTCCTTAATGCACAGTCTTGTAACTATAGAACCCTCACTGATGCATTGGTAGAGATCAGCAATGACTAAGCATCAAACCCAGGAACCTTCCAGTCTGTGGCTTAGCACCACACTGGTAGTGTTATTTATTCACTGATTGAACAGAACTTTCCTGAATGGGAGACCACCTATCCCGAGGGGTTTTATTTTGAAAAAGGAATTTAATTTTCTGGATAAAAACAGAAGTACAAAAACTTAAAGGGATATTTGAAGATTAGGCTCAGCAACTACAATTCCTGTAGGAAACTGGTTGCACTTTAATTTGCACCACTGACCCAAACATAACAAAGAAAGCTTAGGTTACTGTTGCTGTAACATTGTGTTTTTGCTCCTGTATAAAACGTCACCCTGGAACACTGTTTCAAAGCAGCTCAGATTTCCTGCTTAAACTTTGCCAGATGATTTATCATTTTCTCTATATAAATGCTTAGGCAGCAAAAATGATGCATTGCTCCCAAGACACAGCTTTTAAGGTTGGGGAAAGGAAAAAGAGAATACAGGGAAATTAATAGGATCTAGACCAAGACCTGTAACTGTATTTTGTTTCAACTTTATCAAACTGAAATTTGTATAGTATATTCTAAAGGCAGAAAGGAATGCTGATTTGAAGCATATAGATTACTATTTGAGTCAATGGCTTAAGCTTTTGCATTTGGTAGGCCTTCCATTGCTACTGAGGATATCCCAGGCATCCCTTTGATGACTGAATAAATCTGCCTTTTCTAAAGGTCACACAACATCAATCATTCTGTGTTACAAGCTTTTATGTAAGTTGGCAATACCACTTTTGGCACCAAACTTTCTAAACCATTCATTCACTCCACATCACATGCTGAATAAAAGCTAATGTTTTACTGTTAAGGGCATCAAAAATGCTTTACAAAAGGAGATTGGGGAGGAATTGAAGAAAAACTGAAAACCTAGCCATAATGGCAAGGTGGGGTATCGAATCTCCACTACACATTTGCAAAATACAGCTTTATATGCTCAAAGTGACAAAGATTGTATTTTCTACAATACATTTAAATTGGCTTAAATTTCCCACTCCATTAAATAAATGCTCTTCATTCTACCACATGGAGTAGTTGAGTCGAATAGCATAGATGCATTTAAGGGGAAGTACATGAGGGAAAAATGAATAGAAGGATATGTTGATGGGGCGAGATGAAGCAAGGTGGAAGGAGGCTTGTGGAGCATAAACACTGGCATGGACTTGTCTGGTCGAATGACCCGTTTGTGCTGTAAAATTATTTGTAAATTAAAAATTGTACAATTTTCACCTCAACTGTTTGTATTCTCTCAGTTTTGCTAGTATCTTCCAAACTTTAACGTATGATTTTAAAATCTATTGAGCATGTATTTTTCAGGAAAATTTATAGTTTCTGACATGAATCTGTCATTCATGACTTATGACATAATACTGAGTGGCCTGCGGGTGGCGCTGTCCAGGGAGAGTATAAATACTCGGGCACGGGCTCTGCCAGCCCGCCGGTATGAACCAAGCGACCTAGGGACCAAGACACGGTCCGAGGAGACGTGCCTTCCAGCCACAAACGGAGATCCAAACGACTGCGGCTATTCGTAGTCCGATTAATCCGATAGAAGGACGTCGCCGGACTTCCAATCCTTCAGGCAGGAAGAATGACATGAATCTGTCATTCATGACTTATGAAATAATAGAAGTCGCACAACACCAGGTTATAGTCCAACAGTTTTATTTGAAATCACAAGCTTTCGGAGCGCTGCTCCTTCGTCAGGTGAAGACTTCACCTGACGAAGGAGCAGCGCTCCGAAAGCTTGTGATTTCAAATAAAACTGTTGGACTATAACCTGGTGTTGTGCGACTTCTATTATTTGTCCACCCCAGTCCAACACCGGCATCTCCACATTATGAAATAATACTGAGTGACCTGCGGGTGGCGCTGTCCAGGGAGAGTATAAATACTCGGGCACGGGCCCAGCTTGCACAGGACATTAACAGGAACTAGTGAAGGACACAACTAGACCTCAATGTTGTAAAACAGTTGATTAAAGCTTTGTTTAACGCTTAGACCAAGTGCCTAGTAGTTTTCTTACGTCAGTTTCCTAATTAAACTGAACTTTAGTATGGTGTATTAATTGGAGAGCAGGTTAAAACAAATTCAACCTTTTAGCACTCAATGTTGGGAACTACACTTTTGTAACCTTCTGTAATATGTGCATACAACTGCAAGTATGCTCAATTTTATGAACACCATTTGCAACCGATTTATATATCTGGATAGTTTGGAAGTGTTTTGCAAGTGTTTTTTTCCCCCAAACAATATCCTATTAAAAATGTTTAAAAAGGCTCTCCCCATGTACTGTATCAAGTTTATCCAGCGAGAAGCTGAACTGTACAAACCAGTGAGGTTCCAGGATCAATCTTGTCTATGCAGAGATAGCTGTTCTGTTACATCTCCAGCTTTTCCCAGTTCTGAAGGGTCCCAGACTGAAACGTTAACTGTTTCCCTCTCCACAGATGCTGCTTGGCCTGCTGAGTATTTCCAGCATTTTCTGTTGTTATTTCAGATTTCCAGCATTCGCAGTATTTTGCTATTGTATTAGTGTTCGGTTCACTTGCCACTTCTCTTCTAGGAATGCCCACCTTGAAGAAGTTCTGCTCTTTTCTCCGACGGGATTTCCGTTTGTCTCTTCAACCTTGTTCATCTTCATGGCTTTCAGTTTCCCTTCTCGTGTTTGATCAGGTATCTGCCAAGACTCGGTTTCACAGCCACATCTCTTTCTTCAGCAACCGTCTCTGGTTCCAACTTATTCCACGTGGATTCCAACTAAAATGCCACCCTTCGTGTTTTGGATCCACCAAGGAATACAAATATCTCCAAGATATTCAGCGTTCCTCGAACTACTGCTCTCGCTGCATCCCGAGATCCACGCTCAACGCCATGCGCCACCACATGAACACTCTCGACCTCTCTCTTCAGCAGCATCGACGCACTCTTGCTCAAAGCTGTCCGGGTCCACAGTTCCATTTCATCCTTCGACTCATCCGGCACTTCAACAAAAGACTTTTTTTCTTCCTTTCTGATGTCAAGGATCGCAAGCTTCATCAACTCTTGGACACCAACGCCCCTCCGGAACCTTCTTCATCACTTTCCTCTGACCCCATCCCTTCTTCCAATCTCACCCCCTGCCGTGTTTTCACTATCCCCTCTGACCTTCTCCTCTCTGACCCCGAACGATCAGTCCTCAGCAAAGGCCTGAGCTTCATCCCCTTACGCCCCCATCTCAATGAATTTCAAGCTCAGCACGATGCGGAGCTCTGTATCCGTCGCCTTCGTCTCCATGCCCACTTCTTTGGCCAGGAGTCTTCCCCCCCCCCCCCCCCCCCCCCCCGCACGGCTGACCCTTTCTCCCGCTTTCAGAATTAACATAGAAACATAGAAGCAGGAGTAGGCCATTCGGCCCCTCGAGCCTGCTCCGCCATTCAATGCAATCATGGCTGATCATCCAAATTCAGTTCTGATGAAAGGTCATCGACCTGAAACGTTAACTCTCTTTCTCTCTCCACGGATGCTGCCTGGCCTGCTGAGTTTTTCCAACGTTTTCTGTTGTTAATCCAAATTCAGTACCCTGTCCCTGCTTTCTCCCCATAGCCTTAAGAAATATATCTAACTTCTTCTTGAATATATTTAATGAATTGGCCTCAACTGCCTTCTGTGGTACAGAATTCCACAGGTTCACCACTCTCTGGGTGAAGAAATTCCTCCTCATCTCAGTCCTAAATGGCTTACCCCTTATCCTTAGACTGTGACCTCTGGTTCTGGACTCCCCCGCCATCAGGAACAGCCTTCCTGCATCTAGTCTGTCTAGTCCTGTTAGAATTTTATAAGTTTCAATGAGATCCCCTCTCATTCTTCTAAACTCTAGCGAATATAAGCCTAATCGACCCAATCTCTCTTCATACATCATTCCTGCCATCCCAGGTATCAGTCTGGTGAATCTTCGCTGCACTCCCTCCATGGCAAGAACATCCTTCCTCAGATAAGGCGACCAAAACTGCACACAATACTCAAGGTGTGGTCTCACCAAGGCCCTGTACAACTGCAGCAAGACATCCTTGCTCCTGTACTCGAATCCTCTCACTATGAAGGCCAACATACCATTTGCCTTCTTAACCGCCTGCTGCACCTGCATGCTTACCTTCGGCGACTGGTGCACAAGGACACCCAGGTCTCGTTGCACTTCCCCTTCTCCCAATCTATTGCCGTTCAGATAATAATCTGTTTTCCTGTTTTTGCCACCAAAGTGGATAACCTTGCATTTATTCACATTATACTGCATCTGTCATGCATCTGCCCAATCACCCAACCTGTCCAAATCATACTGGAGTTTCTCTGCATCCTCCTCACAGCACACACGCCCACCCAGCTTTGTGTCGTCTGCAAACTTAGAGATATTACATCTGGTTCCCTCATCTAGATCATTAATATATATTGTGAATAACTGGGGTCCCAGCACTGATCCCTGCGGTACCCCACTAGTCACTGCCTGCCACTCAGAAAAAGACCCGTTTATTCCAACTCTTTGCTTCCCGTCTGCCAACCAGTTCTCTATCCAAGTCAGTACCTTACCCCCAATCCCATGTGCTTTAACTTTGCACGCTAATCTCTTACGCGGGACCTTATCGAAAGCCTTCTGAAAGTCCAAATACACCACATCCACTGGTTCTCCCTTATCTATTCTACCAGTTACATCCTCAAAAAATTCCAGTAGATTAGTCAAGCATGATTTACCTTTTGTAAATCCATGTTGACTTTGTCCGATCCCGTCACTGTTTTCCAAGTGCTCTGCTATTACATCTTTTATAATGGACTCTAGCATTTTCCCCACTATCGACGTCAGGCTTACCAGTCTATAATTCCCCGTTTTCTCCCTACCAACTTTTTTTAAATAGTGGGGTTACATTTGCTATCCTCCAATCCATGGGAACTGTTCCAGAGTCTATAGAATTTTGGAAGATGACCAGCAATGCATTTACTATTTCTAGGGCCACTTCCTTAAGTACCCTAGGATGTAGATTATCAGGCCCTGGGGATTTATCGGCCTTCAATCCCGTCAAATTCCCTAACAATACTGATTTCATTCAGTTCCTCCCTCTCATTAGACCCTATGTTCCCCGACATCTCTGGGAGTTTATTTGTGTCCTCCTTTGTGAAGACAGAACCAAAGTATGTATTTAATTGGTCTGCCATTTCTTTGTTCCCCATTATAAATTCCCCTGATTCTGACTGCAAGGGACCTATGCTTGACTTCACCAATCTTTTTCTCTTCACATATCTATAGAAGCTTTTACAGTCAGTTTTTATGTTCCCTGCAAGCTTACTCTCCTACTCTATTTTCCCCCTCTTAATTAATCCCTTTGTCCTCCTTTGCTGAATCCTAAACTGCTCCCAATCCTCAGGTTTGCTGCTGTTTCTGGCCAATTTATATGTCCTCTCCTTGAATCTTATGCTATCCCTAATTTCCCTTGTTAGCCATGGTTGAGTCACCTTTTTTGTTTTATTTTTATGCCAAACAGGGATGAACAAATTCTGTACTGCATCCATGCAATCTTTAAATGTTTGCCATTGCCTATCCAACGTCAAACCTTTAAGTAACATTCCCCAATCCATCCTAGCCAACTCGCGCCTCATACCATCGTAGTTTCCTTTATTTAAGTTCAGTACCCTAGTCTCGGAGTCAACTACTACTTCACTCTCCATCTTAATGAAGAATTCTATCATATTATGATCGCTCCTCCCCAAGGGGCCTCGCACAACAAGATTGCTAATTAATCCTTTCTCATTACATAATACCCAGTCTAAGATGGCCTGATCTCTAGTTGGTTCCTCGACATATTGGTCCAGGAAACCATCCCATATACACTCTAGGAATTCCTCTTCCACAGTATTGTTACTAATTTGGTTAGCCCAATCTATATGTAGATTAAAGTCACCCATGATAACTGCTGTTCCCTTATTGCACGCGTCTCTAATTTCCCGTTTAATGCCATCCCCAACCTCAGCATTACTGTTTGGGGGTCTGTATACAACTCCCACTAACGTTTTCTGCCCCTTGGTATTTCTCAGCTCAGCCCATACAGATTCCACATCATCAGAGCTAATATCCTTCCTTACTATTGTGTTAATCTCCTCTTTAACCAGCAATGCTACCCCACCTCCTTTTCCTTTTTGCTTGTCCTTCCTGAATATTGAATACCCCTGGATGTTGAATTCCCAGCCTTGGTCACCCTGGAGCCGTGTCTCCGTAATCCCAATTATATCATATCCGTTTACATCTATTTGCGCAGCTAATTCATCCACCTTATTACGAATGCTCCTCGCATTAAGACACAAAGCCTTCAGGCTTGTTTTTTTAACACTCTTAGACCTTTTAGAATTATTGTTTACTGTGGCCATGTTTGATTAACACCCTTGATTTCTCGGACTTCCACTTTTGCTTTTCTCCTTCCTGTCTTTTGCTTCTATCCTTGCTTCCCTGCACAGGTTCCCAACCCCCTGCCAATTTAGTTTAAACCCTCTCCAACAGCACTAGCAAACACTCCCCCTTGGACATCGGTCCCGGTCCTGCCCAGGTGCAAACCGTCCAGTTTGTACTGGTCTCACCTCCCCCAGAACCGGTTCCAATGTCCCAGGAATTTGAATCCCTCCCCCTTGCACCATTCTTCTAGCCATGTATTCATCTGAAATATCCTTCTATTTCTACTGACTAGCACGTGGCACTGGTAGCAATCCTGAGATTACTACCTTTGAGGTCCTATTTTTTAATTGACGTCCTAACGCCCTATATTCAGCTTTTAGGACCTCATCCTGTTTTTTTACCTATATCGTTGGTACCTATATGCACCACGACAACTGGCTGTTCACCCTCTCCCTCCAGAATGCCCTGCAGCCGCTCCGAGACATCCTTGACCCTTGCACCAGGGCGGCAACATACCATCCTGGAGTCTCGTTTGCAGCCGCAGAAACGCCTATCTATTCCCCTTACAATAGAATCCCCTATCACTATCCTTCTACTTGGACCCCTCCCTCTGGCCTCTTACCCTCTCTGGATCTTTTTATTGCTAACTGCCGGTGTGACATCAGCCATCTCAATTTCTCTGCTCCCCTCTCACTCCAACCTACCTCCCTCTGAACTTGCAGCACTCTGTTCTCTCCGATCCAACCCTAACATTATCATTAAACCTGCTTACAAGGGTGGTGCTGTTGTTGTTTGGCAAACCGACATCTACCGTGCGGAAGCTGAACGTCAACTCTCCAACACCTCCTCCTACCCCATGACCCCACTACCAAACATCAAGCCATTGTTTCCAAGACTGTCACTGACCTCATCTCCTCTGGAGATCTTCCCTCTATGGCCACCAACCTCAGTCTCCCAACCTCGTACAGCCCGCTTCTCCCTCCTTCCCAAGATCCACAAACAGGACTGCCCTGGTAGGCCCATCGTTTTAGCCTGTTATTGCCCCATGGAACTTATCTCTTCCTATCTCGACTCTATTTTTTCTCCTTGTCCAGTCTCTTCCCACCTACATTCGCGACTCTTCCGACACCCTCCGCCACTTTAACAGTTTCCTGGCCCCAACCGTCTCCTCTTCACTATGGACGTCCAATTCCTCTACACCTCTATCCCCCACCAGGACGGCCTGAGGGCGTTCCGCTTCTTCCTTGAACAGAGGCCCAACCAGTCCCCATCCACCACCACCCTCCTCCGCCTGGCTGAACTTGTTCTCACATTGAACAACTTCTCCTTTGACTCCATTCACTCGCTCCAAATTAAAGGTGTTGCTATGGGAACCTGCATGGGCCCTAGCTGTGCCTGCCTTTTCATGGGATATGTGGAACATTCTTTGTTCCAGTCCTACTTGGGTCCCCTCCCTCACCTCTTTTTCCGGTACATCGATGACTGTATTGGTGCCGTTTCCTGCTCTCGCCCTGAACTGGAAAAGTTCATTCACTTTACTTCCAATTTCCACCCTCCCCTCACCTTAACATGGTCCATCTCCGACTCTTCTCTTCCCTTCCTTGACTTCTCTGTCTCCATTTCTGGCGATCGGCTATTAACAAACATCCACGACAAGCCCATTGACTCCCACAGCTACCTCGACTACACTTCCTCCCACCCCGCTTCCTGTAAGGACTCTATTCCATTCTCCCAGTTTCTCCATCTTCGACACATCTGTTGACGATGCCAGTGCTTCCGATACGTCTTCCTTTTCCCTCAACCGAGGATTCCCCTCTACTGTGGTTGACACGGCCCTTGACCGTGTCCGTTCCATTTCCCGCACTTCTGCTCTCACCCCTTCCTGTTCCTCCCAGAACCACAATAGGGTTCCCCTTGTCCTCACCTTTCACCCCACCAGTCTCCACATTCAACGGATCATCCTCCGCCATTTCCTCCACCTCCAACGTGAACCCACCACCAAACGCATCTTCCCCTCACCTCCCCTTTCAGCATTCCGAAGGGACCGCTCCCTCCGCGACACCCTGGTCCACTCCTCAATCACCCCCAACAGCCCTTCCCCTTCGCCCGGCACCTTCCCGTGCAAGCGCAAGAGATGCAATACCTGCCCTTTTACTTCCTCCCTTCCCACTGTCCAGGGCCCCCAAACATACCTTCCAGGTGAAACAGCGATTTACTTGTACTTCTTGCAATTTAGTATACTGTATTCGCTGCTCACGATGCGGTCTCCTCTACATTGGGGAGACCAAATGCAGATTGGGCGACCGCTTTGCGGAACACCTCCGTTCAGTCTGTAAGGGTGACCCCGAGCTTCCAGTCGCCTGTCACTTTAATTCGCCGCTTCACTCCCACTCTGATCTCTGCCCTCGGCCTCTTACACTGTTCCAATGAAGCTCAACGTAAGCTCGAGGAACAGCACCTCATCTTTCGATTCGGCACTTTACAGCCTTCTGGACTCAACATGGAGTTCAACAATTTCAGACTATAACCCCTCAGGCTGTATGATTCTGCCATCCCCATTTGCAACATTATCATCACTCCTGCCTCCAACCCTAGCACAGACTGCTCCTTCAGATCCTCCCCTCCCCCACCCTGCCTCTGCACCTGCTTAAAATCTGTTACATCTCTAGCTTTTTCCAGTTCTGAAGAAGGGTCCCAGACCTGAAACGTTAACTCTGTTTCTCTCTCCACAGATGCTGCCTGGCCTGCTGAGTATTTCCAGCATTTTCTGTTATTTTAGCTGTTCTTAAGTACAGGAGTAGTGCAACAATTAGCATTCACATCCCTGGATCAGGGAGGGGAGAGGAGTGTGTCCAGGGAATGTTGAGAGTGTAAAAAAGGATAAAATCTAGCTCTAATGTGCTGCTTCCTACAGTCAAGCTTCACAGGGAGAACATGAAAACAAAAAAGGACAAATGGAGAACCACTGATGGATATCACGTACTTAAATCAGGTTCAGAGCAGCATCAGTGGCCTGCCAACTTAGGAAGGAAAGAAAGGAAAGGAAAAGCATTTACATAGCGCCTTTCATGACCACCAGACATCTCAAAGCGCTTTACAGCCAATGAAGTACTTTTGAAGTGGAGTCACTGTTGTAATGTGGGAAACGCGGCAGCCAATGTGCACACAGCAAGCTCCCACAAACAACAATGTGAAAATGACCAGATAATCTGTTTTTGTTATGTTGGTTGAAGGAGAAATATTGGCCAGGACACCGGGGATAACGCCCCCACTCTTCTTTGAAATAGTGCCATGGGATCTTTTACGTCCACATGAAAAAGCAGACGGGGCCTCGGTTTAACATCTCATCCAAAAGACGGCACCTCCAACAGTGCAGCACTCCCTCAGCACTGCACTGGAGTGTCAGCCTAGCTTTATGTGCTCAAGTCCCTGGAGTGGGACTTAAACCCACAACCTTCTGATTCAGAGTCTCAAGAGAAAATAGCTCCACAGAAAAAAGGGCCGTCACTTAAATTAGACTTCGCTAAGAGTTTCACTGTGTGCGGACAGCAATAAAAATCACTGAATTAGTTATTTCCAACACAGTTTGTAAGAAGTTAGCATATTATATTTTTCAGTCTAGTGCTTACCTGTTTCTGCCATTTCGTGCAAGGTGATCATTGAATATGGAGGCTCTTGGTCACTAAAAGAAATAAAGAATAAGTTACTCAGCATATTTTACAGATTCATTGGTTAATTTTCCAAGCAGAAAAAGAGACAACTGTAGGAATTATCACAGTAACGTGGAACTTGGGGGAAAAAAAAAAACTTCATTTACCAGTGGCAGAGGATCTACTTAAATTTTCAGTTCCCTTTTTGTTGACTCTTAAATTGTGTAATATGCGAATTAATTTTATAGCACATACTTACACAGCTGAGTACATGCAGCTACTTTTCACTTACCCAAATCTTCTCAGCAAAACAGAAATGATTTTAATAAATTAGAAAAGCCAACTTATAATCAAAATGACTGCTGGCTCAAACTGTGACTAATCCCTTACGCTTTATAGATAGTCACAATTACAGTTAATAATGCAAATAATTTTTGCCTAAATGGCAGAATGGAAGCAGTCATCATTGCCACATAAACTGCTCAGAAATCAGCACTTACTGAGTGTGACTCTGGACCCTTCAAGTGCCATTGTTGAAATAGTTTCTATATTAAGCTGTGTACTTTTTAAAATATTTTAAAGTATTATAATATTTAAGTATATGCAAGTATTTACGTATTTTTTCCATCTTTCTTTTTAGACAGGCTGGCTAGTGCAGTATGACAGCACTGAATCACGCAAGTATGGTTATAAATCTGTATGCTGGTTAATTACGTGGATTTCCCCTGTAGTTTCCTTCAAGAACGTACCATGATGGGTTTTCTCCTGCTGATCAGTTTGAACAAGAAGTCTTAAAATACACTGCAGCCTCTGTGGTCTAAAAGGAAATAGTCATCTAGGTGATGAGATTGGCAGAGGGGTTACAGAGTTTATCAATAGTCCATTTGTAAATTCTGCAGCAAATTGTGTTCAGTTGCCAAAGGAGGCTACTGGATTATCTGGAAGAGGTTTTCAAATTTACACTACCCAAGCCTATGAATTTTGCTGAACAGCTCACAAGAAATGTCTGCAGACCAGAGGCAAAGCACTTCCTTCCTATATAGTCATCCTCCCAAGCACTGGTTCCATAGTAGCAACGGCAAAAGCTAGAGAAGTTGACTGTCTATCCCCTCAGTTCTGAATACATTTGCAAGACACAAGAAAAATATTACAGCATTGAGATACTAACACTTTCAATATAGAATTTTCTTTGCACTTTCAAAAACATTAGCCTACATGTCAAAAAGCAAAATCTATTCACTAAATGGCAGCATTAGAAATTGCATAATGCTGCATATATTTTCACTCCTTTCCCCCTCTACTTGACACCCTACTGCGACATGGTTCTACAGACACTATGTGCTCTTACTCTCTTAACAAATTTGCGGTCAGCGGCAAAGCTAAGGAGTACACCACTGACATCGCAAGTAAATCCACACCTACCTCCTTTAAAATGCTGCAGATTTCTACGCAGCGTACTCGCCCACGGAGCCCACCATTGTGTGTATATGAACCTGGGATCACGTGGGACGGTGGTTCTTTTACGTCCTGATTCGTAACCTGTAGGGTCTCGCCAGCTTTAATGGTCGCATTCGCAGTAAATCTCAAAAGTCTTACAGCTTTCCTCCTTCATTGAAAATTTGAATCGAAGTTCCATATTATTGCCAATCCAATACTCCCGACGTGAAATCCTGGGTAAACTCAACAGGAATACCAGGGACCTTTCTCTGTCTCTCCTTTATACAGATTATATAGATTTCAGTTTCTGTTTAATTCAACATGACTTAGAAAAAATTCTATCGTTAATCTCAAATTTTAACCAAAATTATCCCATTTCAAACTACCCGACATTTTTCTCTCACCCCTCCAACTGAACGTACGTAATAGGCATTAACCGTTTAAAAATAATTTTCACATTGAAACAAAAAGAAAGCTCTTCAAAGACTTTTTTGAAGACAAGTTAGTCTGTGCTTAGCTTCAGCTAGCAGCTGACTCTGATGACAGAAATAAACCAGCACCATGTCATTCATTTGATCTACATGTACCTATTAATTGTGTTGTGTGTTCGAACTTCATTCCCAATAAAAACCTTTCTTCCAGTCCCCTTACACTGTGCAAAAGGCTTCCTGCGCCTGCTTGCACAAGACTTAAAAATTTGAAGTGTAATTACTTCAGAGTAGGTGGGCAATTAGCCCAACTTTGCACCAGCACGGTGATTTCTATCAGGAGGTGAAAGACACAGCGAAGCCTCTGCGTAATCATAACTTGACAGATCACAAGTTCCGGATTTAGCACTTGCGGTCAGTTTCAAAGGTGGTATGACGGCGAAAGCTGACAGTTCGCTGTCATGCCGTCCACAAATTCAGGGCCAGTGTGTTTCAGAAAGCTGTTGCCTTCACCTTATGTCCATACTTCAGCAGGAATCACTGAATAGCAGTAATAAGCAGAAATGCTGAACAATTTCCCCTTCCTTAACCCAGAGGTGCCAAATCCAACTGTAATGCCTCTACCAATGTCTCAGCTAAGAGGAGGTAAACCAGGTTTTTATGTCTCACTAATCACTGCCTTAATTAGATGAGCCAGAATTATGATATAGTTGACAGCAAATACATTACAGAAACAAAACTTTAGCAGCCAGGATGCGGAACAGCAAATAACTACTTTTACTAGTAGAACGTTGCAAAATATTATCCCACATAAACAAACATCAATTTTGGCATCTTAAAATAAGAGTGGAGTATAATAAACTGAAAATAAAGAGAGAACCAGATGAAAAACAACAGGGCACACATGCATACAGTGCTGAAAATTTAATTGAAAATTGTATTTAGTTTAGATGTAGAGGGCTACATTATTATAACTTGTATTTATATAGCACCTTCAACGTAGTAAAAAGCCCCAAGGCATTTCACAGCAGCGTTATCAAACAAAATTTGACACCAAGCCAGATAAGTAGAAATTAGGGCAGATGGTCAAAGAGGTAAGTTTTAAGACGCGTCTTAAGAGGAAAAAAAGAGGTAGAGAGGTTTAAGGAGGGAATTCCAGAGCTCAGGGCCTTGGCAGTTGAAGGCACGACCACAAATGGTGGAGCGATTAAAATCGGGGATGCTCAAGGAGGCCAGAATTGAAGGAGCACAGATATCGGAGTATTGTAGGGCTGGAGGAGGTTACAGAGATAGGGAGGGGCAAGGCCATGCAGGGAATTGAATACAACTGGGAGTCAACGTAGATCAGTGAGCACAGGGTTGATGGGTGAACTTGGTGTGAGTTAGGACACAGGCAGCAGACTTTTGGATGACCTCAAGTTTACGGAGGGTGGAAAATGGGAGGCCGGCCAGGATTGCATTGGAATAGTTAAGTCTCGAGGTAACAAAGGCATGGATGAGGGTTTCAGCAGCAGAGTAGCTGAAGCAGTAATAAAACCACCTCTGTTTAGTTAACTATTACTGGTGCCTCGAAATTGGGATATCCTACATAAGGGCAGTAGAAGCTGTACACTGTATTTTTGTAAATTCTCTACATTGGAAGCTTGAAATAAGGCAGTTTTTGCAGATTTAAAATACTTCAATTAAAATCACATTTATTCAGCCCAACAACTTGCATATTGGTAGCCCTGTGGTGTTCCTTCACACTTCACACCCACCACCGCCCCCTTGCCATCCCAGCTCCAATATAATAGCATGACAGAAAATTTACAAAACCTTAAAGGCAGAGAATATGGAATTTCCATGGACCCGTTGGTAGTCTGAAGATTCCAACGACATTGATATCAGGTCAAAAGAGCTGTAAAAAAAATGTTTTATTCATTCATGGGATGTTGGCGTCACTGGCAAGGCCAGCATTTATTGCCCATCCCTAATTGCGCTTGAGAAGGTGGTGGTGAGCCGCCTTCTTGAACACTCCCCCACAGTGCTGTTCGGTAGAGTTTTCCAAGATTTTGACCCAGCAACGATGAAGGAACAGCAATATACTTCCAAGTCAGGATGGTGTGTGACTTGGCGGGGAACTTGGAGGTGGTGGTGTTCCCATGTGCCTGCTGCCCTTGTCCTTCTACATGGTAGAGGTTGCGGGTTTGTGAAGTGCTGCCGAAGAAGCCCTGGAGAGTTGCTGCAGTGCATCTTGTAGATGGTACACACTGCAGATACACTGCACCTGTGGTGGAAGGAGTGAATGTTTAAGGTGGTGGATGGGGTGCCAATCAAGCGAGCTGCTTTGTCCTGGATGGTGGCGAGCTTCTTGAATGTTGTTGGAGCTGCACTCATCCAGGCAAGTGGAGAGTATTCCATCACACTCTTGACTTGTGCTTGGGGGGTGGGGGGGGTCAGGAGGTGAGTCACTCACTGCAGAATACCAAACATGTGACCTGCTCTTGTAGTCACAGTATTTATGTGGCTGGTCCGGTTAAGTTTCTGGTCAATGGCAACCCCAGGATGTTGAGTGGGGGATTCGACAAGAGGAGGTGGTTAGACTTGCTTTTGTTGGAGATGGTCATTGTCTGGAATTTTGTCCGGGTCTTGCTGCACGTGGGCACGGACTGCTTCATTATTTGAGAAGTTGCGAATGGAACTGACACTGTGCAATCATCAGCGAACATCCCCACTTCTGACCTTGTGGATGTTAATACTCCAGAAATTGAAATTTGTGCTCAAAAGAACAAATATTCTGTAATATTAATTTTGACATGACAGCACCATAATGTCATTACTATTTAGTAGATTATTGGTAGCAGAATCAATAGCTGAAAATAGTTATTACAAGCACAGTACCAGTCCAATTTTCAAATTGCTGAATAGACAAGTGACTTAATTGGTCCTCAAAACCAACTAATATTTGAAACCTGTTCAAGCCTTCAAATGTAGTGAATTTACAGAAATGCATTGAACATCTTTTACTGCCATCTGTAGCATGCCCCAGTTTTGAGTCAGCATGCAGTACAGTAAATACAACGGCCCAGATATTCCGATCCCTACGGGTGGGTACGTGCTGTGTACCCACCCGTTGGGACATCGGAAATGCCGGTTTCAGGCATGCGCTTAAAACCGGCATTTCCGATCTGTCAAGAATGCACTTGACAGATCCTCTGGCTACCTTGGAGAAGGGCCTCTGCGGGCGAATAGTTCCGCCTTTTGGAGACCCCCCGCCCGCAGAAAACCCTTACAATTCTTACGCCTGGTAAAAGCAGGCGTAAGGCCTGCTTTTACCAGGATAAGAATTGAAAAAAGTTAAAAAAAAGTTTTCACTGATTTATCATTTAAAAATACTTTTTTTTTTTAAAAAGTTTATTTTTAGCCCCGTAAAAAACGAATTATTTTTTCCAATATTTTATTTAAATATTTAAAATATTTAATTTAATGTAATTTCAAGTCATTTTAAAAATGTGATTTAAATTTTTTTTTTAAAGTTTTACTATGATTTTGGGGTGATCTCCATTCATATATTTGACAAGTCTTCCCGTCATGTGTATGAAGGGAGATTTCCCTTCTTTGATTGGCTCCCCATGGCCCACGTGATCCCAGGGACGCTGCGAACTGCCTGCGCCTCTGGGATACGTGGACCCTGCGCACTTGGAGTTTGGAGAGGTCCAGGATCGGAAGTGTGCACGTCCTGGGAGCTCTCAGATAAGGGCGTAGATGTTGCCAGATCGCAGGCCTGCGATCGGAAAATACGGGCCAATAAACTTAATATTGCATCTGTTACTTAGCTGACCCAATAAAAGAACCACCTGGAGATCGATCAATTTCCTATTCCATAAGTTATCACAATTTCCTTAATTTTTTTACACCACCAGCAACTACTAGGGTCAAATGTATACGAATGTGACCTTGTTGCAATCGTATCCAGTTTCACCTAGTTATGCCACCAAAATAAATTCAAATCAGCATCCTCAAATGTTCTTCCCCATGAGAGGTTACAAACCTAATTCCCAGTTGACTTTGAAAGGTTTCCTCCAACAGCAAGTGTGCTGGAGGCACCTAATTTATCCATGCAGATTGTTTCACTCAGGTAAATATAAATTTCTAACAATAACACTCCATGACATTGTACTGCACCATAATGATTAATAGTTTGTGGTTAAACTCAACTGAGGATCTCGTATGGCTACTTTTCATACAATACAGTACTTAACGCATTATAAAAAAGACAAGTGTGCACAATAATGTCTCGAGGGTATTCTACACCTGCTGGTTAAGTAATATTTTTCTGAATCAATCAAAATATTACATAACAGGTGCAAAATATCCATTACAAATTTCAAAATACTTCATGTGTGCAAAAATGATTTCCTGCAAACTTTTAATTTGGAGATTGCAAGGCATAAAAGCTGTGAATGGATCTCCACTTGCAGTACTGCTGCAATAAAGCAGAAAACACTAATTGCCCCAAGTACAGTAGAATTTTTAAAAATAGTACTTGCATTCTATTTAATTTCTCTCACATCACAAACTTTTTTATTGCAAGATTAACATTTGTGACAAGTTTCCAGAGAAAGATTAACATATTAAGCAGTGTAACCTAAGAAAAGTTGCACTGAAACTGGTGGCAATAATTCAAAATTCTCATTGGTAAAATAGCAGTTGAATTCTCAGAACTCGTTTTGTAGATTTAAGTTTTTTTTGGAAGATCAGTTCCAGGATTCTATTTAACAAGAATCTACACTTCATTTTTAAAAGAATGGACAGTGTCTCCCAAATTAAACTGTTAGGCCATCATCATGAGATTTTAATGCTTTGTCCAAAAGGTTTGATGACCAACTGCAAGAGGCAATCACATCTATGCCAAACAAAAAATAAGTTAAAAAATAAAGCTACAGCTGGTCTTCATGCCTCTAAGAGGCAGAAAAGTCAGCCAGGCTTGCTACTTCTCATCACTATTCAATCACCCTGTTATAAAGTGTGAATGCATGCCCAGTTAGGCAAGGGTTCAGCTGTAATGCTTTCTACAGTTGAATAACCTGCTGACACTCACTGTCCAGGCTTACATATGGAAAATGGCCTCAAAAGTAGCTCTTGAGCAACACCAAGCCTCATTTCTATCAAGAGGGAAGCAATAGGATAAAATCTTAAATAAAAAACAAGTGCAATTTGTTATAAAAACAGAAAATGGTGGAAATAATCAGCAGGTCAGGCAGTATTTGTGGAGAGAGAAATAGAGTTAACGTTTCAGGTCGATGAACTTTCGTCTATTCTGTTTCTCTCTCCACAGATGCTGCCTGACCTGCTGAGTATTTCCACCATTTTCTGTTTTTATTGCAGATTTCCGTAGTATTTTGCTTTTGTAGAAGTGCAATTTGTTTCTTGTCCCACATGCATCTGATCTGCATATTCAAACAGTAACCAACCTCTTCAGTAGGTAGGCCGAGGCAAATAACATAACTTATGTTTTTAATTCCTTTATGCTAAATGTGTAGAAGTATCACTGTAAATTTAAAATCGACTTCACCTGACGAAGGAGCAGCCGCTCCGAAAGCTTGTGATTTCAAATAAAACTGTTGGACTATAACCTGGTGTTGTGCGACTTCTCACTTTTGTAAATTTAAAGTTAGTGGCAGTTTAACTCACTTGGTAGCACTCTCACTGGAGTCAGAATGTAGTGGGTTCAAATCCTACTCAAGACTTCAACACATACTAAGGGTTGACACTGCATCAATGAACAAGTGCTGCATTGTAGGAGTCATCATCCTTTCAGCTGAAACAGTCAATGCTTCAGGTGAACAAAGATGCCGCATCATTATTTGAAAAGCGGGAAGATTTCCTGGCGTTGCGTCCTGACAAATATTCTTCCCCCAGCCACTAAGAGCAGATGAAATCATTCATCAATTAGCTGTTTTTATCTTCACTGCCACATTTGCTTACTCAAAGATGTAATAGAAAAACATCTAGAAACTGAAAATAGTCAGCATAGATTTCAAAAAGGGAGGTCATGCTTGAATTCTTTGAAGTAGTAACAAAAAGAGTAGACAAGGGTAATGCAGTAGACGCAAACTGTTTGGATTTTCAAAAGGCCTTCGATAATGTACCGCACAGCAGACTCATGACCAATGTCAGAACATGTGGAGTCAGGGGACAAGTCGTAGAATGGATAGCAAGCTGGCTACAAAACAGAAAACAGAGAGTACGGGTTAAAGGTAGTTACTCAGACTGGCAAAAGGTGGGAAGTGGTGTTTCACAGCGATCAGTGCCAGGGCCACTGTTGTTCACCATTTACATAATGGATTTGGACTTGGGAATCAGAAGTACAATTTCCACAGTTGCAGACGACACAAAATTGGGGGGGGGGGGGTATAGTTAATACAGAAGAGTGCAGCAAAATACAAGACATTAATAAACTTGCAGAATGGTCGAGTAATTGGCAAATGAACTTCAATATATGCAAGTGTGAGGAGGTACATTTTGGTACGAAGAATAAGGAGGCCACATACTCCTTGGAAAATAAGTGTCTAAATGGGGTAGAGGAGCAGGGGGATCTGGGGGGTACAGATACACAAATCACAAAAGTAGGGTCACAGGTTAATAAGGCCATAAAAAAAGCAAACCAAGCACTGGGGCCCATTTCTGGAAGAATAGAATTGAAAAGCAGCTAAATTATGCTAAACTTGTATAGAACCTTGGTTGGACCACACTGAGTACTGTGAACAGTTCTGGTCTGCATATTATAAAAAAATATATAGAAGCAAAAAAGATGCACTAGGATGACATCAGAACTGAGAGGTTGTACCCATCAGGACAGATTGAACAGGCTGGGGCTCTTTTCTCTCAAAAAGAGCAGACTGAGGGGTGAGCTGATAGAAGTCTTTAAGATTATGAAGGAGTTTGATAGGGTAGACAGAGATGTTTCTACTTGTGAGGGGACCAGAACTAGGGGCCATAAATATAAAAGAGTCACTAATAAATCCAATAGGGAATTCAGAAGGAACTTCTTTACCGGCCATTCAGCGCAACTGGTCAATACTTGTGCTTATACACCAGGCGAGCCTCCTCCAACTCTAAATTACCTCTTTCCACCCTGCCCCCATATCCCTCTATTTCTGTCTTCATGTATGCATCAAGTCGCTCCTTAAATAGGTCAATACTATCTGCTTCAACCACTCCATACAACAGTGAGTTCCACATTCTCACCACCGCATATAGAAATTCCTCCTAAATTCTTTATTTGATCTGTTCTCGTCAGCACACCACCACACAATAACCAGAAACAACCGGATAACTATAGATAACTTGGGTAAAACGGCTGTTCTGTGAATCTTCCAAGAAAAAAAATTGTATGATACAGCACTTCATAAATCTGCAATTGAAGACACAGCAATGGCAACATTTAAAATAAAATTCAATTTACATTACAACTATACGGATACAAATTTACAGCAAACCAATAAAGTGCCATAGTATCACTAAACTGAAACCCTATAACTTAGATGTGTGAAGAATTTGCTTTAACCTCCTGGTTACTAACCAACCTACTGCAAAATATGACTCAAATTGTTAGTGGAGAACAGTGCCAACACAACTGATAGAACTTAACTGTAAACGTGAAGTTCGTGAATAGATTACAACGTATTGGGTGGGGCCACTTACTTAACTCAGTTATGAATCATAACCATTACAGCTCCGATGTGGCAATTTCAAGGAAATCGAAAACTGTCAGTGTACATCACCGGGAATTGTTTGGACACCTTCAGTTATTCTTTCACGCTGTTTACTCAACAGAAAACACTAAGGATTTCAAACTGCCACATTAGCCCACTGTAAATATTTTGGGTAACAACTGTGTACTGTATTGCGATTGACAGGCCACAATATTGGTTTTAAAACCCAAAAATGAAGAGAAATTGCAAATCTGGCTAGAGGATCTCTGATAGCACACTGCCAACCTGACCCTATCTGATATAAAGGCGAAACTCAAGTCATTGTGAACTTTGAAAACAAATGAAAAAAAGTGACCAACTTCTCCTGACGGGAGAATTCGAACTGAAGTAGTTGAACTTTATGCATTTTTGCCACATCAACGTGCATTTTATGGGTTTCCAGACTCTCCCCGTGATGCAGCATGAGGAGAAAACGGGCCAGTGAGTTTAGTTGCGGCAGGTCTGTGAACCGACTCTGGGAGCGGAGGGAGGCCCGAACTGGCGGCTGTGAAGTGCCACTTACTTGTCTACCAGTGTGCGTATGACAGCCAGCGTATCCAGCACCAGGCCGTCCACGTTCTGCTTCTTCCTGCGAGGTTCATGGGGGCCCCGTCCTCTCCTGGGCGGCCTCACCGGGTCCCGGGAGCGGCTCCTCGGCTCGCCCTCCGCGTTGTTGTGATGATGGTGAAGGGGATGGTGATGGTGGTGGTGGTGATGGTGATGCGATGATGAAGAGGAGGACGACGAAGCGGGAGGCGGGTGGGGGCGCTCGGCTTGCGCGAGCTCGCCCGGGGGACCCGGGTTCTCGTCGACGTCGCTGTCCTCCCGGCACACGCAGCTGTTGCCCATCCGGCCGCTGGCGTTGGCCGCAGCGCCGAGCGGCTCTGTGGAAAGCAGTAACCCTCGCACCAGGCTCCGAGTCGCGTGGAATACGATCCAGGCCGCTACGATCATCTAGGAAGGCTCCCGCCGCGATAGGGTCACCATCCTCTCCCGGCCGGGCGCGTCGCCTCTAGCTCTAGTCGCGGGCACCGGAGGCAGGGCACCAGGCCAGCCGCCATCTTAGTTCCGCCACCGAAACCAACGGCCCGAGCGTCGCCGCCGCCGCCGACATGTTTTAAGAAACAAATAGGCAGCAGCAGAAGCAGCCCACCTTCCAACAATAAATATCGATCACGGCCACAACTTCCCCCCGGGAAGGCCGGCCGGCTGCATCGGTTCCCAGCCGAGCACGGCGCCGAGTGTCGCTTTTCCCCAGCCCCGCGAACACGGGGCCCGGCACCACTACCTCGCCTCGCCCCGCCTCGCGCTGCAGCCGCTGGTGACGGTTTATTTGGAAAAGGCCCGCGCCGCTCCCCGACCCTCCGCTCGCTCTGATTGGCTGCAATTTCTGTCGCGCTCTCGCCTGTGCGCTCTCTTTTTTCCCCTCCCCGACAAACACTGGGGTGGGGAAGAAGAAAGAGAGCTTGATGCGCCTGCGCTAATTATTCAAACGTTCATTTATATCAATCCAATCTCTTGTGTTTTTTTTAATACAACAACACCACCACCACCACACGGAAAAGAAAACTATTTGGAATGAACACAAAGAAAAGGAAGGTGGTCGCGTATTAGTTTGGGTTGCCGCCCGAACGTTTCTATTTTTACATGTTGTCGGACCGCCGTACGGCGGCTCCGAGGCTTCGCATTCCGTCACACGGTAGCGTCACAATCTGTGAGCCCGCCCACTCCCGCAGAGCAGCTGTGGGAGTTTTATTGCAGTGTTGCATGTCTCTGTGGTGTGTGGTAAGTACCAGCCGCAGAGACTGGAGTGCACAGCGGATGCTGGAAATAATATTATGATTTAATTTATTAAGTTTATTTTCTTTTGCATGATTTGAGTTTTATTAGTTGTGCCCCTTTAAAAAAGGGAGCACTTTTATATATTTTTTGGGTTGGTGACAGTGGGGCAACCCAGTGTTTCCTTACGTAAGAAAGAAAGGCTTGCATTTATATCGCGCCTTTCACGAACACCGGACATCTCAAAGCACTTTACAGCCAATGAAGTACCTTTGAAGTGGAGTCATTGATGTGATGTGGGAAAAGCGGCAGCCAATTTGCGCACAGCAAGGTCCCACAAACAGCAATGTGATAATGATGAGATCATCTGTATTTGTTACGTTGGTTGAGGGATTAAATATTGGCCAGAACACCGGGGATAACTTCCCCTGCTCTTCTTCGAAATAGTGCCATGGGAGCTTTCACGTCCACCTGAGAGAGCAGACGGGGCTTCGGTTTAACGTCTCATCTGAAAGACGGCACCTCCGACAGTGCAGCACATAGGGCCCTTCGAGCCTGCTCTGCCATTTAATAAGATCATGGCTGAACTTCTACATCAACTCCACTTTCCTGCCCTATCCCCATATCTCTTGATTCCCCCAGTGCCCCAAAGTCTTATCAATATCAGTCTTGAATATACTCAATGACTGAGCATCTATGGGCCTCAAGGGTAGAGAATTCCAAAGATTCACAACCCTCTGAGTGAAGAAATTTCTCCTCATCTCAGTTCTAAATGGCCGACCCTTATTCTGAGACGATGACCCCTAGTTCTAGTGGTCTCGCAAGGGAATCAGCCTCTCAGCATCTACCCTGTTAAGCCCTCTAAGAATTTTATATGTTTCAATGAGATCACCTCTCATTCTTCTAAACTCCAGAGAATGTAGGCCCATTGTATTCAATCTCTTCTCGTAGGACAGCCCTCTCATCCCAGGGATTAATCTAGTGAACCTTTATTGCACCTGCTCTAAGGCAAGTATATCCTTCCTTAGGTAAGGAGACCAAAACTGCACACAGTACTCCAGGTGTGCTCTCACCAAAGCCCTATATAATTGCAGTAAGACGTCTTTACTCTTGTACTCCAACCCTCTAGCAATAAAGGCTAGCATACCTTCCTAATTGCTTGCTGTACCTGCATGCTAACTTATTGTGATTCATGTACAAGAACACCCAAATCCCTCTGAATCCCAACATTTACTAGTCTCACCTTTTACAAAATATTTTGCTTTTCCATTCTTCCTACCAAAGTGGATAATTTCACATTTCCCCACAATATACTGCATCTGCCACCTTCTTGCCCAATCAAAACCAGTCTATATCCCTTTGCAGCCTCTTTACGTCCTCACAGTTTACTTTCTCACCTAGCTTTGTATCGTCAGCAAACTTGGATATATTCCACTCGGTCCCTTCATCTAAGTCTTTGATACAGATTGTAAATAGCTGAGGCCCAGGCACTGATCTTTGCGCACTCCACTAGTTACACCCTGCCATCCTGAAAATGACCTGTTTATTCCTACTATCTGTTTTCTGTCTGTTAAGCAATCCTCAATCCATGCTTATATATTACCCCCAATCCCCTGATCTTAATCTTGTGTAATAACCTCTTGTGTGGCACCTTTATCGAATGCCTTCTGAAAATCCAAATATACTACATCCACTGGTTCCCTCTTATCTACCCTGCTAGTTACACCCTCAAAAGACTCTAATACATTTGTCAAACATGATTTCCCTTTCGTAAAACCATGTGGACTCTGCCTAATCATATTACGATTTTCTAAGTGCCCTGCTACCACGTCGTTAATAATAGATTCTAGCATTTTCCCTACTTCTGATGTCAGGCTAACTGGCCTATAGATCCCTATTTTCTCTCTCCCTCCTTTCTTGAACAGCGGGGTTACATTTGCTACCTTCCAATCCATGGGGACTTTTCTAGAATCTAGGGAATTCTGGAAGATCAAAACCAATGCATCCACTATCTCTGCAGCTACCTCTTTTAAAACCTGAGGATGTAGGCCATCAGGTCCAGGGGATTTGTCATCTTTTAGTCCCATTAATTTCTTCAGTACTTTTTTCTTTACTAATATTAATTACTTTAAGTTCCTCACTCTCATTAGACCCTTGGTTCCCCACTATGTTCTTTGTGTCTTCTACTGTAAAGACAGACACAAAATATTTGTTTAATGTTTCTGCCATTTCCTTATTCCCTATTATAATTTCTCCTGTCTCTTCCTCAAAGGGACCCACGTTTACTTTCGCTAATCTCTCCCTTTTTACATACTTGTATAAGTTTTTACAATCTGTTTTTATACAGGTAGATTAAAAGAGGCAACAAGTATTAGCACCATTTCCTTGCTACAACAAGATAGTCTTCCCCATGTAAATGTACCATTAAAGATTGCAGCCTAATGTTATTCCTATATTTAAAAAGGGAGATAGAACAAGTCCAGGGAACTATAGACCAGTTAGCTTAACATCGGTGGTAGGAAAGATACACTTCTCAGACGAGCAAAAGGTGGGAAATGGTGTTCCACAGGGATCGGTGCTGGTACCATTGTTGTCCACAATTGACATTAACGATTTAGACTCGGGAATCGGAAGTATGATTTCTAAACTTGTGAACGATACCAAATTGGATGTAGTTAATACAAAGGAAGATTGCGACAAAATACAAGAAGACATTATTAAACTCGCAGAATGGACGTATAATTGGCAAATGAATTTCAATATAGGTAACCGTGGCTCAGTTGGTAGTACTCTTGCCTCTGAGTCAGAAGGTTGTGGGTTAAAGACCCACTCAGAGACTTGAGCACAAAAATCTAGGCTGCCAATCCAGTACAGTGCTGAGGGAGTGCTTAGCAAGGTCCAACAAATGAGATAATCAGCAGGCCAGGCAGCATCCGTGGAGAGAGAAACAGAGTTAACGTTTCAGGTCGAAGACCTTTCGTCAGACCTGAAACATTATCTCTGTTTCTCTCTCCATGGATGCTGCCTGGCCTGCTGAGTTTTTCCAGCGTTTTCTGTTGTTATTTCGGATTTCCAGCATCCGCAGTATTTTGCTATCAAATGAGATAATCAGTTTGGTTTGGTGGTGTTGGTTAAGGGACGAATATTGGCCAAGAAACCAGGGGAGCTCCCTGCTTTTCTTTGAATTGTGTATCAGGATTATTTACATCCACCTGAACAGGTAGGTCTATGGGAACTCAGTTTACCCTCTCATTTAAAAGGCAGCACTCCAGCAATGTTGCACGCCAGCAGTACTGCATTGCAAGCCTGGATTATGTTTTGAAGTCCTGAAGTGGTGTTTGAGCCCACACCTGGCTCAGATGCAAGAGCACTACCAAGTGAGCTAATAAGTAACACTTGTGCATTTTTGCTCACCTGATTTATTTCGTGAGCAGGCCAAAGAATTTTCTAGTGGGTTTCCCCTTGTGTATGGCTAAATCAGTTGTCCACAAGTCCAAGATGTGTATGATTTCCACCAGGCAAGGTATGTCTGACTGCTTGCCCATGTTTTGAGCTTCAGTAGATGCCCTGGTGTTCTTGGAATGCCTGTATGCTCTCGGGCCTTTTGTGACTGATGGGCACAGCACTTTGAATTGAAACACTCAGGCTTGGAAAAACCAGTGCTTAGCCAGTTGTGTTTTTTTTGTAGTTGGTAATAGGAATGGTTCCTATTAAAATCAGTGTAGCCACTTCATGACATACAAAGGCTATCTCTGTAACCATTGTCACTGGATTGCCTCAGTTGAGGATTCTGCATTTTGACTTGCGGCTTGTGAGTAACTTGCTACTTGACACAATAATAACATCCACACTTATAGTAAAATAGTCCAAGGTGCTTTACAAAGGGTGGATCAGAAACTGAGTCGGAGTCAAGAAGAGGTTTGTGGACGTGATTGGAGGTGTGGTCAAAGAGGCAGATTTTGAGGAAGTTTCTGAAAGTGGAAAAAATTATGGCAAGGTAGAGGTGTTTAGTAATCATTTGCAGAATGCAGGGTTGTGACAGCTGATGGTTCTGGCATCAATGCTGGAGTGGATAGGGCGGTTGTTTATGGGAGAGTTCACAATCGACCAGTCCGAAAACAGACGAATGTGAGCAGCAACATAGGGTTGAAGGTTATACAAGGCCAATTAGTAGATTACTTTCTCTACAGCCTGCTGCTTGATGTCAGCAATTCAATATGTATATCAGGGTAATGCAATGGTGTATTGCTGGTATCACTAAAAATGTTAAATTACCTCGCAAAATAGGGACCATTATACAAGAAAGTAAAATGTGATCTGTAGAAAAAAAATAAACGGCTCCATTTTTAATATACTAGCCGATCTCCTGTGGCATCACACGGGGAGTCAAGACCAAGTACAGTATTCCGGTCAAGCAGGATTAGAGAGTAGGCCATAAACACTTTTATTAAAAAAAAAAGCCAGGCTGCTCTGTAACTGATCTGA
This sequence comes from Squalus acanthias, assembly GCA_030390025.1. Classification (NCBI taxonomy): domain Eukaryota; kingdom Metazoa; phylum Chordata; class Chondrichthyes; order Squaliformes; family Squalidae; genus Squalus; species Squalus acanthias. The sequence goes on from CM059430.1 coordinate 51,748,485, forward strand.
GCATTCGTTTCAGGAATTCCGATCAATTATAGCTTGTAGCCTTAAAGGGTCACAGGCCGACACTGTTGTGTACATGGAATAATGCTTCTGTCATTGTTTTCTTTAAAGCATATCCTGTTATTTACCATGAGCAGTGCCATGGGAGATTCATGACTATGTTGAAATTATAATTTAAAATGCTAATTTTGTACATAATGTAGAACTAACACAAACAGGAGAGCTGATGTAGGATTAGTATTTGCTGTTCAGGAACCCCTTTATGGTGTGTTATTCATGAATCATTGCTTCTCTGTGTATCTTTTGTAAATAGGTACTACAATAGAAACATAGAATGTTACACAACAGAAAGAGGCCATTCATCCCACCAAGTGTGCACCAGTGTTTTTCTCCACATGAATCACCTAGTCGCATCCTCACTCCACACACCCTTTAATATTCCTCTTTATGAAGCAACTATCTAATTTCTTTTAAAAATAACTCATGTACTCTAATTCAACAACAGTTTGAGATAAAGAATTCCACCCTTTGTGTGAAGTCATTTGTTTCTGTCCTCATTTTTACTTCCATTTGTGATTATTATAAACTTGTGCTCCCTCATTACTTTCTCATCGACCAATGGAAACAATCTATCACTATTTACCGCATCTTAACTCTTCATAATCTTGAAGACCTCAAGCAGGTCACCCCTTAATCAACTTCTCTGTAGTGAAAAAAGCCCCAATTTCTCAAGTCTCCATAATGGTAACCCTTTATCCCTGGTAACACCTGAGCAAATTGATGCTGCACTTTTCTCATTGTTTTTATATCCTTCATGTAACGGGTGCCTTAAACTGTACACAATACTCCAACCGAGACTTAGGGGGAGAAATTCGGTGGGATAGCACCCCCGGGGGGTGATAACGGGGCGCTAACGACTTACCACCCGGGTGCGGCGAGATGAACGACTCACGCGAACTTTGGTGAGAGGTTTGCTGCGGCGGTAAGACTTTGCGCCACGATCTCTTTCGCCCAGAGATCGTGATGTCATTGCCGTGCGCATCGCCCCGGTAGCGCCCTGGACCTGAACTTCGGTTCCGCCCCCTGCAGCATCGTCGAGCGATGACGTCAACAGCTGCAGGAGGCATTGATCGGGAGGCCGGGCGCTTCGGGGGCGAAAGTTAAAGGGGAGGTTACCGAGGTAAGTACCTAAATTTCTGAAATGTTTTTGTTCAATTTTTTTTACTTCTCCTGGGCCGCGATCGACCAGCCCAGCACTCTGCTGGAGTGCATGGGGCTGATCGAGCCGGATCTTGGCCGCTGTCGGGGACCAGCTAACTGGTCCCAATGCAGAGCCTGCAGCGATGGCCCTCCCCTTTAAGGGAGGGAAGGGGCCTTAGAGCGCGGCAGTGCTGCACGGGACATGTTGCAGCGCTGCACAACTACTGCCCCACCTGCGTCCTTTAGCGCTTCAGGAAGGCAGTGGAGCGCTTGATTTAGCACTCCACTTCCTTCCTGGAGTGCTACAACCCAATTTTTTAAAAAGCTGGGAATCATTAGCTCCTGGCGCTAACTTTCCCAGCTATCAAAAGCTACCACCCCCAAACGGGGCGATACTGAATTTCTCCCCCCCCCCCCTCCCTAGAATCATAGCATGATACATTACAGGAAGAGGCCTTTTGGTCCATCCTACTTGTGCTGTCTCTTTGAAAGAGCTATCCAATTAGCCCCATTTCCTGCCCTTTCCCCATAGCCCTGCAAATTTTTTCCCCTTCAAGTATTTATCCAATTCCCTATTGAAAGTTATTATTGATTCTGCTTCCACCACCCTGTCAGGCAATGCATTCCAGATCGTAACAATTCGCTGCGTAAAAAAATTTCTCCTCATCTCGCCTCTGGTTCTTTTGCCAGTTACTTAACTAAGGTCTTATACAAGTTTATCATTACCTCCTTGTTTTTGAATTCTCTATCTCCAGATACGGAACCAAGGATTCCATTTGCTTTTTTTTGTAACAGCAACAACAGTGACTAATTAAAAATTCTCCCTGAAGTATTTAAGAAGAAGAAAGCAGCTGTTACCTCTGGTAAATTGGAAGCATCTCTACACAAAAATGCTGATTGTTTTTATAGCTATTTTAACTGTTATTTATACAATGACTCTATTGTACTATACACGTGCTCTTAATTTCCTCACCATTCTGTTCGAAAACTGCAAAATAATTCCCAGGCAAAAAAATCAGAATCAGCACAAAGTTTATCCAAAATTCAGATACTTATATAAAAGTATTGCCTCTGGCATGCACTTCCCCCCCTTGTCATACCTACTTCCTGCTACCACAGGTGATGTTGCGATCAAATATGGTTGTGATTAGGCTTAGCCGTGATTCCCCCAACAGTTAAATTGTTTGTCAATATTCATTGTACAATTTTATATAAAAAATAGGCACTTGAGCAAGTTAAGGCTATCAGCAGTTAACAGCAACAACTTACATTTATATAGCACCTTTAAGGTAATAAAACATCCCCAGGAGCATTATCAAAAAACAAAATTTGACACCGAGCCATATAAGGAGATGTTACGGCAGGTGACTAAAAGCTTGGTCAAAGAGGTAGATTTTAAGGAGCGTCTTAAAGGACGAAAGAGAAGTAGAGAAGCAGAGAGATTTAGGGAGGGAATTCCAGAGCTTAGGACCTAGGCAGTTGAAGGCACGGCTGCCAATGGTGGAGCGATTAAAATTGGAGATGCTCAAGAAGCCAGAATTGGCGGAGTGCAGAGATCTCGGGGGATTATAGGGCTGGGAGAGATTACAGAGATAGGGAGGGGCGAGGCCATGGAGGAATTTGAAAACAAGGATGAGAAGTCGAGGAACTATACTTCATCATGAGTCAGCACCTTCAGGAGAAGGGAAACAATGAGAAAAAATGTGAACAAAAACTTTCTTTTATTCTCACATTTTACAGCACACTCATGGTGAAGCAGAACACTCAGTGGTAAGCTGTAGCCTATCACAGTTTTGAATGACACCTTCACAACTCACGTGCCCAAGGAGCTATTGGATCTCAACAACCATGGGATAAGATCTATACTCAATGGCTTGTCATTGACCAAAGTGGTCTGCCCCCACCATTTTTGTGTGCAGTCCTGGGGATTGTACCACAAAGGACATATCCTGGCCTTGGAGGGAATAGAAAGAATAAAAAGGCAGCTGAGAGGTGATCTTATTGAGATATTTAAGGGAATAGATAAACTGGATTCCAGAGTGATGTTCAATAATAAGTTGATTTGGATTCAAGCTTAGATAAGAAACAGTAAATACAGAGTTAAGATAATTTCTTCACGTAGAAGTCAGTGAATATGTGGAATAGTATAGCCAGGGAGGCAGTGAAACTGGAGGTTGTTCCAAATTTAAAAAGGATGATGGATGAATATTTGGCAGAGTACTGAAGGGTGTGAGCAATAAAATATGTGAGTAAGTCTGTGACCTTTGAGACTGGCCTTATGGATGAAAATGATCCTTCCTGATCTCATACAATCCAGTATTCCAAGGACATTGGGACGAATTGGGCGGGGAAGGGATAGCTAAGTGTGCCCAGTGATGTGTTACAGGGAATCAAGGTCTCTTGGGACCAACCTGGTTGACTTAGGGAGACAGGGTAAAATTTCCCAGAGTTTTTCTTCAAATTGGCTACAGTTTGTTTTCACACTTTTCTGCATTTCTCGGGGGAATGGTGGACACAGTTATACTGCCTTATGGATGGATCTTTTTGCATGTTCTATTGTAATTACAATGTTGTCATCTCCAGATGATAATTTCTCCACAATTCATGATTTTGACATTGGCACAACACAAAATACCTAAGTGACTATTCCTCTATTTTTATCACTAGCTCCAGTTCTTCAGTCAGACAATATTACTGATTTCATATTCCTGCTGAAAACTTTCCCCAGAGTGGGAAAAGACTTTAGATTTTTTTTACTGTTCCACACAATCGCTATAAACACCATTTTTTGTTTAGCAGCAGTGTAATATGATTAAAAATACACAATATCTTTGTTTCTGCTGAAGTTTTAATTTTTTGTGTTTTTTAATTTAGCACATAATCAGTTTGTAGCAGGTGTCTGATGCTCTAAGGTTAATTAGAGTGACAAAAGAGCTCAGATTATCGCATTTATCTTTGCATCACATACTTGCCGGTTCCCGCTTCAATCAGAATCTCTATTGAAGCATATGATTTTTTTTTTAATGCAACATGCACTGAATGCAGTTTTATAGGTCAGTACTTGTAGGATTCGTAACAGATTTATGAGCCCCACAAGAAAAGCTCTCAAGCATCCACATTCAACATCTGCATGGAGCACAGCTTTTGTGCTGTGAAGGTTTTATCACATGTGTGTGCAAACAACTCTCGCCTCTTTCTGTGTTGACTCATAGGCTCTTTTTGTGATGATTATAATTGAAACTATTTGTGATTTATAACAGATGATCATCCCCGGTGCTTGTGAGTATTGAAAAAGCTTTACATTTATATTTTTTCTAAGCAGAACAACAAGTATATGTGGTATAAAATTGTTAAATGACTTTTATGTAGGAGTTGGATGGGGTTACCAAAAATAGACTACTGAATGACAAGAGTAAATAACTCTGGCTCCCACTTTGTCTCAGTGGGCAAATACACTACTGTGAAATTGAGACCAGATTTTACCCAAAGTCAGAGTCTGTATACCCTGATCTCAGCTAAGGCAATTGTTGTCACTGCGCTGTGCAGGAGAAGAGTCAGCAAAGGTTCCCTTTCACAATTGCTATCCTGTGACTCCCACTGGAAAGTGGGGATGGCTGGTGGGAGGAGCTTCTCAAAGGTTTGTTTTGCACTGATTACAATTAAACCAGCAGCCAGTGGCAAAGACAAAGAGTATTGTACCTTTACCTGAGGAAGGGGCGACAGCTCCGAAAGCGTGTAATTTTAAATAAATCTGTTGGACTATAACCTGGTGTTGTGCGACTTCTCATTTTTGTCCACCCCAGTCCAATGCCGGCATCTCCGCATCAAAGACAAAGAGGTGTGAGACTACCTCCTCAACATCGTCTCTACTACGTTTGCCAGAACCTGATGAGCATCAGATCAGTGAAGGCACCCCCTGCAGGTTTAGTGCTGTTACAATGCAAAATCCATATCACATCAGCAGAAAATCTGCAGAATAATGTAAGATGCAAGGATATTTGTGGGAGATAATTAAAGCATAAAGAAATGCAGAAAACAACAGCAACACATCACCAGAAACGGTGTTTGACAGGCTTTACTTAGGTGGCAGGGGTCCAGATAGGTAGAGGGAAAATACGGGATATCAATGGGAAATGTTTACCACAGATACTTGTTCAGAGGTGTTCAGCCACTACCACAATTACTTAGAGAGTGGTAAGAATGTGCAACACGCTACCACAAGGAGTAGTTGAGGCGCATAGCATAGATGCATTTAAGGGGAAGCTAGATAAGCACATGAGGGAGAAAGTAATTGAAGGATATGCTGATAGAGTTAGATGAAGAGGGGTGGGAGGAGGCTTGTGTGGGGCATAAACGCCAGCATAGACCAGTTGGACCAAATGGCCTGTTTCGGTGCTGTAGACTGTATGGAGGGAATTTTTCAGGGGGTCAGCTAGCGCGATCGGTGGCGTGTCGGGTGGGAAAATGTTTTTTTTTGGCAGCGGGTCGGGACCCCCGCTGTCAACCCGCTGCCACGCACCTTTCCCAAATGTCAGGTCTGTCAACGCTGAACAGATCCGACACGCAGCGGCGGGGGAGGCAATTCAGGTCTGTTAACAAGATCATAATGACCATTAAGAACTATTTTGAGCTCACCTTCAGAGTTTACCAGGTACCCACGGGGTCCTACGCTGCTCGGGGATCACGTCAGGTAAGCAGGTTGGGAGTTGTATGACCATGGAATCATCTCATTACTTGACAGCTGCAAATGTGCTATAAAAGCTCCCATCTCACAGCTGTTCACTTTCCAAGCTCAGAAGCTGTTGCTTACTGTATTTGGAAGACAGATTGAGGTTTATGCAGGTTGCAAGTGTTTGGAGTAAACTCTCAATCCAGTGTCACCTCATTGGAACAACCTCTCTCACCATTGACAGATCGCTTCTGTCATCTCAAGTTCAGCTGCCATCTATTACATCAGCATCGGTGCCCTTGAAACTATCTCACCTTGGTCCTCAGAATCCCACCACGATCAGCCCCAACACCAGCAGCACCAGGCACACTAGCAGCACCAACAACAACACTAACCTTCTCCGCAATCAACTGATGCTGCACAAGACACAGGGTATCAGCACCTGACCACATTGCTGCCTGGGACACCAGGGATGGCCTCACCATGGCCAGATTTACTTCGCTTGATGCTGTACACCCTGTTTTCTTACGTCAATTTGATCAACTGAACCTGCTCCACGCTCAGAGCGGTTTTGGGAACAGACGGCTATGACTCAAATGGTAGAAGGGAACCAGACGTAGTAATCAATCCATCATGGAGAAACTACTCCAACCCTCCCATCTCGACCTGGACCCGAATTCACCTACAACTGCTAAGGTATGGAAACACTGGTATCGTACCTTCAGCAACTTCCTCAGGGTGTGTGGTGAGAATGTTCCTGATAAGTTAGAGATACTTGCCAATTATGTATCCCCTTATGTGTTTGACTATATCGAAGACTGTGTAAACTATGACTCTGCTATCTGAATACTACAGCAACTATATGTTAAGGCCCCAAATGAAACTTTTGCTCGGCATCTACTGGCCACAACTCGACAACAACCCGGGGTATCACTTGACGAATTCCTTCAAAAGCTTCGCAGGCTCAGCAAAGATTGTAATCTCAAGGCTGTCTCAGCTGAGCAGTACCAGGAGGAGTTAATTCGTGATTCTTTTATTAATGGAATTGCGTCTCCCTTCATACGCTAGCGTCTGCTGGAGAATAAAACCCTCGAGTTACAAGCTGCCTATGACCAGGCATATTCTCTGGACTTGGCAAAAAAAAATGCAGATGCCTATCTTTTACCACATGCACTGACTGCTGCTATCATTTTTAGTGACTCCTCCGATAAGCCTCAGGCGGAAGCCCTCACTGATGACGACCCTTCCCTAGCGGCATCTTGGCGATCTAAAAGGAAGTGTTTCTTCTGTGGAGGTGCATTTCATTATAGGAAATTTTGTCCTGCTCGTAATGCAATCTGCAATCTTTGCAGTAAGAAAGGTCACTTCTCGAAAGTATGTCAGTCAAGAGCCTCTTCTAGGGTTACGGCTGCTCCCTATAAAACTGCTCCTCCCCCAAGAGCTACTACTAATGTTACAGCTGTCATCTATAAAACTGCTCCTCCCCCAAGAGCCACTACTAATGTTACAGCTGTCAAGGATAAAACTGCCCCTCCTCCCATCACAGCTGTTTTTCCCCAAAGCCTGTCCCATGCAGCCACAAAGGTTTCGGTAAATGGGCACATTTTGAGTGCATTAATTGACTCATGCAGCTCTGACAGCTTCATCAGTGAGCAGGCTGTCAGTAAGTTAAAACTGCGTATTTACCCCTCGGACAGGGAAATTGCAATGGCTCTGACGACACTGACCACTAACTCTTCCGGCTTTTGTCTTGTCGACCTTATTCTCAATGGCTGCACTTATTTCTCTACCCGGCTCGGGGTGCTCCAAAACCTATGCAGTGATGTGCTCCTGGGACAGGATTTCCAGAAACAACACAAAAGACTCACTTTTGAGTTTGGAGGATCAAAGCCGGAGCTTACTATTTCCAAAGTACCGTTTTGTGCACTTTCGGCGGCTTCGCTCGACGAGCCTTCCTTGTTTGCCAATCTTTCCCCCCGATGTAAGCCCATAGCCACTAAATCACGACGTTTCAGCCAAGATGACCTATCCTTTATCGAGGCAGAGATCTCTCGCCTTCTAGCTGACGGTATCATTGAGCCATGTTAATCTTCCTGGCGGGCTCAAGTCGTTGTTGTTAAAAATCCTCTGAAGCAACACAAGAAACGTCTTTGCATCGATTACTCGCAAACTATTAACCAGTATACCGACCTGGATGCCTAACCACTACCACACATCGATGACATGGTCAATAACCTTGCTAACTACAAGGTATTTTCAACTTTTGACTTAAAGAGCACATACCATCTAGTACCATTAAAGGACTCTGACAAAAAGTATACGGCTTTTGAGGCCAATGGTTGGCTTTACCAGTTTCGGCGCCTTCCATTCGGGGTCACCAATGGGGTGGCCGTCTTTCAACGGGCAATGGATAGCCTAGTCAAACAGGAGAACTTAACAGACACTTTTCCATATCTGGATAATATCACCATTGCTGGTCATGATGCCAACCTCCAGAAATTTCTTGACGTTCTCCGTCGTCGCAACTTAACCTTAAATGAGTCCAAATCAGTACCATCAGTCAACATCCTTGGCTATTGGGTGGGCAATGGTGTCATCAAACCGGATCCGGAGCGACTTCATCCACTTCAGGAGCTCCCTCCTCCTACGAATCTCAGCTCTCTTCATCGGGCCCTCGGCATGTTCGCCTATTATGCGAAGTGGATACCGCACTTTTCCGACAAGATCCAGCCCCTGCTTCACGCGAAGTCATTTCCGTTGGAGGCGAGGGCTATTTCAGCTTTCGACCTCCTCAAGCAACAACTGGAAAAAGCCGCGCTTCGTTCCATCGATGAAAATCTCCCTTTCGTGGTCTAGTGCGATGCATCGGAGGTGGCGATCTCGGCTACCTTGGATCAAGGCGGTTGACCCGTTGCATTTCTGTCTAGAACTTTGCAGGGTAGTGAGCTCCATTACCCTCCTGTCGAGAAGGAGGCTACGGCTATCATCGAAGCAGTATGTAAATGGAGTCATTTTCTCGCTCGTCCCCATTTCACACTCATAACCGATCAGCGCTCGGTGGCCTTTATGCTGGATAACCGGAAACGCACTAAAATCAAGAACAACAAAATACAGCTCTGGAGGATGGAATTGGTCACCTTTGGCTACACCATACAGTATCGACCCAGCAAGGATAATGTGGCCCCGGATACCCTCACGCGTGCATTCTGCTCTTCCATGTCAACTTCGACTCTTGCAGATCTTCATACTGACTTATGCCATCCTGGCGTTACCTGTATGTTGCACTTTGTGCGATCTAAAAATCTCCCATTTTCTACGGAAGACGTGAAAAGAACATGCTCCACTTGTAGAATTTGCGTGGAATTAAAACCGCAATTCTTCCGTCCGTCGGATGGCTCGCTCATATACGCTACACAGCCTATGCAGCGACTCAGCATTGACTTTAAAGGGCCATTGCCTTCCTCAACGCGAAACACCTACTTGCTTACTATGGTGGACGAATATTCACGCTTTCCCTTTGCTTTCCCCTGTCCCAATATGCTTACTTCCACAGTGATCAAATGCCTCGATCAGGTCTTTTCCCTTTGCGGTACGGCCAATTTCATCCACTCTGATCGGGGTCCCTCCTTCATGTCAAGCGAACTCAAAAGTTATCTTTCCCAACGGGGAATCGCCACAAGTAAAACAACACCATATCATCCTATTGGAAACGGACAGGTTGAGAGATACAACGCTATCATTTGGAATGCTGTTCGTCTTGCACTGAGGTCACGCAATCTACCAGACCATAAGTGGGAAACTATGCTCCCTGATGCGTTGCATTCCATCAGGTCTCTTCTTTCTACATCCACCAATGTTACTCCTCACGAACGATTCTTCGGGTTCCAGCGTTGCTCCACTCATGGGACGTCCCTACCATCATGGTTGGCAGCTCCTGGCTCCGTGCTGCTCCGAAGATTCGTCCGATCCTCCAAGAGTGATCCCCTCGTTGACGAGGTGGAACTAACGGATGTCAATCCTACATACGCGTACGTGCGGTACCCTGATGGCTGGGAGTCCACAGTTTCACTTCGGGATCTGGTCCCCTGCCCAACCGGTCCCATGGACCCAATCGATAGAGAGATCCGTATTAACAACGCCGCTACTCCGCGCTCCTCCGAGGATGACGCCCTACCCGGGACATCAAGGGATCTGCCAGCTACTCCGTTGGATCAACCCGGGGAACAGAGCGCTCCCCGCGGGATGGCCACCCGAAGCCAGGACGCCAGTCAATCACCGGCTACTGAGCAGGATGAAGCCAGCTCTGCGCCCTTGGGGACCCGCACCCGGAGCCACGATCTCCCCAGTCCCCCTCAGGTCGATCAAGGCGACACGGACTCTGCCAGCCCGCTGGTATGAACCAAGCGACCCAGGGACCAAAACACGGTCCGAGGAGACATGCCTTCCGGCCTCCAATGGAAATCCAAATGACTGCGTCTATTCTTAATCCGGCTAATTCAGTAGAAGGAAGCCGCCAGACTTCCAATCTTTCAGGCGGGAAGAATGACGTGAATCTTGTATGAAGTAATACGGGGCGGCCTGCTGGTGGCGCTGTCCAGGGAGAGTATACTCAGGCATAGGCCCAGCTTGCTTAGGACATTCCTCAACAGGAACTAGTGAAGGACACAACTAGATCTCCATGTTGGAAAACAGTTGATTAAAGCTTTGTTTAACGCTTAGACCAAGTGCCTAGTAGTTTTCTTACGTCAGTCCCTTTAAGGAAACCGGCTGATGATGCGTCATCAAATTAAGTCATCAGATCCACTTCCTTCAATTGGCCGGCAAACGTGCTGGGTGGGCTTAACAAGCCCAATCAGGAGAAAATAATTTTGGACAGTGGGCTGGAGCCGGCAGTGATGCTTTGACCCGCCACCGACATCGCCCGCCACGGACCCGCTGAGGTTGGTAAAATCCAGCCCGTTACAATTATGTTTTATTCCATATGTCTTCTGAAAGCACAATTCAGAAATTAAACTTTAGTTCCCAAGTTTGGCTGCTGCAATTTTCCTTTGACTAGTTTGTATTGTTTTCAATAATAATCTGATAAATAAATAAACAGTACAAATATATCTGCAATTTCTAGCCGTGGAAAATGGTAACAATTTAAAAAAGAAGAGGCCCACGTCAGGCCATTGGAATACTAAACTCGAGGAGTACATACTTCAAGTTCCCTCCCCGTTCCCCCTCCCCACTGCCCCCCATTTCACACTAAAAATATATTTGTGTTTATAATATGGCAATACAAAGTTACTGTAAGGAAACTGCAAAATAGAAGGGCCTGGATTGCAACTAATAAAACACACACAACCTTCAGCTCTTGTGGTGGGTCATTCTCTTGGCACAGACTAATGTAAGCACCACATGGGACCCCAAGGGCTGGTATCTTAAAATAGCAATGGTTCTACAAATATATTTTTGGGAATACCATACCCCATCCTCTGTAAAAATAAATGGCCTAGAGTCACAAAAAAGTAATACGACACAGAACACAATTGAGGGACTCATTCAGTTCAACAGCATGGATTCTGTACATTAATGTGAAGCAATTAAATCTCTTTATACACTGTCTATTCCAAATTAATATTGAAGCACATAGCTCTGCTAGAGCTAATTTACATCTGATTGTAAGTGCATTTATCTGTATACTTATCTCTGAATACTTTTTTTTTGTTGCCTTTTTTCTCCACTCCCCTGCTTTTGATGTTGCTGCAGTTCTGTTCCACTGGAACCTGACACAGGCTGGTGGTATCTCACCCAAGGGTTTGTCCTTCATATGTTACTCTAATATCGCAGCCAAGCCTGTTTTCATCCAGTGCCTCTGTTTCTAACAGAGTTACTGGGCTGAAATATGTAGCAGGAACCCAGGTCGATTTACCGCTCCATAACCCACGGACACTGAGGCCAATTGTACCATTTCCCCAGCTGAGATATGCTGATAGAGTTAGATGAAGAGGAGTGGGAGGAAGCTCGTGTGGGGCACAAACGCCGACATAGACCAGTTGGGCTGAATGGCCTGCTTCTGTCTAACAGTTCAGTTTTATTCCATGACCAAAAATCAAACCTGGGACCTTCTGATCAGTATGACTCAACACCACGCCAGGCGGTGCTCTTATCCCACTAAGCCATCTGTTTATAATTTATATTATTCCAGTTTTTCACGTTATTTTTCTCTTGAAGAAAAAACGTTTCTAATTTACTGATGGGCAAGGGGAACCGTGTCAATTGTAATGACATCTTCCTGTGGTATCTGCCTGGTCTGCTTTCTGTGAAATGTGAGAATACAATGTTACTAATTAACTCTCAGTAATTAATACAAAGTAATTACATTTGGATAATTAGTTTAGAAAAAAATAGATGGGTATCTGAAGGAGCAGTGTGCCCCTATAATGTTCTGTAAAACTGATAATTTATGTTATTTATTTATTCCACCATTGGATGCCGTGCGTTCTGTTGCCGAGGCCCTAAGCTCTGGAATTCCCTCCTTAAACCTCTTCGCCGCTCTACCTCTCTTTCTTCCTTTAAGACGCTCCTTAAAACCTACCTCTTTCTGCCCTAATATCTCCTTATGTGGCTCGGTGTCAAATTTTGCTTGGTAACACTCCTGTGAAGTACCTTGGGACGTTTTACTACGGTAAAGGTGCTATATAAATGCTAGTTGTTGTTGTTAATGGGCAGGAGCTACCAATCAGAGTGAGTCATGAGGCAGTGCTGATATTTTCTAATGGCGTCAGCCAAAAGTGTTCCAGATGGTAATCCGGATAGTGTGGTAAGCACTGTGCACCATACCTACTAAAATGTAATACCCAATACGTCCACCTCAGAGCAAGAGGCTGAGTGAATCCAACTGGGATTTGAACCCACGGCTTAATTGGCCCCAGTCCAATGCTCCACCAGTTAAGTTACCGACCATTCACGTTATGTTAGGTAAGAATCAAAATGTTTCTCTGAAGTACTTTTGAAGTGCAGTCACTGTTGTAATGTAGGGAAATGCAACAGCCAATTTGCACCCAGCAAGGCCCCACAAACAGCAATGAGATAATGACCAGATAATCAATTTTAGTGATGTTGGTTGAGGGATAAAGGTTAGTCAGCACACTGGCAAGAACTCCCCTGCTCTTCTTCGAATAGTGCCATAGGATCTTTTACGAAGACGAAATCCCGTCTTCATACTGAGGGAAACCTCCTATCTTGTGTGGCACTACCACTGTGCTAAATGGGTTAGATTCAGAACAGATATACCAGCTCAAAACTGGGCATCCATAAGGATCTGTGGGCCATCAGCAGCAGCAGAATTGTATTCTACCATAATCTGTAACCTCATAGCCTGGCATATCCCTTACTCTACCATTTCCACCAAGCCAGGGGACCAACCCTAGTCAATGAAGTGTGTAGAGAGCATGCCAGGAGCAACACCTGGTGAAGCTACAACACAGGACTACATGCAAGCTAAACAGCAGAAGCAGCATGCTAAAGACAGCTACAGAATCCCACAACTAACGGATCCGATCAAAGCTCTGCAGTCCTGCCACATCCAGTTGTGAATAGTGGTGGACAATTAAACAACTAACGAGAGGAGGAGGCTCCATGAACATCCCCATCCTCAATGATGGTGGAGCCCAGCATCTAAGTGCAAAAGACAAGGCTGAAATGTTCGCAGCCATCTTCAGCCAGAAGTGCCGAGTGGATGATCCATCTCAGCCTCCTCTTGAGGTCCCCACCATCACAGATGCCAGTCTTCAGCCATGTGATATCAAGAAACGGCTGAGCGCACTGGATACAGCAAAGGCTACGGGCCTCAACAATATCCCAGCTGTAGTGCTGAAGACTTGTGCTCCAGAACGAGCCACATCTCTAGCCAAGCTGTTCCAGTACAGCTACAACACTGGCATCTACCCGACAAAGTGGAACATTGCCCAGGTATGTCCTGTCCACAAAAAGCAGGACAAATCCAATCTGGCCAATTACCGCCCCATCAGCCTACTCTCAATCTTGAGCAAAGTGATGGAAGGTGTCATCGACAGTGTTATCAAGCGGCACTTACTCACCAATAACCTGCTCACCGATGGTCAATTTTACTTCCGCCAGGACCACTCAGCTCCAGACCTCACTACAGCCTTAGTCCAAGCATGGACAAAAGAGCTGAATTTTAGAGGTGAGGCCCTTGACATCAAGGCAGCATTTGACCAAGTGTGGCACCAAGGAGCCCGAGTAAAACTGAAGTCAATGGGGATCAGCGGGAAAACTCTCCCCTAGCTGGAGTCATAACTAGCACAAAGGAAGATGCTTGTGGTTGTTGGAGGCCAATCATCTTAGCCCCAGGATTTTGCTGCAGGAGTTCCACAGGACAGTGTCCTAGAGGCCCAACCATCTTCAGCTGTTTCATCAATGACTTTCCCTTCATCATAAGGTCAGAAGTGGGGATGTTCACTGATGATTGCACGATGTTCAGTTCCATTCATAATTCCTTAGATAATGAAGCAATCCATGCATGCATGCTGCAAGACCTGGACAACATCCAGGCTTGGGCTGGTAAGTGGCAAGTAACATTCGCACCACACAAGTGCCAGACAATGACCATCTCCAACAAGAGAGAATCTAACCACCTCCCCTTGACACTCAATGGCATTACTGTCGTCGAATCCCCCACCATCAACATCCTGGGGGGGAGTCACCATTGACCTGAAACTTAACTGAACCAGCCACAAGAGCAGGTCAGAAGCTGGGTATTCTGCGGCAAGTGACTCACCTCCTGACTCCCCAAAGCCTTTCCACCACCTACAAGGCACATGTCAGGAGTGTGATGGAAACCTCTCCAGTTGCCTGGATGAGTGCAGCTCCAGCAACACTCAAGACGCTCAATACCATCCAGGACCAAGCATCCCAATTGATTGGCACCCCATCCACCACCTTAAACATTCACTCCCTCCACCACCGGTGCAACATGGCTCCAGTGTGTACCATCTACAAGATGCACTGCAGCAACTCACCAAGGCACCTCCGAAACCGCGAACTCTACCACCTAGAAGGACAAGGGCAGCAGGTGCATGGGAAACACAACCACCTCCAAGTCACACACCATCTTGGAAATATATCGCTGTTCCTTCAATGTCGCTGGGTCAAAAACCTGGAACTCCCTACCTAACAGCACTGTGGGAGTACCTTCACTAAATGGACTGCAGCGGTTCAAGAAGGCAGCTCACCGCCACCTTCTCAAGAGCAATAAATGCTGGCCTTGCCAACGACACCCACATTCTGTGAATGAATAAATAACAAAGTCATGCCCTCTGCCTCCACAAGAAAATGTATTTTTTCCCCCTAATTTGCCCCATCATTCCTTTTAACTATCCTTTAACTTTTTATATGTTTATAATAGAATTTTGGGTTCCATTTTATGCTACTCGCTAATCTTTTCTCATTATCTCTCTTTATCCTTTTTTTAATTTCCCCCTGTACTGTCAGCCTAGATTTTGTGCTCAAGTCTCTGGAGTGAGAGCCCACAACCTTCTGACTTAGAGGCAAGAGTGCTACCACTGAGCCACAGCTAACACTATTATATGTATGCTAGTCTTATAAAACTGCAAAAGCAACAGTTATATATTCACCACCAGAGACTGTGGCGCCAAAAATCCATGGGGAGGCATAGTTGCAAGCTCTGAGATGCACCTGCCTGGAACCTCAGCTATTGGCCCCACCAAAGTTCAGGGGGCGGGGGAGGTCCCTTCATTTTAATGAGATTGGTGAGCAAGGTACTACTTGCCTGCCAAAGAGGCTGAAAAGTCTGGCGGAAGAGTGGCCAAGCAGGTTGGAGGCTGCTGGGTACCCCTTCCCTGAAATATCTCTGTTAGCCTCAGCTTTTATTAATAATTCAGGTTCTCTTAAGGGTCCTGGCCAAGCGAGTGACAAATCAGCCAGGTGCCAACCCTGCAGGAGGGTGGAGAGATGATCTGCTCCCAGGCTTCTGGCAAGGCCAATCTTCAATCATCCACCAGCAGGTGTGCTGCAATAATCCAGAGCTGACTCACTCGGATTCTCCCTTGGCGAATAGCTGTGCTTTCACTCAGCTCCTCTCCCTGTTGCCATTGATCAGAATGGGAACTCATTCTGTGGGTCTGAGTCCATGTTTTAATGCTCCATAGCTTCACTCTGGAGCCACTGAACCACACAGGGTTATGGGCATTTTTTTTAAGAAGAAGAAAGATTTTGATGGTTCGTTGTTACATATGAAGCATTTGACAGTGAGGATTTTCAGAGGTTCAAAGAAGCAGAAGAAACTGCCAATGGTTTTTACCTTGCATTTCATCTGCTCAACACCCAATTTCAAAAGGAAGTTAGATTTTGATAGTAGAAATTCACAGAATTTGATGATGATGGTTTCGGTATTTTCAAACAAATTGTCAGAATCAAACCCTCCGAATGCGCCTGAAAAATCCATCTGAAAATGTGTGTTGGCGTGAGGAAGCACTCGGCTTGACCTGATCGGCTGGATGGTTTGAATTGGCATCAATTGAAATTTAGAGCAGGAAGTGCTTACCTAAATGGCCCAAACAATCAGCTTTCACTTCAACCTCTGAAGAGCAGCCTTTAACACACCTGTGTAACATTTCCATTCCTCACACTTCCATCACCTCTTGAGTGAGACTGCTCATTTTGTGCCCACCGATATTGAATTATGGGCTGTTTTGCCTGGTGAACGCGCCCAGTGGGAACTAGATTGAGATTGCCCAAACTCATTTAACTTCTCTACCTTACAGCCCTAAAACAAAGGAGATTTAGATCTCATCAGTTTGAATTGAATTCCAACTCCAGATTTCAGAGGTGAAAAGGCAATATTATAACCAATCACACCCTCAACCCCCAAATTACCAGAGCCACTGATTTATGATGATTGAATAAGTCAAATCCTGTTTTTATTACATGGGATTTTGGGTCTCACCAGCACTTTCCCTATTTTTGTCCATTTAGTATTCGGACCATGACTGTAACTGAATAAGTTACAATCTGCTTCTCTTGTTCTTCAAATCTATCCATTTCTTCATGCAAACTTAAGTCTTGCCTTACTGCAAAACTGTAAGCCTTGTCCATAATACATATCCAGAACAGCATTAAAAAAAACATAGTGTTTTCTCTTCCACTGAACACACAGGAGCGCAGAACTACTATACCGTACATTATATTCTTACAAGCAAAATAGTGCTTCAATTATTTTCACCAGGAGAAAAGGAAAGTCTACACAAGTTTTCAGCTAAGAAATACCTAATGAAAAAAATGGGTTCAAAGAATTCAACTAGAAATGTTTGAATTTCTCCATCAATATCTAAAATATAAGAATAATTTTAAATTGTTTACCCTTTTTAAAAACACTGTTAATTAAAGGAGATGAGATGCCTGGCAAGTCTCCGTCTTATGTATACGGAGGAGCGAGCCTTTGGCTGTGTGGTAGCATTCTGAGTCAGAAGGTGCGGGGTTGGAACCCTGCTCCACACAGTCCCGGCTTGTGGAGACCGGAGCTCCGGCTCGGAGTTCTGGATTATCATCCAGCGGGATAATTGCATCAGGTAGATGTGTGTGTGTGCCCCTGTCGCCCACCCCATATGGGTTGTGGGAATCCATAAAACCCTCCTGCCATATATATCCTATTAGCTGGTGTAAAGAGCCTGTCAGACTGTTAATCAGCCTGTGAATCCTTTCACTACTTCACACTGTCCTCCGAGGGAAGTGTGTGAAACTATGAAAACAACATTTACACAGAGATGAGGATGCAGTGGACGTGACATCAGCGCGGCGATCGTTACCTTAGTTTCAATGAAAGCTGACATTAGAAGGTGGAAGCCGCACTTCTGCAGAAAATGTAACAACTGCTGCAGAACAAACCTAATCCAGCGAACGTGGTTGTGTAGCAAGAGGATTTTTAGACCAGGCTGTTCCAGGATGTGAGCCTGCCTGAAAACTCCCCAATAAAGAGTCTCTTTCTACCCCCCACCACATCTTTTAAATAGCCTTTCATGGTCCTGCAAATATCTCTCTAAATCTACCTTCTAACTCAGAGATAAGAGTGCTACCACTGAGCAAAGGCTGGCACCTTAATAAAGAGTCATAATTACACCACATGAAATTATTTGTACAGATGTCACATGAAAGAAAAGTTTTTAAAACATTACTTACGCCGATAAAATGGAAATAAAGTATCACCAAGGACGCAGCAGGGTGCTCTGCTAATGCTAAGAGATGGATGTAACATGGATATTCTGAAACAACTGTTGAAAACAATCAAAGTCATCAAGACCATGACGCATTGGTATTATGTACTCAGCACCAACATATCAGATAACAACGATAATGCATTATTCTGAGACCTAAGATGTTTACTTCAGTGTGGCTCCTTGAAGACAACTAATCCAAAGAAAGGGGGGAAAACATTGTTAACCACTGACATAATTTACTCGTTACATAGCCATTATTGGAACGATTACTGCACCCATAGAGTTTAAAGAGTGTCGATTACTGTCCCTGTGTTTGAGAAAAGGCACTATAAACCAGAGTACAGGGAACACCATGTTAATGTCCCGGCATAGCCATGTGCTGATGTACAAATCCCTGATTGGCAAAAGGAGTTAGTGATTGTGTAAGTAAAAGTGCTGTAAATAGGATCATTTATTACCCACAGCAACTGATCGAAATATCACCAAGAGTCCAGAACCAGGAAAAAAGCACAATGTTTAGTTGGTTATTTTTCTCTTTTTGCTGTGAATGAAAATTGTTGAAAGCTGTCATCAGGCTCGGGGACAAAGTCTGCTATTCCTTGAGTGGCCAGATTAAGGAAAAGAAATAAAGACTTGCATTTATATGGCGCCTTTCACAATTACCCAAATTTGCACACAGCAAGGTCCCACAAACAGCAATGCGATAAATGACCAGATATTCTGTTGTAGTGATGTTAGGATAAATATTGCCCAGATACCGTGGAGGACTCCTCTGTTCTTCTTCGACATAGTGTCATAGGATCTTTTATGTCCACCTGAGAGGGGCCTTGGTTTAACATCTCATCTGAAAGACAGCACCTCCGACAGTGCAGCACTCCCTCAGTACTGCACTGGAGTGTCGGTCTAGATTTGTGCTCAAGTTTTTGGAGTAGAACTTGAACCCACAACCTTCTAACTCAGAGATAGGAGTGCTACCACTGAGCCACGGCTGACACCTTAATAAAGAGTCAACTCATTTGCTATTTTTTGCACCAACGCTGCCAACAGCAGCAGCAACTTGCACACATGTTTCACACGTGTAGAAAGATGTCTCAGGAGATTGTACACTAATGAGAAATTGATACCAAATGTGCAGGAAGGAGAGAGAAATAGAGAGGTCAGGATGGGGAAGTGAAGGGAGGATCAAAAATAAAGTTTTTGACTGCAGGGAGATATATGGCAAGGCAGGAGAACTGGGTACAGAATGCCAGAGGTACACGCCAGAGATTTGAGCATATAATCTAGGCTGATGCTTCAGTGCAGTGCAGAGGGAGTGCTGTAGTGTCAGAGGTGCTATCTTTTGGACGAGGTCCCTTCTGTTCAGATGGACATTAAAAATGTCATGGCACTATTTGGAAAATGAGTAATGGTATTCTCTGTGTCCTTTCCAACATTTATCTCTCAACCAATCTTGCGATGTACAAATTGGCTGCTGCATTTCCTTACATTACATCAAGAGAGCAGAGAGAGAGAGCCTGAGGGCTCAGTGTGAGCAACCAACAGAGAAAAGTGGAGAACCGGTGGCAGAGTCAGTGAGAGCGAGCCAGAAAGTCAACGGGGAGCACCGAGGGAGTCAGCGTGGCGCACCGAGGGAGTCAGCGTGGCGCACCGAGGGAGTCAGCGTGGCGCACCGAGGGAGTCAGCGTGGCGCACCGAGGGAGTCAGCGTGGCGCACCGAGGGAGTCAGCGTGGAGCACCGAGGGAGTCAGCGTGGAGCACCGAGGGAGTCAGCGTGGAGCACCGAGGGAGTCAGCGTGGAGCACCGAGGGAGTCAGCGTGGAGCACCGAGGGAGTCAGCGTGGAGCACCGAGGGAGTCAGCGTGGAGCACCGAGGGAGTCAGCGTGGAGCACCGAGGGAGTCAGCGTGGAGCACCGAGGGAGTCAGCGTGGAGCACCGAGGGAGTCAGCGTGGAGCACCGAGGGAGTCAGCGTGGAGCACCGAGGGAGTCAGCGTGGAGCACCGACGGAGTCAGCGTGGAGCACCGACGGAGTCAGCGTGGAGCACCGAGGGAGTCAGCTTGGCACACCGAGGGAGTCAGCATGGCGCACCGAGGGAGTCAGCGTGGAGCACCAAGAGAGTCAGCGTGGAGCACCGAGAGAGTCAGCGTGGAGCACCGAGAGAGTCAGCTTGGCACACCGAGGGAGTCAGCGTGGCGCACCGAGGGAGACAGCGTGGAGCACCGAGGGAATCAGCGTGGAGCACCGAGGGAGTCAGCGTGGAGCACCGAGGGAGTCAATGCGGAGCACCGAGGGAGTCAATGCGGAGCACCGAGGGAGTCAGCGTGGCGCACTGAGGGAGTCAGCGTGGAGCACCGAGGGAGTCAGCATGGAGCACCAAGAGAGTCAGCGTGGAGCACCGAGAGAGTCAGCATGGAGCACCGAGAGAGTCAGCTTGGCACACCGAGGGAGTCAGCGTGGCGCACCGAGGGAGACAGCGTGGAGCACCGAGGGAATCAGCGTGGAGCACCGAGGGAGTCAGCGTGGAGCACCGAGGGAGTCAATGCGGAGCACCGAGGGAGTCAATGCGGAGCACCGAGGGAGTCAGCGTGGCGCACTGAGGGAGTCAGCGTGGAGCACCGAGGGAGACAGCATGGAGCACCGAGGGAATCAGCGTGGAGCACCGAGGGAGTCAGCGTGGAGCACCGAGGGAGTCAATGCGGAGCACCGAGGGAGTCAATGCGGAGCACCGAGGGAGTCAGCGTGGCGCACTGAGGGAGTCAGCGTGGAGCACCGAGGGAGACAGCATGGAGCAACGAGGGAGACAGCATGGAGCAACGAGGGAGTCAGCGTGGAGCACCGAGGGAGTCAATGCGGAGCACCGAGGGAGTCAGCGTGGCGCACCGAGGGAGTCAGCGTGGAGCACCGAGGGAGTCAGCGTGGAGCACCGAGGGAGTCAGCGTGGCGCACCGAGGGAGTCAGCATGGAGCACCAAGAGAGTCAGCGTGGAGCACCGAGAGAGTCAGCATGGAGCACCGAGAGAGTCAGCTTGGCACACCGAGGGAGTCAGCGTGGCGCACCGAGGGAGACAGCGTGGAGCACCGAGGGAATCAGCGTGGAGCACCGAGGGAGTCAGCGTGGAGCACCGAGGGAGTCAATGCGGAGCACCGAGGGAGTCAATGCGGAGCACCGAGGGAGTCAGCGTGGCGCACTGAGGGAGTCAGCGTGGAGCACCGAGGGAGACAGCATGGAGCACCGAGGGAATCAGCGTGGAGCACCGAGGGAGTCAGCGTGGAGCACCGAGGGAGTCAATGCGGAGCACCGAGGGAGTCAATGCGGAGCACCGAGGGAGTCAGCGTGGCGCACTGAGGGAGTCAGCGTGGAGCACCGAGGGAGACAGCATGGAGCAACGAGGGAGACAGCATGGAGCAACGAGGGAGTCAGCGTGGAGCACCGAGGGAGTCAATGCGGAGCACCGAGGGAGTCAGCGTGGCGCACCGAGGGAGTCAGCGTGGAGCACCGAGGGAGTCAGCGTGGAGCACCGAGGGAGTCAGCGTGGAGCACCGAGAGAGTCAGCTTGGCACACCGAGGGAGTCAGCGTGGAGCACCGAGAGAGTCAGCTTGGCACACCGAGGGAGTCAGCGTGGAGCACCGAGAGAGTCAGCGTGGAGCACCGAGAGAGTCAGCTTGGCACACCGAGGGAGTCAGCGTGGAGCACCGAGAGAGTCAGCTTGGCACACCGAGGGAGTCAGCGTGGAGCACCGAGAGAGTCAGCTTGGCACACCGAGGGAGTCAGCGTGGAGCATCGAGGGAGTCAGCGTGGAGCACCAAAGGAGTCACCGCGCAGCACCGAGGGAGGAGCCAGCATAAGGGAGGGGGGAGGAATTTCTGGATATTTTTATCCAGAACACAGTCAGACCCCAGAGGAAAGCACAGGTTTAGGAAGGGGAGGGTGTGACTGTCAGGGAGCCAGATAGCAGGGCCTTAGGAGAGGTTGAGAAGGAGGTCCCGCAGACACTGGTCCTTGTCTAACAGGTACGATGTACTCGCTACCTGTGAGGACAGGGAGAAGGATTGCATGGAGGAGAGCCACAATGCGGACCAAGGCACCATGGCTCAGGAGGCTGTCCAAGCGGGGGAGGGGAAGACCAGAATAGAAATGTGGTAGTGATAGGGGATTCTATAATTAGGGGGATAGATAGTGTACTCTGCAGCCATGAACGAGAGTCCCGAAGGGTGTGTTGCCTACCCGTTGCCAAGGTAAGGGATATCTCGAGGCGGCTGGAGAGGAATTTGTAAAGGGAGTGGGAAAATCCAGTTGTCGTGGTCCATGTCGGAACAAATGACATAGGTAGGAACAGGGAGGAGGTACTGCTGAGGGAGTACCAGGAGTTAGGAGCTAAGTAAAAAAGCAGGACCTTGACAGTAATAATCTCTGGATTATTGCCTGAGCCATGTGAAAATTGGCATAGACACAGACAAATTAGGAAAGTTAGCTCATGGCTAAAGGGCTGGTGTGGGAAAGAGGGATTCCTCTTCGTGGGGCACTGACACCAGTACTGGGACAGGAAGGAGCTGTACCGATGGGATGGGCTCCACCTGAACCGGGATGGGACCCGTGTCCCAGCGGAAAGAGTAAATAGGGCAAAGGCTTTAAACTATTAAGCGGCCGCGGGGGGGGGGGGGGGGCAGGCGGGGGGCAGTGGGGGGCGGTTGGAAGGTGGAAGAGATCTACAAGAAATGAAACAAGCCTAAATATAAACTAAACAGGAAAGGAGAGCATCATACAGACTGAACTAAGGCAGGACATAAATGGCCAGGGAATAAATAGAGTTATAAAACAGGAGTGTAAAATGATGGTTAAAAATAAAGCGAGGAACTGTCTGTATCGCAATGCACACAGTGGGGTAAGTAAGTGGGGTCCCACAAGGATCAGTGCTGGGACCAATGTTGTTCACAATTTATATTAACAATTTAGACTTTGGAATCAAAAACACAATTTTTAAATTTGAGGATGACACCAAATTGGGGGGGATAGTCCATACTGAGGAGGACTGCAACAAATTACAAGAAGACATTAATAAACTTGCAGAATGGGCATATAATTGGCAAATGAATTTCAATAGAGATAAATGTGAGGTATTACATTTTGGTAAGAAAAATAAGGAGGTTATGTATTACTTGGAAAGTAAGAATCTAAATGGGGTAGAAGAGCAAATGGCTCTCAGAGTACAAATACACAGATCACTAAAAGTAGCAACGCAGGTTAATAAGGCCATAAAAAAGCAAACCAAGTACTAGGGTTTATTTCTAGAGGGATAGAATCGAAAAGCAGAGAAGTTATGCTAAACTTGTATCGAACGCTGGTTAGAACACACTTGGAGTACTGTGTACAGTTCTGGTTGCCATATTGTAAAAAGGATATGGAGGCACTCGAGAGGGTGCAAAAAAGATTTACACAGATGATACTAGAACTACGAGGTTATACCTATCAGGAAAGCTAGAGGAGTATAGAAAGTGCAGGGGCAAAATTAAAAAGGAAATTAGGAAAGCAAAGAGAGGGCATGAAAAAATATTGGCAAGTAACATCAAGGAAAACCCAAAGATGTTTTATAAATACATAAAGAGCAAGAGGATAACTAACGAAAGCGTAGGGCCTATTAGAGACCAAAAAGGTAACCTTTGTGTGGAGGCAGAAGACGTGGGTATGGTTCTTACTGAATACTTTGCGTCTGTCTTCACAAAAGAGAGGAACGCTGCAGACATTGTAGTTGAGGAGGAGTGTGAAATATTAGCTGAGATAAACATAGTGAGAAAGAAAGTATTAAGGGGTTTAGCATCTTTGAAAGTAGATAAATCACCAGGTCCGGATGAAATGTATCCCAGGCTGTTAAGAGAAGCAAGGGAGGAAATAGCGGAGGCTCTAACCATCATTTTCCAATCCTCTCTCGCTACAGGTGTTGTACCAGAGGACTGGAGGACTGCTAACATTGTACCATTGTTTAAAAAGGGAGAAAGGGATAGACCGATTACAGGCCAGTCAGCCTAACCTCGGTGGTGGGCAAAATATTGGAAAAATTTCTGAGGGACAGTATTAATCATCATTTAGAAAGGTGCAGATTACTCAAAGACAGTCAGCATGGATTTGTTAAGGGAAGGTCATGTCTGATTAACATCCCATAAAAACGAATTAAAAATGAGGTGCAGGCTGCTTTCAACTAGTCCAAGATTCCAAGGCAGCAGAGCTTCAGTGGAAGCTGTGACATTGGCTAGCCTCTCACGATATCAGGCCCCCTGCTGATGTGTGCAACCAATGAACAGTGTAGGCAACGCTGGCTGCACGCAGCAATCACATAAAACGTACCCGTACCGTGATCCCCGCTCCTGTTTTTGGGGGTTATCCAATTTAACCCCCTTGAACTCTTACATACAGGTGATAGACTTAAATTGCGTGCCTATATATGCCGAGAATTGAACTCTCACCCTACCACCTTGTCAGCTTAGAAGACTTGCTTTTTAAGCAATTTGGAACTCTTCCAAGATTTCTTCAGAACCTGCCCATACTTTTCTACTTCTCAACCTTCTGATTTGCATGTGAAAGACCTAAGGGTGGATTACACCTGGGAAATGTTTAGATTCCAGGCACAGTGAAGAGGAAAAACAGGTGGAAACCCATTACATCTGGTCTCCGCCCCTACTGTTGTGTTTCAGGTTTTTCTGGGGCTTCCCAAAGTTGCATCACTGGACCTTGACCTGAAATAGATGCAGGCTCCATGTTGGAACGGTAACAAGGTGGGAAGGGACGTTTCCAGCTTCCCGCCTCACTTCCCTCATTGGCTGACCATTGGCTGCCCCATTGGAAGGGCACGTAAAGAAAAATGGCAATAGGGCTTTCACTGGGGGTCCCTTCAGACCAAAGGGTCTGTGGGTAGCTCAGGGCGGCCCTAAGATTAATATCTGAGCCAGGTAATTGTACAGTTTTAAGTTTCCACCATTTCCCCCCAACCGCAAGAAGGCCCCGATGTGGACAGCCAGGGGCATAGTTGTAGGTCTCTCAGGCCAAAATCTGTGCTCCTCTTTCCTGCCCTGCCTTCCAGCACGAAGCCCAGCCAGGAGCTGTGCCGGGATTGCACCCGGACCAGGGAATTAACATGGGATGGAAAGCTTGAGTGCACCGAACTTCTGACAGTCCCTGCACACTTCCAGTGCGCTGTCTCTGTCTGGCACCCAGCAGGGATCCCAGAGGAAATTTATCCTCCAATCTTTTGTACACTGCACTTCACAAAGCAAGGCTACCTTTCTCACCTATTTTGATGTCTGACCGATCAAGCTGATTCATTTTATTGCAAGGATTCACCTTGCACAAACACATGACAAGGACCTATAATGAACAATTATTAACTATGAAACAAGAAATAGGCTTGTTTACCAGTTGGTTACTCCTTTCACTTTCATGTCCTTTAAATAACAGCTAAAAAACACTCGATAAAAATAACATTCCCGGTCTTGGTTATCTTGACCACACAGCTTCACTTATATGTTATCTCTTGGTTTGTGGCCTTGATAACGTAGATCTGCCAACTCCTGCTGGAGCCAGCTGCTGGTTCTATGAGTCCTGAGTACTATCTGAATTTCCCAGAATCAGAGAATCGTACAGGAGGAGGCCGTTTGGACCATCATGCCTGTGCTGGCTCTTTCAAGTATATATTCAATTCTCTTTTGATAGTTACTATTGAATCTGCTTCCACCACCCTTTTAGGCAGTGCGTACCAGATCATAACAACTTGCTGTATAAAAAAAATTCCCCATATCTCCCCACTGGTTACTTTGCTAATTATCTTAAATGTGTGTCCTCTGGTTACTGACCCTGCTGCCAGTGGAAACAATTTCTCATATCTACTCGATCAAAACCCTTCATAATTTTGAACACCTCCATTAAATCTCCTCTGAACCTTCTCTGCTCTAAGGAGAACAATCCCAGCTTGTCTAGTCTTTCCACATAACTGAAGTCCCTCATCCCTGATACCATTCTAGTAAACCTCCTTTGCACCCTCTCCAAGACCTTGATATGCTTAGCATTAACTCTTTCTGTTCTCCCACAATGGAGCAGCGTGCTCAAACACCATTTTAGGGTTACTTTTCCTACGGGTCCTTCCCTCTCTTGCAAAGACAAGAAATTGATATTTTCCTTCTTTGCAAGACTCCAAAAACCATAGAACTTAGGGCTCACCTTCATTAGTCATATGTATAATATAAAAATATAATGAAAGTAGCTACAAAGTAGTAATAAAATATCAGATACAGAAAAAGGGTGAATAATACATGGCAAGTCTATGCCTGGAATACATAAGTTGAATAGTCTAGTTACTTTTGAAAGACATGAGTGAAATCACACAACATATAAAAGTATCAAATTAGCAGTTATATAATAAATCAATGGATTAATAAATGTGTGGATCAAGGTCCTTTTTAGAGAATGACATCTCTCTAAGACAGATTCAAGCCTGCCACTAAAGCTAAAGTTTATTCCTTTAATTGAAAACCTTGTGTTCCACTCCACATTATGGCTATCGGCTTCTTGACTTCAGCACACAGTGAATGACAGGATCAACAGTCTATCTCCTTAACCAATAAGGATAAAGAAAAAAACACAGAAACGACGGAGAAGGAAATAGGGTGAATTAGAGTCAAATTAGGTACAGAAAGAGAAATAAAGAGAGGAAAAGAAATATTGGATTCAGAGAGAGAGAGAAAAGAGGCAGAAAGGAAAAGTAAAAATTTTACATTCTAAATTTTAACAATCTCTAAGAACAATTTACCACTTGCAGGAATTAGACTTCATAGTTTCAGTTGCTCACTTTCTGGGCCAGAGAGGTTGAGTGGCATTGCAGGAATATAAAACTCATCTTTAAAAGGGTCTTCACGTCATTTAATACCAGCCCTAACTTTCTGCGGTGAGTTTATTCTTTTTAATTGCGCAAACGCAGCAATTTCTTGAAATTCGTGGGGGGGGGGGGGGGGCGGAGATTGAGGGCGAGCTGACGCTTTCACGAGGCTAACGGCGGAGCGACATTAATCGTTTAGCAATTTGTGGTGATTTGCAACTCACGGGGTTTCTCTTCCTCCCCACAAATTGTTGGACTAGTTACACACTAACAACAGCGTGCACATTAAACTCATCGTTTCTGGCTATGGTGACCTGTCCAGGAAACCGCAAATTTTGGCCCAATATTGCAGCACATTTGGAACCCCCCAAAGGAATACACACTTTGTACAGTGCGATTTAAATGCCAGCAGCAACCCAAAATAATGAAGGAACATTGTGTCAGGAGAAAATAACATAAGTATGCAGGACTTTCAGCTAAAAACAGCAAGGAGAGACATACATTAAGATGGAAATTCTACCCCAATTAAAGCATGAAGCAAAACGCAGCAAGAGGTAATGGAAAACATTAGAAAAAATGAAAATTTATGCAACAGAAACTACCATCTCCATTCAAGAAACCTTCTTAAGCAGGCCAAATCCTGGGACTTATCATGTGCCCAAATTCTATGCTGTGCAAGGAGTTTCACCTGAGATGTGAAATTCAGCGTGGGACTTTGGCACAGCCCTAGTTTTTGTGCCCAGATCGCCTGTTGGAAAATCGAGCACTCCGCAAATTGGTCTTGAATGGTTTGGCATCTGATTTTTTGGCTTTAGCCCACTGCCAACGAGGTCCCTGTATCACTAACAGGGCTTCATAAAATCAGGGCTATAGCTTTTTGAAAATAAATGAATAAAGTAGTCGTTACGTTCATCATTGATTTTTTAGACTAAACTTTTAATTCTCTTCAATGGGATATGAGGCTCCTTGAAATTGAGCTTGAATGTGTTTTTGATGTTTCGAGAATCTGTGATGCACACTTTCGCCTCTGTGGTTTAAAGTAAACAAGAATATTTGCAGCTTCTTATGAAGTGAATGGAATGCAAAGCCTTGTAATTATGTAACTGCACAATGGCCTCACCAGCACATTGTGTCAAGGATGTTCAAGGGAGGAGGAACAAACCTTTGCCCACACTGCAATCAAGATTATTATATATACTTGTTTAGCTGGTTTTTGTACAGCAGCTATGCCAATAGAATCTCATTCAGTGGTAACACTCATCTCTGAGTCAGAAGGCTGTGGGTTCAAATCCCACTCCAGAGACTTGAGCACAATACTTAGGCTGACAGTTCAGTGCAATACTGAGGGAGTGCTCCACTGTCGGAGGTGCTGTCTTTCGGATGAGATATTAAACCAAGGCCCGTCAGCCCTCTCAGGTGGACATAAAAGATCTCACGGCACTATTTTGAAGAAGAGCAGTGGAGTTCTGGCCAACATTTATCACCCAACCAACACCTAATACAAGTTCAAAAGCAAATACTGCAGATGATGGAAATCTGAAATAAAAACCGATAATGCTGGAAACAGTAGGAAACATGGCAGCCAGTTTGCACACAGCAAGGTCCCACAAACAGCAATGTGATAATGACCAGATAACTTGTATTAGGTATTAAAAACAGTAAATGCTGGAAAGATTCAGCAGGTCAGGCAGCATCTGTGGAGAGAGAAACAGAGTTAACATTTCAGGTTAATGACCTATCGTCAGAACTGCTTAACTCGTGTTTCCTACTTTACTACAGTGCCTACACTTCAAAAGTACTTAATTGGCTATGAAGCGCTTTGGGACATCCTGAGGTAGTGAATGGAAGTTCTTTGTTTCTTTCTTTAGTACTTTCATGGCAGGTGTGTGTATCCATGGGGAGGACTTGTGTCTATGAGGAGAAGCCGATTGTTTTAAAATGCTGTGTAGAGGCATGGTTGAACTGCTGCACCACTGATTCCACAAATTCAGGCAAAGTGATGGTAAGGCTGTTCACTTTACCTGCATCATGGCTCTTTACAACAACGTTGAAAATGGGCCGTGAAGTAGTAACTATGGTGACCTGTCTCGGATACTGTCCACACCGATGGCTCGTCATTTAGGCTGATATGGTATCATCAGATCAGGAAAATGGATTTAGCCGATGACACTGAGGTTGAATCATGAGAAAATTAAGCGGTAAACGTGGCACCTGTAAGAAGATCCGAGAGCCGTAATTCGAGCCATAGATCCTCGTGGGTGGCCGTCCGCCACACTGATGAGGAACCAATGATGAGACATGCATGCAGAGAGATATGTGTCCCTTTGAACATGGCACACTACAATGGGAAAGTAAAAATAACATTTAAAAAGAAGTCCTAGTGATGTTTTGTCCCTCTGTGTCTGTCCTGATTTTATGTTTTAAAGGGATAGATGTTTACCTTTTCCAATGAATTTATAAGGAGACACTCGGTTGCCCCAGTGTCACCGAACAAAAAAAACCAAACAAAAGTGCCCCACAACTAGTAAAGAACTTAAGCAAAAACAATACAAAGGAAACTTTTGAGCTCAAATAATAATGTTACTCGCATTCTCCACCACGCCCGCCAGTTCCTCCGGTGCCCACCGGCCGCGGAAAGTCTCAAGTGTACCGGCAGACACCACGTGCTCCCTCTCCAGGGCAAGGAGTAGATGTATGTGAGCCTGAAGATCACTTAATTGACTAAATTCAGGTATTTTTAAATATATTTGAAAAGGTCTGATTTGAGTCACTTTGGATTTTGAATCCAGTTTGCACCAATCCCTATTTTGAAAGACCTGCATTGATACATTGGCTGATTTTAATTCCCGGCGGGAGCGGAAGGGATCGGATGGGGAAATGGAGCCGCTCCATATTAACAATTCCCTAGCTCTGTTCCTGCTGTTTAGGGAGAGTTAAAATCACCCCTTATAGTCTTGTATCACTTCTCAGAAACATCTCAAAGTGCATCACATACAATAAGTGACTGTTGTTGAAGGTAAATGTGGGAACTGATTTGCACACAGCAAGATTCAACATCAGCCACTTGGATGAATCTGTTTTTGGTGGTGCCAGTTAAATAAGAACTCCCTGCTGTTCTCTGAATGTCCCCATAAACCACAAGAACAGGCAGATGGAGCCTTGGTTTAACACCTCATCTGAAGGATGGCACCTCACTTCCTCAGCACTGCACTGGAGTGTCAGCCTGGATATTATGCTCAAGTCCTGGAGTGGGATTTATTCGATGTTTATTAGTGTTTCCATCTGTCTCACAGCCATTTCCATGGTGATTTATAATCTTGGAAGTTGTGGCCTGCATTTCAAAATTTTACTGATAAAAAGCACACAAGGTAGGTGGGAATTGGGTTCGTACCTCGTGGTCACTGTGATTTCCTGGAACTTGTTTTGGTCATCTTAGGGGTTTGGAGAGGAATTTCCTACATTTTTATGCGTTGAATTGGCCAAGGTTTTTATAAAATCTGTTTTTTTGCCTCTCCTACCAGTGAGAGGGAACACTGGGAGTCACGATGCTTTATTGTGTCATGACTGTTTAGAACAGGCTGATCGACCAGCCGCTCTTTTGCTGTCTGTCGTTTCATATGCTTGTATTAAAATTCCAAGCCACTGCAAAGGGCAGTTAGAAGCGCAGAAGGTTGAGGAAGGAGAGTTACTCGATCTATGTCTACAAGGTGATGAAGGAGGTTCACCCCGACACCAGCATCTCCTCCAAGACTATGAGCATCGTGAACTCCTTTGTGAACGATATTTTCGAGCGCATCGTGGTTGAGGCTTCCTGCCTGGCCCATTGCAACAAGCGATCGACCATTGGCTCCCGGGAGATCCAGACCGCCTTGCACCTGTTGCTGCCCGGGATGTTGGCCAAGCAGGCCGTGTCAGAAGGGACAAAGACAGTGACTAAGTACACCAGCTCCAAGTAAAACTTCACAATTTATTGAAAAACACACCACCAGTACATTCAGCACCTTTTGATTCTTGCATCTTTCATTGTTGCACTGTGCCACGGGGTGGTAGGACAATAGAATTACATCCTTGGTTTCTCATTTAGAAGGGAAAACAGACTACATTCATCAATGATATTTTATAATTACAAATACAAAGAAGTCTTGTCATGTGCAATATATCTGGATGAAAAATAATAGCTTGTTGATTAGATTTCTTTATAACACTAACAGGAATGGATATACGAGTATCAATCAAGTGAGGATGATGCAGATTTCCTTGTACCAGATTTGAATAATGCAAAATTTAAACACATCTGTGACTTTTATATCAATTATTGCCAACTAAACATTATTTTCTGCAATGATTTTTGAAAGTGTGTAAGTTTTGAAAAGTTTTCTTGCACATTCAGACTCTAGGCTTCGATATTAATGCCCCCACAACGGGTGGGAGAGGGTCGGAAGGGTGGATTATAAAGTGAAATGCGCGGAACACAACCCCAACCTGACGCGCACGCACCCGTTGCCATTTTTACAATGGCGGATATCGGGGCGTCCAAGTGTCCTGTTGTGGGAAGGTGGGGCGCTTAATTCACATATTTAAATCAGCTCCCACAGTGAAATTGGGAGCCCGGTTTGAAGTTAACTGCTGCTGCACGGATTTCCCAGGGATTGGGAAACACGGCAGTGAAACGGAGGTGGGAGCTGTCGGCTCCCCAAGGTAAGTGGCTGTTTCAGCACTCCGTGTGGGCCAGGAAGAGCAGGAGTGCTCACCTCGGCTCCTCAAGGAAGGCTTCGGTCTCCCCCAGCTCCGATCGCAGGCTACCCCCCTCCTGATTGCAGGCCTCCCCTTCCACCCAGCCCTGATCTCCAGCCTTCCCCCAGCCCTCCTGATTGTCAACCTCCCACCCCACCGGCCCGAAGGCCTCTCCCCCCACCCTCCCCCCCCCAGCCCCGATTGCCAACCTTCCCTCCCCCCTCCCAATTGCTGGGGATTGTCCCTAAGAATCCCTGGCTGCGGCCTACTGCTGGTGGTGTTCCCTCCCGACCACCGATCAGGCTGTCCATATGGCCGGCTGCTGGACAGGAGACGGACCTACAAAATGTTAAAGAGGTCCTGCCGATCTTAACGGCAGGACCTCTGCACCCTGGCCTTGTCGGATTCTTCGGCTGTTTACGGCCTCCCCCGCACCCTCCCTGCCTCCCCGTAAATATCGGGGCCATTGTACTTGATGCAGCTTCACTGGTAACTACTGTAGGCAAATAAAATCCATCCCATCCTGATGGATATTTTACAGGAACTGTTGAGTGTGGGACTTGTGCTAAGTGACTGGAAGCAGGTGAATGCAATGCCAATTTATATAAAAGAATGGCAGGTAATTCAGAAAGTGTGAGATTGTCATTGGGAAAATAATAGAAAAGTATCCTGAAAGAGAGGCATCAGGAGAAATGTAGTAGGATAGGAATTAGTCAGCATGACCTTACAGGTGGTAGATCTTGCTTGGTAAAATTACTGGAATTCTTTGAGCATATAACTGCACCAGTTGACATGGGTAACTCCGTAGATTTGATATACCGAGACTTCAGCAAAACTTTTGACACAGTACCTGTACCACATAGGAGGTTACAAAGTAGAAAGGCACAAAAGAGGAGTGATGCTTTGAAGCGGATAACTAACTGGGTGCAGTTATTAAGGGAGCAGCATCAACGTGTTAAGAGCTGATTTGTGGAGTATTACAGGGATTGGTCCTGGGACCATTGTTGTTTTTCATCATTTGGAGGAAGACATTGTAATAAAACTCTCCAAGTTTGCTGATTATCCCAAATGGAGAGGGATTGTTGCTAGAAAGGAAGAAATTAACCAGTTGCCGGGGGGATCGGGATAAATTGGGGCATTGGGCCAAAATGTTGGCTATGTTGCTTCATATAGAAAGTCCTGAAGCTGAGGAAGGGAATTAAAAGGCAGGAGCACAGAATAAATGGAAACAATCCAGTGATGTGAAGAAAGAAATTTTCTGAATAGGCCGTATAGACAGTGGGTACGAAAAACTGATGCTCCTGAAGGGC
Source organism: Squalus acanthias (assembly GCA_030390025.1). Classification (NCBI taxonomy): domain Eukaryota; kingdom Metazoa; phylum Chordata; class Chondrichthyes; order Squaliformes; family Squalidae; genus Squalus; species Squalus acanthias. The sequence goes on from CM059430.1 coordinate 51,781,495, forward strand.
GTTATCGTATTATTTATAAACGGTGTCTGAATGCGCTTCAATAGTGTGACGTCACAGCCGCAGTAATTATATGCACATTTGTTTTGCATTTGTAGTAACTGTTAAAATATAGATTGCTAAAAAATGTTTGCGTCGCTACGCTGCGCAGCCTACATTTTCCGTTCTGGCTACTTTGCTGTGCTCCCACCCTGTGTGTCCCTGGATTCGGTTTAGAAAATATGGTAGGCCTATTCTAGTCTTACCTTGTTTCCTTGGCAATGAATGTCCCAATAATAGCTCTGATAACTTGCATGCCTATAGTGTTCCTCACACACAAAAATATGTCTCGAAGTGCCTTAAGCTCATTATTATGTCTGTCACTCCAGCATATGTAGAGAGGAGGAATCCAGTGTTCTTGACTAACTGTATAAAAAATGAATCTTAAAAGAGTTTAAAAATAGGTTTCTCCAGAGAAATTAGGATAAAAATTGCATATATATGAGTTGATCTCCTGTAATGTGCATATGGGGAGTAAAGAACAAATATAGTCTTAGCTTAAGCACACACATAATTCAGTCCCCATTTCAAAGTCAGAAGCGCTTATGTAATATTTGATTTCATATTATCTACACTATATTAAAAATCTTGATCATGGCAGAGGGTGTAATTACAATATGGTAAGTTTACACTGACAGTTTCCATTATAAACAATGGCAGAGGAAAATATTGATGGTGTCTGCAGACTATAGATATATAGGTAGATATTTTAAACAGAGCACCATCCTGCTATGAAGCTAATATGTATTGTACTATAAACTTTATTAAAAGGGACATATCATTTATTTCATAGAATCATAATTTAAATGTTACCACTTTAGAAACACCTAACCAATGTGCATTCATAATAATTCATACATAATTCTTAATTCATATAATTTAAATACATTTCCCAGAAATAGGTAGAATGTTGGGGAGGGTTAAAACTAGCTTGGCAGGGGGATGGAAACCTGAGTGTAGATTCAGAAGGGAGAGAAGCAAAGCTGAAAATGGAAGGCAGAAAATTAGTAAGTGAGTTTGGAAGTCAGAGGAAACAAAGGCTAGAAAATAGACACCAAAGGGGTTTGGCAGTGCTTAATGGTACCTACTTCAGTGCAAGGAGTCTAGTGATAAGGCAGATGAGCTGAGGGCACAGATAGACATGTGGAAGTATGATATCATAGCTATTACTGAAACATGGCTGAAAGAAGGGCAGGAATGGCAGCTCAACATTCCTGATTACAGGGTTTTCAGACAAGATAGAAAGGGAGATAAAAAAGGAGGAGGTTCGCAATATTGGTTAAAGAAACAATTACAGCTGTGAGGAGGGATGATATGTTAGAAGGATCATCAAATGAGGTCATATGATGATGAGGGTTGAAATGAAGATCAAAAAAAGGGCAATCACACTGCTGGGAGTGTAATATAGAGCGCCAAACAGTCAGAGGGAGATAGAAGAGCAAATATGTAGGCTAATTTCTGAGAAGTGCAAAAACAATAGTAGTAATAGTAGGGGATTTTAACTACCTTAATATTAACTGGGATAGAATCAGTGTAAAAGGGATAGGTGGCACAGAATTCTTAAAATGCATTCAGGAGAACTTTTTTAGCCAGTACGTAGCAAGCCCAACAAGAGAGGGGCCGGTTCTGGACTTAGTTTTAGGGAATGAAGCTGGGCAGGTGGAAGGGGTATCAATGAGAGCATTTTGGTGGTAGTGATCATAATTCAGTTAGATTTAGCATAGTTATGGAAAAGGACAAAGATAGACCAGGAGTAAAAGTTCTCAATGGGGTCAAGGCTAATTTTACTAAGTTGAGATGTGATTTAGCAAAAGTGGACTGGAAACAGCTACTTAAACATAAATCAGTGTCAGAGCAGTGGGAAGCATTCAAGGAGGAGAAACTGAGGGTTCAGAGCAAAGATATTCCCATAAAGAAAAAGGATGGGACTCCCAAATCTAGAGCCCCCTGGATGTCAAGGGGCATACATGGTAGGATAAGGCAAAAAAAGGAAGCTTATGTCAGATACCGAGAGCTAAAACACTGCAGAAAGCCGAGAGGAATACAGAAAGTGCAGAGGTGAAATTAAAAATGAAATTAAGAAAGCAAAGAGAGGGCATGAAAATATATTGGCAAGTAAAATCAAGGAAAACCCAAATATGTTTTATAAATACATAAAGAGCAAGAGGATAACTGAAGAAAGAGTAGGGCCTATTAGAGATCAAAAAGGTAACATGTGTGGAGGCAGAAGACATGGGTATGGTTCTTCATGACTACTTTGCGTCTGTTTTCACAAAAGAGAGGGACGATGCAGACATTGTAGTTAAGAAGGAGGAGTGTGAAATATTAGATGAGATAAACATAGTGAGACAGGAAATATTAAGGGGTTTAGCAATTTTGAAAGTAGATAAATCACCAGGCCCGGATGAAATGTATCCCAGGCTGTTAAGAGAAGCAATGGATGAAATAGTGGAGGCTCTGAACATTATTTTCCTATCCTCTCTGGCTACAGGTGTGGTGCCGGAGGACTGCTAACATTGAACCATTGTTTAAAAAGGGAGAAAGGGATAGACCGAGTAATTACAGGACAGTCAGCCTAACCTCGGCGCTGGGCAAATTATTAGAAACAATTCTGAGGAACATTATTAATCGTCATTTAGAAAGGCACAGATTAATCAAGGGCAGTCAGCATGGATTTGTTAAGGGAAGGTTGTGTCTGACTAACTTGATTGAATTTTTTGAAGAGATAACAAGGGGAGTCGATAAGGGTAGAGCATTTGATGTAGTCTACATGGATTTTAGCAAGGCTTTTGACAAGGTCCCACATGGCATACTGGTCAGAAAAGTAAAAGCCCATGGGATCCAAGGGAAAATAGCAAGTTGGATCCAAAATTGGCTCAGTGGCAGGAAGCAAAGGGTAATGGTTGACGGATGTTTTTATGCCTGGAAGGCTGTTTCCAGTGGGGTTCCGTAGGGCTCAGTACTAGGTCTCCTGCTTTTTGTGGTATATATCAATGATTTAGACCTCAATGTAGGGGGTGTGATTAAGAAGTTTGCAATTGATACAAAACTTGGCTGTTTGATTGATAGTGAGGAAGAAAGCTGTAGACTGCAGGAAGATATCAATGGCCTGGTCAGGTGGGCAGAAAAGTAGCAAACAGAATTCAATCCGGAGAAGTGTGTGAGGTAATGTATTTGGGGAGGGCTAACAAGGCAAGGGAATACACAATAAATGGTAGGATACTGAGAAACATAGAAACATAGAAAATAGGTACAGGAGTAGACCATTCGGTCCTTCGAGCCTGCACCGCCATTCAATGCGTTCATGGCTGAACATGCTACCTCAGTACCCCATTCCTGCTTTCTCGCCATACCCCTTGATCCCCCTAGTTGTGAGTGTTATATCTAACTCCCTTTTGAATATATTTAGCGAACTGGCCTCAACAACCTTCTGTGGAAGAGAATTCCATAGATTCACCACTCTCTGGGTGAAGAAGTTCCTCCTCAGCTCAGTCTTAAATGGCTTCCCCTTAATCCTTAGACTGTGACCCCTGGTTCTAGTTTTCCCTAACATTGGGACCATTCTGCCCGCATCTAATTTGTCTAAACCAGTCAGGATTTTAAATGTCTCTGTAAGATCCCCCCTCATTCTTCTGAACTCCAGAGGATACAAGTTCAGTTGACCCAATCTTTCTTGATATGTCAGTCCGGCCATCCCAGGAATCAATCTAGTGAACCTTCGCTGCACTCCCTCAATAGCAAGAATGTCCTTCCTTAAGTTAGGAGACCAAAATTGCGCACAATACTCCAGGTGTGGCCTCATCAAGGCCCTGTACAACTGCAGCATTACCTCCCTACTCCTGTACTCAAATCCCCTTACTATGAAGGCCATCATTCCGTTTGCTTTCTTGACTGCCTGCTGCACTTGCATTCCCACCTTCAGTGACTGATGTACCATGACGCCCAGGTCTCGTTGCACCTCCCCTTTCCCTAATCTGCCACCATTCAGGTAATAGTCCGCCTCTCTATTTTTACCACCAAAGTGGATAACCTCACATTTATCCACATTGTACTTCATCTGCCATACATTTGCCCATTCACCCAACCTGTCCAAGTCACTCTGTAGCCTCCTAGCATCCTCCTCGTTGTTCACACTGCCTCCCAATTTAGTGTCATCCGCAAATTTGGAGATATTACATTTAATCCCTTCGTCCAAATCATTAATATATAATGTAAACAGCTGGGGTCCCAGCACCGAACCCTGCGGTACCCCGCTGGTCACTGCCTGCCATTCTGAAAAGTACCCATTTACTCCTACTCTTTGTTTCCTGTGTGCCAACTAGTTCTCAATCCACGTCAACACATTACCCCCAATCCCATGTGCTTTAACTTTGCTCACCAATCTCTTGTGTGGGACCTTGTCGAAGGCCTTCTGAAAGTCCAAATACACCACATCTACTGGTTCCCCCCTGTCCACCCTATTGGAAACATCCTCAAAAAATTCCAGAAGATTTGTCAAGCATGATTTCCCTTTCACAAATCCATGCTGACTTGGACCTATCATGTCGCCACTTTCCAAATGGTCTGTTATGACATCTTTAATAATTGCTTCCATCATTTTACCCACGACCGATGTCAGGCTGACCGGTCTATAATTCCCTGCTTTCTCCCTCCCTCCTTTTTTAAAAAGAGGGGTTACATTGGCCACCCTCCACTCCATCGGAACTGATCCAGAGTCTAAGGAATGTTGGAAAATGATCGTCAATGCATCCACTATTTCCAAGGCCACCTCCTTAAGTACTCTGTGATGCAGACCATCAGGCCCTGGGGATTTTTCAGCCTTCAGTCCCATCAATTTCCCCAATACCTTTTCCCGACTAATAAGGATTTCCCTCAGCTCCTCCCTCTTACCAGATCCTCTGACCCCTTTTATTTCCGGCAGGTTGTGTGTGTCCTCCACAGTAAACACCGAACCAAAGTACTTGTTCAATTGATCTGCCATTTCCTTGTTCCCCATTACGACTTGCCCTGTTTCCGACTGCAGGGGACCTACGTTTGTTTTTACTAACCTCTTTCTTTTTACATATTTATAGAAGCTTTTGCAGTCCATTTTAATGTTCTCTGCAAGCTTCCTTTCATATTTTATTTTCCCTGCCCTAATCAAACCCTTCGTCCTCCTTTGCTGAGTTTTGAAGTTCTCCCAGTCCCCGGGTTTGCTGCTACTTCTGGCCAATTTGTATGCAACTTCCTTGGTTTTAATACTATCCCTGATTTCCCTTGTTAGCCATGGTTGAGCCACCTTCCCTTTTTTATTTTTACACCAGACCGGGATGTACAATTGTTGTAGTTCATCCATGCGATCTCTAAATGTCTGCCATTGCCCTTCCACTGATAGCCCCTTAAATATCACTTGCCAATTTAACCTCGCCAATTCACGCCTCATACCATCAAAGTTGCCCTTATTTAAGTTCTGGACCATGTGCATGTCTACAGATCCCTGAAGGAAGCAAGGCAGGTAGATAAGGTGGTTAAGAAGGATTACATAGGATATGCAGCACAGAAACAGGCCATTCGGCCCAACCAGTCCATGCCGGCATTTATGCTCCACTCGAGCCTCCCCCCATCTTTCCTCATCTAAATTTATCAGCATAACCCTCTATTCCCTTCTCCCTCATATGCTTGTCTAGCCTCCCCTTAAATGAATCTATACTTTTCGCTTCAACCACTCCCTGTGGTAGCGAGTTCCACATTCTCACCACTCTTTGGGTAAAGAAGTTTCTTCTGAATTCCCTATTGGATTTCTTGGTGACTATCTTATATTGATGGCCTCTAGTTATGCTCTTCCCTACAAGTGGAAACATTCTCTCTGTATCCACTCTATCAAAAGCTTTCATAATTTTAAAGACCTCTATTAGGTCACCCCTCAGCCTTCTTTTTTCAAGAGAAAGGAGACCCACCCAGCCTGTTCATCATTTTCTGATATGTATACTCTCGCATTTCTGGTATCATCCTTGTAAATCTTCTCTGTACCCTCTCCAGTGCGTCTATATCCTTTTTATAATTTGGCGACCAGAACGGTACGCAGTAGTCTAAGTGTGGTCTCACCAAGGTTCGATACAGGTTTAGCATAACTTCCCTACTTTTCAATTCTATACCTCTAGAAATAAACCCTAGTGCTTGGTTTGCATTTTTGATGGCCTTGCTAACCTGTGTCGCAACTTTTAGTGATTTGTGTATTTGTACTCGGAGATCCCTTTGTTCCTCATACAGGATACTTTCCTTTTTCGCCGGGCAGCAAATATATGAGATGGGAGGTTATGCTTGAACTGTATAAAACACTAGTTAGAGTACAGCATACAGTTGTGGTCACCACATTTCAGGAAAGATGTGATTGCACTGGAGAGGGTACAGAGGAGATTTACGACGATGTTGCCAGAATTGGAGAACTTCAGCTATGAGGAAAGATTGTATAGGCTGGGGTTGTGTTCTTTGGAACAGAGGTGACTAAGGGGAGGCTTAACTGAGGTGTATAAAATTATGAGGGGCCTAGATAGAGCAGATAGGAAGGACCTATTTCCCTTAGCAGAGAGGTCAATAACCAGGGGGCATAGATTTAAAGTAATTGGTACAAGGATTAGAGGGGAGCTGAGAACTTTTTTCACCGAGAGGGTGGTGGGGGTCTGGAACTCATTGCCTGAAAGGGTGGTAGAGGCAGAAACCCTCATCACATTTAAAAATGCTTGGATATGCACTTGAAGTGCCTCATTCTACAAGACTACGGACCAAGAGCTGGAAAGTGGAATTCGGCTGGATGGGTCGAATGGCCTTCTTCTGTGCCGTAAGTTTCTATGATTTTATATGAAAGTGTGTGCGCGCGCGCACTAAATGACTGATAACACCTCAAGCAGCGCCTGGCAGAGAACAGCAGTGCCCGGAACATTTCGACAGGCAGTAGAAGTGGAGGGAAGGATTTGTGTGTGAGACGAGAAGCGGCGTCGGAGAGGTGAGAGCCCGGGGCCGGGGTCTGGGGGTCGCTGTGTGTCAGGGGCCGGCTCTGGCTATCTTGGGTCAGTGTTGCTCGGGGTGTCCGGGGCCGGGGGGCCGTGTGTCCGGGGCTGGCTCTGGCTATCTTGGGTCAGTGTTGCTCGGGGGGCCGGGAGTCGCCGTGTGTCCGGGGCTGGCTCTGGCTATCTTGGGTCAGTGTTGCTCGGGGTGTTCGGGGCCGGCTTTGGCTCTATGGGGCCGGGTTGTTTGAATGTTGACTGAGCCCGAGCTCGGGGCCGGCTACTTTCCCCGGTCAATTTGCCTCCTGCGGCCGGGGCTGCCGCAGGGAGACAGTCCGCATCCGTCTCAAGCCCTTGGGTTCAATGTGAGGACGGGGTTTTCTGTCATTTATTTAGGGCGGTGCGAGTTAATCCCGTGGGTTTAATATTCGCCGCCAGACCGACTGTAAAATCTAGTGAGACCATCGACACCCAGCAGCAGATCAGCGGCCGTTAATATTCTCACTGCCTTGTATCCATCAGGAACCGTGACCTTCATTGCCCAGGGAAAAGGGATGGATTGGGGGGTGTGGGGGCTTGTCTTAATCCCTGAGACACTCTTCCGTCCCCGTCCAATGTGATAGAAAGACTTGCAGTGATATAGCGCCTTTCACGACCCCAGTACGTCCCAAAGCGCTTTACAGCCAATGAAGTACTTTTAAAGTGTCGTCACTGTTGTAATGTAGAAAACACGTCAGCCAATTTACACACAACTAGGTCCCACAAACAGCAATGAGAAAAATGACCTGATCATCTGTTTTTGGTGGTGGTTCAAGGATAAATATTGGCCAGGACACTGGAACTCCCCTGCTCTACTTTGAATAGCGGGAGTCTAGGACAAGGGGACCTAACCTTAAAATCAGAGCCAGGCCAGTCAGGAGAGCAGTGAGGAAACACTTCTTCATGCAAAGGCTGGTCGAAGTGTGGAACTCCCTCCCACAAAAAGCAGTAGATGCTAGCTCAACTGATAATTTTAAATCTGAGATTGATAGATTTTTGCTAGACAAGGGCGTAAAAGGATATGGAGTTAAAATACAGATCAGCCATGATTGCATTGAATGGCGGAACTAGCTTAAGGGTTTGAATGGCCAACTCCTGTTCCTATGTTCTGAGTGCCATGGTATCTTTTACATCCACATGAAAAGGCACATTGGACCTCCTCAGTACTGCACTGACGTGTCACCTGACATTGTGTGCTCAAATCTGGAGTGGGGCCTGAACCCAGGTTCTTCTAACTCAGAGGCAAGAGTGCTGCCACTGAGCCAAGTCTGACACCAGATAGGACAAGAGGATCCTGCAGTTTCCTTTTACATGGATCATGAAGGTAACACTTCATGATACAATATTCAGTGAAATCAAAATAATGAGAACATGAATCGTCAATCACAATGGGCACTGGATTGGTGCTCTTGCTGTAGATTTTTTTTAAGGGAGGAAAAATAGTAAACTATATCTTATGTTATTTTGTTAAATTTATATATATTCTGTCGGGAAAATTGGATGCATATTTTAAGCAGAAGACGTAGTCCAATGGGGAAAGAGCAGGGCAGTGGTATGAACTTTAAATTACTCTAACAAAGAGCAGACACAGACACAATGGGCTGAATGGCCTCATATGTTGTAAACCTCTTTGAAGCTGTAGTTTTTTTCATTGGTTTTAAGATGCCGTCCGGCTGCTGTATTTAGTTAATGTTGTTCCATGGTTCTTCAAAATAGCTGATGAGCTATTTGAAAAGTGAAGCAACACATTTCATAGGTTACTGATACGTACAGTTCTGTGCCCATAAGACAGTCGCTGTTCGGCAGTGACGGGTTCTGAGGGTACATTTGGGTGTATTATAATGAACAGCATCTTGTTATCTTAGGTTTTGTAATTTCTAGTGTGTGGCTAAGTAAATTGATAAAGGCTGTGTCACGTGGTAGTGGTTCTCTTCATGGGGGGCTGTTAGAACATAAAAACATGAACATAAAAAATAGGAGCAGGAGTGGACCATTTGGCCCCTCGAGCCTGCTCTGCCATTCAATAAGATCATGGCTGATCTTCTACCTCAACACCACTTTTTCCTGCACTATCCCCATATCCCTTGATTCCCTTAATATCCAAAAATCTATCGATCTCTGTCTTGAATGCACTCAATGACTGAGCCTCCATAGCCCTCTGGGGTAGAGAATTCCAAAGATTCACCACCCTCTGAGTGAAGAAATTTCTCCTCATCTCAGTCCTAAATGGCCGACACCTTATTCTGAGACTGTGACCCCTGGTTCCAGACACCCCAGCCAGGGGAAACATCCTCCCTGCATCTATCCTGTCAAGCCCTGTAAGAATTTTGTATGTTTCAATGAGATCACCCCTCATTCTTCTAAACTCTAGAGAATATAGGCCTAGTCTACTCAATCTCTCCTCATAGGACAATCCCCCCCTTCCAGGAATCAGTCTGGTGAACCTTCTTTGCACTCCCTCTAAGGCAAGTATATCCTTCCTTAGGTAAGGAGACCAAAACTGTACACAATACTCCAGGTGTGGTCTCACCAGGGCCCTATATACAGGAAACTCTTTGGTATCCGGCACCGACGGGACCGGGGTGGTGCTGGTTGAATAAAAATTCCGGATAACGGAGAGGTATATCTACCGAGGCTATTTTTAACAAACAAAAATAAAAAAATCAAGAAATGTGCAGTATACAGTATTTGGGTACTCACCTACAGAATGTTGTGTTAAATGGATGGTGGAAGATGCTTGATTAAGTACAGTACTGCCAGTTGAGGGTAATCCATAACTCTTTAATTACTTAACAGTAAAACAAAACTTATAAATGACTGTATACAGTACTGTAGTTGACTGTACACTTATTCCAAGTCAGCTGGTTCATCAGGAATATCCATGCTAGCTGGGTCATCAGGATCATGCATTTCCACAGATTCTTCAGGCACTTCTGCTGCTTCTACTCTTTTGGAAGCTTTCTTAAACATGTTGCAGATGTCGGTTTGCTTAGTGGACTCTTGCCTTTTCTGTAGAAACGTGGAATGCAGAATATGGAGTTGCATAACTTCTTGGGCAGAGTAGCAAGGCTGCCTTTCAGCAAATTGGAGGATTGAAGAAAATCCTTCTGCAGCTTTAGCCCAAGAAATCTTGTTCTCTTCAGAAATCTCATCCTCTTCACTTTCCATCTCACTTTCCTTTTCTTTCTTTGGATTCAAAACACTCTCAATTATTTCATCATCACTTAGCATATGCACAACACCAACTTCTCTATCTGCAGCAACCCACTGCTCGATATCACTTTCACTGAGGTGACGTAGAGGGTTTGCTGGGCCTACATTTTTCACCATGCCAGCCATTTCCATTATTGTACTCTTCTTGGGACGAACATTGAACCCATGAAATTCCTTCTCTGAAGAAGAACCTTCAGCAAACATTACAGAAGGCCACAATTTGCGCCAGGCTTGCATCAGAGTGTGACCTTTCACCAAGTTCCAGGAACATGCAACATTATAGATGGCATCTTTAATATTGTATTCCTTCTGAAATGCGTGAATATTGTCATCTTGGTTTATCAGTTTGCGTAGGAAGTCTTTCTTGTAATGACACTTCAGATTTTGGATAACGCCCTGGTCCATGGGTTGTATGAGAGAAGTTACATTTGGTGGCAAATAAATGGTGAAAATATTTCCCGAAACCAACTCGGATTCATGCGGATGGGCTCTACAATTATCAAGCAATAAAATGCATTTGCTATCTTCAGGTTTCCCTATTTTACGGAAATGTTCCCTCACAGATGGAACAAAAATATGATGGAACCAATAGGAGAAGAATTCCTTATCCATCCAAGCATTTTTTTGAGCTTTGTACTCAACAGGTAAGTGCCTCACATTTTTAAATGCACGGGGATTTTTATACTTCCCAATAACAAGAAGTTTAACCCGGTGTGATCCAGCAGCGTTCGCACATGTTAGCACGGTTACACGATCTTTATTTTTCTTGTAACCTGAAGCATTAGCCTCACTAGCCCCAGCAAGCGTTGATTCTGGCAAAAACCTCCAAAACAAGCCAGTTTCATCGGCATTATATATCTGTGCTGGCGACAAATCATGTTGCTGCACAATCCGATTGAAATAATCGCAGTATTCTTCTGCGGCGTCGTGATCAGCTGATTTCTTCTCCCTGGAAATATCGAGTCGTCGTATCCTGTGCCGTAACTTGAAGCACGTTAGCCATCCCTCGGAGAAAGCACACTTGTCAGTGAGCTCCATCCTTTCGTAGAAATCCTCCGCTTTCTCGATTAGCATGGGTCCGGAAATTGGAACACCCTCTGAACGCTTAAGAGAAAACCATTCATAAAGCACGGTATGCAGCTCTTCAAGCTTAGGCTTACGAAGCGTACGCCGTTTCTCTACACTCTTGCATGTCTCCGAGCTTGAATAAAACTTGAGCAGCTTATCCTTCTGCGATTTGATGTCGTAGATTGTTGACGAACCGATTTTGAATTCATTCATAATGTTGATACGCTTCTCTCCCCTTTCTAGTCGTTGGCATATCTCGATTTTCTGTTTTAAAGTTAAGACCACTCTCTTCCTTTTGCTTGGACCAGCTTTTGGGAATTCCATAATGCAAGATGGGGGAGATAATTCCCGATTAAAGATGGAGAGACACACAGAACAATGGTGGCTAGGAAGAGACTACCAGCAGCGCGGGAGACACACAGTAAAATGGCGGATCAGAAGAGACTACCGGCAGAGCGGGAGAATCAGACTCCTGTTATTGCGGTGTTCGGACTTCCGACAGCGCCAGGAAGCTGAGTAGTGGCACTTTGGAGAACTACCCCCACTGACTAACTCGGCGTTCGCGGGAGACTCGGACTCTGACTCGGAAACATTGCCGGTTATTTGAGAGGAGTTTTCGGAGTATGAATTTTGCCGGTTAATAGAGAATTCCGGATATTTAGGTGCCGTTTAAACGAGAGTTTCCTGTAATTGCAGTAAGATGTCTTTACTCTTATACTCAAATCCTCTTGTAATCAAGGCCAACATACCATTTGCTTTCCTAATTGCTTGCTGAACCTGCATGTTAACTTTCAGTGATTTGTGTACAAGGACACTCAGGTCCCTCTGAACACCAACATTTCCCAATCTCTCACCATTTAAAAAATACTCTGCTTTTCTATTTTTTTTTCCTACCAAAGTGGATAACTTCACATTTCTCCACATTATTTTCCATTTGCCATGTTCTTGCCCACTCACTTAGCTTGTCTATATCCCCTTGAAGCCTCTTTGCCTCCTCCTCACAACTTACATTCCCACCCAGCTTTGTATCATCAGCAAACTTGGATATATTACATTTAGTCCCCTCATCCAAATCATTGATATCGATTGTGAATAGATGAGGCCCAAGCACTGATTCTTGTGGTACCTAACTAGTTACAGCCTGCCAACCCAAAAATGACTTGTTTATTCCTACTCTCTGTTTTCTGTCTGTTAACCAATCCTCAATCCATGTTAGTATATTACCCCCAATCCCATGAGCCCTAATTTTGTTTAATAACCTCTTCTGTGGCACCTTATCGAATGCCTTCTGAAAATCCAAATACACCACATCCACTAGTTCTCCCTTATCTATTCTGCTAGTTACAACCTCAAAAAACTCAACAGATTCGTCAAACACGATTTCCCTTTCATAAATCCGTGTTGACTCTGCCTAATCATATTATTTTCTAAGTGTTCTGTTACCACGTCCTTAATAATAGATTGTAGCATTTTCCCTACTACTGATGTCAGGCTAATTGGTCTGTAGTTTCCCGTTTTCTCTCTCCCTCCTTTCTTAAATAGTGGGGTTACATTTGTTGTCTTCCAATCCACAGGAACCGTTCTCGAATCTATGGAATTTTGGAAGATGATAACCAATGCATCCAGTATCTCTATAGCCACCTCTTTCAAAACTCTAGGATGTAGGCCATCAGGTCCAGGGGATTTATTGGCTTTCAGTCCCATTAATTTCTCCAGGACTATGTTTTTAATGATACTAATTTCTTTCAGTTCCCCATTCTCGCTAGACCCTTGGTTCTCCACTAGGAAGGACAAAATTGAGACATCTAGGAAAAGAAATTCAGGAAATGAAAAAACAAAAATTAATCTAAATTGTGTCTCCTGATGCTGGAGCACCAGGATGTTTGGATACCTGCTCCTAGGCCTCTGCCTAAACCTCTAGCTGTCTTAGGCACTCCTGGGTGGCTGGGATTACTGGCCCATGATTCCCCCACCCTCCCCTAACAGTTGGTCATCTGAAATTAGAAGCTCCCGGTATTGGGAGTTGTGGCCACCAAACTGCTTCAAAGCCTTGCATATTGGAGTTCCACGGCACTGACAATCTTGTGTACAATCTGAGTAGCAATGGCATAAGTGTTGTTGAATTGTGTAATTAAATAGCCAAGAAGCGTGATGCTTGTATCAGGATTTAGCCCTTAATAACGACTTAAACGTCAACTCTCTTGCTCTCTCCACGGATGCTGCCTGGCCTGCTGAGTTTTTCCAGCGTTTTCTGTTGTTATTTCGGATTTCCAGCATCTGCAGTATTTTGCTATCGTAATAGTGGTGCATATGAATTCTAGTCTTTTGAGCCAGGCAAATGTGCAATGAGACAGACCATCGCCTCCTCCCATGGTGATGACTGCAAACTACAGTGGGATAAGAAAATTCAGAAAGTTATTTTTACCTGGCTAATAATTTCTAGACAAAATGATTGGTATTGTTTACTACTGTGATTATTGATGTATTGTGATGTTTATTGATTTTTGAAGGTTACAAGGTACAATGGATTTTTCTTAAAAGCATGCTTCAGTGAGGACTTCAGTTGGTTGCTGCAGTGTGTGTGTGTGTGTGTATATATGTATATGAGTTCAGTATAGAACGATCACTATCTCTAGAGCTGAGTGTGTAGTGACTAAAAGTTAGATTTAATTCATTCAAGAGTCACAGCCCAGCTTCTCAATGACTTTTGGGAAGTATTTTCAAGTGCTTCCTCTTACTGCAAGGGAGAAAATTGGATGGACCATCAGCTTGGGGTGATTTTTCTGTGCCCCCTAGTTGTAAGTTCTGGAGTGAGGCTTAATGGTAACAGCTCTCTTGCTTCTTTCCCCTTATCTAGACCTATACAATGCTGGGAATCCACATGTAGTAAATAGTAGAAAAATCATAAATTGTGGGGAACAAAAATACATTGGTTAAATTGCCTAAACATTTTCAGAAGTCTGAAGCTTCCCATGTCTGACTTGACTTGCATTAATTCAATTTGGTATGTGAGATAAAGGATGAGAACAATGTTGTCACGCAGATTTCAGTGACCGGTATTGGTACAGTTTTGGTACTCTGTCCATTTCAATTGCTGAGTTCTGTAATGAATCTTTCCCTTTTAAACATAGATTTTTGTCTGGAGAGAGCATTTTGAGTTTTATACTACAACACTGGGTGGAAATACTAATAGCTGCAGTTCTGTCACCGCCGGTGATGATGGAAGCAGTTTGAGGTAATGAATTAAGATAATCAAAAAGCATTAAAGACTATTGATGTCACTAATTTTACACTACAGTTTGGGCAGTTATATCACATAGTAATTTAGATTTTGTTTCTAATTGGGACAATTTCCTGATGTTAGATTTGAAGTACCACAGTGACAGCTTAACTTAAACATGGATATGTTTCCACCTAAGAATAATGTATAGAATAGGAATTTCTCTTTGCAAACTTTAGTCAGTATATTAACAGCACAGCTTGTCTTCTCTGTACAAAGCGATCCCTTATCTCTAGTGCAGTCAATGACTAATTTGTCATGTAGATTTAAACCTCTCCATGAAGAGAGCCTGTCCTAAAAGTGGCGTTAATCACAGGTCGTTGCGTGTCTGACATTCATCACCTGGTTAAAAATGTTACTACTTCAACATGTATGAATACAGCCGTTTGTGTAAAGTAGCAGTTATTACACTGAAAATTTGATCATCATTATTTATTTTCTGATACAATCCCTCCCAATCATTTCGAAAGGTATCCTCTTTTGATTTCTAATGGTTTGGTGATTGCTTGACCGAGGGGGTGACCCCCCTCCCCTAAGTGGCCGTTCGTCATGTGTGAGCCTGTAGAGTGAGTGCCGGTCTATTCGGGCAGGGGACAGGGGATCGCAGCTCAGCCCATTTCTGTTTTCGTGTTTCTTGAGTCAGAAGGTTGTGTGCTTTCGGATGAGACGTTAAATGAGACGTCTGCCCTCTCGGGTGGACGCAAAACACCCCACAATACTATTCGAAGAAAAGCAGGGGAGCTGTCCCGATGTCTTGGCCAAAATGTTTCTTTCAACCAACATTATTAAAGCAGATTATGCGGCCGTTTATCTCATTGCTATCTGTGGGACCTTGCTGTCTGCAAATTGTCCTATTGTATAAAAATTGTACTGCTGGGAGTAAGATCGGTCAGAGAGATCATAGATGAAGTAAAACGCCACTTGACATGGTACCATATTGTTTCCCTACATTGCTACAGTGACTGCTCTTCAGAAACGAATCATTGGCGATGAAGTGCTTTAGACCTTTTTTGATTGGCCTGTAGGGGTGATACTAAGTTGCCCCAGTGTCAGCAAACAGAAACATAAAATCAATATGGCAAGTGCCCATGTAGGCACCATTAATATAATAAATAAGCAATAGGTCAAAATAAATAAACATGCACAATAGAGCAAGAGAAAAACAAATCAACAATTAAATTATAATATTATTGCTGGTATCTAAAATGTACTCCACACGCTGCGCTGCCCACAGGTCGCGGAAGGCGTCAAGCGTACCGGTGGACACTACATGCTCCCTCTCCAAGGCCACCCAGGCACTGACAAGGCCACGGAAGAGAAGCCAAGAGCCAGAGCGACCCCTCCATGTGGACCTATAAATTGCCATTTTGGCAAGGTCTGAAGTGCGTTAGGATTTTTACGAATGCTTTGGAGATTGAGTTTCGCAGCTGTCCATTATTCTGTTTAAAAAAAAATGTAAATGATTATTTTATATATTTTACCTCTACCCATATATTTAATTTTGAACCCGTGCATTTTTAAAGCGGAGCATACACATGGTATGCCGATTAGAGGTAGATTTCTGGTATGTAGCAGTACTGTGGAGGGGGAATGGGGTTTATCTGCACTTGGGGAGAGTAACTTCTACGAGAAATGCCACAGTTGTTTCTGTAATGTGCACTGCTCTTGTGTAGATGTATCAATTGTGCGTTGTGCAGGAACGATTGTGATTTTAAACTGCTGTTTTCCACGGGGCTTGTAGTGTACTTCACCTATTCGAAGAGCTGATTCTTAAATTAATGACGAGGCAGTGAGTACAACGTTCTGAATATTAAAATATATTGTTCCATCGAATGTAGTTACTGGATGTTCTGTCCCCAGGGAATATGAAAATGGAAATTTCAAATGGTTTTTAAAACAGGCAAAGGAGTATGTTACCATTTCACGTTTAATAATACTTGGATCCAGTTCTGCACACAGCCTTTTTAGTTTAATGTAAAAATGATGTCTTATTGTAATCTCAGAGTGGGTTTAAGCCCCACCTCAGGACTTGAGCACGTAATCTTCAGTGCAGTACTGAGGAAGTGCTGCATTGTGGCAGGTTCCGTCTTTTGCTTGAGATACTGTCAAGGCACCATCTGTTCATGTGGCTGTTGAAGATCCCATAACATTATTCAAAGAAGAGCAAGGAGTTCTCCTGGTGTTCTGGGCAAATTCCTCCCTGAACCAACACCATTTAAAAAAGATTAACTGGTCATTTATCTCTTTCTTTTTGGTGGACCTGCTGTGTGCACTTGGTTTCCGAGTTTTCTTAAATAACAACAGTGACTCGCTTCAAAATAATTCATTGGGTATGAAGTACTTTGAGATGTGAAAAGGTACAGTATAAATGCAAGTTCTTTTACTTCTATCTTTTAAGAGCAGAGAAGGTTAAGGGGAGATTTAATAGAGATGTTCCAAATGATGAAGGATTTTGATAGAGTAAATAAGGAGAAATTGTTTCCACTGGCAGGAGGGTCGGTAACCAGAGGACACAGATTTAAGGCAATTGGCAAAAGAACCAGAGGCGAAAGGAAGAGAATTTTTTTACGCCGTGACTTATTATGGTCTGGAATGCACTGCTTGAAAGGGTGGTGGAAGCGGATTCAGTAATAACTTTCGAAAGGGAATTGGATAAGTACTTGAAGGGGAAGAATTTGCAGGGCTATGGGGAAAGAGCGGGGGAATGCGACTAATTGGATATCTCTTTCAAAGAGCCGGCACAGGCACGATGGGTTGAATGGCCTCCTTCTGTGTTGCAGCATTCTATGATCCTAACCTGCCCAGATATTTTACACACTCCCATTATGTTTGCTGGAATTTCATAATTGTTTGGGTGTTTTTTTAGTTTTCCCATTGCAATATAGAAGTGGAAATGTGTTTTCATATCTGTTGGAAAGTGTCAATCTTTGTATTAATGTTATATATATATATATATAAACGTGTCCTACTCATTGCTCTAGATACACAGCATTTTAGATGGAAGCAATATTGTTCAAGGGCATTTAAAACCTAAAAGCTAGCTAGGTGATAGTCCTGAGGGAATGATGAATCATCGGAAATGCTGCCTTTTGGATGAGATGCTGGTTATGGTAGTGAATGGCTGAGCCATGCAGACCATGCCGGTTTGAAGTTTCACCCTTGGTCTGTGCTGTCAGTGGACCTCAGCTGGGGCAACAGTCGTGAGTGCTACGATTTGCCTCGGTGCCCATTGGTTAGGATGGGGAAAATCGCCCAGGCTCCCTGATCCTGACCCCCAACCTGCTGAACTGTACATGTGCGGATACTGGATGAGGACAGGTTTGATTTAGTTGCTGTGCTAAATACCCTCCTGACACATCCTTTCAAGGCTCACACGTGAAGAATAGCCATTTGGGCAAAATAGCAGAGGTATCAGCTGGGGCAACAGTAGCAGTTCTGACGAAGGGTCATCGACCCGAAACATTAACTCTGTTTCTCTGCCTGACCTGCTGAGTGTTTCCAGCATATTTTGTTATTTCAGATTTCCAGCATCCGCAGTATTTTGCTATAAGATTTTCATGTCATTGCTTTCAATAAGAATTAAAAAATATTGATTCTTTATTTCAGCTGCCCAGCTGAATCTCTGGTCCCAGACAACAAAATTATTTGTATGAACAGATCTTGCCCTACATTATTTACACTATCGTGCAACAATCATCTCAGCGTCCACCATCCGCTGATAGATTATAGTAACAAGTGACTCACCTATTTAAACCTTACAGTAACACCACCATATCCTTCTCGATCAGTCCATCATCCACATTGGATACGCTGCAAGTTACGTCATTCTATTACTGCACAATACTTGCTGTAATTGCAGGGTGCCTCAGGTTTTTATGCTGCTAAAAATGAGTTGAAACTATATCGGGTTGGATGACGATATCACTGTGATAGTATAGAATTTGTAGTAATCTAGTTCATCCACCAGGTGGAGCTAGATTATTGGTCTTTTAATAAATCTTGCCACACTTTGCAACTTTTAAAAATGCTGATTACCACCAACCAAATTTATATGCAGTGATCTCTGTAGCCAAGAGGTGATGATGGTCAGTGAACTGATTTAAAAAAAAGATTCATTCATGGGATGTGGGCGTCGCTGGCAAGGCGAGCATTTATTGCCCATCCCTAGTTGCCCTTGAGAAGGTGGTGGTGAGCCGCCTTCTTGAACCGCTGCAGTCCGTGTGGTGAAAGTACTCCCACAGTGCTGTTAGGGAGGGAGTGCCAGGATTTTGTCCCAGCGACGATGAAGGATCGGCGATATACTTCCACGTCAGGATGGTGTGTGACTTGGATGGGAACTTGGAGGTGGTGGTGTTCCCATGCGCCTGCTGCCCTTGTCCTTCTAGGTGGTACAGGTCGCCGGTTTGGGAGGTGCTGCCGAAGCAGCCTTGGTGAGTTGCTGCAGTGCATCTTGTAGATGGTACACACTGCAGCCACGGTACGCTGGCGGTGGAGGGAGTGAATGTTTAAGGTGGTGGATGGGGTGCCAATCAAGCGGGCTGCTTTGTCCTGGATGGCGTCGAGCTTCTTGAGTGTTGTTGGAGCTGCACTCATCCAGGCAAGAGGAGAGTATTCCATCACACCCCTTACTTGTGCCTTGTAGATGGTGGAAAGGCTTTGGGGAGCCATTGCTTCTGTTTAACTTTTATTTCCATTATGGCACTGGCATTGAGCATTGTGGTCCTGTTGTGTTCTTTCACTTTATTTGGGTAGTCAATCAAATATAATTGAAAATCTCTAAATAAAATATCACTTTTGAGATGACTGTGTGCATTTGGAGGTCAAGAAGTGTTTAGTGTGGTGGGTTACTTACGACTATCCTTTCTTTTTGTGTGAGGCAATAAAACTGCTGGGGAATGAAACATTTTCCCACTGATGACAGAGAATAAGATGGGATTAAAGCTCATTAACTTGCTCAAGGAAGATTTTGATGGGGTGAAAAATTGTTTTGGAAGAAATCTTAATAGTCCATGCCATAATTCAGCTGTAACTGATCATTCTGTGATATAATTAAGAACAGAAAGAATGTTGGAAAAGACTCCACCTAGACCTTGCTTCACTGCATGTTCGACCTTGAACTCATTGATGCTGATTTTGAAAATGTAACTTTTTCGCCCCCAATCTTATGAAAGCCTAAAAAAAAGTTAAGAATTAAAAAAGATCATTTGATCTATTGAGCTTGTTCCTCCAGTACTCGGCTCACCCAGGCCAGCAACCAACTGCACTTTGAACTCCCGCCCAGGCTGTGACCTAACTGGATATCCACTTCCCTCCTTATCCCCACTTTCATCGTCTTATGTTGCAGACGCTCCCCATTCCCACCTTCCTAAGTACTGGTCTTTAAAGAGGTGAGGCAGGTATTGAGTATACACATGAACAAAGATATCTGAAAGCCACACAGACACGTTGGAGACATACAAAAGAGAAGAGAGCGGAGGAGAGAGTCGAAGAGTGCAACAGAGATGAGCGAGTCAGACAAACACCGCAGTGAGAGAGGGTTTGTGACAGCCATACAGATAGCGTGGAAGAGTGGACAGAGAAAGTGACACAAGAAGAATTAGTGTAGAAAAGAAGTGAGATGACAGTATAGAGAGAGGGATTTTTTTCTGTGGGCAATGCCAGTGGAGATAAACTAGAATATAATATACTCATCGACCTCCCATGGGCTTCCACATTGGCAAGTCAAGACCAAATGTATTTTTCAGATGCAGCAGGATTAGAGGTCTGGGAATAATTGGACCAGGACATGCAGACAGAATTCAGTCCCCAATTTAAAGTTATACATTCTGTCATTTTTAAATTTCCATTATAAATCCCTATGGTGACATTTATGGCGTAAATTAAAGGGCAGGTGCCGGGCGGCCATTTTTTTTGGGCCGCTTGCCAGCACCTGCCCCCTCTCGCCTCCTCAGGCGGGGTACTGGCCGCGATCGCTCAGCCCGGTACTCCTCTTGCGTGCCGGGCTCTTTTACCGGCTCCCCGGTGGGCCAGCAGGGCCCTGGTGCACGCTGCGCTAGACCCCTCCTTTAATCAGGGGAGGGAGGCCTGCAGTACCGTGGCGCTACGTGCCGACACACATGACGTTGCTGCACGTAGCGGCACGATATTGAATGGGAGCGCCCCAAGAGGGAGGGGGAGCGTTTCCAGTAGCGCCCCGCCTCCTGCTTGGGGTGCCACCATTCAATTTTGGGTACGCGGCACTAAAAGTAGCGCCCCAGCGATGTTATTGCCCCAAAGGGGGCGTGAGCCAATTTTCCCCCCAAGATTTTTAATATAGATTGTGTGTTACTCGATATAACATTCTTGTTAACTTGTTTGACATAGCTGTGCGATGGTAGATTTGCATGTGTATATAAATGCATTCTGTCTAGTGCACCTTTTTTCCAACACACTTTAGACGTCTAGCCTGTAGACGTGCACTTTGCTAGGTCAGGCTGCGACCTGATTGGCTCAAATTTCATATTTGACAAATCACAACTGAACAGGTAGGCAAAATATCCATCACGCACAAGGAAAGTGATTAGAGAAACTACTAAGAACCTAAGAAAACAAGTTAAGCATGTACAGGTAGCAAAATCTACCAATAAAGGAAAGGACAAAGGAAGCCAATCAAATTGCTTGTTATTTTTAAGGTGCAATCTTATCTTATGTTTTCCACTTTGAATCATAGAATCACAGAAAGTTCCAGCACGGAAGGAGGCCATTTCGGCCCATCGTGTCTGCGCCGGCCAACAAAGAGCTATCCAGCCTAATCCCACTTCCCAGCTCTAGGTCTGTAGCCCTGCAGGTTACAGCATCCCAAGTGCACATCCAAGTACTTTTTAAATGTGGTTAGGGTTTCTGCCTCTACCACCCTTTCAGGCAGTGAGTTCCAGACCCCCACAACCCTCTGGGTGAAGAAATTTCCCCTCAAATCCCCTCTAAACCTTCCACCAATTACTTTAAATCTGTGCCCCCTGGTTTTTGACCCCTCTGCTAAGGGAAATAGGTCCTTTCTATCCACTTTATCTGGGCCCCTCATAATTTTATACACCTCAATAAGGTCTCCCTTCAGCCTCCTCTGTTCCAAGGAAAACAGACCCAGCCTATCCAGTCTTTCCTCATAGCTAAGATTCTCTACTCCCGGCAACATCCTTGTAAATCTCCTCTGTCCCCTCTCTAGTGCAATCACATCTTTCCTGTAATGTGGTGACTAGAACTGCACGCAGTACTCTAGATGAGGCCTAACTAGTGTTTTATACAGTTGAAGCATAACCCCCCATGCTTTTGTATTCTGTGCCACGGCTAATAAAGGCAAGCATTCTGTATGCTTTCTTAACCACCTTATCTACCTGGCCTGCTACCTTCAGGGATCTGTGGACATGCAGTCCAAGGTCCCTTTGTTCCTCTACACTACTCAGTGTCCTACCATTTAATGTGTATTCCTTTCCTTGTTAGCCCTCCCCAAATGCATTACCTCACACGTCTCAGGATTGAATTCCATTTGCCACTGTTCTGCCCACCTGACCAATTTATTGATATCTTCCTGCAGTCTACAGCTTCTTCTTCAGTATCAACCACACAGCCGATTTTAGTATCATCTGCAAACTTCTTAAACATACCCCCTATATTCAAGTCTAGATCATTGATATATACCACAAAAAGCAAGGGACCTAGTACTGAGCCCTGCGGAACCCCAATGGAAACAGCCTTCCAGTCACAAAAACACCCATCAACCATTACCCTCTGCTTCCTGCCTCCGAGCCAGTTTTGAATCCAACTTGACACTTTGCCCTGGATCCCATGGGCTTTTAACTTCGTGACCAGTCTGCCATGTGGAAGCATATCAAAAGCCTTGCTAAAGTCCATATACACTACATCAAACGCACTACCCTCATCTACCCTCCTTGTTACCTCCTCAAAAAAAAAAGCTGAGGACTCTCTGCTGGAATTGAGGTTTGTGTGGAATCCTATGACAATTGAGATAGCTTTATATGTGGAATGGGCAAAAGTTTTGAAGTGTTCTCAAACAATGCCCCATTTGTTAGCCATGTATGGTCATTCAAGAGAAACCCAGTATTTTGGTGTTGACAAACTTCTTTGATCTCTGATCATCTTTGAAGAGAGGCTTTTAAAAATTCAATACACAGCATAAGTCAGTCAAAGCAGCAGAAATACTGTGAAGGTGGTGGTGGGGGTAAGTAACTTCTGCCCTGGATGTGTGAACCAGAGACGGAGAGAAATAATTTCTTTTTACATTGACGTAACATTCCCTGAAGTGGGCTTGTGGAATGTGTCTTTTTTTGTAACAGTGTGTGAACAGAAATTGTACTGATTGTATCAAGTAAATTTCATAATGCTCAGTGTTCTGTATATTTTCTCTACTTACCATAGTATTAATAAATACCAGAGAGAAGAGCTTGGAGCTGTTATCTCTGTGCCAGGATGAGAGTTCTCAATGCAGAGTTTTGTTTATAGATTTATTAGAGGAAATGATACTCGCAGAGAATGCACACAATAACACAAAGGCTACGGGAAACCTTGCGTTACAGTTGCTGAGCGCAGTAGCAGGGTGATCAGCAACGGGTCATCCTAACTTCACATTGGAGGTCTCACTATTCTCCTTCCATTGCATCATGTCCTGCACTCTGCGAACTTTACCTTTGGTTTACACTAACTACCATTAGCTCATCATTTCACAGATTTGAATCAGCTGATGAAAGTTCCATAATGGGTCTCTGGCCAGAATAAAAGCTGTCTTGTCTTTTTACATGTACAGAAAAGGTAAACATAGTAGTCAAACAGATAGATTTATCTAACGGAAGGTTAGAACTACACAAATTAAAAAAAAACTATCTTAATGACGATGTCAATTATCTCATGGTGTCAATTTTTGTCTGATTATGCTCCTGTGAAGTGCCTTGGGATGTTTTACTATGTTAAAGGTGCTATATATATATATATATATATATAGCAGCTTTCATGTAAGGTGATGTTTCATAAGGAAAACTGATGTCGTAATTAGGAGGGGTAATCAAAAGATTGGTTTTGGGAGGTGGAGAGAATTCCAATTTACAAAAAATGTACTGGCCCCTAATTGACCTGAACAATTTACAAACAGTTACAATTGCCGAGATTCCTAAAGAAAGTAGTCGAGCAGTGCCCATAATAGAGGCTTGGGTAGCAGCTAAACATCTCAGCCTTGCTCAAAACACCTGACTAGCTCTGAGCAATGGCACAGGGGATCCATTAGTACCTAGTAAAGATTGCATCTGGATACTGATGAAGTAGTCAACAGAAAATGGGACAATGTACTTTGCCCGCTAAAGCGTGCAAACAAAGGACATAGAAAATGATCAGACTGAAAGTTCTCAGTTTCTTTTGAGTATTACAAATATGTTTTTAAACTATATTTTGTAAGGTGAATACATTATTCTGAGTCCTGTCAGTAATCTGCTTGACAGCTGAATTCTCAGGTGTTTGTGTCTTGAGTGGTTGGGGAGGAGAAATGATTTTTTAAAGCACATTCCTGGGGAGGAGATTGCGGTGTCTGTTAAGGATTGAATGGTGCCTGCTGAAGAAGTCCTAGTAAAGCCTAAAGTGTGCTTTCATTTACAAACTACCACTGCACATTTTGAAGTTGCCCAGATATGCATGATACAGTCATGTAGATGAAGCTGTGATAATTTCCCAATGATTAAGGTCCCCTATCACAATGATGGTTTATTAGATTTTTAATATAAATGGCATTAGACAAGATATTGTGAATCCTGTGCTGTGCTTTTTATGGCACATTAGATGTGCGTTGCAATTCTCTAACTGTATTTACCATAAGCTCCTTACTCTTAATTTAAAATGACTACTGCCTTTGTTGACTAATTTGATCATCATATTGCTGTAATTCAGTTTCTCAACCGTTGTCGCGCAGTTTATTTGAGAAGAATACCTCTGAGCACCTCGAGTGGAGCTCGATAGCATTGGCTTTTCCCTTTTGTGAGGTAGAAATGTAGTTGTGTTTCATGAAATTAACTTTATATTTAGTTTGCCTGTGCAAATGTCACTGAATTACAAAATTGTTGGTTCAGTTTTCAATGTCATTACTGCACCAACTGGCATCAGGGAATTTGTGAAAGGAAGAGATGTTTTTCTGTATCCTGCATTTGGTGTGACTTCTCAAACAAGTATGTGATTATTACCGTTTTAATGACTGTTCTAAGTGTAAAATGTGTACATTGCTATAAATGAGGCATTTGGAGAATACAGGTTTCTATCACTTTGGTGAAGAGGGAAGTTATCACAGATTTGTTATTAACGTTGCTCAATATAAACTTGTTTTAACAACGGTATTCGGTTGTTGGAGACAAAGGAAATGCTTCTAGGCTGATTTGAAAACAGATAAGCTATAAAATTACCTTTTAAAAATCTGGGATGTTTAAGTATGCATGAAACAGATGAAATGCAGCCAAAAATACGCAAGAAGAAAAATGGATGGGGAACTCATTAATACAGGAGTAGTAGCAGATGATTGGAAAAGACAATGTTAAAAGGTCAAACATGATCTTGGAAATTATAAGCTATTAGTTTGACATCTGGTAAGAAAAATATTGGAGTTTATTATAAAAGAGACAGTTGAACATTTAATGAGAATGAAGGATCTCATTGCAAGCCCAAATGGGTTTGTTAAATACAGGTCACGGCAAGCTAATTTATTGAATTATTTCAGAATGTTAATAGAATGGCTGCGTAAGAGTGGATGTCTAGAATTTGAAGGCAATGGAGACTTGTAACTAAACTGAAAGTACTTGGGATCCAGGATGATTCTGTAACTAGCCTTAAACAATAAGAAACAAAGGGTAGAGGTTCTAATTGAAGAGCTGTAACCAGTGGAGTAGTCTGTGCTCCAGTTCCTGGAATATCTATTCTCAATGTTTCTCCTTGATGAATACATTAAAAGATGTCTAAGTTTGCAGATGACACTGAGTTGTGTGGGAGTGCAGGGTGCGTCAGGGAAAGGGATAAAATTCGGGAAACTCTGTAGAGACCTAGCAACTAGCCAGATGAATTGTAAATTGCATTTAATATTGAGACCTACGCTATTGACATTGGTAGTAATAAGGGCAGGTGTGCTTAAAAATGAAAGGTATATACCATTAACATGAGTCAAGTTAAAGATCTGGGTTTAGTAGATGACTGAATATTGGAATTATGTCACAGCATATAAATAAATATAAGGAATGTTTGACCCTATGTAAAGCTCTAGTGCCAATACCCTATCTAGAGGGGCTGGAAAGGATTTCAGAAAAGCCATCAAAATGGGTTATAGGCATTAGGCATTAAATGATAGACTCATGAAGAGTGGCCAACAAAGTTAAATCTCTTACTGCAAAAAGGTTAAGGAGATTAAGACTTTTTGTGAATTAACAAAGGAATCAATAAGCTGGATATAGACAGGTACCTTGTGCAACATTAGACTAGATCCAGTAGATGATTATAAACAGAAGGACCATTGAGCTCAATCTAGCATAATCCTGGGAGCAGTGATTTATGGAATATACCGCCCCCTGTCTTAGTAAATGGTGACTTCATTGAGGCATTCAAATTGGGTTGGATGAATTCCTGATTCAGCAAACAGCAGAAGGATATGACAGGAGGTGATAGAAATGGTCCGATCAGGTCCTGAAAAGGGATCTGGACTACTGAATGAGATGACTGGCTTTTTCTCATGTTATTAGAACTTCTTCTGTAAAGAGTGTTCAAAGTATTTTGAATTTAAATGCTGAACAAACCTAAAAGAGTGTTATCCTAGTAATGTTTTCCATTTATTTATTTAAACTCTAAAGGAAGAAATGTTTTCTAGATTTGCATACATTATGAATCAACCCTCTTTTCTCTTTGGACCAGAGGTCTTTATATATTTTATATTTTTATATATTACAAATATAAAGAAATTGTTGCAATTAAGTAGAAACAAGGTCTTTAGCAATTGCCCTTCACCTAAAATAACTCATTTAGATAACTTTTTTAAATTCAGTTGTTGTTGACGGTTAATGACAGTGGACATTGCTGCATTTTACTTTAAGGGCTAAAATTGTATGCTGGGATTTGATTAAAAAAGGAATAGTACTTGGCATTCATTTAAATTAATCAAAATTATGTATTCGGGCATTGGCAGCTACTTATTATCATATACAAGCCTTTAGAAATTTGATGTGACATTTAACAAGTGGAAACACTGAAAACCATCTGGAATAGCAGAGGCTAGGGTTGGATGGCATTTCAATTATGCAATATTTTTATTGCAAAGACGATTGTTGGTTTTTTGAGTGGAAGAGTGGGTAGGTATTTGCCAACAAACACTTCATTAGCTCTGTGAATGAAAAGTTGTTGTTAGACTGCACAGCAACTTGACTTGATTTCAAACTCGTGGCCAGAAATGGAGTGATTCTCCTGATGCTCAGCCCAAAGCAGTCATCCTCGCCATTTGCAGAGCATTTGATAAGGTATGGCTTGGTGGCATTATTGCAGAGCAGGACATTTGTTTTGTCACCGTTCTGGCCTTGCCCTTTGGCACCCCAGCGTGAATTTTAAAGGACTTTCTGTGCTCCCAGCAACAATCAGCATTTGCTTTGTTCGCCATCTGCCCTTGCTAATTGAAGTGCTGAGGAAAACATTTTTTTTTGTGTGAGTTCTTGGTCTCGTGGTCTGTCTGGGGCGGGAAAATCTAAAAGTGAATTCACCTGGGTTACTCTTACTTATCAACTAGCAGACAGTTCAGAGTGGCATTAATGGAGGCTTAGACACAGATCATCTGCCCGCTGCCTTCGGGGAACATGTGTGCATGAGATAATATACAAATATGGAGTAGGGAGGAGCGAGACAAGAGTGGCTGCAGATACTTTCCAACATTTGAGGGTTTTTTTGATTTTTTTAATTTAAGACTTTTCCTTTATGTTAATAACACAGAGGGACACCTGAATGGCCATGCGATCAGTAATGACAGTATGTGAGCATTAGATCACATCAGATAGTATATTTCACAAATGCTCGTGTTGGATGAGTTGAGCACCTAGTCAGAGGCTGGCAATCCTGTAGAGCGAGGGGCTGCAAAAAGATGAAAGTGACCAGGTCAGGCTTACAAGTGATTAGGCCCAGTGTGCTCCAAATGGGAGATAAAAGAAATAACTCTCGTCTCTGAGTGGCAAACAGCTTTAATTTATATAGTGCCCTTCATGACCCTGGGCATCCCAAAACCAATTTTGAAGTGTAGTCGTTGTTGTAATGTAGGGAAATGCAGCAGCCAATTTGTGCACAGCAAGGTTCCACAGACAGCAGTGAGATAAAGGACCAGGTGATCTGTTTTAGTGATGTTGATTGAGGAATAAACATTTTGCCGGGACATGTGAGAACTCCCCTGCTCTTCTTTGAATCGTGCCATGGGATCTTTTACATCTACCTGAGAGAGTAGACAAGGCCTCGGTTTAACATCTCATCTGAATGACGGCACCACCGACAGTGCAGCACTCCCTCAGTACTGCACTGAAGTGTCAGCCTGGATTACATGCGCAAGTCTCTGGAGTGGGGCTTGAACTAGAAATTGTTCATAAAGCTTCCAACCCATCATACCATCTGCAGCATATATTGAGGGAGGGAGGTTCCAGTGGTGCAGAGGCACAGGGATATGCTGTCTGCAGCACAGCGCAGAATCTGAATCTCGCTCACCCTTGGGTAGTTGCTGGTACCATTTGGTGTGGAGCCAAACATATTGCTCTCCCCAATTGCTGTGCTTTAATGTCACTTTATGTCTGTGACTCCTACCCCCAGTATCGTTCTCAAATGATTCATTCAAATAAGAATGGAGTAAAAAAGGCATTTGACAGACAAGAAAAAAGTTGGTTTGGTGATTTCAAATTTCTTGATGTTATGATGAGGCTTTTCAATGCATGAGTGAAGTTGAAGCCAGGAGATTGATAAGTGTGTTGTATTTGCATCTCCTAAAATCTGAAATTTGCCCAGTATAGCCTGTGTGGATATATAAAGCTATCTTAATTCTAATTTAAATCCATCAAAGTGATGTGGAATATGTAATGATCCTCGACCTTAATATCTATAACAAATTAAACATTGATAAAAGTAATTGGAATTTTTGTTTCTCTCCATTGAGACCCAAGTTTTAATTTTGCTTAAATGTCAGCTTGTACTACTTTAACATTCATTAAGCTTTTAAATTTGTTTCAACTTTCATTACAAATTTCCTTGGTGGTAATTTCTTCTGATAATAAAGCAATGTGTTTACATGTCAGTCTCCTGCTGTGCTCTTTTTTTTGTTTCCTTTTGGTACTGAAACATCTCTTCAGTGTGTGAGCTGCCTACAGTGAGTTGCTTTCTTTTCTTTCCATCCTCCCCCTTTTCCTCATCACCCCTACTGGGAAATCATTTTTCTTGGCATGTCCCTCTGACTGAGTGTTGTCACTCGGTTGCTTAGTGTATTGCTACCAATGCACTGTTGGAAAAATTGCACTTCAACCAATATACTTTAATTGTGACTGTTTTGCGTTACTGTTGGCCTAAGATTATACTGCACTACAGGATATCTGTTGTACTGCGGGCTATGAATCGCATTCTGCCCAGCAGGAGAGAATTCTGCCAATACGTGCTTGTGTGCATAAACCGAGCTCCACTCCCCAGCTAGTAAATTTTTAATGGTTTCAGAGCCAGGCCAGCAGTGTTTGCTTTCTCAAGATATTGAAGACGCTACAGCACATTTATAACAGTCGACTTTAGTACTTTTAGGACATCCTAAAGTGTTTCACAACCAACAAAGTATTTTTCAAGTGCAGTCACTGTTGTAATGTAGGAAAAGTGGCAGCTAATTTGCGCACAGCAAGCTCCCACAAACAGCATTGAGATAAGAACATAAGAAATAGGAGCAGGAGTAGGCCAATTGGCCCCTCGAGCCTGCTCCGCCATTCAATAAGATCATGGCTGATCTGATCCTAACCGCCAATCTACTATCACAGAACCATCTCCTGAACCTAACAGAATTGGACACACGAAATAGGAGCAGGATCAGGCTACACAGCCCCTGGGCCCACTACGCTACCCACAGGGCCATGACCGATCCGAACCTAGACTCATGGCCAAATTCCTGCCCGCTCCCCGTAACCCTTAATTCCCTTTACTTCTAGGAAACTGTCTATTTCTGTTTTAAATTTATGTAATGATGTAGCTTCTACAGCTTTTTGGGGCAGCATATTCCATGGACCTACCACCCTCTGAGTGAAGTAGTTCCTTCTCATCTCAGTTTTGAAAGAGCAGCCCCTTATTCTAAGACTATGCCCCCTAGTTCTAGTTTCACCCATCATCGGGAACATCCTCCCCGCATCCACCCGATCCAACCCCTTCACAATCTTATATGTTTCAATAAGATCGCCTCTCATTCTTCTGAACTCCAATGAGTAGAGTCCCAATCTACCCAACCTCTCCTCATATGTCCATCCCCTCATCCCCGGGATTAACCGAGTGAACCTTCTTTGTACTGACTCGAGAGCAAGTATGTCTTTTCTTAAGTATGGACACCAAAACTGTATGCAGTATTCCAGGTGCGGTCTCACCAATACCTTGTACAACTGAAGCAATACCTCCCTATTTTTATATTCTATCCCCTTAGCAATGAAAGCCAACATTCCATTGGCCTTCTTAATCACTTGCTGCACCTGCATACTAACCTTTTGAGTTTCGTGCACCAGGACCCCCAGATCCCTTTGTACTTCAGTACTTTCCAGTTTCTTGCCATTTAGATAATAACTTGCTCTACTATTTTTCCTGCCAAAGTGCATAAGCTCACACTTTCCAGTATTGTATTCCATCTGCCAAATCTCTGCCCACTTACTTAGCCTGTCTATGTCCCCTTGCAGATT
This sequence comes from Squalus acanthias, assembly GCA_030390025.1. NCBI lineage: Eukaryota > Metazoa > Chordata > Chondrichthyes > Squaliformes > Squalidae > Squalus > Squalus acanthias. Next base: position 51,812,049 of record CM059430.1, read on the forward strand.
TTTTATGTCCTCCTCACTCACTACTTTCCCTCCCATCTTAGTATCATCTGCAAACTTTGATATGTTACACTCGGTCCCCTCCTCCAAATCGTTAATATAGATTGTAAAGAGTTGGGGACCCAGCACTGACCCCTGCGGAACACCACTAGTTACTGATTGCCAGTCTGAGAATGAACCATTTATCCCAACTCTCTGCCTTCTGTTAGATAGCCAATCCTCTATCCATGCCAGAATATTACCCCCAATCCCGTGATTTTTTATCTTAAGCAATAATCTTTTGTGTGGCACCTTGTCAAATGCCTTTTGGAAGTCTAAATACACCATATCCACTGGTTCCCCTTTATCCACCCTGTGTGTTACTTCCTCAAAGAACTCCAGCAAATTTGTCAAACATGACTTCCCCTTCATAAAACCATGCTGACTTTGTCCTATTAAATTATGATTATCCAAATGTCCCGTTACTGTCTCCTTAATAATGGACTCCAAAATTTTACCTACCACAGATGTTAGGCTAACCGGTCTGTAGTTTCCAGCCTTCTGTCTACTGCCCTTTTTAAATAAGGGTGTTACATTAGCAGTTTTCCAGTCTGCCGGGATCTTTGCTGAGTCCAGGGAGTTTTGGAAAATGATTACCAATGCATTCACAATCCCTACCGCCACTTCCCTCAAGACCCTAGGATGTAAGCCATCAGGTCCAGGTGATTTATCCGCCTTGAGTCCCATTATTTTACCGAGTACCACTTCCTTCGTGATTTTGATCGTGTTTAGCTCCTCTCCCCCTATAGCCCCCTGTTTGTCCAGTGTTGGGATATTCTTAGTGTCCTCTACTGTGAAGACTGATACAAAATATTCATTCAGTGTATTTGCCATCTCCATATTTCCCACCATTAATTTCCCGGTCTCATCCTCTAAGGGACCAACATTTACTTTAGCCACCCTTTTTCTTTTTATATAACTATAAAAACTCTTTTATATTTTTTGCTAATTTACTTTCATAATCTATCTTCCCTTTCTTAATCAATCTTTTTGTTATTTTTTGCTGTCTTTTAAAGTTTTCCCAATCCTCTATCCTCCCACTAGATTTGGCTACCTTATAAGCCTTTGTTTTTAGTCGAATACTATCCTTAATTTCTTTACTTAGCCACGGATGACTGTCTTTTCTTTTACACCCTTTTCTTCTCAGTGGAATATATATTTTTTGGAAGTTGTAAAATAACTCCTTAAATGTACACCACTGATCATGTATCGTCTTACCCTTTAATCTATTTTCCCAATCCACTCTACCAAATTCTGCTCGCATACCTTCATAGTCTCCTTTATTCAAGCTTAGCACGCTTGTTTGAGATCCAACCTTCTCACCCTCTAATTGAATATGGAATTCAACCATGTTATGGTCACTCATTCCAAGAGGATCCTTTACTAGGACATTTTTAATTAATCCTGTCTCGTTACACAGGACCAGATCTAAGGTTGCTTGCCCCCTGGTCGGTTCAGTTACATACTGTTCACGAAACCCATCCCTAATACACTCAATGAATTCATCCTCAAGGCAGCCCTGCCCAATTTGATTTGTCCAATTAATATGATAGTTAAAATCCCCCATAATTATAGATGTTCCCTTATTACAAGCCTCAACTATTTCCTGATTGATACTCCGTCCAACAGAGTTGCAACTGTTCGGAGGCCTATAGACTACGCCCACTAGTGTTTTTTTCCCCTTATTATTCCTTATCTCCACCCAAACTGTTTCATTATCCTGATCTTTTGACCCAATATCATTTCTCTGTATTACAGTGATTCCTTCCTTTATTAACATAGCCACTCCACCTCCCCTTCCTTCCTGCCTGTCCTTCCTGATCGTTAAATAACCTGGTATGTTTAATTCCCAGGCATTGTCACCCTGCAGCCATGTTTCTGTAATGGCCACAAGATCATACCCATATGTAGTTATTTGTGCCATTAACTCGTCTATTTTGTTACGAATGCTACGTGCATTCAGCTAGAGAACTTTCAAATATGTTTTGTGACACTTAGTTCCTGCTTTTGCCCTTTTTATTACTTTACCTTTTACTCCATACCTTCTGCCCCTTCCTGACACACTCTGGTTTTTAATTTCCCCACTGCTACCTAAGTCTATGACCTTCTCTGTTGTCATTTTTATTATTTGCTCTCTAGGAACCTCCCCCCCACTAGTTAGTTTAAAGCCCTCTCTACAGCCCTAGTTATATGATCCGTTAGGACTCTAGTCCCAACACTGGCCAAGTGAAGCCCGTCCCAACGGAACAGCTCCCTCCTGCCCCAGTACTGGTGCCAGTGTCCCAGGAAGCAAAACCCATTTCTCCCACACCAGTCTTTGAGCCACTCATTTAACTCTCTAATTTTATTTGTCCTAGCCAAATTCGCTCGTGGCTCAGGTAATAATCCAGAGATTATTACCCTTGAGGTTCTGTTTTTTAATTTGACCCCTAGCTGCTCATACTCCTTTAACAGAACCGGCTTCCTTGTCCTATCTACGTCGTTTGTACCAACATGGACCACGACAACTGGATCCACCCCCTCCCACTGCAAGTTTCTTTCCAGCCCAGAGGAGATGTCCTTAACCCTGGCACCGGGCAGGCAACACAGCCTACGGGACTCTCGCTCTCAGCTGCAGAGAACTCTTATCTATCCCCCTAATAATACTATCCCCCACCACTACAACATTTCTATTTACTCCCCCCTCTTGAATGGCCCCCCGTTCCACGGTGCTGTGGCCAGGTTGCTCATCCTCCCTGCAGTTCCTGCTCCCGTCCCCACAGGGAGTAAGAACCTCGAACCTGTTGGACAAGAGCAAGGGCTGCGGCTCCTCCAACACTACCTCCTGGATCCCCGTACCTGCCTCACTCGTAGTCACACCGTCCTGTCCCTGACCATGGGCTACATCTGAATTAATTAACTTCATAGGTGTGACCACCTCCTGAAACACAAAGTCCAGGTACTTCTCCCCCTCCCTGATGTGTCGCAGTGTCTGAAGCTTAGACTCCAGCTCATCAACACGGAGCTGGAGTTCCTGTAGCAGCAGACACTTGTCACAGATGTGATCACCGTGAGCCTCAATGGGGTCCACCGGCTCCCACATCTCGCAACAGTAACACATCACCTGCTCCATTCTATGTAATTAATTAAATTTTTTATTGTTAGTTATGGACACTCTCTGCCCGATTTTAGCTGCTAGTATCCCCTCTAATTAATTGGATTTAAATTAAATCAATCCCTCTAAATTACACCAGTTAAATGGTTTACCAACAGTCACTCTGCACCAGAAAGGCCTTATTAACTACAACCCAGAGTTAAAGTTTGAAAAGAGCACCCTACACTCCACTCGCCCGAACTCACACTTACCCAAACTCAGCACTCTCTGCTGACTTGCACTCAGTGCTGGCTCGCACTAGTACTGGTCTTTTAAAGGACCAGATAATCTGTTTTTTAGTGATGAGGGATAAATTTTCCTATTCCTCAACACTGACCTGACTCAGTGGTAGAGGAATAAGGAAACAAACAATGGGAATATAACATAAATGGGAATAGTGTACAAGAAATGAGGCATCTGGTGGGTCTTGTAGGAAACCCTTTAATGCCATCAGCACAGTGTGCAGTGATGGTGAAAAAGATCTTGGGACGTATGGCTTGAAGGACAGAGCACAAGTTCAAAAAGTGATTGTTAGCTTGCATGAAGATTGGTCCACCCCGAAGTTCTGGGAACCGCATCATAGGGAGACCACTCTGAATTGTAGGAAGTACAAAGGAAGTTGATAAATGGGATTAGGCATTTGAGCAATGAGGAAAGACCAAAGATACTAGGGATATTTACAATGGAGGGAAAAAGGTATTTTTAAAGTGACATACTTGATGTATTTAAGTTGGAGAAGCATGAACTAGATCCAGAAGCAGTCTTCCAATATTAACACAAGCTCCAGGGTGAGGGGACATGGGTTCTATGTTAGCTGAGAAAATGTGAATGCACAGTTAAGATATAAAGTCTACACACGGAGAGTGATGTATGTATGGAGTAGGGTACCGGGGAGGCAGTAGAAGCAAGGCATGTTATAAATTTTAAGAGGGTAATGTCAGGCCGGTCTATTGAAGAGTATTGAAGTTAAGTCGGATAAGAAGGCCATGTGTAACCTTTGGGCTGCCCTGACTGAGGGAGATGGTCACTTTTGGTCCTGTACAGTGCTGCGTTCTTAAAGAAAGTGGGACCAGAGTGGGATGGAGGCACTGTTCTAGTACATCTAGTGATGTGTCATGGGTAAATGTGGTCCCCTAGATCTTGCTTGATTGCCTCACGGAGTTGGGGAGAATTTCCCAGAGTTGTTACTGGAATTGGCCTTTTTATTTTGCCATTTTGGTCCGATTGCATCGATAAGCTTGACAGTCTTTTCTTACCTTTTTATATGTTCAAATCTCTCACACCCTCAGTACTATATCCTCAATGTTACAATGCTCAAAGTACTCCCTCCAGACACAGCCCAAGTTTAAAAGGACGGAATCTATAATTGTACTACTGGTTTTTTTAAATTCTCATGCACATGTACAAATTTCACACACTCTGTTTTACTGAAATCCTAATTACAGCATTAGACTACTGAGTCCAAGTTAAGAATATAAACTCATGGCCTACACCTTAGTGACACTGTTGAATTCTATTATAATATGATAGAATTTTATGTTAAGTTTGAGAGTGATTTAGTTAAGTCCAAAACTAGGGTCCTAAACCTGAACAAAGCAAACTGCGTAGGTATGAGAGGCGAGTTGGCTAAGCTGGGTTGGGAAACTAGATTAAAAGATATGACACTAGAAAAGCAATGGCAAACATTTAAAGAAATAATTTATAATATGCAATGAATATACATTCCTTTAAGGAATAGAAACACCACGGGAAAAATGGTACAACCGTGGCTAACGAGAAATTAAAGATAGTATTAGATTAAAGGAAGAGGCTTATAATGTTGCTAAAAATAGTAAGCCTGAGGATTGGGAAGATTTTAGATTTCAGCAAAGAAATTGATAAAGAAAGGGAAAATAGAATATGAGAGTAAACTAGCGAAAGACATAAAAACAGACTAAAAGCTTCTATAAGTATGTACATAAGAACATAAGAAATAGGAGCAGGAGTAGGCCAATCGGCCCCTCGAGCCTGCTCCGCCATTCAATAAGATCATGGCTGATCTGATCCTAACCGCCAATCTACTATCTACTATCACAGAACCATCTCCTGCATCTAACAGAATTGCACACACGAAATAGGAGCAGAATCAGGCTACACGGTCCCTGGGCCCGCTCCACTACCCACAGGGCCATGACCGATCCGAACCTAGACTCATGTCCAAATTCCTGCCCGCTCCCCGTAACCCTTAATGCCCTTTACTTCTAGGAAACTGTCTATTTCTGTTTTAAATTTATTTAATGATGTAGTTTCTACAGCTTTTTGTGGCAGCATATTCCATGGACCTACCACCCTCTGAGTGAAGTAGTTCCTCCTCATCTCAGTTTTGAAAGAGCAGCCCCTTATTCTAAGACTATGTCCCCTAGTTCTAGTCTCACCCGTCATCGGGAACATCCTCCCCGCATCCACCCGATCCAACCCCTTCACAATCTTATATGTTTCAATAAGATCGCCTCTCATTCTTCTGAACTCCAATGAGTAGAGTCCCAATCTACACAACCTCTCCACATATGACCACCCCCTCATCCCCGGGATTAACCGAGTGAACCTTTTTTGCACTGCCTCGAGAGCAAGGATGTCTTTCCTTAAGTAAGGACACCAAAACTGTATGCAGTATTCCAGGTGCGGTCTCACCAATACCTTGTACAACTGAAGCAATACCTCCTTATTTTTATATTCTATCCCCCTAGCAATGAAAGCCAACATTCCATTTGCCTTCTTAATCACTTGCTGCACCTGCATACTAACCTTTTGAGTTTCGTGCACCAGGACCCCCAGATCCCTTTGCACTTCAGTACTCTCCAGTTTCTTGCCATTAAGATAATAAATTGCTCTAGGATTTTTCCTGCCGAAGTGCATCACCTCACACTTTCCAGTATTGTATTCCATCTGCCAAATTTCTGCCCACTTACTTAGCCTGTCTATGTCCCCTTGCAGGTTTTTTATGTCCTCCTCACTCACTACTTTCCCTCCCATCTTAGTATCATCTGCAAATTTTGATATGTTACACTCGGTCCCTTCCTCCAAATCGTTAATATAGATTGTAAAGAGTTGGGGACCCAGCACTGACCCCTGTGGAACACCACTAGTTACTGATTGCCAGTCTGAGAATGAACCATTTATCCCAACTCTTTGCTTTCTGTTAGATAGCCAATCCTCTATCCATGCCAGAATATTACCCCCAATCCCGTGATTTTTTACCTTAAGCAATAATCTTTTGTGTGGCACCTTGTCAAATGCCTTTTGGAAGTCTAAATACACTACGTCTACTGGTTCCCCTTTATCCACTCTATATGTTACTTCCTCAAAGAACTCCAGCAAATTTGTCAAACATGACTTCCCCTTCGTAAAACCATGCTGACTTTGTCCTATTAAATTATGATTATCCAAATGTCCTGTTACTGTTTCCTTAATAATGGACTCCAAAATTTTACCTACCACAGATGTTAGGCTAACCGGTCTATAGTTACCAGCCTTCTGTCTACTGCCCTTTTTAAATAAGGGTGTTACATTAGCAGTTTTCCAGTCTGCCGGGACCTTAGCGGAATCCAGGGAGTTTTGAAAAATTATTACCAATGCATCTACAATCCCTACCGCCACTTCCTTCAAGACTCTAGGATGTAAGCCATCAGGTCCAGGTGATTTATCCGCCTTGAGTCCCATTATTTGTAAAAAGGAAAAGATTAGCGAAAGTAAATGTGGGTCCCTTACAGGCTGAGACAGGAGAAATTATAATGGGGAATAAGGAAATGGCAGAGAAATTAAACAAGTTAAAAAACCTCCCAGAAATAGTGGAGAATCAAGAAATTAGTATTCGTAAAAAAATAGTACTGGAGAAATTAATGCGACTGAAAGCCAATAAATCCCCTGGACCTGATGGCCTACATCCTAGGGTTTTAAAAGAGGTGGCTATAGAGATCGTGGATGCATTGGTTGTCATCTTCCAAAATTCCATAGATTCTAGAAAGGTTCCTGTGAATTGGAAGGTAGCAAATGTAACCCCACTATTTAAGAAAGGAGGGAGAGAGAAAACTGGGAACTACAGTTAGCCTGACATCAGTAGTAGAGAATCTATTATTAAGGACGTGCTAACAGGGCACTTAGAAAATAATAGGATTGGGCAGAGTCAACACGGATTTATGAAAGGGAAATCATGTTTGATGAATCAGTTAGAGTTTTTTGAGGTTGTAACTAGCAGAATTGATAAGGGGGAGAACCAGTGGATGTGGTGTATTTGGATTTTCAGAAGGCATTCGATAAGGTGCCCCACAAGAGGTTATTAAACAAAATTAGGGCTCATGGGATTGGGGGTAATATACTAGCATGGATTGAGGATTGGTTAACAGACAGAAAACAGAGAGTAGGAATAAACGGATCATTTTCGGGTTGGCAGGCTGTAACTAGTGGGGTACCGCAAGGATCAGTGCTTGGGCCTCAGCTATTCACAATCTATATCAATGATTTGGATGAGGGGACCAAATGTAATATATCCAAGTTTGCTGATGATACAAAGCTAGGTGGGAATATAAGTTGTGAGGAGGATGCAAAGAGGCTACAAAGCTAGATGGGAATGTAAGTTGTGAGGAGGATGTAAAGAGGCTTCAAGGGGATATGGACAGGCTAAGTGAGTGGGCAAGAACATGGCAAATGGAATATAATGTGGAGAAATGTGTGAAGTTATCCACTTTGGTAGGAAAAATAGAAAAGCAGAGCATTTTTTGAATGGTGAGAGATTGGGAAATGATGGTGCTCAGAGGGACCTGGGTGTCTTTGTACACGAATCACTGAAAGTTAACATGCAGGTACAGCAAGCAATTAGGAAAGCAAATGGTATGCTGGCCTTTATTATAAGAGGATTTGAGTATAAGAGTAAAGACGTCTTACTGCAATTATAATCTAGGGCCCTGGTGAGACCACACCTGGAGTATTGTGTACAGTTTTGGTCTCCTTACCGAAGGAAGGATATACTTGCCATAGAGGGAGTGCAACGAAGGTTCACCAGACTGATTCCTGGGATGGGGGGGATTGTCCTATGAAGAGAGATTGAGTCGACTAGGCCTATATTCTCTAGAGTTTAGAAGAATGAGGTGTGATCTCATTTGAAACATACAAAATTCTTACAGGGCTTGACAGGGTGGATGCAGGGAGGATGTTTCCCCTGGCTGGGGAGTCTAGAACCAGGGGTCACAGTCTCAGAATAAGGGGTCGGCCATTTAGGACTGAGATGAGAAATTTCTTCACTCAGAGGGTGGTGAATCTTTGGAATTCTCTACCCCAGAGGGTTGTGGAGGCTCAGTCGTTGAATATATTTAAGAGAGAGATTGATAGATTTTTGGATATTAAGGGAATCAAGGGATATGGGGATAGTTCAGGAAAGTGGAGTTGAGGTAGAAGATCAGCCATGATCTTATTGAATGGCGGAGCAGGCTCGAGGGGCCGAATGGCCTACTCCTGCTCCTATTTCTTATGTTCTAAACCCAACTGAGTGGCATGACCAGACCACCTAGTGTGTACTGCTCTGCAATGACTGAAATGGAACTTTTATATTTTTATTTCTACTCTGCACGGCACTGTTCATAAGCAAACTATTTTATTTTAACAACTGCCAATTTTTGCCTCCACCCATCCTTTAGTGATGAAGGTAATTCACAACATGCTGTATTTGAGCCCTCTGAAGCCATTATTCCTTTGCAGCAAATGGACTGTCAGTCCTGTGGATTCTGTTACTTTATGCGCTCTGTTGCCGTGGCAGTTGCCAGCTGATAATTGGTTCCTGTTTAAAATCGCTTACTTGATGTGTGCTGGAGTGGTTATTTTGGTTGGTATGTGTATAATCTGTAGTCATTTTGATCCAAGAAAGAAACAGGTTATTTTTAAATTAGTGGTTTATGTCAGTGGTGTACACTGTGTGTTTTACTGTTTAGGTTTTAATTTTCCGATGATAGTCATTTGTAAAGGGAAAAAAATTGGACATCTCTGCTGCAATGATGAAGTGTGCAAGATATGCCCTGGCGGTAATTCTCATGAAACAAAATAAATTTGTCTAACCATTTCTTCTCGTATATTTTAACATCCTTTCAAAATTGCACATTATTCAAGACTGAGTGAATAAAACATGCGAGCTAGGATGTAATTTTTCCCCCTGATTTTTCTCTGCTTGGTCTGCGATAGCTCAGTAGTGTCGCTATTTCAATTGCTTTAGTTTTGGAGTCAATTCTGTCGGGTTCACAAAATGAGATTAAACATGATCACCGTGTTGCCCACTGTAGTCAAAAATAGGTTAATGTGCACAGCCATCTCGCGATTCATCTGCAAGTGTCCATAGGGAGCGTTAACCGTGACAGCAGCTTGCAACTGCGTTTTTTTAAAACTCATCCAGCTATTAAAAAAAGAAAGCTAAGTTGACCGTAAATATTCGATCCTTCGCACTAAGGAGGAAGTGGGATACACTTATATGCAATCTAATAGTGCCTTATTTGTCAAAAAACTGCCAGTATACCAAAATAACAATATCCGGAGATGTTGCAGCACACGTTGTGAAATATTTGATTAGGACATCAATAACTTGCATTTATATAATGCCTTTAATGTAATCAAACGTCCCAAGGCACTTCATTGGAGCGTTATCAAACAAATTTTGACAACGAGCCACACAAGGAGATATTAGGACAGGTGAGGTAGTCTTTTAAGGAGCATCTTAAAGGAGGAGTGAGAGCGAGAGAGGCGGGGAGATCTAGGGCGGGAATTCTAGAGCTTAATGCCCAGGCGGCTGAAGGCACGGCTGCCAGTGGTGGAGTGTGGAAAACCGGGAATGTGCAGTAGTCCAGAGTTGTTGGAGTGCAGAGATCTCGGAAGGTTGTAGGGCTGGAGGATAGGGAGGGGCGAGGCCATGGAGAGATTTGAAAATTTGGATGAGAATTTTAAAATCGAGGTGTTGCTGGACCAGGAGCCAATGTAGGTCAGCGAGCATAGGGGTGATGGGTGAATGGGGCTTGTTGCAAGTTAGGATACGGACATACAGGACAGCTATGCTGCGACATGAGAAAGATCTTTGCTTCAGCCATTGGTTGTTCAGAAATGAGAAACTGTAGTGGTTCAGCTGTGGGAGCTAGTTGTGTATCCCCCCAGTTAATTAACCAGTCATTCCGTGGAAGTGTTGTTGTGTTGGAATTCATGTTCACAATGGTAAAATCCTACTCTCTGGTAGGAAATCGGCATTTATGAAAGTGATGTCAAGAGTTTATTGGCTGAGTGAGTGGTTGCTGATCAGCGACATTAATATTTAATTCCTGTATCGTACAACATTAATCAGGCCAGCCAAGCATTTTTCATCTACAATTTTTTATTTGCGTGTGGCCTTTTGGGTGTTCCGACATAGCCAGTGTGGTCCCTTTACTCGCTTGAATATGATACGAAGGCTGCAGGCGTCAAACAAGCAATTTTTTTTTTGCTTTGTAATTTTGTATTCCAAACATCAAGGATTTCTGAAACTTATTTTTGTTGCAGACACTGTATCTGCCAAAAATAGACACGCACATATAATGCTGCGTAAGTGGTGAATTAATGCATGAGACAGCAGTACTATTTGGATTGTACAGCAAGCTGTTAGAATGGAAATGCGTAAGAGATTTTCTTACTTTTTTTAATTAGTTCACAGGATGTGGGCGTCGCTGGCAAGGCCAGCATTTATTGCCCATCCCTAATTGCTCTTGAGAAGGTGGTGGTGAGCTGCCGCCTTGAACCGCTGCAGTCCATGTGGTGAAGGTACTCCCACAGTGCTGTTAGGTAGAGAGTTCCAGGATTTTGACCAGCGACGATGAAGGAACGATGATATATTTCCAAGTCAGGATGGTGTGTAACTTGGAGGGGAACTTGGAGGTGATGGTGTCCCCATGCGCCTGCTGCCCTTGTCCTTCTAGGTGGAAGAGGTCATGGGTTTGGGAGGTGCTGCTGAAGAAGCCTTGGCGAGTTGCTGCAGTGCATCTTGTAGATGGTACACACTGCAGCCATAGTGCACCGGTGGGGAGGGAGTAAATGTTTAAGGTGGTGGATGGGGTGCCAATCAAGTGGGCTGCTTTGTCCTGGATGGTGTTGAGCTTCTAGAGTGTTGTTGGAGCTGCACTCATCCAGGCAAATGGAGAGTATTCCATCTCACTCCTGACTTGTGCCTTGTAGATGGTGGAAAGGCTTTGGGGAGTCAGGAGGTGAGTCACTCGCTGCAGAATACCCAGCTTCTGACCTGCTCTTGTAGCCGCAGTATTTATGTGGCTGGTCCAGTTAAGTTTCTGGTCAATGGTGACCTCCAGGATGTTGATGTTGGGGGATTCGATGATGGTGATGCCATTGCATGTCAAGGGAAGGTGGTTAGACTCTCTCTTGTTGGAGATAGTCATTGCCTGGCACTTGTGTGGCACAAATGTTACTTGCCATTTATCAGCCCAAGCCTGAATATCAACCAAGTCTTGCTGCATGCGGGCACAGATTGCTTCATTATCTGATGAGTTGCATATGGAACTGACATTGTGCAATCATCAGCGAACATCTCCACTTCTGACCTTCTGATGGAGGGAAGGTCATTGATGAAGCAGCTGAAGATGGTTGGGCCTAGGACACTGCCCTGAGGAACTCCTGCAGCGATGTCCTGGGGCTGAGATGATTAACCTCTAACAACCACAACCATCTTCCTTTGTGCTAGGTATGACTCCAGCCAGTGGAGAATTTTCCCCCTGATTCCCATTGATTTCAATTTTACTAGGGCTCCTTGATGCCACACTCGGTCAAATGCTGCCTTGATGTCAAGGGCAGTCACTCTCGCCTCACCTCTGGAATTCAGCTCTTTTGTCCATGTTTGAATGAGGTCTGGAGCTGAGTTTCAGGTTATACGTGCTGATTTCTACCTTTGTCACCTGTTAATAGGACTTCGCCAATGGATTTTAAAGTATTTTTGTGGCATGTATGGGAATTAACGTTATTATTTTCTTTCCTGAGCATATTCCCTTCAGCAAATGACTGACTGCCTGATTTACTTGCTCAAATTAATACTATCGTTCAATTCACTGGGAAATTGAGACTATTTGGGGTAAAAATTCACTTGGTTGCGCCACCCATTAGCGCCTTAAGAGGGCGCTAATGGGGCGCAAAGCCGCTAACGCCCGGGTGCAGCGATGTTTGCGCCGCTCGAGAACTTAACTTGAGATTGTGCGGCGGCGCTAAAACTTACCGCTGCGACCACCTGCGCGCGCAGATTGTGACGTCATTCCATGGTGCAACGCCCTTGGGGCGCCCCGTAGCGGAAATTGAGTGGCGCCCCCTGCCTTACCGCCTGGCGCTTCCAACGACCAGAAGACTGGAACGCTATCAATCGCTGTGGGGCTGGGGGGGGGCGCTATTTAAAGGGGGCCTCTTCCTGTCTTTTATTGTTGGTGGCATTTTTGAACTACGCATTCTGAGAGAGAGAGGGAGAGACTTCTGGAGAGATTCAACGTTGTGTGAAGGAGTTTTGGGTACTGAGCAGCACTTTGCAGGTTCATTTTGATTTGCCATTCCTTGTATCGATTTAGCAGAGACCGTGGGAGCTGCACTCTGAGCTCTTTGCCTGGTGCTCTCCATTGTTCTTTCCAGCACATTTGATGTGCAAGTCTCTCCAGGCCGAGATTCAAGGCAGCAATGAACAGGATGTGGATGGAAAGCAAGATTAACCATCCCCTTTAAGAACTGACCCGTGCCATTGTGTGTGTGTTCCATTGCTGACTGACATTACATGAGCTTCGCCAGCGCTCCGAGTTAGCGCCTCACTGCTCAGCCTTTGCGCCTTAAGAGAGGTGTGCAGCGCCTGCTTTAGCGCTCCACTCACCTCCCGGGGCGGTAAAAGTGAAGTTTCCCGTCAGTGCCGATAATTAGCGCCAGGCGCTAATATTTGCGTCCGGACGATATTTGCGCCCCAAATGGGGCGCGACCTAATTTCTACCCCTAAGGCTCAGAGACATCTTCCTGTTGTAGCACAGCCTAGTTACCCAACAAAACATACCTGATTTCCAGTGTGATTTATTTTCTCTTTTTCTTCTACCCCCTCCCCCCTTTCCAGGTAGGTACAGGATTTCAACATCTGCTTTGTGGGTTTTGAATAGCATGATATAAAGAGGGAGTTGAACAAAATTGAATTCAGTGGACAATGGTACCTGCTAATTATTTTCCCTTGCACATCCTTGATCTTATCTGTCTCTACATATTTACCTTGATTTCCCACTCCCTCATGCCATTTATTGCTCCCTGCATGCTTTTCATGATCCTCCTAAATCTATGAGCCCTCTTCTTTCTGCTCTATTTTCTTCTAAGATAGCACTGCTGTCACATCCACAGCAAAAAGAAGCTTCAAGGAATGCTATTGAGAGGGCTGCTCGTTCCAGGCTCCAATGCATTGCTATATTGGTATTATAAGCGACAGGGCTGTTTCAAAGCACAAGGGGGTGACTGGGGTAATGCTGCCCTCCCATAACACATTTGAATATTGCACCGAGAGATTAGAAGGTAGCAGTGCTGCTTTTCTGACACATTGGGAGGGATGACTGGGAAGGAGTTCTCATGCACATGAAGTGGGGGGAAATGGTCTGGTTCATTGGGCAAACAGCTCATCGCTGAAAGTACAGTCTGAATGTTTGCAGCCTGTGAGCACCTGATCTTGAATCCGTGTCAAAGAATTAAATCTGCAGGTATTGGAAGCTTTAGCAAGACCATATTTTGGTGTTTGGGTAATGTACTCTTCAGTATTTCTTTAAATATAAGTACACGTTGTTGGAAAAAAATGTGAGCTTGCACAACAGTAGATATAATAGTCAAATTCTTCAATTGTTTTACAGTCACCTCGTTGAAGTATGGACAGTGGGACCGAAAATAACCTCATTAAGAGACGGTTTGTAACTGAGGCTGAATTAGATGAAAAACGCAAACAAAGACAGGAGGAGTGGGAAAAGGTTCGGAAACCTGATGATCCAGAAGGTACAGTACAGTGTTCTGAACTGCTCTCATGAGCTGTGTCTTGTGGAAAACCTGAGTTTGCACCTTTTAGAGAGAATACAAATACCACTGTTTGCACCTTCAAATTTACCATTTCAGGAGTTTGCTGTCGCATTTTAGGTATTCCTTACCTCCAAGTAAATATGTACCTCTGTTGCTATTTGTTCATAAAATTCTCACCTTATTATTTTCACTCTATTCAGCTATTTTGCCATAATTATATTAGGTGCTGCATTTAACAAAAAAATAATTATTGTGATTATTAAGCTGGTTTTGAAACTGTTGATGCATTTTTTTTAAGGAAGCAAGGTAAAGTGCTAAGGGCTAAATTAAAGTACCGTAGCAAGTTTGAAAAGAATAGGAGAGAAAACAGGTTAAATCCCCTCCCAAACAGTTGCAGCTTTAGGAATAACGACGAACAATATGTGTTCCTGAGTCTATTGGGTGATGTTACTGTTTTATAACATTGCAGGGTTGGGATCTTGTGCTTCTCTGAAGGCAGCACTGCTGTGCACTGCTTCATCTATATGTGATTCTGGAGCCAGAGAAACATCGCTAGTTGGTTTTGTTCCTTGCCTTTGGAGGGAGGTGCTGATAGCACCGGAGTTATTTCCATTGACACTGCCATTCTGTTCTGGTGGGCTAAACTTCCACCCAGCACTTCAATTTACGACGTTGTCTGTGTGCATCGTTCCCCTTTGACAGTAGGGTGTGTGTGACGTAAGAAAACTACTAGGCACTTAGTCTAAGTGTTAAACAAAGCTTTAATCAACTGTTTTACAACATGGAGGTCTAGCTAGTTCCTGTTAAAGAATGTCCTGAGCAAGCTGGGCCCATGCCTGAGTATTTATACTCTCCCTGGACAGCGCCACCAGCAGGCCGCCCAGTATTATTTCATAAGTCATTTCCACATGAATGACAAGATTCATGTCAGCGTGTAACTTTTGAGCAACTTATGCACGTGCAAATCTCGCACATCCTGGGGTTGGGGCAGTGTTGTCATCGGTCTCCGAATCCACCCTGCAGGATGGACGGGGTGAATCCAGAACTTGGGAAATTGGATCACAATATAGAACATTGCTTACGTTGCAAGTGGCTCTACAGTATAAATGGATTATGATTGACGACAGGAAGCCATTGGAGCAAAAGCTGTTACTTTCTGATGCGAGACAGCTTTTGCCACAATCAGTTCGCAGGCTGATTGCAAGGGCAAAGCCAGCTGCATGCACTGTACACAATAAGTTTTCACTCCTAGGTATGCAAATCAGCTGTTGGAGTATGATTCATGCTGCAGCAGCTGATTTGCTGCCCTAAGGGATCTGGCTGGGCGGTTGCTACAGTCCTATTCATGACTGGTCCTGGCTGCAGTTTATATCCGATGCTGCTGTTTTATTCAGGAAAGGAACTCTCTGCTTTGGCCCACAAGTGAGAATTTGCGGTCTCGTGACAGATCAGTAATTTCTAACCACAGTCGAGTCTACTCCTGGAGCAAAGCAACAATCTTGTGCTGTGTCCAATTCTGGCCACTGAAACACAAGAAAGACATTCAAGCC
This sequence comes from Squalus acanthias, assembly GCA_030390025.1. Lineage (NCBI taxonomy): Eukaryota > Metazoa > Chordata > Chondrichthyes > Squaliformes > Squalidae > Squalus > Squalus acanthias. The sequence continues at coordinate 51,827,820 of CM059430.1, forward strand.
CTGGTGGCGGTTCAGAGAAGAGGTTGATCTCTAGTGTAAAAGGACGGAGGTATGAGGAAAGACTGGGGAAACCTGAGCGTTTCAGCCCTGAAAGGAGATCCCCGTATTTACCATGTGCCATCTCACAAAACCATACTGAAAAAATTTGAAATAAAAATGCTTGGTAATTCTTCAAAACGATGCCTGTTGAGCTCTTGTATCATCTGGAGAACAAATCCCCAATAAAATGCTTCCCTTTGTATTATTCACAAAATTCTACAAATTGCCTGCATTTGCTGTTTTCTGTTTTGGAAAGCTGTTTTGCAAAACAGCCGCCTTTTGTTTTGTTAAGAGAACAAAACCCTTTCCAAGAATTTTGCAGAGATGCATTACCCTTGTTACCCACAGATAAAGAAAACTCAGTGACTGATCTGAATTTAGACTCTTTGATTTTGGTTTCTTGAGTCTGTAAACTGCTCCCCATTCATTTGTTGGCTTCTGTCATTAATGCTGTGAATCTTCAGCTGAAACAGCAGAGTTTAGACTGCGTTCCACAGCATCAACACCGTTGTTGTCTTGACCATGCAGGAAATCCACTGCAGGGCTCAAAGCAGTTCAAACTGAAAGAGTGCCTTCTTGCACTTTCGTCTTTAGATTTAGGTAACTAATGTCTAGTCGCATAGTTTGGAATATTTCTTTGAGGCATGGGGGAGGAAAAAAAGTCTTGATCTTCCTTTCATACAAAGTGTATATTTCAATAACTTGGTTGCAAACCAAAAGCCAAAGATTTTGAAGCATGTGATGTGAAAAATCCAACTTGGGACATTGCACCTGGCCAGCTCGATTCTTTCTCATTCATTGAACCTCTTTTCACCACTGCCCCAGGTCTCCTCACTAGCTTGGAGATACCAAGCTCAATTATATTACCAGACCACTGAGCGCAGTGGCCGTACTCTTGCCACCGATTCCATCGCCCTCCTTGGCCACTGCCTCTTGTTGAACTGGACTGTTTGCAACCTCGGTGTCATGTTTGACCCCAAGCTGAGCTTCCAACCCCATGGCCCGTCCATCACAAAGTCTGCTTCCACCGCCATAACATCGTCTAGCTCATCGCCCGTTTAGCTTCTGTCGAATATTGTAAAAGAAAATTGGCTATGGCGCTCCTTGATATCCGCTAGGAAAATAAATTCTGGTATCACTTCTGTCTAATCCCACATGGTATCCCAGACAGGTACTTGGACTGATTTCACTATATATTGTGTTCAGTGCATGTCTTTTTTGTAAAAAATGCCTTCCAAGCAATCAACTGATACAAGATTTGTTTTATTATTGACGCAGATAAGCAAACATACTTTAAGGAAAATGTTGGTAGCTGTTAAACTCCTCTTGGCGTACCTTGGCTCTTTTAGAAACAGCAGGCAAGTCCATCAAATTCCAATACACTGACTAGACACTGTACTGGCTAATTTTATGCAGTCTGTGTGCAATCTGATAGACCTAAATTTGAGTCAAAGCCTTTATAATGGGGTTTAGATGGTACTAATGGTTGGCCATGACACCATAATTATAGCCATTATATATTTCAAGTCCTTCGTGTAGCATTTTAAAAAAAAAAAGTGAAAAATCCAAGCAGCAAAACAAAAACACCTGACCAACGAGGGGAAGACAGTGCAACCTAAGAGCTGCAGCACTGGCTGATGGAGAAAGAAACTAGCTTAAATAGACACAAAATATTCAGCAGGTTTGAAGAAAAAAATAGGCTCACATTTCGAGTGGGACCCTTCATCAGACCTCTTTCTCTTTCAAATGCATACTGAAGTGCTATGTATTTATAATTTTTATTTTAGATTTACACCCTATTCAGTTTTTTTTTGTTATCTCAAGCAAATCAGTTTTTAGTACTCCGTAGCCACAGGTTTAAAAGGCTGTGGTTGTTTAATGAACATGCTGATTTTCAGTATTAGACTACGTTAGACTTTAAGAACCAAAGAAAGGTATGACTTGAAATGGGGGTGATCTAGGTTTAACGTTATGTTGAATTCTGAAGTGGAATGTCTTGAGTGGAGAAGTAAACAATAAATTGAACTAAAGCAAGTGCCTGTGATGCAAACCTGTACTTTGCCCCAGGACTACCTGCACAAAATGTGATACCATCTTAGCCCACAATGGGATTCACTTCCTACTATTTTTTCTATATAATTCTAAACCGCAAATATAATCTCAATGATTTGGTTTAAAATATAACACACCCTAAACAAGAGCAATTCAGGAAACCTGCTGAAAATCATGAAAGAAGTGGAACAGCTTCCGCAGGGTAGAATAATTAACTGGCACTTTACACTCTAAACCTCAACATAAAAATTAGACTGCTACGTCTTAGTGAAGGATGTCACTTAAATCTAAGGTCTTAAGAACTAGAACTGACTGGTAAAATCAGTGCTTCCAGCTCTGCTGGCATTTCCTGTGTAATCACAATGTAAGGCTTCACTTAAGGAATCGCACGCAACCTCTTGATTTACGCAAGATCATTGAGTTGGTAGGATGGGGACTCCTTTTTATAGTCACTCTTCTGGGATTAACAAACAAAAGTGGGAAAAGCTTTTATTCCAGGGGGTAAGTGCTGATTGTTGGAGATTAGAAATAATGGCCACTCTTGGAGATTATGACAAAAATCCTGCTCCATTACTGAGAGAGAAAATTTCCCCATGTTTCTCCTGTATTAAAATGTATGTTTTTGTGTTTTTTCTGCCTTTCTTATCCTCGATACTACAGTTTTTGTATCTTGGGTTACTCTTGTAATTGAGTTTTAAAATTTTCATGTTCCCAAGAGTACCTTAACAGGTCCTGATAGTTAGGTATATTTTGGTAATGTGTCTGGAATAATGGGCAGAAAACCACTCTGTAAAAATTTCCTCTTGGCTACTGCATTCATTCTGTGCCTCTGCCAGACCTATATCATGTCTTCAAAAAGTGGAAGAGTGTCAGACTTCATTTCAAGCAACTTTATTGAGTAACAGATGAACAAACGAGTAAACAGTAATATGTTTAGAGTAGACAGTACGCTAAACCAGTTTGTCAAAAGGTGAATAATAAATGTTTGCAATCTCTATGCCAAACGAATTATTTTATAATTAGCTTTTATATACAGAGTTAGCCTTTTCTTCTTGTAATCCATATCAACTGTGGTAGCTAACTAGTCTGATCAGTCTCTGAAAGTTTTAAATTGACTTAATATCTTAAATATTCCCTCTCCTTAAATACTTGAACAGTATGTGAATAACTACCAGCTAAATTTGGAAGAAACTGGCAGTCACAGCATGACTAAACCGATCACACAGTATTGTGTGTGTTTGATTTGTTTAATCTTGGACACAGCTGAATAACTCGAGTTGGGCTGGGACATGACTTTGAATGCAAGCTGCTTTTTAAATTCCTTTAGTATTGAGACTGAATTAATTCGACCATTACTGAATTAAATCTAGGCAAATAAACTTAATTTTTGACCTAAAAATGTTCTGCTGCTGCAATGTGCAATGTTGATGCAGCAAATTTAAAAATCAACCTTGTGCCACTTTCTGTATGGCAGTGGGCTCTCAGTTGAGTGGTTGGTTGCCAGTCAAAGCTCGCCTGCGCATCTGATTGCTAAATGAAGCTTCTAAAAGAATAGACTGAATATAAAGCCAATTGACTCGAGAACACAGGGCACAGCATTCTTGCAGGCTTTCTTGCATTTTTATTTTTTTGGTGAATTTCTATGCTAAATAATGGGTATCAGTACTATGAATGGAACTCTTCCTGTGCTTCTTACTTGGTGTCAGATCAAGCATTGCAATCTATAGTGTCAAACACAGTCAAAGTTCCCACTTAATGTCAACAGAGGAGACTTTTATCCTATTAGTCTGAACTAGGACCAGAGTAGAATCCTAACCTACTTAATCACTGTTTGTGATTTACTCTGCAACTTTGATCTGCTTTAAGTTGCAGTCTAACAGCAAGTCAAACCAATGAGCCCTATTTTACTCATGCAGCGTGACTCCAGGATTCGTGGGTACCCTGTCAATCAGATACTTTTTATTTAGTTCCAAATATATCCCGAGGAGCCAGACGAATTATCCCTGAATTTGGAAGTGCAAAGTTAATGAAGTGAACTCTAGTAGACGCACTGGCCTCGATATTTGCGGGGAGGATGCGAGGGAGCGCACGGTGGAGAGGCGGGAAGAACCCGGGGACGCTGAGGTCCTGCCGAATTATCATTTTCTTCTTCCGTTTCCCACCTGCCAGCCAGATTGACAGCCTGGCCAGCGGCAGGAGGCCGCAGCCGGAGACAGTTGGTGATGGTCCCTGGCAATCGGGAGAGATCGGTGCTTGGTGGGGGTCACGAGGTTAATTCCTGAGATGAGGGGGTTGACTTATGAAGAAAGGTTGAGCAGCTTGGGCCTATACTCATTGGAGTTTAGAAGAATGAGAGGTGATCTTATTGAAACATATAAGATACTGAGGGGGCTCGACAAAGTAGATGCAGAGAGGATGTTTCCCCTCGTGGGGGAATCTAGAACTCGGGGGCATAGTTTCAGAATAAGGGGTCGCCCATTTAAAACTGCGATGAGGAGGAATTTCTTCTCTGAGGGTTGTAAATCTGTGGAATTCTCTGCCCCAGAGAGTTGTGGAGGCTGGGTCATTAAATATATTTAAGGTGGAGATAGACAGATTTTTGAACGATAAGGGAGTGATGGGTTATGGGGAGCGGGCAGGGAAATGGAGCTGAGCCCAAGATCAGATCAGCCATGATCTCATTAAATGGCGGAGCAGGCTCGAGGGGCCAAATGGCCTACTCCTGCTCCTATTTCTTATGTTCTTATTTCCACACTTGTAAGTCACCAAGGTTGTATAATATTCTTCATATAAATGTATAAAATGCTTGTGCCAAACTCTTGAGTAACTGACTCTCAATCAGCCATCAAACATTTGTCCGAGCCCGGCAACCGGGAGGGAGTGAGGGAAAGATCGCGGGTTGGGGTGGGAGGTCGGCCGTTTGAGGGGGTGGGTGGTGTCCGAGCCTGGCAACCGGGAGGGAGTGAGGGAAAGATCGCGGGTTGGGGTGGGAGGTCGGCCGTTGAAGGGGGTGGGTGGTGTCCGAACCTGGCAATGGTGGGACCGTGATGTGAATTAACTACATTACAATAGTACTTCTTTGGCTGTGAAGTGCTTTGGAATATCCTGAAGACATGTAGGGCACGATATAAATGCAAGTTCTTTCCTTACATCTGAAAATAGTGCACAAGTCTCTTGATTCATTGTATTTGTACAGTAAAGGTGTGCAATGCAAAATAAGATACTGTTGTAAAATAGTTTGCAGTTTGAATTTATATTCCAAATTACAAATAAATATTAATTCATATTAAAACAGTTTCCAATATACAGATATGCAACTAACTTTAAATATTCTCACTGTGCCATTATACAGTACCATCACTTTGGCATTGATACACAGCAGTTGCGTGGTAACACTAAAGAAGTAACTCAGGAGTTACAAAAGCAAACTACTGCGGATGCTGGAAATCTGAAATAAAAACAGAAAATGCTGGAAATACTCAGCAGGTCAGGCAGCATTTGTGGAGAGAGAAACAAAGTTAACGTTTCAGGTCGGTGACATTTCATCAGAACTGGAAAAAGTTAGAGATGTAACAGGTTTTAAGCAAGTACACAGGCAGGGAAAGGGGGAGGGGAGGAAAGAACAAATGAGAAATTCTTTGATAGGGTGGAAGGCAGGAGGAATTGAATGACAAAAGAGATGATGGCACAAGGCAAAAGGGGGTGGTAATGGGACAAGTAAAAAAACAAAAGATGGGTCTAGAAGAGGTGTAAATGAGAATAGCAGAATCAGCACCCTGTCCGAAAAAATGGGGGCAGTGGTTATGATCTGAAATTGTTGAACTCTGAGTGTGGAAGGGTGTAAAGTGCCTAATCAGAAGATGAGGTGCTGTTCCTCAAGCTTACGTTGAGTTTCATTGGAACAGTGTAAGAGGTCGAGGACAGAGAACAGAGAGGTCAGAGTGGGAGTGGAGCGGAGAATTAAAGTGACAGGCGACTGGAAGCTTAGGGTCACGCTTGTGGACTGAACTGAGGTGTTCCGCAAAGTGGTCACCCAATCTACACTTGGTCTTCCCAATGTCGAGGAGTTAGGTAGGCGATCTGACTCCTCGGCACCCTGAAGCCAGGACTACCTTGCAGGTATTTCTTGCACCTGTTGGGCTTCACACAAGCTGCAGTATAACTTCAGCCAACTTGCAATGTTCCAAAACTTTTCATTTTCAACATATTTAATATTAGTGGGGTATCCGTACTCCCACCTGTTCTCCACACGTTAAAATTTAACCCATCACTGGGCACTGTGGCTGAGACTGGTAGTAAAATGGAAAACTTAAGTTTCATAATTTGTAGAAAGTGCCCGTGACCAAAAATGAGTGATCTGTTATTGAGCATTTCATTGAGGTAAATGTGTTTGTGTTTATGTATTTGTGTTTATAATAAAGCTGTTAACATGGCAGTGCATTAAAGTTGTTGTGACTTCAATTTTTCAAACAAATATAATTACTAATTATTAGTGACTTGCTTTCTTTATGCTGATGTTAATTTGTCTAATTAAAAGGTGAAGTGCAAGGTTTGAAATAAAACTGCAGGCACTTGAGGTGTACAAAATTATGAGGGGCATAGATAGGGTAGATAGAAAGGAACTTTTCTCCTTAGTAGAGGGGTCAATAACCAAGGCATAGTTTCAAGGTAAGGGGCAGGAGGTTTAGAGGGGATTTGAGGAAACACTTTTTCACCCAGAGGGTGGTTGGAATCTGGAACTCACTGCCTGAAAGGGCGGTAGAGGCAGGAACCCTCACAACATTCAAGAAGCATTTAGATGAGCACTTGAAACGCCATAGCATACAAGGCTACGGACCAAGTGCTGGAAAATGAGATTAGAATAGACAGGGCTTGATGGCCGGCGCAGACACGATGGGCCGAAGGGCCTCTTTCTGTGCTGTATAACTCTGACTCTTTCTGTGATTATTAATGCAAATGATGACAGCATAAGAGCGATAAGTAATTTTCTCCCGTACTTCTCCCCAGTCCACACTAACTTTCTTCCCCCTCCCCTGAGTTCATGGAGCCAGTCTTTCCTGAGTCCCTTCTTACAGGCCCTACAGAGTGGAAAAACACAGCAAATAAAATTTGATGTATCAAGATATTGGATATATTGAAGTTCATTACATCAAGATTCCACTGCATTGCCAAGTTTCATTGTTAACTCCTGACCATTGGTGACTGAATGAAGTCTTCTGAAACTCTGTTTATATAGAGAAAGAAAGAACTTGCATTTATATAGCACCTGTCACAACATCCGAACACCCCAAAGCGCTTTATAACTAATAAAGTACTTTTAAAGTGTAGTCACTGTTGTAATGTAGGAAACATGGCAGCCAATTTGTGACAGCAAGCTCCCACAGATCACTAAAAAGCAAGTTGTCCAGATCACCGGGAAATTCCCCTGCTCTTATTCGCATAGTGCCATGGGATCCTTTATGTCCACCTGAGCGGGCAGACAGGGCCTCGGTGTATATGCTCCTTAATAACAGAATTTGAGAATAAAGTTTGCCGCCTTTGATTTAAAAGTGTAATTTAAATCCAGGTTAGATGATGGTAACTGAGGTCTTAATTTGACCAAATCAATGTTTATTGGTCTGGTATTAAATGTCCTCTTCTTGGTCTTAAAAATGGTGCTTTCTTGAGAAGACACCATTAATGTATATTTACACTTTACAACCATTTTAGTTGACATGTAAGTAATTTTTGGCTTAAACACTAAAAAGCAAGTTATTTGCAATTTGCTTTCATGCAGCCTTGTCTTCTTGATACTGTCTACACAATTGCATTCCTTGAAACAGTGAATTAAAAAAACCCACTCTTTTGGTTTATTATTTTAAACTCTATTTTGGGAATATTTGAATCGTGTAACAATAGCTATAAGATATTGGGGGCGGGGGGGGGGTTGGGGGAACGTGTGGAAAAACTCAATCTTTTTTTTTTACATTCGGCAAAAACGAGAGTGCAATCATGCATGTACTTCAATTATTTTGTTTCTCTATAAAATCATCACATCGCTGGTAATGTGAGAAAACTGGTAACTACATAAATTGAAAAAAGCTGAAGTTGTCTGGATTTTTAATGAGGCCACCAACACAGAAAGCAATGCAGATACACTTCCTGAAGTGCAATGGAAGTAGTCAATAGCTGTCATTTACTGAAGAATAGTATTGTTCTTGTTTTACGGTCATTGCAGTAATTGACTGCAGATGGACAAGTCTATATTTGTTGCAGCCCTGTTTAATTGGATCCTGTCTTTTACCATCCCCTCAATCACATACAATTGTCCTGCAGGAGCCCTGTACTGTGTGAATGATGGCTTCTGGTAGACTTCCGTCATTTTGGTACACACAGCATATGTTATTAATCGTATTTCTTGACAAGTCCTGCTCCAGCATCCAGTAGCTGTCTTAAGGTTACAGAAGCATTGAGCTAATATCTAGGGAGCTGCAACAATTATGCCTCCGGGGTGGCCTGGTGAGCTTGAGTACAACACATCTGTAGCGGATAAAACTTTCAAGGCTGTATGGATTCCGCCTGAGTAAAATGCATGATGCTAAATAGTGAGGAAACTGTAAACTCAAATTTTTTACAATAGAAGCTGATGAACATTGCTACCTTGTATTTTTCTTTTTCTCGTTTGCTTTTTTCTTTCTGTCTCTCCCTCGTACATTATAATGGCCCGTAATTTCCGATAGGAGGCTTCCTGCGTGCAGATGCCTCCTATCGGGGAGAAATCTACGCCCTTACCTGAGGGGTCCCGAGGTCCAGACTCTTCCACTCCTGGGCCTCTCCTGGTGCGAGTGCGCAGAGGCCCAGGTATTCCAGGGGCGCAGGCGGTTCGCAAGCGTCCCTGGGATCACGTGGGCCAGGCAAGCCAATGGGAGAAGGGAATCCCCCTTCATACTTTTGACAGGTAGACCTGTTAAAAGTATGAAGTCGCACAACACCAGGTTATAGTCCAACAGTTTACTGTTGGACTATAACCTGGTGTTGTGCGACTTCTCACTTTTGTCCACCCCAGTCCAACACCGGCATCTCCGCATCATGTTAAAAGTATGAATGGGGAATCACTGAAAAAAGACACTACAACATTAAATAAATTTTTTTAAAAATGGGTTAAAATTACATTAAATTAAATATTTTAAACAAAAATTAAATTTTTGGAAAAAAATAATTAAAGTTTTTTATGGGGCTAAAAATAAACTTGCCTTTTTTAAAAATATTTTTAAATTATAAATGAGTGAAAAAATATATTTTTTTACTTTTTTAAACTCTTACCAGGCGTAAGATTTTTAAAGGTTTTCAGCGGGCGGAGGTTCTGCAGAAAGCCGAACTCTCTGCCCGCAGGGGCCCTTCTCCCGGGCAGGCGGAGGATCTGTCAAGAGGATTCTTGACAGATTGGAAGTGCAGGTTTTCAGCGCATGCGCTTCGCATGCCTGAAACCGGCACTTGCGAGGTCTCTACGGGTGTGTACACACCCGTAGGCATCGGAAATGACGGGCCAATCTGTTTATTTTATACACACGTGCGCGCACACGTTTATCAATCCCAATGACTTGAAAAAGTCACCTTCCCGCATGTTGGTAGGATGCAAACTTTGAAGGTGTGTGTATATAAGTCCTCTGAAGGCTTAAGCAAAAACCCTCCGTAAAACTCTTTTTCTTTGTACAGCAATGGTTGAAATTGTACACCACTTTTGGAAAGTTATGCCCACATTTTCTAAGCCTGAACTCAATGAATGTCAGGTCTGCACTAGGTATTCTTTAGGGTTCGGAGCCATTGGACACTCCCGCAAGCGACCCCAGTGTTCCCTACAATCAGCAGTTCACCTTTCCTGCTTGATATAAAGTCATACAATAGCTTGCCCAGAGCCATAATAATGAAAGCCCTAGTTGTATGTACTGGAAATTCTAGTCATGTATGTTTCCCTACATGCGCCTCTGCGATCTTCCAGAAGGCAGACTGATGAACGCTTTAGTGAGATGAGGCCACTTGTGAACGAAGAAACTGGTTATTTTACACAGATATGGTATTGAACAGAATACACTTTTCAATAGATTTCGACTCTTCTGCCAATGATGGTGCTCAAGTGATTCCTCTGGTGGGAGCCTGTAATTATAGCATGAAATGTTTTTATATTGGGGTCAACAGCTATCTGGCAGCAAGTTTAAGGAGATGGGGTGAGGAAGGCAGATTCATCAATGACCTCCCCTCCATCATAAGGTCAGAAATGGGATGTTCGCTGATGATTGCACAGTGTTCAGTTCCATTTGCAACTCCTCAGATAGTGAAGCAGTCCATGCCCGCATGCAGCAAGACCTTGACGACATTCAGGCTTGGTCTGAGAAGTGGCAAATAACATTCGCGCCACACTAGGCAATGACAATCTCCGATAAACGAGAATCTAACCACCGCCCCATGACATTCAACGGCATTACCATTGCTGAATCCCTCACCATCAACATCCTGGGGATTACCACTGACCAGAAACTTAACTGGACCAGCCGCATAAATACTGTGGCAATAATAGCAGGTCAGAGGCTAGGTATTCTGCAGCGAGTGTCTCACCACCTGACTCCCCAAAGCCTTTCAATCATCTAAAAGGCACAAGTAAGGAGTGTGATGGAATACTCTCCATTTGCCTGGATGAGTGCAGCTCCAACAACACAAGAAGCTCGACACCATCTAGGACAAAACAGCCCGCTTGATTGGCACCCCATCCACCACCTGAAACATTCACTCCCTCCACCACCAGCGCACCGTGGTTGCAGTGTGTACCTTCTACAAGATGCACTGCAGCACCTCCCAAACTCGCCTACCACCTAGAAGAACAAGAGCAGCAGGCGCATGGGGACACCATCACCTGCAAGTAACCCTCCAAGTTACACACCATCCTGACTTGGAAATATATCGCCGTTCCTTCATCGCTGGGTCAAAATCCTGGAATTCCCTCCCTAACAGTACTGTGGGAGTACCGTCACCACGTGGACTGCAGCAGTTCAAGAAGGCGGCTCACCACCACCTTCTCGAGGGCAATTAGGGATGGGCAATAAATGCTGGCTGGCTTTGCCAACGACGCCCACATCCCAGGAACGAATGATTTAAAAAAATTGCGGCAATTGGCTCAAACAGTATGTGATTGGGGGAAGCAGAGAAGGCTAAAAGAAAGAAACATTGGATGAGAGTGAGGGGGGAACATGGGGAAGAGAGAGATGGATGCAAAATTGAGAGAGATAGGCACTTAGATACAATTTCTTTTCTCATCCTAATTTGAGTTTTTTTGAAGTTGACTTTTGAAAGCAAGTAAAGTCTCTAATTATTTTGTTGATTTGTTACATAGAATTAGTGTTCAAAATCATGAGGGGTCTAGACAGAGTAGATAGAGATAAACTGTTCCCATTTGTGGGAGGGTCGAGAACCAGAGGACACAGATTTAAGGTGATTCGCAGAAAATCCAAAGGCGACATGAGGAAAAACTTTTACGCAGCGAGTGGTTATGATTTGGAATGCACTGCCTGAAAGGGTGGTGGAAGTAGACTCAATAGCGGCTTTCAAAAGGGAGTTGGATAAGTACCTGACGGAAAAAAAATTGCAGGGCTACTGGGAAAGGGCAGGGGAGTGGGACTAGCTGAAGTGCTGGCATGGGCTAGATGGGCTGAATGGCCTCCTTCTGTGCTGTAACCATTCTATGATTCTACATAGAATATACAGTACAGCACAGAAACAGGCCATTTGGCCCAACCAGTCCATGCCGGTGTTTATGCTCCACTTGAACCTCCTTCCATCCTTCCTCATCTAACTATCAGTGTAACCCTCTATTCCCTTCTCCCTCATATACTTATCTAGCCTCCCCAGAAATGCATCTATACTATTCGCTTCAACCACTCCCTATGGTAGCAAGTTCCACATTCTCACCACTCTCTGGAAGTTTTTTCTGAATTTCCTATTTGATTTCTTAGTGACTATCTTGTATTGATGCCCTCTAGATTTGCTCTTCCCCACAAGCGGAAGCACTCACTCTCTGTCTACTCTATCAAAACCTTTCATAATTTTAAAGATAATTTTAAAGGTCACCCCTCTGCCTTCTCTCTTCCTGATAGTTAGAAAATGTAAATGTTCTAATTAATGACCGAGACAGAGGTGCAGACAGAGACATAGAAAGGCAAACCGGCGGGGAGATATGGGTAGAGAGAGAAGATACATTTGCAAAAACCAATCACAAAAGAATAAATTTGAATGTTTGCACAGTTACAAGCCAATGGTGCTAGACCCAGATTGTAACTACAACTGCTACATCATGCATTCCATCTTTCTTTATCTTCTCAGCTTCATAACTGGCAAGGAATAAAAATTAAATACCAAAACATAAGTGACATCATCTAATATATACTTTAAAGGCCAGTTACAGTTTTCACAGAATAATGGACATGGAATTCAATCTCCAAAGCACCAGTGAAAATCCCAGAATACCATTTAATAAAAATGGAGATGGCTTATTCACTGTAAATCAGTGGTCCTGATGTTATCCTTACATGATATATAAACCCCTATTGTTACAAAACATCATGTACTGTGACTCATTGCAGGCAGTGCCATAGGAGATATGCTATACAGCCCTACATCTAAGCAGACTCATTGATCTAGCTCATGGAAAGGCAGGGTAGGAGCTCTGAGCAACAGATGTTCAGAGGCACAAATAGATTGAATTCCGAAAGTCGGTCCCATCAACAGCATAGCAACTGCACTGAATTTGAAACCCAATTTTTCAGTCTTGGCAGTAGAATTCCAAATACAATTTGTTGTACATTGTAACAGCACTGACTGTTTCCGAGTTTTATTGCCATGACAACCCAAGCTTTTCATCTGATTGTCTGTACAGAGTCTACAGATACTGTGGTGCAGTCACTGAGTGCAGAGAAGAAAATGCTTTATCACGGATTCATGTTGTCTTATTCAGAAGAAGATATAGAAGTAACCCAATAGATTTTGAGTACGACATCATGGACTTATTACCAAGTGTAATTAAAGTGAAAGCAAGAAACTCTGCTATGCAAAAAGTGTTGTCTAAATGCTATTCATATTGCAGATTTTTCATCCCAAATTCAGTGAGCCTTTACTTTAATGTAATGTTTTGCAAGTCTGCAGCACTATCGCCACATGGCAGTACACTAAGGCAGCCAAACCAAGCCAATTTGATGCCGCTTAATTCCTCAGCATTGAAAGATCACTCTGTCACAAAATACTCTACACTTGAGAGCTAATGGGATTTCAATAATGAGATTCCTTTGGGTAAGGAGGATGCTTATCCAAAGTTTCTCATGTGCTGAGAATGTTATTTATAGCAGTTTCCAGTAAATTGGGTTGAGCATTTGGACATAACGTGTATGTGAAAATTGCAGTGTCCTCCCACAACACTATAATAACTATCTTTTTCCATCTTTTTAACATTTAACAAGATTGTACGTGCACTGTACAGCTTTTCAATGTAAACAAGCAGTTACTGACCAACGAACAATCAGAGACACAGATAGATGCAATTTTGGAACTTTTGCAGTCTGATTAACAGCATGCTGCTCCATCAGACTGTATCCTTAAAATTTTATGGAAATGGTGCTATTTCTGCCAATCATTTCATTAAGATCGGGTAAAATGAGCTCCCTCCCATATAGTGATGACTCCGCACTAGTCAACATACTTGCTCAGCTTGATTTGATAATTCTTTAACCTTGGACCTTTTTTTCTGGCAATGCTGTCTTATAGACTGTTCTCTTTACATCAGGTTACCATGCTGTACACTACTCCTTAACCTGCTTTCAGGCCTGTACCAAGCCTACATCTCAGCTACGTTTCTGCTCCACCCGCCTCTTTCTCTTGGTGGAGAAATACCTCGTTACCTTTTGTAATCAACCCAGCAGACATTGGGAATGCTCTGCCTAAGAAGTGAATGTTGAATCCTTGTCCCACACTCAGACATGCAGCATGTTAGCACATAAAGACTCTGCAAAACCACGTACAAACAAACACACTTGCATTGATATAGCACCTTTCGCAACCTCAGGATGTCCCAAAGCGCTTCACAGCCAATGAAGTATAGTCACTATTATAACGAAGGCTAATGTGGCAACCAATTTGCACGCAGCAAGTCCCAGAAACCACATAAGATAAATGACCAGGTAATCTGTTTTAGTGATGTTTGCTGAGGGATATATATTAGCTAAGACACTGGGATAACTCACCTGCTTTTCTTGGAATAGTGCCATAGGATCTTTTATATCCACCTGAGAGGGCAGTGTGGTTACACATCTCATCTCTTCAACAGTGTAACACTCCCTTGTTAGTGTTGAAGTGTCCGCTTGGATTATGTGTTCAAGACTCGAGTGGAACTTAAACCATGACCTTCTGACTCAGAAGTGTGAGTGCTACCCACTGAGCCAAGGCTGACATCTTACTGATGATGTAGGTGTGACATTGATCACATCTGATGCTGCTTGAAAATTTGGAAATAGCGTGAGACATAGTCTTTATAGCAAATCCGGACGACAATGACTCCACATTTGGCAGACATCCAGCCTGTACTCATGATGCTGCAATCATATCTATTTGTCAATAATCACCGTGAATTGTCATGATCATTTTCCAATTTCTATTACTGTGTTTATATGTCATAAGTAAATAATGTGCTGCAAAACTATTGCCATCATCTTCAGGCACAAGTGTTAGATTTTTCTGATTGGCTGTCGGAGCTCACCGATGGTTCAGCTGGTAAATTCTGCCTTCTGGTATTGAACCATTCAATCCAGGCAGGTCTCTGGAGCAATCTCTGGTCTATGCCGAGTTAGCTAATCTCAGTCAGGGCAGCATTCGAGGCTGTACTCTTCGACTCGGCACGCTTGGAATATCAGCCGGGGTTCCTGCTCCCGATCAGCTAATGACCCCTGCTGGAAACTGCACGTGTGTGGGTATCCGGTGAGGGCAAGGTTGTGCTTGGGTGGGATGCCCTCCACAATTGAATCACCTATCAGCACTCGCTGTCCATTCTCTCATATGGCCACGTGGGCATGGTAACAAAGCCCGTGGAACCTTGCCCAACCATGAGGCAGCATGTTCTGACGAAGGGTCATCAACCTGAAACGTTAACTTTGTTTCTCTCTCCACGGATGCTGCCTGGCCTGCTGAGTGTGTCCAGCATTTTCTGTTGTTATTTCAGATTTCCAGCATCCGCAGTATTTTGCTATTGTATGAGGCAGCATAGTCAGGAAAGAAAGGAAGAAAAGGAGAACATTGCGGGTGAAAAGATCTGCAACTATGTTCTACATATAGTAACATCATGCAGAAAATTCAGTGATTTGGAATAGTTGAGTATTTTTCTGTGATGTAGCTGCTGTTCGAAATGCTTTGTACTTCAGAAAACCTTCAGTTACATCCTTTATTATTTTGTTGAATGTTTTGGTGATTTTCATATAGAGTTAGCTCATCTAGGCTGTTTATTAGGTGATGAATCATTTGATTATAATACAACTTGCAGCTATTTTTAATAACGTCCCTCAAGACAGGCACTTTACAATAGAAGGAGGCACATTTTGTACCAAGCCGCACCAAATGCCTGGTTATGTTGTGAAACAAAGTCTGTGGATCACCATGTTCTATTGGCTATTAATTCTGAAATGTGAAATAGATTGAAACATTGAATGTGGCTCATTGAAATTAAAAAGTCCTTGGCTGCAGTTTAAGGAGAGCTATTTTAGTTTTGTCACAATGTTTTCCAAGTGAATAAGTTACCAGAAAAAGCCTGTTCCACTGACGATCACCATTCATGTGCAATTCTGTAGCTTTTAGTATAGTGGTGCGTCTTCAAGGATGGTAATGTGACTGCTCTATAACCTTTTCACCGCAGGCAGTATACATAACTCACTCACATCACTTCCATCCTATCTGCTGTTTCAGTCAAATGGTGCGGAGGGGAAATGGTTCAACACTTTTTTTTTTTCCCTTGCTTGTCCCAACATTTTTTCAGATGTAAAATGACTGAACTTGCACACAAGTGGTAAACGGACTGACATAACGTAAAGCTAAATCTGAATGTCATTTGCGCTCCTCTTGTATGCATCTTGCAGCTGCTACAACCATTGTATTCAATGCACACAGTAGAGCCGCACAGTGCAGACGGGTCTATTCAACTGTGGGACGAGGCGGCACGCAAAGCCTGAAAGAGATCTGGGACCAAGGAGCGAAGGCCACCAGATTACAGAGAATAAATAGAGAGGAGTTGGGGAGTCACCACTCACAAGGTACATGTGCAGGAGAATACAGGAAGGACAATTCGGAATCATCATTCAATCGTACACGGCATAGGCTCCACATAATCCCTTACACAAAGGTGGCTGAGCACTGGAGCGAATGTGACCAAAGGGGCACACTTGTGCAGGAACTTTGCTTCTCCATCCATCGGCTGGGAGATTACTAAGCTCCAGACTGGAATTGCAATCCCCTTAACTAGTCCTTGGCCTGTTTTCCAGAGACCAAAATCCTCCCATGATGTACAGTTTAGCACAGTTGCTATTGTTGATGGCAGGAGGATGCATTCCCATTCTGTGATGAAGCACATTTGCGCCCACAACAAACCAGTAGACATACCACCTGTGGAATATATGCCACTCTGAGCAAGTGATATGCGACCTCTGTTTGAAACTGGGGAAGGACCAGCCAGCCTGGGCCTCATTCAGGGAGGCCTACTTAATGCAGTCACCCAGTAGCACTGCAATAAAAGGGGTCCAATCAGCAAAACCAGAGAAGTGGAAGAGAGCAACAGTCCATTCTTGAACCTCACAGTGAGAGGGTGACCCGGCTCAGTATGTCCACTTGACCTCCTTATGGAGCCACAAGTGAACCACTCACCCAACTCTCTCGCACAATGCTGTCCAAGGACTTGTACCATACCAAGCACACTCGATGGACGTGTGAGATAGCAGTGCATAAAGTATCATGTGGAACACAAGCAAGATGACCAAACCTGTATTAAAACTCAAAAAGGTAATGCATATGGAAAAAAGTAATGAAGTAATGTTAATGAATAGCTCCAGTAGAGGTACACTGATTTGTTCTGACACTCCCCTCTTATTGCTGCAATGCAAGCGTTGTAATACCAAGGGAAGGATATGCCATTGCTACAGTCATCATCTCAAACCTTCTGTTTGCATCTACATAAGAACATAAGAAATAGGAGCAGGAGTAGGCCAATCGGCCCCTCGAGCCTGCTCCGCCATTCAATAAGATCATGGCTGATCTGATCCTAACCGCCAATCTACTATCTATCACAGAACCATCTCCTGCATCTAACAGAATTGCACACACGAAATAGGAGCAGAATCAGGCTACACGGTCCCTGGGCCCGCTCCACTACCCACAGCGCCATGACCGATCTGAACCTAGACTCATGTCCAAATTCCTGCCCGCTCCCCGTAACCCTTAATGCCCTTTACTTCTAGGAAACTGTCTATTTCTGTTTTAAATTTATTTAATGATGTAGCTTCTACAGCTTTTTGTGGCAGCATATTCCATGGACCTACCACCCTCTGAGTGAAGTAGTTCCTCCTCATCTCAGTTTTGAAAGAGCAGCCCCTTATTCTAAGACTATGTCTCCTAGTTCTAGTCTCACCCGTCATCGGGAACATCCTCCCCGCATCCACCCGATCCATCCCCTTCACAATCTTTTATGTTTCAATAAGATCGCCTCTCATTCTTCTGAACTCCAATGAGTAGAGTCCCAATCTACCCAACCTCTCCTCATATGACCACCCCCTCATCCCCGGGATTAACCGAGTGAACCTTTTTTGCACTGCCTCGAGAGCAAGGATGTCTTTCCTTAAGTAAGGACACCAAAACTGTATGCAGTATTCCAGGTGCGGTCTCACCAATACCTTGTACAACTGAAGCAATACCTCCCTATTTTTATATTCTATCCCCCTAGCAATGAAAGCCAACATTCCATTTGCCTTCTTAATCACTTGCTGCACCTGCATACTAACCTTTTGAGTTTCGTGCACCAGGACCCCCAGATCCCTTTGCACTTCAGTACTCTCCAGTTTCTTGCCATTAAGATAATAAATTGCTCTAGGATTTTTCCTGCCAAAGTGCATCACCTCACACTTTCCAGTGTTGTATTCCATCTGCCAAATCTCTGCCCACTTACTTAGCCTGTCTATGTCCCCTTGCAGGTTTTTTATGTCCTCCTCACTCACTACTTTCCCTCCCATCTTTGTATCATCTGCAAATTTTGATATGTTACACTTGGTCCCTTCCTCCAAATCGTTAATATAGATTGTAAAGAGTTGGGGACCCAGCACTGACCCCTGTGGAACACCACTAGTTACTGATTGCCAGTCTGAGAATGAACCATTTATCCCAACTCTTTGCTTTCTGTTAGATAGCCAATCCTCTATCCATGCCAGAATATTACCCCCAATCCCGTGATTTTTTACCTTAAGCAATAATCTTTTGTGTGGCACCTTGTCAAATGCCTTTTGGAAGTCTAAATACACCACATCCACTGGTTCCCCTTTATCCACTCTATATGTTACTTCCTCAAAGAACTCCAGCAAATTTGTCAAACATGACTTCCCCTTCATAAAGCTATGCTGACTTTGTCCTATTAAATTATGATTATCCAAATGTCCTGTTACTGTTTCCTTAATAACGGACTCCAAAATTTTACCTACCACAGATGTTAGGCTAACCGGTCTATAGTTACCAGCCTTCTGTCTACTGCCCTTTTTAAATAAGGGTGTTACATTAGCAGTTTTCCAGTCTGCCGGGACCTTAGCGGAATCCAGGGAGTTTTGAAAAATTACCAATGCATCTACAATCCCTACCGCCACTTCCTTCAAGACTCTAGGATGTAAGCCATCAGGTCCAGGTGATTTATCCGCCTTGAGTCCCATTATTTTACCGAGTACCACTTCCTTAGTGATTTTGATCGTGTTTAGCTCCTCTCCCCCTATAGCCCCCTGTTTGTCCAGTGTTGGGATATTCTTAGTGTCCTCTACTGTAAAGACTGATACAAAATATTCATTCAGTGTTTTTGCCATCTCCATATTTCCCACCATTAATTTCCCGGTCTCATCCTCTAAAGGACCAACATTTACTTTAGCCACCCTTTTTCTTTTTATATAACTATAAAAACTCTTACTATCTGTTTTTATATTTTTTGCTAATTTACTTTCATAATCTATCTTCCCTTTCTTAATCAATCTTTTTGTTATTTTTTGCTGCCTTTTAAAGTTTTCCCAATCCTCTGTCCTCCCACTAGATTTCGCTACCTTATATGCCCTTGTTTTTAGTCGAATACTATCCTTAATTTCTTTACTTAGCCACGGATGACTGTCCTTTCTTTTACACCCTTTTCTTTTCAGTGGAATATATATTTTTTGGAAGTTGTAAAATAACTCCTTGAATGTACACCACTGATCATGTGTCGTCTTACCCTTTAATCTATTTTCCCAATCCACTCTACTCAATTCCGCTCGCATACCTTCATAGTCTCCTTTATTCAAGCTTAGCACGCTTGTTTGAGATCCAACCTTCTCACCCTCTAATTGAATATGGAATTCAACCATGTTATGGTCACTCATTCCAAGGGTTTGGGGGAAAACTTCTATATCTATTGCAGCAGACAAACGGGCCCTTGGTTTAACATCTCAGCCAAAAGACAGCGCCTCCAACAGTGCAGCATTCCCCATAGCACTGCATTGAATTAAGCCTAAATTATGCGTTCAAGTCCTTAGAGGGGCTTGAGCCCACGGCCTTCTGACTCACATTAGCCGAGCTGATGCTTGGAAAGGTAAAAAAAGAATTCTCTTGTGATAGTTCTTGTGGTTAGTAACTTAGTTTTTGCAAACATTGTGCTGGAATGTCATACCTAATGTTGCTGTTATTGAGTAAGGACCTTCTTGCTGAAGGTCTGTCGCAAGAAATTTTTCCAGTCGTACTCCAGGTGCAGTCTGACAAACTACAATTTTAGCATGATGTCTGGGGATTTGAACGCAACTTATTTGACAATAGTTAACAGCATCCTATTTGCTTTGTTTTATATAATATCTTGCACTTCTCTGAATCTAGGAATGCTGCATGATACTTGCTGCTTTATATAATGTTCATTCAGAATTTACAAGAACAAAATCTACATTTGAAAACTGAAATGAATTTTCAGTGCTCAAATAATTACGAGACAAATAGATATATTGGAAAAGAGTATCAAGCTGCCAGTACTAACTGACTATGGCCATTAATTTTTCTTTTATTCTGTTGCAGAATGCCCCGAGGAGGTTTATGATCCTCGATCATTATATGAAAGGCTTCAAGAACAGAAAGATAAGAAACAATCTGACTTCGAGGAGCAGTTTAAATTTAGTAAGACGACACTTTCATATCCTGTATATTGGCTCATTGAGACTTGTATTTAAAATCTATACAATATCCCACTTGCTGTAACACAACTCTCAATATAATTAGTGCATAATATTTTCAGATCTGTGGTGCAAAATGTTTCTTTTCACAAATGAAGTGACTGTAAAATCCATAAGGGACACATGGTCAGTTCTTGAGAGGGAAGAATGCACAGTGCAGTTCCATAATGTATATTATTTTACATTAAGTGCACAGATGATCGATTACTGAGGCTTGCAATACTGACAGCACCAGTGTACAGGTGTCTGCTGTTTGATCCGCGTTCCCATGTCCATGTGTATGCCACCCATACTGTTGCATTATCCTGACTTTATTATATCGTGTCACATTAGACTATCTGCAAAAGAAAATATATGCAACATTTGGAGGAAAAAACTTCAAATGGTCTCTTGATCTTGTGAACCTGGGTTCTTGTTGGTCTGAGTGGTTCAGTACCACACTGCGTGGTGCATTTACACATGAAACCATCAGAGGAACTAGAGAAGCGATGCACAAAATTGTTTTATTACATTAGCACAGTTATGCTGTTTGCTGTAGCTTCACAAGGCTGTGGGTATGGACCGCTTTTCCGAAAGGGGTTTGTTAGATATCCAATAGCGGTGCTTCCAAGTGTCCATTGCAGTTAGTTTTCTTTCTGGAAAGGAAATGCGTCCACTCATTCTGGTAACTATTTGGAAAGATTCATATTTTATTGCTTCATGGAAATAATTTTTACAGTAGTTTCTGACTAATTATTTTGGATGTACACTTCCATTATCTCGAACGTGCAGAGTTTATGGGGGGAATTTTAACCGCAAAAAATGGGCAGGTTTGGGTCGGGTGGGAGGTTAAAGTTTTAGAAATCTGAATCCCGAGCCCAACCCGCCCACTTCTGGTATTAACGGAGGTGGGACTGGGAGCGGATGGCCAACCAGCTCCCAGGAGGCGGGTTGGCACTTTAAATATTATAATGAGGCTGCGTGCCTCTTTTTGAAGCACCATTTTAAATTTAACTCTGGGCGTCCTGGTTTTCCAGACCTCGGAAAACCCAGTAGCTAAAGGAAGGCGAGGACTGCTGGATCCAGGAGGTAAGTGCCTTTCCACTTACCTGCTGGATCCAGTGTTCCTGCTGCACCAAATCCCCGCATCGGACATCCCCCCCACCCCCCGCCCCCCGCAAGGCCTCCAATTCTCTCCCCATGAGGCCTCCGATTCCCCCTCCGACCATCTGATCCCCGGCTCCCGATCTTGGCCCCCCAACCCGCTCCAGCTTTCCGATCCCTGGCCACTGACCACCGCCCCCCCCCACTGGCCTTCCAATCCCTGGCTCCCGATTGACGACTACTCCCCCGGCCTTCCAATCCATGGCCCCCGACGCCCCCTCTGGCCTCTGATCCTCGGCCCCCGATTCTGACCTCCCCCCCCCCCCCCCCCCCCCGGCCCTCCAATCCATGGCCTCCGTCGCCCCTTCCGGCCTTCCAGCCTCCGGCGCCCCCGCCAGCCTTCGATCCCCAGCCCCCAATCTCCGACCCTCCCGCCGGCCTTTCTGACCCCACCCCCTCCAATCCTGGCCTTCCGATCCCCGACGCACCGCCCCACTGCGGCCTCCTATCCCTCCCTCTCTCTTTTCTGCTCCCCTACTGTGGCCTGGTGCAGCAGGTCTTCCCGCCCGACAGCCAGCCAGCTTCTCAATCTGGCTGTCGGGTGGGTGGTAAACAGAAAAAAAATGTTAATCAGGCCCTATGGTTAAATTCGGCAGGGCCTGAGGGAAACCTGCTCTTCCTGGTTTCCTGTCCGCAATCCAGCACCCGCCCCCCCCCCTCCCCCTCCCCCTGCCGCTCCTTACCCGCCTCCAAGTTAAAATCCTGCCCTATGACTCTTAATTGATTATACGTTTCTGCATTTTTTGGCAGCCAAACTTGTCAGGTATTCAACCACCAGGTGGCGCCATTAAATAAAGCCAATTTGAAAATACCTCAAACCACATTGCTGCAAACCACAGTGCTTTCTGTTTGCTCAGTGGTGAAGGGAGGAACTCTTAGAGAGCCCTCTGTGTAAAAGCCCCATTCAGACACCCTGGATTTAGACAGGGCTTGTCACCATATTTAGTGGGAGTTGCTTGTTTTCTGTTCCTGATGCATTGTTCAGGCACCATGTACGAGAGATCTGACTAAGTACTTATTGCAATGAGACATGAATTAAAAGAGTCACATTCAAAAGTTCAATCAAAAATTCCCAGAAGATATAAAATAGGAGGCATTGAGACACCCTGTGTATCTCACAGGTGAAAAAGAAAGTGGTTAAAGAGTTACAAAGGTCTTCTTCACAAGCAGAATACCCTGGTTACCTAATATGTAATCATGTTCAGAAAGCGGTTGAGGGGATTAGTGTAATGGGGATGAATGATTAAGTGCATTCATACTCGGCATCATGTCATTTCAGTACTCTCTTCCCACTTACCTTATGTAATACGCCAGTATCTTGCGTGGGGTGAAGTCTTACTTTAACAGTCTTGTTTCAGTTTCAAATGCAATTACATTCTTGGAGCCCATCTGATTATTACTTATGTGGCTCCCTGTAAATGGAAAAATGTAACTCACTTTTGCCAGTTCCGCTGCTTTGTAGCAGGCTGGCTGTGTGTGATGGCAGCACTGTAGAGCTTGTCAGCCTATGTACACCAATAATTGGAGAAGCAATTCTAAGAATGTTATCACACTGCGTGAAAAATTACCTGTCATATTGAACAAAAAATCCTTTTGCCTACAGGATTTATCAAAATGTCTGTTGTACGAAGTAGAATATAACCAGGGATCTTTCACTGTCACATTTGAACATTCTTTCATGGCTGCACTATGACTATTGAACATCGGCGTTGACTTAAATTTATAACCTTTTGGGAGAAAAAACCCCCAAAATAGCTTTATGTGCTTGTGTTTCTGTTGAGAGGGAAGGGGTTGCTGAAGCATCTAGTAACTTTCATGTCCGTAATAAATGTATATGTGTGTGTGTATATATATGTATGTGTATGAATGCGTATATTTTCAGTGCAATACTGGATATAAAAAGAATTGATATCTGCTGTATTTATTTCTTTGTATGGGCCACAGTAAAAGAGCTGATCAAGCTGACCTATATGTTCTGGAAGCATCTCTGTTTATCGTTTCCTTAGAATAATTTGTGAATAGTAACTTTGCAGTCGTAGTCATGAGAATGTCTGGTTGTTGGTTTGAAGTACCTCTAATGAACACTTTTTGCACAAGTGCTGTGTTTTTATCTTTTCATTCAGAAAATATGGTAAGAGGTCTAGACGAGGAAGAAACAAACTACCTTGATGAAGTTTCCAGGCAACAGGTGCTCCTAGAGAAGCAACGCAGGGATGAAGATGCTAAAGAGCTGAAAGAATACAGAATATCCTTTTGTTGAGCACCAATTGAATCCTGATTGCAGGGATGCAGGAAATTAGTGTCTGATTTCATCATAAAGCTCAAAGCCTTCTCCACTGCAGATCCAGTTTAATTATATATGGAATAACAACAGAAAACGCTGGAAAAACTCAGCAGGCCAGACAACATCCGTGGAGAGAGAAAGAGAGTTAACGTTTCAGGTCGATGACCTTTCGTCAGAACTGGAAAGAGCCGGAATTTCCAGTTCTGACGAAAGGTCATCGACCTGAAACGTTAACTCTCTTTCTCTCTCCACGGATGTTGTCTGGCCTGCTGAGTTTTTCCAGCGTTTTCTGTTGTTATTTCGGATTTCCAGCATCCGCAGTATTTTGCTATCTTATTAATTATATATGGTTTTGCCTTCTATTTTTCCTCTTGATTATTTGACTCTGGTGACAATACCTCC
Organism: Squalus acanthias; assembly: GCA_030390025.1. NCBI lineage: Eukaryota > Metazoa > Chordata > Chondrichthyes > Squaliformes > Squalidae > Squalus > Squalus acanthias. The sequence continues at coordinate 51,852,225 of CM059430.1, forward strand.
CTTTCATTTTATTATTTTTAATGAATAAGGAGAATTGAACAGAGGTCCAAGGTTTGCGTTGTCAACTGACATTTTTGCTGCTAGGTTCACTGGCAAAATTGAGTCAAATTATTTTGATAGACGAAACAGTGAATTCTGCTACACGATCCCTTTGGCAAGTTAACATGAAACCATGGAATGTAGAAAATGAACCGTTTACTAGATGCGTTTCTGTGGTGTAGCTCATGGACAAAAATCAAGTCGCTCTTTTTGCAGCTCACTCTCTTTGTCTCCCACTCTAATTTGCCTTGCTCGCTTTCTGTTTGTCTTGCATTCTGTCTCTCTCACACGCTTCCATTGTCATCTCTATCTGTCCACTTCCCCTTTGTGTAAGTCTCTTGCCTCCATCTTCACTCTCCTGTACACCTTACTCATTAAACTTCATGTACTTTGTCATTCTCTCATTATGACCCTTATGCACTTTCTCTCTCTGCACTCGTGTAACCTTTTTTTTTGACCTGTCTTGCACTTGCTCTTTTTTTTCTCTCGTCTGTCTTGGAAACCATTAAGCAGACTCAGACTTCATATCTTTGCTGCAGGAATTATCCTGTCTCTCTCTCTTGCGCTCTCTCTCTCTCTCTCTCTCTGGGAGCAGTCTCTCCCCTCTGGAATATTTTCTCTCTTTGCACTAGACTTCTCACACGTGCTCTCTTTCCCTCTCTAGCATGTGCTCCTGCTCTCTTATGCTCTCTCGCACGCTCTGTTCCCCACCTCTCTCCTCCTTTACTCTGGTGCTCTCTCTTAACTTCACTGTTTTTCCTGTCACACATCTCCTTCACTCTTTTTCCTCTTATTTTTCATCTTTCTCCTGTCATTTTCTTACTGTGTTCTCATTTGTTTCTGCTGTTTCCCCCCCTGCTTCTTACAGTGTTTATAGTGCTCTCTGGCAAGACTCCATTGTGCATGGGAGAGAGCCAGTCATGGCTGTTGATGCAGGTTGGAGGGTGGTATGTCCTTGGACCAGAGGGCGTGGGCTGTTGCACACAGGCTATTATGTGAAGAAAGAAGTGTGTTCCTTTCTGCATGGGTTGAAGTTCTGAGTGGTTGGAGGGCCACTGTTCTCTGGTTCTGCGATCTGATTGGTTGAAGAATCTCTAACGCTTCAGTGCATAACACATCGTACAAGCACAACATATTAATATAGATAGATTCACTTGCATGGGAAGCGGACAACAGGTTGCTGCTGGTTTAAATAGGCTTACGAGGAGTGATGAATAAAGGCTTGAATCGTTTTTAATGAACTTCCCACAGGAAATAAACAGGAATTACTTTTACAGTAAAGCGTGCGTCCTTTAAATTAAAAAAATGAACTCAATATTGTGAATTTGGTGTACCGTTTACTTAAGCTGCTTGAGGCTGAGAGTTAAGCCTGTCTATTGAGGACCTGCTATTTTTCGATGTAAAATGATTAAAGCTTCTCAAAACTTTATCACAGTTCAAGATATCTTCATGATACTATTTTAAAATACTTCATATTGCAGTAAATATGCTCAATATGAATCGCTTCTCAATTTGAGGTTTACCTGTCCCATTGCATTCCCAGTCTTGTGTTGTTTTATTCTAACTCCATATTTATTGTATTGATTCTTTTTGAAGAATTAAATAACTTACAAAATCAGAATGCCTTATTTAACTTACTTGCATAGACTCAGAACAGAGGACCAAGGGAACATGATCTTAATCTTTGTTGGTGTTGCTGTCATATATGAAGACTTGCTTTGGTTCTTATTGTAAGGTTTGTGATGTGTTCTGAAGAACAGTTTACATGTTTCACTTTAACTTGTATCATCCAGCACAAAATAAGCTATAGATTTAGAAAATAACCTGTTGCAAAAGCTTGATAACCAACCCATCCCTCGAACACACACTGCATGTCCTTTTGTGGGTTCTTTGAATTTCTTGACTTGCGCTTAAAACCTCTTGGCATGCAGCCCTTAGACTTTGCCTACACTATGTTCATACGTGTGGCGAATTAAGATTGTGAATCAGGGAGAGAATTGGTGTGAAAACTTAATGGGTAAAATAAAACGTAACTGATTTTTGTCGTTCTTAAGTTTTTTCTGACATACCCAGTGAAGTTTAAGTCATGTAGCAACGGTGTCGGTGAACTGCACCTTGGGTGATTCCACATCTTCCCTTTCTATTCCAATAATCTCGGGAATAGAGTCAGAAGATGGAGAAGTGCAGAGTCAGGAGATTTGGGGCAGGATGGAGGTGGAAAGAGCCAGTGAGATGCAATTGGAAAGCAGAACGGGGAAAAAATTTGTGGGGGAGTCCAAAACTTGGGGCCATAAATAGAAGATGGTGACTAATAAATCCAATAGGGAATTCAGGAGAAACGTCTTTATCCAGAGAGTGGTTGGAATGTGGAACTGGCAACCACAGGGAGTACTTGAGGCGAATAGCGTGGAAGCATTTAAGGGGAAGCTAGATAAACACGAGAGGGAGAAAGGAATAGAAGGATATGTTGATAGGGTGAGATGAAGAGAGGTTGGAGGAGGCTCGTGTGCAGCATAAACACCTGCATAGACCATTTGGGCCAAATGGCTCATTTCTGTGCTGTACATTCTATGTAATTCTATGTTTCAACACTTTTTAGTAAACTTGGAGCAAATAAGTGAGACTCGCAGAGATTGGCTTTTTATTGTCTGATGTTCCTCATTTTAATTTAAAAAAGGTGAACTCCATGAAATTATCTGAAATACTGAAAGTAATGAATTTCTTTCTGGGTATTCTTGGCAAGCTGGGGTACAGCTGTCTTTCCAATACTGCTTAGCATTTATTTACCCGTGGCAAATGCTGAATTACACCTAGTATGAATTCCCCTATAAATAACATCATATGGAAAACTATTGGTTCACTGAGCTAACAACAGAAAGCGCTGGAAAAACTCAGCAGGCCAGGCAACATCTGTGGAGAGAGAAACAGAGTTAACGTTTCTCTCTCCACGGATGTTGCCTGGCCTGCTGAGTTTTTCCAGCGCTTTCTGTTGTTATTTCAGTTTTCCAGCATCCGCAGTATTTTGCTATTGGTTCACTGAGCTGTTCATTAGAGGTGTCTGACCCTTGCACAAGATAGATAACTGGTGGAAAGGCCATATGTCCCACCTTAGCACATCCACCTAGAAAATCCTTTGATTCCTCTTTTCCCCATCACAGAATGAACTGTGCCTCAAATAATTCTTCACTACCCTACTCAAGTCAATTCTATGTATTGATCAGAAAATGCTGGAAACATTCAACAGGTCAGGCAGCACCTGTGGAGAGAGTGACATAGTTAACGTTTCAGGTTGATGACCTGTTCTGATGAAAGGTCATTGATTTGAAGCATTAACTCTGTTTCTCGCACCACAGATGCTGCCTGAGCTGCTGAGTGTTTCCAGCATTTTCTGTTTTATTTCAGATTTCTAGCATCTGTAGTATTTTGCTTTTGCTCTCTGTATTGATCACTTTTGTGTGAAGACCATTCCTAAATTTGTCTTTTACTAATTTGAAACTATGCTCTATTGTCCTACTTTATGTTTAGTTTGAAGTACTGTTTTAGGTTTACCATTTCTATACAATCTTCTATCTTCTACATCTCTGCATTAAGTCATCTCAAGGCTGAAAAGCCAGATGTTCCTCCTTGCTCATGCTTCTGAAACTAGGGATCGCTCTTCTAACTCTTCTGTACGCTGTGTTCAGGGCTTGAATGTCTCCCTTATATCTTGATCAGCATACGCCGTGGTCTGACCACAGTACGATACAATTTAAGTGTGATCTCCTCTTGGTTGTACTCTATTGTTTGACAGTACAGTTTAGCATTCGATTTGCTTATATAAAAACAGAAACTGCTGGAAACACTCAGCCGGTCAGGCAGCATCTGTGGAGAGAGAAACAAAGTTAACGTTTCCGGTCAATGACCTTTTGTCAGAACTGGAACAAGTTCGAGATGTAACAGGTTTTAAGCAAGTACAGAGGCAGGGAAAGGGGGAGGGAAGGAAAGAACAAAAGAGAAGGTCTGTGCTAGGGTAGAAGGCAGGAGAGATTAAATGACAAAATGGATGATGGTGCAAGGCAAAAGCAGATGCTAATGGGACAAGTAAAGAAACAAAAGATGATTCTAGAGGAAGTGTAAATGGGAATAGCAGAATCATTACCAATTGGATTTGCTTTGTTGATTACTCCATCAACACTACTAAAACCCCTACATCTCACCTATAGTCATAGGTTTTCAACACCATTTGTGGAGTACTTGCAGCACTCATTTATCTTACTGTATATAGTACTTTAAACTTGTCCAAATTAAATCTTGCCATCATATTTTTGTCCAGCTCATTAGCAGTTCCCAAGGTCCTACCTTCCCAGCTGCCCCTCCAGTTAAGTATCTTCTACAGATTTGACCACTTTGATAGGAGCTTCTGAATTGAAGCAGTTGATGTAAATTAGAAACAATATGGGCCTTGACATCAATCCCTGGGGCACTCCACTCAGCACAACATAATTCCTTTAACCAGTCTCCACTGCTTCCTACCCCTTAGCAACGTCCTTATTTTATGTAATTAGATATTTTAATGGGCCAGAAATTCGGCTCTCCGGCTTCCTGCGGGTGCAAGCATCGCGCGCATACTTACCTACCGCGCCTGCCGTTGTGCTTTGGGCCCACGAGGAATTCGGGTCCTGGGCCTCCTGCAGCTGCCGGCGTGCAGTGCTTACGTATCCCAGGGGCGCAGTTAGTTCGAAGCGTCCCCTGGGATCACGTGGGCCATGGAAGACCTGTCAAATCTATGAATAGAGATCGGCCCCAAAACCACACTAAAACTTCAAATAAATTTTTTAAAAAACCTAGCAGGGAATTTTCTTTCATAGATTTGACAGGAAGACCTGTCAAATCTATGAATAGAGATCGGCCCCAAAACCACACTAAAACTTCAAATAAATTTTTTAAAAAACCATCACATTTTTAAAATAACTATAAATTACATAAATTAACTACTTTAAACAAAAATTTAAATTTTTGAAAAAATTAATTATACTTTTTAACGGTGCTAAAAATAAACTTACCTTTCTTTAAAGTATGTAAAAAAGATAAACCTGTTGAAAAAATGTTTAAATTGTAATTAATTAACCACTTACCTTGTTATAAACAGGCCTTGTGCCTCCTTTTTAAATGTGCAGCTTCTCCATACTTACCCTCACGGAGAAACCGGAAAAAAAACCTGAAGTTCGTTGCGTGCGCGCAGCCGCTCCCGCGCACGCGTTCGACTTCTGAACCCCGCCCTTCAGGGGAACGGAAGTTCCGGTTTCCCGCGCATGCGCAGTGCATGCAGGAAACCGGCACTTCAGGTGGCCTTACGGGTGAGTACACAGCGCGTACTCACTCGACAAGAGCCGAATTTCTGGCCCATGTTAAGATGTAATTACATATTTGTCAAATTTCAACTTTGTTCTAAGCTTTGTGGATGGCCAGTAGCCCGTTCCCGTTTATTCATTAATAAGCAACCACTTTTAGTCCATTTGAGTAAATTGCCTGTATTAGAAGACTCCATTGTAACTAGTGAAGTGTTTTTTGTTTTTGTTTCTCGCTTGTTCTTAACTGGGAACTTCTTCAGCATGAACCTTAAGAAATTCCCAGAAATGTAACCTGGAATTGGCTCTGAAGTCCTTGTTGATCCTTAACAGAATACTAACAGTGCCCGCACAAAACTTGTAGCAAACGCCGAATCTAAAAAAGACACCGAGAAGAAAGCAGCTGCTAAGCCAGCGGAAAACAAGAGCAAGTTCTCTCAAGCAAAGCTGTTAGCTGGAGCTGTAAAACGCAAAAGGTTAGTGTCCTTTTAGGAAACAAAATCAGTGAGAGATGGAGCCTAGTTCTGAAATTATGAGGGTCATAGCAACAAGTGAAGGCAATGATTTTTCAGTATGCCCGAATATTCACGGTGATCCTGAATAATTGTGTAACTGCCCAAGCTTCACTGTAAGATTTATTTTATTTGACCCAACAGTTTTCTTCCTTCTCTACTGCTCATTAATTCCTTGGTGTTCTGCCTTTCAGTATATTGGCCAAGTGAATATTATTCATGTGTGAGCCTTGATAGTGGCTATTGCCAGGCTGTTCAACCAAAGGGAGTATCATAGTCGAGCCACAACTTGTGGTTCATTGGATAGTGATAAAGTTCAGGAACCCTGACCAATGTGGATTATTTTTGCCCCCATTCTACCCTAGGGATACTGAGATGAACTAAAACCCTGGTTAACACCAACTAACACAGCACAGGCAGGGATTGAATCTGATACCTTGCTGGTCTGTTTCCCATATACTCTACAAGGGTGTCATTTTGCAGGGGGAGGATAATGTTATATTGATAGTTTCAGTTTAGCTAAAGATCTAAACAAACTGGTGCAATGGTGCAGTCCTGAGACTTTATGAAATGCAGGAGTAGGAGATCTCATACAGTACCCCTCTCTACAGTGTTGTATGGCATCTCATTTGCATATTCAGTATGTAGTTGAACCCCAGAACCTAGAGAGGAGGATCCATATCATTTTGAAGAATACCAGATTGATAATCTGTCTTTTTCCATCCACAGTTTTCATGTGTATAGATTGTGACTGAAATTGTCAATTAGTACTGAAGGCTGAACAGTTTTGCTCTGTGGTCTTTCATCCATTGGGGACTGGGTTGACACTCGTCAAACTTAGTGTTTATAAGAAGAGCCATTGAGGTCAGTGTTTGGGAGTTGAAAGTAGCTAATCGCTGTGGTAAATTGTAATGTAACTTACTCTGACGAGCCCATTCACCTGGCCTGGTTGTATTTCCTATCTGTTCTGGATTCTCCACTTCTGCTCCTGTCTCCCACGCCCCTTTCTCCAGCTCCTCATTTCTTATTCCTCTCTCTTGGACTTCTGGTACCTCATTCTTTTTCTATACAGGGCTTGGAACAACTAATGTGCATTAAATCACATTTTCTGCTCCTTGGGGAGTCATAGGCTGGAATTTTCCCATCAAAAAAACAGGTGGATTTGGAGCATGGGGGCAGTTAAATTGTTAAAAATGTGAATCCCGACCTGATCCCGCCTCCAACCTGCCCACTTACGGTTTTCCCCCGGACCGGCCTCTCGCAACTGAGGCCTGCCCGCCCGCAGCCAGTCAGCCTCTCAAGCTGGCTGGCTGCAGGTGGGAAACCCAGCCTCCCGGGTTATCCGCCCACCTTGGAACCCCCCGCCCCCAACCTGCCTCCCCGAACAAAATCCGGCCATAGTAGCTGATATGAGCGTCGTAATGTTTTTTTGAAGAGAAAGTAGAGAGTCGTCTTGTATGTGAGTATATACAATAGGTCTTTCATCCCATATATCTGGGCTGGTTCCATCCCAGGCTCGAGGGAAAAGGACCATGTTCCAATATTCTTAATTCCACCAGTCCTTGGGTTATTAGCTGGTTATGAGCTTAAAAGAGTAATATTTTTAGGTTTTTTCCATTATTAGTTGAACTGGGTATTGATTGTTTGCTTCTCGAGTTCTTAGATCCAGGATCCAAGATCCAGCCTCATACCTATTTTAAAGAAATGCTGTTTGATTTTTTTTAAAGTCTGTTAATCTGGGGTAGGATTGTTCAGCTAAAGCATCACTGTGAGGCAGTATCTCCAGAACACTGCCTCACGCAAGGACTATCATTTGATTTCCTTCGGGTAACTGCTTTTCTGAGACACGATTGGGTCACAGCTATCCATATTAATATTGCTTAGTGGCGTTATAAGCAGATATTGTTCTAATATTGTCGCCACGGACAGTGTAATCATGTTGAAATTTTGCTACGGTACTCCAAGGCAAATCCAAGAATATTTACTATATTCAGCACAGGTTTTACTATTTAACAACATGTCCATACAACAGGAGCAGGTCATTTTTGCACGAGTATCAAACTTTGTGTAATTAGCTCTCCATTGAATACATTTTCAATACTAAGCTTTGCCTTATATTTGTAACTTTTAAAATAATAGCTACTTCCAGCTGTGAAATGGTTGCAGTCTCTACAGTTGATCTCAGCATCTCTGATCCAGCGATGGAGGGAGGGGAATGGCAGGTAAACGGGGCAAAATCAGACCAGCTTCCTGCTTCTGACTACTATATAGTGACTCCTGCCAGATATCGAGTGAGAACATTTTAAATTGATGATTTCAGAAAGGTTGCCTTTTTTCAATGGTATATGTACACTGGGAACAGTATGGGTTGCCCCCATAATTCCTGATCTTTCTGAAATTGGGAGCAGATAATACACTGACAGACGATATAGTTGGAAATTACTAATTAGTCTTTTTTAAGGGACAAATAACTTCAAAGCAAAATAGATCAATCACCAGAATGAGTACAGTAATGTAAAACTTGAATTCTCACCAGCAATTTAAAACCATTCCAAAACAATGAAACTTCCACAGTATTCAGCAATATTCTCCATAATTTGGACCATGCATCTTCGATGAAAAGCCTTCACATGAGAAGGACACTTCGTGGAGTCCTTTCGAGCCTCTGGATAGTAAAGTGGGACAGCTCGAAGGGAGCTAGATTAACGTATGCTACCACTCCCAGTTATATGTCTCTCTTCCTTTTGATCCAGGCTGGTACAAAGGACGATATTTTTCATGGTTGACTAAAACCGTCAATCAAAACTAGATTTCAGAGTTGTCCGGAATAGCCTGAAGGACAGGCGATTGACAGCTCAGTGACCAACATTAAATATTTAACATTTGTTGAGTGACGCAACTAACCAAAAGATGGTAATTCTGACACGATGCACACTCATCTTGCTTTGGAAAATTATGCTTATTTTGATAGTTCATCAATTAGAAATAACAGTAGTGCAATGTCACACTAAACATCTAGTGCCTAGCCAACCAATCTGGATCTAATGTTTGTGACTTAAACAAAGGGCACACTGACCCGCCCTGTTCCCACCATACATCAGTGTCAACCAGACAGATTGTATATTCTCTCCAAAAGAGCAGTCTTAGAAGACAGTTTTAAAACTGATACAATACTGGCATAGCTACACGCATTCCTATTGAGAATATACAATATAAACACTCTCTAAGGACAGATCTCCAACCTGCCACAATACTTGTGGCACTTTAACATTAAAGAGTTGAGCAAATGTGTTCACCATCTAATCTGCCTGCAGTGTGAAATTGTTTCCTATAGTTTGGGGTTTCCGAGAAATATTGAAGACATAGGGCATTTTAACGGTGTGAATTTTCAGTCGTTTTACAGGTCCGAATTCTCTAATCACACTTGTGGAAGTGCTACTGGGTTTTTGGTGGAACCAGAAGTAATGATGTATGTGCCTGGCACTCTTTGTCTCTATTTGTAAATGGGCTTTTGTTTAATAAAATTATTTTCTCCAGCTCTTCTACATAGGCCCCGTCCTCAGTTTCTCAGGTTGGATAAGCAACCTTCTTCCAGGTCTCTTTATAGGAAGGATCATAGGTTTTGTTCAGCATTTCCTACTGATGGAACAGCTAACATCAGTGACTCATTGTGTCCTGTACCTTTTGTGTCAGCTGTGGCTCAGTTGGTAGCACTCTCATCTCTGAGTCAGAAGGTTGTATGTTCAAGTCCCACTCCAGGGACTTGAGCACAAAAATCTAGGCTGACACTCCAGTGCAGTACTGAGGGAGTGCTGCACTGTCGGAGGTGCCGTCTTTCGGATGAGACGTTAAACCGAGGCCCCGTCTCCTCTCAGATGTGTCCTGGCCAATATTTATCCTTCAATCAACATGTCAAAAACAGATCATCTGGTCATTACCACATTGCTGTGTGTGGGAGCTTGCTGTGTGCAAATTGGCTGCCGCGTTTCCTACATACAACAGTAACTACACGCCAAAAAGTACTTCATTGGCTGTAAAGCGCTTTGAGACGTCCGGTGGTCATGAAAGGCACTATATAAATGCAAGTCTTTCTTTCTTTGTGCACTCCATTCCTGTTCCCTACTTTTAAGTAGCCATTTTGTGTTTCAGTCCTTGGCGTTTAACGCTGATATGATTGAATGGTATTTACTCAATATTAACTTGTATTCGTTGCGATTTCCCGAGTGGTCAGAATGCAAGGTTTATATATTTTATTAGTAACACATAAGTGGGAGAAAAGTTTAGATGTTATAATCAGTGAATCTTCTAAGTTATTTTTACTGATCACTTTTTAAACCTGTAGAATTTCTGTTAATAGAATGGCTGACAATTTTCATCCTTTCACATCTTGAAGTTAATGGTTTGTTGCTTTTTAGTTAGATTCGACTCCTGCTACATTCATCGTTTTGACTGCATTAATGAACCCGATGTTTGTAAAACTGTTTCTTGATAGAAGTTAAGTTGAAATTTCTAGTGATTTGCCTATACTTCTTCCTTAAGTATGTGGATTATCCAATATTATAATTTGTTAGATAAATCAATTAATAAGTATTATAAATTATATATAAATACCTAGGAGAGTAATAAGTACTGTAAAATTACATAAATGTCTGAAATTATGGTTTCATCATTATAAATTGCTATATAAATACCCAATAGATAAACAATTCTATTATAAACACAAAGCAGCTTTAGAGAGAATGGGAAGAAGAGAGTCGTGACCATGCCTGTGGAGTGGAGCATGCTCCCATCCCTCCCTCCTACCCCAGGCTTGATACAGATCTCTGTTCAGACAGAGATGGTGGGTGGAGTAGTGAGACTCCAAAGAGGGGAAGGGAAGAAAAATAAGAAAATAACTTATTTTTAAAAAGGAAGTCTTGAAGCTGACATTCTATCTAATTATTACTGTCACTGTTGAAGATGCAGCAGCCCTCTTTTCAAAAATTAAATGAATAGTCTTAACTAGTTTTAGTGGTGGAGCTCTCAATTGAACACAGCTGCTGCAATTATCCATTATGCTCATTATCTTCTTTGAAACGTGATGCTTTGGCTCCATGTATTTGGATCTGAAGCTGCAGCATCTTCCTCCCACCTGTAGCATTGGCGAGTAGTGGGGGAGGATATTTCATTGACTGCAGGCTATTATGTCCTGGGTACAGTATGTCATTTTCCTCAACCATTATTATTTTTTGTATAGCTGCTTTAGCGTGCTGATTCAAATCAGTTTGGCTCTGCGTCCTGGTTTCCCTTGTACAGTAATTAACGTAATTATCAGTGACAATTTTCTGAATTGTAATTGAAGGGTAGCTTCTCGGGGATAATGGAATACCCGTACAAGTGGAGGTCGCAAGTGATGGGCAGCTCATAGGGGCATGTCAGGGTGATTCAGTTTACTTTGTTGGTACCTACTTGTAACTGAGACTTGGGGACCGCGCATAAAATTCCACCCCATCTGAGCATATACAAACTTGAGGCACTTTCCAAGTTTGAGTTGCTGTCGGGGAGCGTTATCTGCCCGTCATGCATATTGGAGAATTCCATGCGTACTACCCGTGATTTCACGATGCTTGTAGCTGGTGAGACTCCATGCTGACCCGGAGAATCAGCCCGTGGGCCAACTTGTGGAAAGTGCCTGAAGAAATGAAATCATAGCATCATCCTCGCAGATAAGGGTGTGTTTCCACAGGTCCAACGGCACTAGGTATGGGCCTTAGGCTTTGCTCTATCACGTACAAATGTGGAATTCTCCTAACTAATATGTGGGCTCGGAATAATTGAGATGCTGTGGATTCCCCAATCTTTCCTATTTCTCTAAATTAAATCAAATTGGTACTATTATTGAATTGTTCCAGAAGATAAAATTCATGTTAAATTCTGGAAGGAGAGGTAACTGTGAATTTATTGTGGACTTTGTGGTGTTGATGTACAGAAAGTAGGTTCAATATTGTCACCCAGCAGTTCCCACTGCTCTATCGTCCTGGTAGTCTTTACAGAAAACTATTATTGGCAGTAGGTCTGGTTTAGATATCTTGTGTTCCATAATTTCTTCATTTATTTATATTTCCAATTCCATTGAATATTTCACAAGTTACATTTGACCAAATTGGTGTTTTCTTTCTTTTCCAACTGCTACAGCATTGAAGCTGGTGAAGCAAACCTCTGTGGCATTTTCCAGTTTCACTGTTGAAATTCCATAATTTATCCACAGGAACAATTATTAGCATTAAATATGTTGATTTTAGAAGTTTGTGATCAGTCTTTTAATACCAGCATTTCGAGATGAAAATGTGTCCACTGGGAAATAAAACCGGTATAATTAACTTTAATGTTGCAATTTAAAAAGGAAAGAGGTCATTTCATCTTGCCTTAAAAGTTGGGCAAATTTTGGAAAGGGGGGGAAAAATAAAACTTGGACAAATACAAAGAATGGGATGGGCTAAGGCTTGCTGTTCAGTAAGCTGCAATTTATGGAGACAGCTGACCATTTTAATACGGTTATGGATTTTGTGAGGGGCATAGATAGGGTAGATAGAAAGGAACTTTTCCCCTTAGTAGAGGGGTCAATAACCAGGGGGCATAGTTTCAAGGTAAGGGCAGGAGGTTTAGAGGGGATTTGGGGAAAAACTTTTTCACCCAGAGGGTGGTTGGAATCTGGAACTCACTGCCTGAAAGGGTGGTAGAGGCAGGAACCCTCACAACATTCAAGAAGCATTTAGATGAGCACTTGAAACGCCATAGCATACAAGGCTACGGACCAAGTGCTGGAAAATGGGATTAGAATAGACAGGGCTTGATGGCCGGCGTGGACACGATGGGCTGAAGGGCCTCTTTCTGTGCTGTATAACTCTATGACTCTGTTATTCAAGAAAAGATTCAGTCAGAATAAAGCTGTACGAGAGAAACCTAATGTCAGATGTAATGGGCATACCTAGTAACAGGATATCAGAGGAACCATTCAAGCTACTGAGGAAAAGAATTGCAGTTCCCGGTAGTTGGTAAAGTCAACTTCTCTCCAAGGAGAAACCTAAACAAGTAGATGTTGCTTAATTCGGAGAATGTTGTGGCACAATGATCACGGTACTGTATTGAAATTTACTGATGACGCAAAAGTGGGGGGTTTGGCACAAAATGTTAAAGACTTCAGGACGACACAGACAACCGTCAGACGCAATTTAGTGTGGAGAGAAGTGTGCTGATTCATTTCAGGAGGAATTGCTCCAGCAATGAGCCGGCATAGGCACAATGGGCTGAATGGCCACCTTCTGTGCTGTCGACCCCCACTATTTGGTGATGCTGAAAGTTCTGCAAAGTTCACAGTTTTTATTGCATAGGAGTCTGCTGTAGCAACGACTGCATTGAACTGTTTATCTTCCAATTATTTTTCTCTCCGGGAGGAACAGACATCTTTTGACGATATGGTTTCACAGATACCAGTACCTCTAAGCGACCATTCTTCGTGTGTTGCTTAGAAATTGACTTGAGGTCATCCAAAACTCGGCTGCCCGTGTCCTAACTCGCACCAAGTCCCGTTCGCCCATCTCCCCTGTGCTACATTGGCTCCCGGTTAAGCAACGCCTCGATTTCAAGATTCTCATCCTTGTTTTCAAATCCCTCCATGGCTTCGCCCCTCCCTATCTCTGTAATCTCCTTCAGCCCCACACCCCCCCCCCCCGAGATATCTGCGCTCCTCTAATTCTGCCCTCTTGAGCATCCCTGATTATAATCGCTCAACCATTGGTGGCCGTGCCTTCAATTGCCTCGGCCCTAAGCTCTGGAATTCCCTCCCTAAACCTCTCCACCTCGCTACCTCTCTTTCCTCCTTAAATCCTACCTCTTTGACCAAGCTTTTGGTCACCTGCCCTAATTTATCCTTATGTGGCTCGGTGTCAAATTTTTTGTCTTACAATACTCCTGTGAAGCGCCTTGGGGCGTTTTACTATGTTAAAGACGCTATATAAATACAAGTTGTTGTTGTTGACAAATCATTTGACCATGTAGTGCACCAAAAAGGATCTAATCCTGTCTACGCATAGGTGCCTTCCAACAGAGATCATTGGATATCAGAGATTGGGGGCTGGAATTTTCCCGCTGATGGTAGGGGAGCTTGGGGGGCCGGGAGGAAGCACTCCTGCTCCTCCCGGCCCACAAGGATTGCTCCCCCGAGGCTGAGGCCACCTCGTTGCAGCCCCCGGGAATCCCGAGCCCCGGGATCCCCAGCCGTCTGCAGTTAAACCTGCAAAGCAGGTTAAAGTAGAGGCTTCGGACCTCATTATAATATATAAGTTGCCAACCCGTCTCCCGGCAGCGGGTTGGCAGCCTGCCCCGTCCCGACTGAGTGAAAGGTGAAAGTGGGCGGGTTGGGGTCGGTGTTCACATTTTTGCAACTTTCACTTCCCCCCCCCCCCCCCCAACGCCTCTAACGCACCCGCTCTTACCTCAGGAAATTCCGGCTTTGGAGTGGGAAGTCTGCCGAATTTTCTGCTGTTTCCACCCCCTTTAACTCTTAAAAGCCAAAGCCAATGATAGAGAATACAGCTGAGCACAGACCTGGGTGCTACCAGACCTGTATAACTTACCACTGCACCATATGGTGTTTTTACCAACTCAGACATTCATTTTGTATTCTTCGTGATTATCAAGCCTAAGGTTTGACTGATAGATATTTATATTTAATTTGCGATGACTCATCAAAAGCAGTCTGAAGATACTTTTGTAGCAATCTATTTCATTTTTTCATCAGCTATTCCTGCTAATTTAGAACCTTTCAGAACAGCACCAAATTCTATATTTTGCTTAGCTGATATTTAAGTTTTAATTTTTTTATTGTACTAAGTTTTCCTTTTTGAACTGCAACTGATGTGAAATGCCATTGACCGTGTATATATAGTTCAGCAACAATGAAAACAGAAATAGTGGTATGTGCCGTTCAGAAAATGCTTTGTTCTGTTCTAATAAATAAAACGTATTTTAAATTTGTTCTCCGGATGTGGGCAAATTTATTTCCCATCCCTAATTGCCCTGAGGTGGTGATGATGGGACTTCTAGTTATTGTTTTTACAACTGAGGAGCTTGCTAGGCCACTTCAGAGGGCATTAAGATTCAACCACATAGTGTGGGACTGGAGTAATGTGTAGGCTGAAGGACATTCATGAATCAGTTTGGTTTTTATGACAATCCAGCAGGTTTCATGGTCACTTTTTTTCCTGGTGCCAGCTCACAAGTAACTTGTCATGGTTGGATTTGAACTCTCAACAACTCAACAAGGTTGCTAGTCCAATACCATAAACGCTATACTACCATACACTTTTCCAATGGGGGGGCGGGGGGCGGTGGGAAGTACCCGTGAGCACAATTTCTCTATTATGCAGTCCAGTTTGCAAAAACTAAACACATTCTGATTTGATACCACAGGATGTCGCTGGTGCACTTTATAATGCTGCAGTGTTGGGCATCTTTTTCCACTTGTTCCCTTTGATGTTTGCACAGTTCACACCATTCTTTAGGGGAAAGGCCAAGTAGATGATCTGCTTCAAGACTTCTTCCAATGGTGCCCTTGAGCCAGCTCCTCATAGGCAAATGAAAGGAGTTTGGGTTGATGAGCTCGCAATGTGCTCTCTGTCCTTCTAGTGAAGTATTGCTTTGCCTCTGCTCAGCATCTCTGGAATAATCTGCTAAACAGCATAATAGAGAGACAATCTTTAGGGACATTCAGTGCATAGTAGGTTCATTACAGAGTCAGATGCTTGTTCAGCAATAGTTAGACTACTGGGATGATGAACTTTGGGCAGAAAGGCCTTTTCTAACATTCAAGTTATTGAAACCCATTTCACCTGGAATGGAGGGTGAGGGAATCTGACCATGAATGACCGATTACCATCTTGAAATATCACCTGATGTGGTGTATTATACCGCTGTTTTGCACCATGGAAAAGAAAGAAGGCGGTTAGTATTTACAGTTCTCCTTGTGACGAGTTCCTAATCTCCGCCATGCTGCTGTTTCCTGGAGGGGAGCACTCAGTGGAGGCAAGGGACTTCCAATTGAGAGGTTAGAAATTTGGACAAAAAGAAAATACTGCAGATGCTGGAAATCTGAAATAACAGAAAATGCTGGAGATACTCAGCAGGTCAGGCAGCATCTGTGAAGAGAGAAACAGAGTTAACGTTTCAGGTCGATGACCTTTCGTCAGAACTGGAAAAAAGCAGGAAATGGAACAGATTTTTAAGCAAGTGTAGGGGCTGGGAAAGGGGGGAGGGGATGAAAGAACAAAAGGGAAGGTCTGTGATACGATAGAAGGCAGGAGAGGTTAAGAGATATTCAAGGCAAAAGGAGATGGTAAAAGGAGAAATTTGGAAATGGATTCAACCTGAACCATTGCCTCCCATGTTTTGGTATCAGATTACAGAATCAATCTAATAAAAGATTAGGAGCGTTGCTAACCCTCAGTTAGGGAGTGGTGTGAAGAGGGACCTCAAAAAGGGGAGGAAAGTAAGTATGCAAGAAAGAAAAGTATTGAACTCACAGGACCGTCCTGTACCCTTTAGTGGTTTCTAGTACTAGGACTTGAGAGGAGCAAAGCAAAAAATAAATAGTTAAATTCTGTACCGGAGGGGCAAAAAGAATAGGCCATGTCGTTCTTCAGAAGGTTCTAACCTCAGCACTGAAGCTGCAAATTGCCTGATGCAGACAGCAATGCAGTCACCTTATCAACTATGTGACAGGTAGTCTGGAGGGGGAATGGAACTGGTGTGCAGATAATGTGATGGTTTTTATTGCCGTTACACACAGTGATTTGTGTAAACAAAAACAGTCTAAAGCTTAACCCATCGAATACTACCTGTTGATTAGTAGGGATCCATAAGGTAAGAAGGGTACAATTGATTCGGCCCTTTGTACCATAGTGCAAGCTCGGGAGAAAGGGATGACCTTTAAACAGGTCTTGGTTGAAGAAAGAGAAAGGCCAGTTGGTTCATTGGCAGGAAATGAATAACAGAGGTGACAAAAATGCTGCAGGTGCAAATACAGAAGCCCTCTGAATACTACCCTGTTTGTGGAGGAAGTAAACGTAAAGGGACATCAAATGTGAGGGTAAAGAGGCCTGATTGCTCTTGCAGAACAGGACTATGGTGCATCAAAGGGTGCCTTTGATGTTGATTAGATGTATCACGAAACAGCAAAGCTGCAAGCAAAATGTCAGATAAATTTTGGTTACATGGATTTCATATTGCTGATGATTCAGAAATCAATAAGAATCACAGCTGTGTTTTTTCCTGTGTCTAAAACTATAAATAGCCATTGTTCTGGTTGAAAAATAACACGACTATAGCAGGGCTAATTATTGGTGAATGAGTTTGAAATAATTATAAACTTGATAGTTATTTTTCACTAAACCCAGAACCGGGAAACAATGAGGCTTTTTTACAATTAAAATGGCACTGCTAAATTTAACAGGACAATGAATGGTGAGAGTTTGCTTTACAGACATTGGTTTGGGGCCCTGTCACAACCACAAACTCAACAACGCACTTTAGGTCAGTAACTCCTGACATTTTTTTACATATAAATTTATAAGACGGTTGCTTTTCTTAGTTTCTTTCAGTTGGAAAGTGGAACATGATCAGAAAATAATTACTTCTTCTGACCACAGGTTTTAGGTTTTCATGAAAACACACCAAATCCCAGAATAGTATCTTCAAAATCCTGCAAAAATACCAGACTACCAGTCACCATAAATCCTGGATTCTGTCCATTAGAAGATGCAGATTGAAAGAGTATTCTTTTTAAGAGATACAGTAATAAAAAAAAAACTATAGTAATTGTAGGATACACGCCAAGACAAATAAACAACCGAGTCTCATTGGATCACATAACTGGAGTTACTTTCGATGAACTAATGAAGTAATTGTATATATCGTATTTAAATATATCACATGTTCTTAGTTTGTCAGGCATGTTGAAAATTGCAGATGGAATTGGTAAATATTTCTTGTTTTGACTTTACTTACTGTAGCTGCTGCAGTCTAGCTCCATTTATAATGCATTCTGGTTGGCTGAAATTGCATGCTACGAGGAAGCTCAGCATGAAGGAAAACTAAAGAACAGATGTTCCATGGAGAATTTGAATGCATATAGAAGTAATGCGCAGAGATTAAGTAGGCAAGGCGAGAAAGTGTATTTCACAAATGATCATTTTCAGAATTGGAGCGGTTTAAAAATCTATTCTGCAGTATAAGCTTGAGCAACTTGGATTTTTGGAGTTTGAATCTTAACTAAAATTAAAGTAGAAAAATCTAGTTGTGATGGCAGACAGGATTACTGATGTTTACACCACTGTAACTGCACACATGGAGACATTACATTGTTAAAGCAAGCCCTTTTTGAATGATAAATTACAATTTCTATTTTTAATTGTGGCAACTACATAGTGTGGGACTGTGGTCAGGTAGGGGTGGCAGGTTCTCTTTGAACAAGTGAACTTCATTTGGTGGTAAACGACAAATTACCAGAATTAGTAAATTCAACTTCACAAATTGGTGGGATTTGAACTCTCAACCTCTGGATTACTAGTCCAACACCATAACCACCAGGTTACCATACCCATACTCTCACCATATCCCTCAAACCCTTGTCTCTACAGAAACACAGCTAACAGCCTCTCGATATTATGTTGTCTGCTTCAGTGGCTTTAGAATCATAGAGTCTTACAGCACAGAAGGAGGCCATTTGGCCTGTGCTGGCTCTTTGAAAGAACTGTCCAATTTAGTCCCACACCCAGCCTTTTCCCCATAACCCTGCAAATTAGTTGTCTTCAGCCCTCTTTCCCCAGTGACTTATTCCAGATGTCCTTTGGGTGGAAAAAGTTCTTCCTGACTTCCCTTCTTACTCCCTAATTTTAACTCATGTTCCATGGTATTTGTACCCTTTGGCATAAAAACATGTAAATGTATCCCACCAAATACTTGATCAGATTAGAAACAGCGGTCTGCTGCTCACACCAGAGATATGCACATGTCAACATTGATAGAGGATAGGATTTAGGGCTACTAAAAAACAAATCTCAGCTCCGGAGTGAGTGATGATTGGCTTCCACTTGGAACTGGGGATATACCAGGCAGTTTCGGGCCTGTTCTTGGACCCACTCAACACACACTATCCCTCAGGATAGCAACCCACCCACTGGCCATGAGGGACACCAACTCGACCACCAGTAAACAGGGCCAAGCTCATGAACCCAGGGCCAAACAAGATGCACCACCTCCTCCCCTCCCTCGACCTGCATCACCACCTGTACAAGCAGCCTGATCTGATAGTACATTGCTCCCACAGGCACCAGGCAGTCAGACTGCACAGTGACTTCATAAACTATGAACGGCAAATTATTCACACATTCACGTGATTGTACACCTAAATATACAATGATCTCATAAAATATACGTGAATGTACCTTTTAAATGTAGAGTGACTTTTCAAAAAATATACGAATATATACCTATGTGTGTACTAGTTTCATAAAACGTGAATGTACTTTCCTGAGATTCCGATTGGAAAAAAAATTGCTATGGCTTAGCAAAGTTTGTTCAAGTACCTCAGATTAAGTGCATATGCTATGAGCAATGTTCCCTTTAATTTTGATTTTAGGTATGCGGACCCTTTAAATTTGCTGCGTTGTAACTTTTCCAGCGTTACAGCTGGTGAGAGGCCTGCACGGGACTTCCCGATCGCTGCTGGCTATGAGGTCATTTGATTTTTCTCCATAGTAAAACTGTTCTATTGTAAGTAGAGGGTAAAAAGACTGTATTGTAAATAGAGGGTAAAGAGATTCTATTGTAAATAGCGGGTAGAGCAGCTTTAAGATTGTCAGCGAGCATGAGAACATTTCAACTCCCTTTGAGATGCTATTTTCTAATCCTGTGGTTTTATAAATTGACAAGTCTGGATAGAGCTGCTGGCTGGATCACCGAAACAATGACAGAGTGCTCTGTCATAGGCATGGGTATTAACCAAGCTGTTTTTCATCAACTTGCTGCTCTACAATCAAGCAAGGCAGTAACATTGTGAAAAATGCTTACTTTAAATGCCTTTATTAAAATGTTCACTGTTTAACATTAAATGCTTCTGGCAAAGGTGGGCGAGTGACCACGCCACTGCTTTGAATTGCAATGCTTTTTGAAAACAATGCATCAATTTAAAACCAATTGATATCGATCATATTAGTTTAGTTTTAACTTGGCTCCCAAAAAGATATTTCCTCCCTCTTTCTTCCCTCTGCCCATGAACGCTGGGTTTGATTCCACAGATGCTGCCTGTATCCAGTATTTCAAAATGGCCGTTAGTCATGCATGAACCTGAACCGTGTCTGTGGGCGGGGCCAATCCTGTCCTCATTCAACATCCACGTTTGTGCTCTTCCCAGCATCTGTCGCTGGGTACAAACCCTGGTGGATATTTTTTTACGCCCCATGGCCTAGCCTAGAGCACTGAGACCAATTTCAGAACCCCAACAGCTATCCTGTTTGAGATCAGCTAACTTTGTCTAGCCTGAAAATTCCACCGATGACATTCTGGTCTGTCTGTTGTTGTCCCTTTACCCAATAATCCATTGTTTTAATTTAACCCAAGCCAGTTTACAGTAGATGCTGCGAGAATGCTAATGGACAAGGGTTAATTGATCCTTCCTATGCAGATACAATAAACATTAGGATTTTGCTGAATATTTTCTTCCTCACTTGTTTAATCTCCACATATAAGTAGACATTACTATCATTCCATGGTGCAGAGAGAAAGAATCACCTAGGGATGTCCCTGTAAGAAATTTGCACAGTTATCCAACCAGTTTGGTCAGGGTATGATCTCTTTCCCACCCCACCCCCACTCGCACTCAGCCATATCTGCGTCACATAACAACTTGACCAGAACAGCGCCACTAGTTCTTTTCCTCCAGTTTGGAACGTTGTCCATCTGTATGAGAGATTTTATTGCTGTTTGTTGGTAAATTGCTTCCATGGTGATCATTGCACTTTGTAATGGATATTTAGGAATTATCATGTAAAAGTATTTTTGAAAGTTTATTACTTTTGAAAATTTTGAGTTTTTTTACTTCGACTTGATCATCAACCTCCACCAATACTTTGTTGTGCCTCACTCGCTTTGGTTCTGGTAGACTCGATCTTGCCTTCCAGTCACAACCAGCTCTTGGTTTCAGAAATTACATGGATTGTCGTGACCTGACTGAAATCAGCTAACTCAGCACAGGCCAGGAGAAACACACTCTATAGTTCTCCTTCTCCTCCTCATCAAAGCAAATCAAATGTCAATATCTAAGTTGGATATGCAGGCCAAAGCTTCCGATGTACCAGCGTGGATATCTTGTAGGCTGCCTGCGAATTTCCTCTGAGGGCAGTGCTTAATGATGTGCTCCAGGGTCTGATTTAGGATCTCCACAGTCGCATGATGGGGATGCTTTAATCTTCCATCTATGGAGAAGGTGGCAGCATCTACCATGACCGGTTCTGAGGCGGTTGATGGTTGTCCACTGTTTGCGAGGAAGGTTTGATCCTTCAGGTTGTACTGTGCGGTCTTCTAAACGGAACCATTCCGTATGTCATAGTTCTTCCAAGCATTTCGCCATCGGTCATCAAGGCTGAGGGGAGGTCACTGAAGGGCTTCGGCGACGGTCCAAAATGGCCTTCTAGATTTGAGACGGGTTGGTGGTAGGTTGTTCAAGTCGGCCTGGATCGGCATGTCTTTGCTGGTGTAGCGGTTGTATTCTCTGGAGATTGCATATTCGTGGCATATCTGTGGTGGTGCGATGTTTGCAAGCACGGGCAGCCAAGGTGTTGGTGTCAATAAAAGCGTATCGGTGATAATTCTCACAGTAGAATTCAGCTGGACATCAACAGATTTGACATGGACTTGATAGCCATGCCGGAGAGCAGTACTCCACTGTAGAGTACACCAGGGCGAGTGCTGCCGTACATAGGGTTTGAGCGTCTGCTCCCCACGTGGATCCGGCGAGTTTCTGGATCAAATAGACCCTACTCTTTAGTTTCTTCCCAAGATTCTGGAGATGTTGTCTATATGACCGGGTGCGATCGAGCGTGACTCCTAAGTAGGAGGGTTTTTTTGGCATGGTTTACCTCTGTGCCGCAAAGGGAGACTTTCAAAGCTTAGTTTACTTGATGGGTGTTGAGGTGGAATGTCGAAGTGACGGTCTTTATAGTTAATAATACTTTGTAGCTCAAAGAACATCTTCATTACACAATTGAATAAGTTTCTATAAATATGCATGACATTATCATTATTTAAGTGATACTCATTACTCAATTTTAAATAAAATGATCAGTGGGTAGCAATACAGTTTTAATTTTAAGACGTGCAGCTGTTGGTTGAAATTATTCATCTCGCTGTTCAATTCAACTGACCATTTTGATAGCAATTAATAAATTCAAAAGAAGCTGATTAAAGTCTGAAAAGCCCATCAATTCATGAGAAAAGATCAATTGGCCTATCCCTCTAATACTCTTAATTCATCCCTACTAGCATCCTACTGTTTCTTGAATGCCTGTACTTTATCTGGAAGATTATTTCAAATGTTTGTTGCGCTTGAAAAAGAGAACATTTCTAATAGACCTGTTTTAAATATACTTTTCATTCATTTAATTTGGTCATCTTGTCCTACTGCCTTGACATACCTTGAAGTAATATTCTGGGTTTACCTTATATATGTACCATATACATATGTGTCTCAAAGAGGTCTTTCTTTAGTTATTATCTTCTAGATTGCAGAACTTGTGCTTTTTTTTGTAGCTGATCCTCTGTACATTAGGATCATTCTTGTTGCTCTGTTTTACACTTTTAAAGTGTCATGACCAAAATTGTACACTATTATTAGTACGGTATGGCCAGTGCATTATCAAACCTTAGTATAATCTCTGCTCTGGCTTTGTATTCCAATATCCTATTTGCTTTTTTAATTGCTGTTCTGCATTCTCTCAAAATTGGAAGTGCTGAGTCTACTGTTCCTCTCAGACCCTTTCTCTCTCCCTGTGCTAATCCTGTTCCTTCATTTTACAACTATATGTTGGTTATTTTTTTTGCCCACTGCGCAATATTTTGCATTTGTTCAAACTAAATTTCCAGCATCTGCAGTATTTTGCTATTGTATTCATTTACCATTTTGTTTCCCCAGTTGCAGAAGTGATCTAAACTCTTATCCAAATTATTAACTGCACACTCTTTTGCACTCCCCATTTTAGTGTGTCCTACAGATTTAACATTTACAATTAGTTTCTGCATCCAGGCCATTTCTGTAGGTAAGAAGTAACAACCTTACATTACTCCACTCAACACCTTCTCCCAGTATGACACCACACCTTTTAAGAGTACACTGTTTCATATTTTTTTATCCAACTAACCCAGTCACATACTTTACCCTGGATTCCTATGAGTTTTAGTTTCATGTGGGTCTTTGTCAAAGGCTTTTTGAAAGTCCAAATCCAGATGAACTATATAAAGCTGAAGAATCTTGTCTGGTAGGATCTTTTCCTTCTAAACCCATCGGTACTCGTCCAACCTACTCCTTAGTGTGGTTTCTACTACTTTACCTGCTCTTGATAGGCTATTAAGTGTGTGGTTTTTGGGTCAGATTTACTTCCTTTTATTAAATAATAATTCCCTGAAAAGAACTTTAAACAACATCTTCATCGAGGAAGCTCTCTCCTTTATAGTTATTTCCGTTAACTTTTGTGAGAGGGATGATTAAAAATCTTTCAGTACTGAGCTATAGCTAAGTGCCCTGAGGCATATCCAGCACTGCTAACACAAGAATAGATCATCATTACTGTTTCGAACATGTTCACATACTCTACTGCTCTGCAGGGCTCTGTTTCCTGGCTTGTTCAAAGCTGTGTACAATATAGTGAGGATAATTCTCTATAACAGCATATAAAGTGATCTGTCGATTGTACATTACTTTGGGGCATCCTGAGGATGTGATAAGGAACCGTATAAATGCAAGTTCTTTCCTTTTGCTCCTTTCTCAAACCATCTTTTGCAACCAAGATTTTGTCACCTCTCCTAACTCTTTCACCATGGCTCAAAGTCTGTTCTTCTCTCCTTTGTATCTATTATTATTTTCACTCCTCTTTCTAAGCTGTCTTGGAACATGTTCTACATTAAAGGCACATTAAATGCATGTTGGTGTTGTGTTCACTAGATTTTTCAACAAGTAAGTCCGATTAAAACAAAAATATAAATAATGCCGTGGCTAAGAAACCTTAATGTATGTAATGTAGAAAATAATATTTTTAGTTTAAATATAAGTTATTCTTCAAATATTAGTTTTTAAACATAAAGAAGTGGTGCAGGGTGCCTTTATGTCATTTGATATAGCTTGGTCTTAACAGCTATAGTCGATAACAGTGATTGCTCTTGTAGTCTTTAAATGAATCACTCAAAGGATTTTAATGCATTAACAATCTCGGGGAGGAGAAACAAATGTATTAAAATGTTATTTCCACTTTTATCAATTTCATTTCATTGTCACTTCGCTCTAGCTCAGCAAGCTCTGAAATGGTCAAAAAACAGAAGGTGGATGACATCGAGGGAAGTGGTCACGATGGTAAGTGGTGATTTCCAAACTGTCTTTGCCATGTGTGCTATCTGTTCTGCATCAGTCAGTATAAACCCCCAGTGATGGTCTCTGTTTAGCATTCACCAAAAAATGAGTTGTGAAGGGAATTTTGATTAAAATCCTCTGTATTGTTGTGGCATTGTTCATTGTAGTTACATGTCATGTCAGTTACAAATGATCTCCACCGTCTCCACTGTTTCAACCAGTTATTTTGACTTAACTCCTCTCCCACCAAAAAAGCAACAAAGCTACCGTGAAAGTAAACTCCTTAAAGAGCTGACTCCAGCTGGGGTACAGTTCAACGGGCGCTGGCCACCCTCCAACTCCTCGCCCCAAGTGCAGGCTTCACATCTGAGCCCAACCAGCTCTTAACCTATATCCACTCACCCAACGTTCCAGCAATAGTCACTGGATAATGATCACGGCAGAAGCCCTGGCTGGTTTCTTTTTTTCTCCCCCCCCCCCCCCCCTCCCCCCCCCCCCCCCCCCCGACCATTGCCCACAGGTACTGAGGCATGTTGTAGCTCACACTTCTTTCAGCCTTAATCTGTCACATTTACACCACCTCTAGCCTTGCATATCTCTTAATGTCTCTTAATGTCTCTTCATCTCCCCCTTTGTTCTTTTATCCCCTCCCCCTTTTCCCAGCTTTACTCTGGCCTTAAATCTATTTGATTTCCGGCTCTTCACAGTTCTGATGAAAGGTCATCGACCTGAAACGTTAACTCTCTTTCTCTCTCCACGGATGCTGCCTGGCCTGCTGAGTTTTTCCAGCGTTTTCTGTTGTTATTTCAGATTTCCAGCATCCGCAGTATTTTGCTATCGTATGTTGTAGCTCCTGTTTGGCCAGCACTGGTGAGATCAGCTAACTAAGTGCTGATCAGGGATCCTCCTTGTCTCTGTGCCTCAGTACCACACCAAGTATACATTTTCCCATTGTGTAATTAGTAATATCCCTCTGGTTTGCATTTGCACTCAGCACTAACTGTGCAGTATGCTTTTCTCTCTCTCCTTTTTCTACTGGTATCCCTGTGCCACGCATCCACCCCAACTACAGGGTGGGTGTTACAAATTTTGGGTCTGCACTATATATTTGCTTGGGGTCCGTATCATCGATCTCTCCCCTAAGGTGGACCAGTGCCCATTATGATCAGGAGTTTACCCTCACCATATCGAGCAGTGGGTCGTAACAATGAAAATCGCTTAAATGAACTGGATACTGTAATTCCACACATGCCCCCACATGTATTTTCTCCTATCCTTTGGAAGGAAGACTGATGAACACTCTGGTTTATTTAATATGTGAACGTACAGACTAATGATTGCAGTGAATTTTAACTTATTCCATAATGCATCCTCCTAACATAGAAAATAAAGCATGCCACACTACCCCTATTAGCAAACTAAATACACTTTTCAGAGTGCCGTTCTCATTGAATCTAGTTGGCACTGTGCTTAAGATGAGAGTTTTCACTCTCCGAGTCTTTTTCTTACCAGAGCAGACTGTCCTTGCTGATCATGTGTTTCTCTCTTGGCTGGACAGGCTTGACCCCTGACCCTGACCCTTCAGGCCCATGGATTTGTCAGTTGACCCGCCAATCAAACTTGCAACCCACCAGGAAATTCTCTCACCCATGGCACCTGCGCAGCTAGTCAGCTTGCACCCCTGCCATGCTGAGTGGAAAAGGAAGCCTTTTTGATTTTATATGTGTGACTGTCACTAGGAAGTGTTGGAATGTATTAACAACCTCCCGGTCATCTTAAACCGATATGGATAACAGGGCCCATCTCCTTTCTGGCTAGCTCATTAAAATACCAAGCCCCCTTTTGTTCTAGCGACAGCAGCCTTTTATTTTTTGTCTGTCAAGTTTTTGTTTTATAAAGATGCTGGACCTTTGGGAATTAATCCTTAGAGTCCTGAATCTGACTTCAAAAACATTACAACTGAAATCAAAAGTGCCTACTCAGCCAAACAGCCGCAGACCCTGAAATGTGACAGTGGTATGTGACTTGCTGTCTGGCCTTAGCTGCTGCACTGTGACTGCTCACTAGGAAGTGCACAGGAGTGGCCTGAATGACTTTCCTCTCATTTCAGGCAGCGCCTCTTCATTTTACTCGTAAACCTTCAGATTTTTAAAACACAATCCACACTCCAAAAAGTAGCTGACTTTCTCAAAATGAAGTAGTAATGTAACCAATATATTCCTTATGGTGGTCTAATCCATTCTGAGTACTATTATCCTGGCTTTATTACAGCAGCACTTAAGAATGAAAGAACTTGCATTTTATATTGTGCTTTTACATCCCCAGCATGCCCTAAAGTGATTCACAGTCAATGAATTACTTTTTGAAGTGTAGCCACTCTCCTAATATATGGCAGCCAGTTTGCACTTAGTAAGGTCCCAGAGCAGAAAACATAATGACCAGTTAATCTGTTTTCGTGATGTCGATTGAGGGATAAATGTTGGCCAGGACACAGCGAGAACTCCCCCTGCTCTTCTATGAATAGTGCCATGGGATCTTTTACATTTATCCGAACAGTGCCTCAGTTTAACTCCACTTTTGAAAGATGGCACCTCTGACAGTGCAGCACTCTCTCAGTACTGCACTGAAGTGTCGGCCCAGATTGTGCTCGAGTCACAAAGTGGGGCATGAACCCATGACCTTTTGACTCTGAGGTGAGGGTGCTCCCACTTAGTCCAACTAGCATGCCTATTTTCATGGGGGAATTGACATTGTGATTATTCTGGACTTTGCATATTACGATGTGTCCATAAATATTAGGAATTTGCTAGTGATGGAAGTTAGTTTTTGTGACCTGCAAAGGTTAAAAATCTACAAGCACTACTGCGTAAATGTGATGTAGTACATCAGTGCTTAGATACTATGGCACTGGTTAGCAATTACAGGCTGTGGATTGGCCGTTGGAGGGTGATCAGATAGAGAAAATAGAAGTCAAATGAGGTCTAACAAACTAGTATTCTGTAGCCAAAGCTTCGACCAGAATTAGAGGTTAATCAGGAAGACCCTTCAGCCCTGCATCTAGTAAATGTTTCAGTAATGCCAAGCTATTCACCTCATCTTACTAAGCCAGTCATCTTGTGGACTGGGAGTTATTAATGACGGGTAAGTCAACCTCAAAATTGATGACTGGATGCTGGAATATGTACTCTGGGAAAAGCCTTTCACTTCTCAGGGACTCTCCCAATTCCACTGGTATGAACCCTCTGGAGTCACTTGGGATTTATTCCATGAAGGCTAAAGCTGTGGGAAGTTTCCAAATGGAGGCCAGAGACTTTCTCACAAGACAGGGGAGCGGAATTATTAGATGGGCAATGACCTTGGGCCAGTCGCTACACCTCCTACCCGTTGGTTATAGATTGGCAATTGGTGGAGGTCTAAGAGCAGGTATTCAGAAATAAAAGACGTAAGACAGAAGAAGCCTAGGGATAGGGGGGAAGGAAGGGACATTCCATCTCCCTCTCTCCTCTCCATTTCTCCTTTGGCCCATAGGAAAAGGGGAGGCAGGCCACAAGTGGTACAGAGGAGCAGTATTATTAGTATCACAGACTCCGGCTAATACATGTCAAAGCAGAGACCTTCCACGTGGGTGGTAGAATGTTAATTAAGTTATTATCTTGTGCCTCTGCTATGGATGGCTCAAAGTTTAGGAACAAGCTAGTGCTGTGCGAAAGAGATCATGGTTTGGAGGATTATTATACCTTGTGTAAGTAACTCTCTTTGTGTAGCCTAAGCTTTTCATTAACTGTTATACCACAGGGCTTAATGTACAATATATTGGGATTGTGATATCATAAGTCTATGTTTATTGCTTTTGCAAAATGCCTGAATTTTACAAATTAATTAAATAACCTAACTGACCTCAAAATCCCACAGCTCACAGAAGATGGATCTTTGAGAATATGATTTCTGACTTCCAATGCCACATTAAATCCAGCAATATTGAAAGTTATCTGTATCATTGACTAATTCATGTATAACCCATTCTCTGTGGATGTTAGAAAATGTTAAACTGTAGGTAGGCTGTACTGCATTCTGACATTTCATTTGATTCTTCTTCAGATGATGTCTCCTGCGATCAAGCACAGTCTGATTTCTCAACTGGCACAGGAATCCAGCATCCTTCAGCGTCTGTGTGTGTTGGAATACTACCTGGCCTTGGGGCCTACTCGGGGAGCAGTGACTCGGATGCAGAGTCCAGCTCTGACAGTGACATTATCATCAATACTGGAGGACGAATCATCTCTTCAGTCTTTCGATCCCACCCTTTTCCTGAAAGCCCGTGAAGCTGTAATATTTAAGGGCAGGATTTTATTTGTATAGAGGTGGTTTGTAATACAAAGGCTCCTGTATAACATGGTAAAAAAAAGTTTGTTTCGACTGCTTAACCTCTGGCAGTCGAATGTGAATACAGAATTTCACATCCCTGGTTCAGAATCTGATTACATATTGCAGCAGGCTACCGCATATGTAACCGTACAGAGGAGAGTGACTTGGGACTTGAATCCAAAGGCTAGATATGTTGTTGAATACTGTCAACATTTTAAGTGTAAATAATTCTTTTTACGCTCGCATGCATAAAAAAAACAGCTACTTATAAGTTAAGACAGTAGAATTACTAACTGAACTTTGGCTGTTAATTTACAGCTATGGATAAGCCTTGATACCTGTGTATCATTGTTAATGGCTGTGAGCCATTTAAGAACTGAATAAATTCTGTTACTCCACAATGCTTCTCCTTTGTATGCTTTCTATCTTGTGTAGATTCCCTTTGCTACTCAACCAACTGTGTGCCTAATTTATTTTTAGATCACTAAATGTACAATCATTTCACTGATACCGCAGGAGCCAAACGCCCCTCTTATAGGTCCTCCCAACAGCACACACCATGCCAACCACGATTGGGAGTAGCCATGTAAGATACTCCCAGGCTTCTGCCCCTCGGCCTGAGTGGATTTCTGGGACATGCTTTTTGATTTTTGACTCGCTCCCTTCCTGTGGGAAAGCACCTGATCTTCACTTGACATCTACTCTGCCATCACCGCTGAATTTGGCAGCTTTCTACATGGTGAAATGTCAAGGTGAATCTGCACATAATAAACTCACTGCTCCACCTCAGTGCTGCGAACCTCTTTAACAGTTTGCCTATTTTCTTTAATTGGTAAACTATGGTTATTCAGAAAGGCCTTTTACACTAAACAACAAAAAGAAAAATAAACAAGAAAGAGTAACAGCAATAAAGAAGAACTTTTATTTATATAGCGCCTTTCATGTCCTTGGGACGTCCCACATTGCTTTACAGCTACTGGATTATTCGTGAAGTGTAGTCACTGTTGTTTTGCAGGAAGATGCAGCAATCAATTTGCGTGCAGCAAGCTCTCACAAAGAACAATGAGATAAATGAGAGGTGAATCTGTTTTGAGTGATGTTGGTTGAGGGATAAATGCTGGCCCGGAGAAATCCCACGCTCCTCTTCAAAAAGTGCCATGAGATTTTTTTACGTTCATTGGAACAGGCAGATGGGGCCTTGGTTTATCAGCTCATCTGAAAGACAGCTCCTTCAACAATTTAGCACTCCCTCAGTACTGCACAGAAGCATCAGCCTAGATTATGAGCTCAAGTCCTCAACCCATGATCTTCTCACTCAGAAGTGAGAGTGCTTCCCCTGAGCCAAGCTAATACCCCAATTATATTGTGGATCTGCTTTCAATAGATTTGCCCATGTGCAGATGCTCTAAAGCTGCTTTTCTGGATTTATGATCCTGGCTTTAGTCCTCCCCAATGTTGGGGTATAGTAAGTGAAAGTTATATTGCTGCCCTGTACAAATAGTCTGAGAACTCAGTAGCCCACAAAAAAAATGGCAGCACAAGACGCGGAGTGTTATTGGTCCAAGATGTGGAGTGTTATTGGTCCAAGATGTGGAGTGTTACTGGTCCAAGATGTGGAGTGTTATTGGTCCAAGATGTGGAGTGTTATTGGTCCAAGATGTGGAGTGTTATTGGTCCAAGATGTGGAGTGTTATTGGTCCAAGATGTGGAGTGTTATTGGTCCAAGATGTGGAGTGTTATTGGTCCAAGATGTGGAGTGTTATTGGTCCAAGATGTGGAGTGTTATTGGTCCAAGATGTGGAGTGTTATTGGTCCAAGATGTGGAGTGTTATTGGTCCAAGATGTGGAGTGTTATTGGTCCAAGATGTGGAGTGTTATTGGTCCAAGATGTGGCGTGTTATTGGTCCAAGACGTGGAGTGTTATTGGTCCAAGACGTGGAGTGTTATTGGTCCAAGACGTGGAGTGTTATTGGTCCAAGACGTGGAGTGTTATTGGTCCAAGACGTGGAGTGTTATTGGTCCAAGACGTGGAGTGTTATTGGTCCAAGACGTGGAGTGTTATTGGTCCAAGACGTGGAGTGTTATTGGTCCAAGACGTGGAGTGTTATTGGTCCAAGACGCGGAGTGTTATTGGTCCAAGACGCGGAGTGTTATTGGTCCAAGACGCGGAGTGTTATTGGTCCAAGACGCGGAGTGTTATTGGTCCAAGACGCGGAGTGTTATTGGTCCAAGACGCGGAGTGTTATTGGTCCAAGACGCGGAGTGTTATTGGTCCAAGACGCGGAGTGTTATTGGTCCAAGACGCGGAGTGTTATTGGTCCAAGACGCGGAGTGTTATTGGTCCAAGACGCGGAGTGTTATTGGTCCAAGACGCGGAGTGTTATTGGTCCAAGACGCGGAGTGTTATTGGTCCAAGACGCGGAGTGTTATTGGTCCAAGACGCGGAGTGTTATTTGTCCAAGACGCGGAGTGTTATTGGTCCAAGACGCGGAGTGTTATTGGTCCAAGACGCGGAGTGTTATTGGTCCAAGATGTGGAGTGTTATTGGTCCAAGATGTGGAGTGTTATTGGTTCCAGATGTGGAGTGTTATTGGTCCAAGATGTGGAGTGTTATTGGTCCAAGATGTGGAGTGTTATTGGTCCAAGATGTGGAGTGTTATTGGTCCAAGATGTGGAGTGTTATTGGTCCAAGATGTGGAGTGCTGGTGGCCCAAAGCAATTTACATGTGGTGCTTCACTCCAGAAAGTACATAACTACCTTTTTTGTTGTGCAGGTTTGATTTCTGTACCAGTGTGACCCGAATGCTTGGTTTTACTGTATAATGTGTTTAAAAAAAAAATTCTGTCACGTTCTGAACCTTGTGACTTGTATTTTTTTCAACAATTTTGCGCTTTAGATGGTGATGCACTGAGACCAATCTCATCAGTGACCTTGGAGCTTTGTGCACTTATGATGCTGAAATCGTCTTTCAGTATTAAAAGGGTTAAATATATCTGTCCATATGATTTTTTTATTATCAAGCAAATGTCTATTACTGTCAGCATAATTCGCTAGGTGAAAGTTTATTCTAAAAGCATTCAGTTGAACGTGCGAGTGGAAAACTATAGGAAGCAAAAGTTTTTAATAAAAACCTATGTGAAAGTGGCACGTCTGTACTGATTGTTTCCATATTTTAATTATTTGTAAAAGAGTGTTCTATATTACGAATAAAACGATACCTGATGGGATACATCACTCCTATTTTTCAATCTGCAAAGGAGACAGTTTGCTCTTTTCAGCCTGATTTGTTCTGTGTTGTGCCGCTAATTTGGATCAAGGTAATCCAAACCTAATGTGCTTTTGCCATATTGAGGCTTTCCTCTGCTGCATCAGAGTGTTACTAACCCTGTGAGGTAGCGAAGCCCTGGAGCAAGAGGACACGGGCACTGGTCTGCAGTTCCTCATATTGGGAAGATTTCCTCTCTCTACTGTTTTCGGCACAATTGTAAATGTGTTTATAAAGAGCAGAGGGCATCCTCCTCATGGCGAGTTGTTGATCTGTTGACTTGTCAAGGTAAGCAAGGGCTTGAGGAGAGAAAATTGGAGGGTGAGTCAACCTAGGCTGTTCCTGCACATAATCCAGGGAACTGATTACAGGGCTGTATCGCCCTTGCTGGCAGACTGTGGACATGATTTACATTAGGCAATTTATGTGGGCTTAATGTGAACCCCTTCACTCACTGCTGTCTTTGATTCAGCATCCAGAGGGAGTTTTTAATGCCAGTTTAAATTGGAGAACATGACTGCACCAGATATAAATAGTGATTTTTACAGTGAATCAGCTGTAAACTCGCAACAAATGCAGATTTACAGGCCATGTCAATGGAACTTGCTGCTTATTTTAGTTTTCGGGTGTATCATTATTTTAAGTGTCACTATGCGATGTTTTCAAGAGTGCTATTGCTTCTCTGTATTCCTCTTGCCTATCTCAGCATCTACTTCTCTTAGACCTTTATCTGCACAGTATAACTTGATGGGTTTATATTATAGATTACCATGCTACACGGCTACAAACTTTTCTGAATATCATCAAATGCCAACTAATTCATAAAACAGTTTCCATCTGAAATGAATCTGGTAATTGCACGACCCTTGCCCACCTTTCCTGTTTGCTGACACTTAGGATTACTTTCAACGAGCGCACTGTTGCGGTCACTGTTGCAGAGATTTAAATCCTTTTACTGTAAATTAAAAATCGTCCAGTTTATCTTATTTCAGTCCAGAGAGCCTTACTGTTCATTTATTCTATGAAATTATATTCTTTCAAGCACTTAGCTTGATAATGTTAATTAATCTAGGTTTAGTTTTAAAAGGACGGTATTATGAAAAATATCAAATTTAATTAGCTATCTAAAATACATTAGTAAACCAGACTTACATCCAGTTTAATAATACGGTTCAGTCCTGGATTTGCAGAGTGAATTTGAGACATTCAAACTCCACGCCCTGACTACTTTAATTCTTAGTTGCTGCAACAGCACATTCAATCTCGGCAAACAGGCCGAATGTGGAAGACCAATCCTGACACAGGTAACCATAAGGAGAGAGAAGGAGCTGGCATAATGGATGCAGACGTATAGATACACACCAATGGGACAATTCCCCAGTGGTCAATTTCATAACCTTCGATTGATTCAAGGGTCAGTTAGATGATGCCCGGAGGAAAATTGTAGGTCTTTTATCCTGAATGGTTGAGTTAACATGGGCTGATTTGCTTCACTCATCTGTATATATCTTGTGAATCCACTCCTCTGTCTGCAGCTTTTGCTCCTGGTAGATGGATTATTTCCTCTTTTCATCCTTAGTGCAAAAGTAGCTATGCACAAATGCCAATCTCCTAGAGAAACAGTCTACTTAAGATAACCATTCGGCCATTTCAACAGTAGTTTTAAAAGTTCGTACTGCAAAAAAAGTGGAGGAGACTTCTGGTATAAGTTGAACTTAATTTACTGAAACATCTCACTGTAAGCAAGTATTACAGGTAAATAGTGTAAAATATCCAAATAGTTTGACAAAAGTACAGTTTATTTTAATCATCCAGACAACATAGACACAAAATGAGAGAGAATTCATCACTTTCAGTTCTGTCCTTCCTGTAAGTCAATAACATTATTTTCAAACTGTTTTGTTTTAATAATTAAAAAATATCAGATACATAACACCCAATAATACAAAGATACATTCAATACTTTAACAGTGGCGACTTGGAAAAAAGTTGACCACTCTTAGTGTTAATTTTACAAAGCACCAGATTCTCCTTACAAACAAATTAAGACTCGAGTCATTGGAAATATATTTTTTTTAAACAATGAAAACAAAACATTACAAATGTGCCAAGTGCTGCAAAACATGCAAAGGTTTATTCTGTAAACGTTTTTAGAGGGCATGGTAGGGAATTTGGTATCATGCAAGGCTCAAAGGTCGATGGTTTGGTGTTAGGCCGGATCGGAGTTGACGGGCGGCAGGTTTCTTTGCTTGAAATACTGAACAACTTGCTGGGGTAGTTCTGCCAGGACAGATTTGGCCAATGTTTCTTTCGGAGCCTGAAAAAACAGGGAAAAAAATGAAGAGGTTTAAGGTTACTTCATAAAAGGCTCAGTAGCATAAATTGTGCTCAACCCAAGTAAAAGGGACTCGACGAGTAGAGGAATCCACAACTTGCACTGTTTCAAGCATTAGTGTTCAATGAACATCTTTAAACATTATATATAAATTATCCTCAAGATTTCCGATGGACTTGTCATTAATACATCACCTCGTGTTTACTATAACATAAACTGCAAACATTGGAAATCTTAAATAAAAACAAAATATAATGCGAGGTTATCCACTTTGGTGGCAAAAACAGAAAGGCAGATTATTATCTGAACGGCAATAGATTGGGAAAAGGGGAAGTGCAACGAGACCTGGGTGTCCTTGTGCACCAATCGCTGAAGGTAAGCATGCAGGTGCAGCAGGCGGTTAAAAAGGCAAATGGTGTGTTGGCCTTCATAGTGAGAGGATTCGAGTACAGGAGCAAGGATGTCTTGCTGCAGTTGTACAGGGCCTTGGTGAGACCACACCTTGAGTATTGTGTGCAGTTTTGGTCGCCTTATCTGAGGAAGGATGCTCTTGCCGTGGAGGGAGTGCAGCGAAGATTTACCAGACTGATACCTGGGATGGCAGGAATGACATATGAAGAGAGATTGGGTCGATTAGGCTTATATTCGCTAGAGTTTAGAAGAATGAGAGGGGATCTCATTGAAACTTATAAAATTCTAACAGGACTAGACAGACTAGATGCACAAAGGATGTTCCTGATGGCGGGGGAGTCCAGAACCAGGGGTCAGAGTCTAAGGATAAGGGGTAAGCCATTTAGGACTGAGATGAGGAGGAATTTCTTCACCCAGAGAGTGGTGAACCTGTGGAATTCTCTACCGCAGAAGACAGTTGAGTCTAATTCATTAAATATATTCAAGAAGGAGTTAGATATATTTCTTAAGGCTAAGGGGATCAAGGGATATGGGGAGAAAGCAGGGACAGGGTACTGAATTTGGATGATCAGCCATGTTCGCATTGAATGGTGGAGCAGGCTCGAGGGGCCGAATGGCCTACTCCTGCTCCTATCTTCTATGTTTCTATGTTTCTATGACATACACAGCAGGTCAGTCAAGATCTGAAAAGAGAAAGACAGATTACGATATTTTGCGTGGTACTCTTCATCAACAACAAGCACTTCCTGGTTTTAACGCAATTTCATCAGTTTAACATCAGCTGTGGGGAAGTTACTGGAATGTATCATCAGAGGCTGAGTGACTGAACACTCGGACAAGTATGAGCTGATCAATAAGAGTCGGCATGGATTTGTGAAGGGTAGGTCATATCTGACTAATCTAGTTGAATTTTTTGAGTTGGTCACTAGCATGGAGGATAGGGATGCGTCTATTGATGTTGTCTGTATGGACTTCCAGAAGGCATTTGATAAGATTCTGCACAAGAGATTATCAGCAAAAATGAAAGTGCACGGAACTGGAGGTAACCTTGCGACGTGGGCCAGTAATTGGTTGGGAGGTAGGAGACAGCGAGTAAGGAAACGTTCTCTGATTAGTGGAATATGACAAGTGGTGTTTCCTAAGGATCTGTACTAGGGCATCAGCTTATCAACATATATATAAATTACTTGGATGAAGGAATAGAGAGCTGCATATCCAAGTTTGCAGATGACACTAAGTTAGGTGGCACAGTAAATTGTGTAGATGGGAGCAGGAAGTTACAAAGGGACATAGACAGACTAAGTGAGTGGCCAAAACTACGGCAGATGAAGTTAATGTGGGGAAGCGCGAGGCCATCCCCTTTGGCTCCAAGAAAGACAAATCAGAATATTTTTTAATGGAGAGAGACTAGGTACTGTGGAGAAGCAAAAGGATTTGGGTATCCATGTACTTAGATCACTAAAAGCTACAAAAGGTACAAAAAGTAATCAAAAAGGCCAATGGAATGCTAGCCTTTATGTCAAGGCGGTTGGAATACAAAAGTGAGGAAGTAATACTTATATTGTACAGAGTCTTGGTCAGACCCCATCTGGAGTACTGTCTCCAGTTTTGGGCACCGAACCTCGAAAGATATATTGGCTTTGGAGAGGGTACAGCACAGATTCATCAAAGTTATACCAGGGCTTAAGGGGTTAAATTATGAGGACAGGTTGCATAAACTTGGTTTGTATTCCCTTGAAGGTTGATATAATCAAGGTCTTTAAAGTGATAAAGGGATTCTATAGGGTAGATAGATGCAGAGAAACTACTTCCTCTGGTAGTGAAATCCAGAATGAGGGGGCATAATCTTAAAATTAGAGCTAGGCCATTTACGAGTGAAATCAGGAGGCACTTTTTCACACAGAGTAGTGGAAATCCAGAACTCTCTCCCAACAGGCTGTGGATGCTGGGTCAATTGAAATTTTCAAGATGAGATTGACAGATATTTGAATATGGACCAAAGGCAGCTAAAGGGATTTGAGGTACAGATCAGCCATGATCTAATTGAATGGTGGAATAGGCTTGAGGGGCTGAATGGCCTACTCCTGTTCTTATGCTTCTTTGCACTTGGTAACAATAATAATGTGACTTCACAATCTAGTTTCGTCATTGTCTTAAAAAACTGCCACTCAGCCAATGAAAGTCCACTTAAAAAAAAAAGCTGCTTCTCTCCAAAATGGTTCAGGAGGAAGGAAGAGAGTAAACAGAAGAAGAAAGAAAGTAAAAAATGTTAAAGTTAAAAAAAGTGTTTAAAACAGGTTTTAAAAAAAGATACATTTACAATAAAAACAGAACAGGGAACAGACTGAGCAGAGGAATAAAAATGTATGGCAAGGTGAGTACAGGTGAAGTGTTTTAATTTTTCGTTTGTGAATTATGTTTTTGTGTTTAATTGTTTTTCAGGATTAATATTATGTAAGGGTACAATGATACCAAGATTATTTGTAATGAAATGGGTGGATATTTGAGAGTCCCATGCTGTCTCTGCCTGTCGACCAGGTAGACTTATTTCCGAATCAGTCTATCCTAGCTGGAAACTGCTGTAATGAAATAACCTCTGTGAGCCAAGAGGTTTATGAAAAACTGCTATCTAGTAATTGGTATCATGTATAAACGTGGCACCTTCATTTGATAGGACAAGGTTCCCGAATATTACTTGGACTATCGACACGGCACTACAGAAATCTGCTTGTAAATGACTCTCACTGATCTCCCGGGCTGACCTCAGTACCCACTTGTCTTCCTTCCAGCTCGACTCCCACTGGTCTCCCACACCGGCCCAACCACTCATGGTCTCTCTTCCAATCTGACTGCTGCTCTTTTCCTGACCCGGTTCTGATGCATGCTGGTCCCTCGGTCCAGCACCAAAGCACCCGGATGATCAAAAGTGCAGGTGACGGGAGCACCAATACACAAGATCACCCTGTATTGCTGATACTTGGGTCGCTTCATTACTGTAATAATGTTTATTTCAGCATCAGGAGTACGTGAGCTGAAAACAAAGGAAAGTAGTCGACTCACGGAGGTGGGAGTTTTGTCGAACCTCCTGGCAATCAAAAGGTTAATTGTCTATATTCAAAACATTATATGAACTTTAAAATGATCAATCTGGAAGAGCGCTGGAATTGTAGGCAGGAGTGAGACTGCAATATTTACTTTGGTGGCGGTGGATTTGCAGCTTAATATTGCTTCTGCTGATAGTCAAACTAATCCTCCCTGGGGGTCATGTGGGTGTCTAGTTTATACAGTGGAGATTCTATTTAATGTAGCTGTATCAAGTGATGATTTTTATATTGAAGAATGTACATTGGAACATATTTTCATGCTGCAATTCTTTGCAAAGTCAGGGTGTGAAATAGATCGCTTGCGATGTGCATGACATTTAAGGAGGTCACGGCCATCGATATTGGTCTATGGAGGTGGTATTAAAAAAAAAACATCAAACTAAAGCATCTTGCAAATGTAATGACTGAAGCATTTCCCCCTTTGTATGCCTGTGACCACAGGTTCAAGTCCCAGCAGCAACTGGTAATGTAACCTAGCAACGCTGCATGTAATGAGATTGAAGAGTTGCTCATTTGGAGAGTGGTATTCACTCATCTCCTGTATGGATGTATGTTTCTCACTGCTGATTGGGGACAGCAATTCTGTTGGTTTGGAAGAGTCCATTACCTTCCAAGCCATAATCTTACGCTGATAACCGCGTGAGCAGGCAAAGCAGGTCCCTCTCCTGGAGACATTTGCAGGATCTCGCAGTCGGCCACCCACAAATGCATAACGCAGGTGACTGATGTCATGTTTGCCAGGGCAAGTAATTATGTACACTTTGCCACTGATGATGCCAGTCAGAATGAGCGGGCGCTCGGGTTGGCGGCTCTGGCTGGCTTCCCACAGGTGCAGGGCATCATCGACTGCATGGATGTGGCAATTAAGGCACCCCCAGATCACCCAGGAGTGTTTGTCGACCGCAAGGGTTTCCATTCCATCAATGTACAGCTGCCGTGCAACCACAAAAAAGTCATTATGCAGGTGTGCGCAAGATTCCCAGGCAGCTGCCATGATGCTTTCGTCCTGCACCAGTCCACCCTCCCTGATCTCTTCACACCTCGAAGCAGACTTACCGGCTGGCTGCTTGGAGACCAGGGATATACACTTAAGACGTGGCTGATGACATCCGTGTGGAACCCGACCAATGAGGCCCAGGAGCGCTATAACGAAAGCCATGTGGCAACCAGATGTGCCATTGAGCAAGCAATCGGCATGCTGAAGATGCGCTTCTGGTGCCTTGACAGATCAATACGCACCAGCCAGGGTCTCCAGAATGGTGTGGTGTGCTGCACTCTGCACAACATTGCACAGCAGTGAGGATTGGATTTTCAGGAGGAACAAGGTGCAGAACACAGAGCCGAGGTGGAGGAGGAACGTGATGCGGTCAATGCACCAGTAGCGGCGCTCATTGCTGCCTGGGATACCCAGGATGCCCTGATAATGACGAGGTTCAGTTAGGTTCCACCAGTTCACCCATCTGTCAGCCACATATAAAACCTTCCCGCACCCCTCCCCCAACACAAAGCAGTCCTGCAAACAATCGACCATCCCTTTCACAGCCCCCCATTGCTCACCGTTCATTCTTGTCTTACTATTCATCACAAGTGAAAAGGCCACTTGCTGGGCAGCAACCAAAACTGAGCAACACCGGAAAGTGATGGAAACAAATAATATGGCTCAAAAATGAAACAGAGACTTAACACTCTAACATTGTGTAAGACACCCATGTACATTTCCTTGTGCAACTACAAATCTTTACTCTTCCTGTTCCTAGAGGTAGAGGCAGGCTGCTCAGTTCCCTGCTCTGACTGCTGAGATGCTCTTGGCCGATGTCCTCTAGGTTTTGGAGCCCATGAGGGCCCCGCCAAAGACTGCTCCGCCTGCACCTGTGCAAGGGCAGACTCGGCCATCGGGACACGAGGCAGCATGTGGGGTACAGACTGGGGGAGGGGGGGCAAGCGGGTGAGAAGTGGAAGCACTTTGAGCCAAGTCCCCACTTCCATCTCCCCTTTCACCATCATCCCTCTCATGGCCCACCCGCACTTCCCAGCCAGTAATGAGCTGGAGAGCACTTTGCTTCAGATCAGTGGGATGATGAATGGCCAAGGCTCGGGTTTCATCAATCCTATTTAAGGTGGCATTCATAGTGTGCAAGCCATTGGTGAGGGCCTGCATGCACTCGTTTGATTGCTGCGTTTGATGCTCCGTGCAGGAGGCCACTCTTTCCATGGACGAAGACATCATCGCAAAGACCTGCGACATCATGCCACTCATGCTTGAGATGGACTCCTCCAATCTCTCTGCAAGCGTGCACAGTGTGGCTGGAAAGCCTGCCAGTACATCGCACATTCTCTGCTGCTGCTCCAGAAGTATCTTTTTTCTCAATGGCCCCTGAGGTTCAGCATCTGCGTCCAGCTGCGCAGAGCTTGGAGTGTCCTGCGGCCTCCGACGTGGACTCTCCACTGCTCTCCCTGTCTCCACCATCTGCTCTTGCTCACTTGTGATGTGCGAGTCACCAGGTGAAAACCCAACTAACTTCCTTACCGGTCCCATTGAAGTGTGAGTATCTGAGCTGGTGCATGTTCTGCAGGAGTCCTGTGACGGTGCACCCTCAGAGTGAGTGACCTCCTCTGAGGAGTCGTTGTTGTCCTCCCGCAGGATGCTTGAGCCGCTCCGATGAGGCATCTGTAGGCCAGAGTGAGAGAGTCAGAAATCGGTGTTTGCTGCTTCACTGGCAGTCAAGCCAATTGCAGTTGCCACCTTTCATTTTAGGCCCAACAGTCCATTTTTTGAGCAGGCTGTTGTTCTTAAAAAAAATATGATGGTTCATGTAAACTGGGCGGCAAATGTTCTTTGTTCATTTTAGTGGAGCTGTCTCATTGGGTGTTGCAGGTTTTACATTAGAACATCAAAACTGGCCCAACTGGAATTTCTTTTGCTGCTGCGAAACTCTCATGGCCTCAAAACATGTGTCCGGCGAGGAGAGGACTAACACTGAAATAAATTAATGCCTCAATACCAGCTGAATTTGAGCCCACACAATACCTCAACTAATTTGTCTTAATACAATTTTGAAAGCGTCTAACCCTCTGTCCAGTGTTGGACCTGGCAGAAGCTAGCAACCCAGGTTAGATTTAGCTGAGTACTGCTGTGTGTCTGAATTCTCCTCATTCAAGCATCCCAGTACATTCCAAATGCCATTTCATCTTTTTTTTTAATTGAGAAACTGAGAGGAAGGACTAAGTCCCATAGTGTAGGACACGATCAGGGGCTAAAAGAGAAGAGGTAGATCAAGAAATCGAGATTAGTTCATGACAAACGTGGATTTCAATGGCATGAGAATTCTGGAAGAGAGGAAAACCTAAAATGGCTGGCTTGTGCATCTCTTGCCAGACAGGAGATATTGAGACAATGATTTGCCATTGTGTGGTGGGTAGTAATTTATACTGAAAGCCCTCTCCATTTTCTATCCTTCCCGTTAATGGGTTCAGATAGCCTTCACCCAGTTCTGAGTGCATGAATTCAGAGCAATGATCTGCCTGTAACTCATCACCAGTTAGTCATTTCCTCTCAGAAATTCCGTAAAGATATCTACAGTTTGAAAATGTAAATTTCGTTGCCATTCCGGGGCCGAGGAACAAGTACTTTGTGAAAAGAGAGAGCTCTAAGTTGTGTCTTTCCTGTGCTGTACTAGGTACAGATGATCCTTTCTCCAGCACTAACATCCCTTTACGTCGAGAAACAAAAAAGAAAATCAGCTACCCACGGTGTCAGGTAGGAAGAATGTACAGTACAAAGCTAGCCAAGAATCCATGCATGAGCTGGGAACTCAATTGCAGATTGTACTAGTGTCAGAAGATGGTACAATCTGTTCTGACTGGGAGCAGCTGTTCTTTGCTAGTTCCGAATAGGTTGGCTGAACGTGTATGTGACTGTGTGAGAGAGTGTGCTCCAGGACCCTAGGTATTAATTACACATTTCAGTTGGTTGCAAAGGCTAATAAAAACTGGGAAGAGGTGGGGGGGCCACACTGGGCGGGTAAAGGCTTGCGATGATGTAAGAGTACGAGTTGCTGCCCTTCTACCTCAGGAGAGCTCTGTTCAAACTGAGCCACAGAAGAGTGGCTGCCACTTCTACCTGATAAAGGTTCTAAACACAGCGAGTCACCGACGGCTGGGGTCTCACCTTTGTGACTGCCCCCCTGAGCACCATATATAAAAATACCCACTAAAGCTAGCGGAAGTGCTAAATTCACAGTGGCCCTGGACCCATGAACAGATGCTAGCTTGACAGTGCCAAACTCACTGTTCATACAAAGCAGTAACGACTTCCTGTGTTTAAAGAGCAGCAGCCGTGTTTTCACAGTTGGCACTGCAGGGTGACTGTGGCACAAGACCAACGATGTGCGCAGATAATTCATTCAGATATAACTTCCCTTACATTTTATCAAGTGCTTCCCATTTTTCTACCCACTCTTTCGTAATTCATTGGCTGTGAAGCGCTTTGGGATGTCTTGAGCTTGTGAAAGGCGCTATATAAAAGCAAATTCTTTCCTTCTTGTCACTCTTCACAGCTGCTCTAGGTGCCGTCTTTCAGATGAGACATTAAGCTGAGGCCTCTCAGAAGGATGTAAGAGATCCCACAGCAGTATTTCGAAGATGAGCCGGGGAGTTTTCCCCTGGTGTCCTGGCCAATATTTATATCTCAACCAACATCACTAAAACAGATAATCTGGTCATGAACTCATTCCTGTTTGTGGGACCCTGCTGTGCGCAAAATGGCTGCCGAGTTTCCTGACCTTACAACAATAAACAACAATTTATATTTATACAGCGCCTTTAACGTAATAAGGCACTTCACAGGAGTGTTATCAAAAATATTTTTTGACACCGAGCCATATAAGATGATGTTAGGACAGATGACCAAAAGCTTGGTTGAAGAGGCAGGTTTTAAGGAGCATCTTAAAGGAGGAAAGAGAAGTGGCGAGGCGGAGAGATTTAGGGAGGGAATTCCAGAGCTTAGGGCCTAGGCAGCTGAAGGGATGCCCGCCAATGGTGGAGCATTTAAAATCGGAGATGTTCAAAAGACCAGAGGTCTAGGGGGGTTATAGAGCTGGAGGAGATTACAGAGATAAATGGGGCGAGGTCCTGGAGGGATTTGAAAACAAGGATGAGAATTTTAAAATTGAGGCGTTGCTTAACTGGGAACCAGTGTAGGTCAGCGAGCACAGGGGAGATGGGTGAGCGAGACTTGGAGCGAGTTAGCACACGGGCGGCAGAGTTTTGGATGACCTCAA
The DNA here is from genome assembly GCA_030390025.1 of Squalus acanthias. Classification (NCBI taxonomy): domain Eukaryota; kingdom Metazoa; phylum Chordata; class Chondrichthyes; order Squaliformes; family Squalidae; genus Squalus; species Squalus acanthias. The sequence continues at coordinate 51,895,515 of CM059430.1, forward strand.
GTCTATGGAGGGTAGAACTAGGGAGGCCGGCCAGGAGTGCATTGGAATAGTCAAGTCTAGAGTTAACAAAGGCATGGATGAGGGTTTCAGCAGCAGATACGTTGAGGTAAGGGCGATATTACACAGGTGGAAATGAGCGGTGAAAACTCATGTTGAGTTGCCAGATGATGTCACCGAGGGGCAGCATGTAGGTGAGAAATAGGAGGGGGCCAAGGATAGATCCTTGGGGGACACCAGAGGTGACAGTGTGGGATTGGGAAGAGAATCCATTGCAGGTGACTCTATCCTCAAAAAACCAACCCTTGATCCGTCCATCCTTGCAAACTACCGCCCCATCTCCAACCTCTCTTTCTTCTCCAAAGTCCTTGAACGTGTTGTTGCCTCCCAAATCTGTGCCCATCTTTCCCGCAATTCCATGTTTGAATCCCTCCAATCAGGTTTCTGCCCTTGCCACAGTACCGAAACGGCTCTCATCAAAGTCACAAATGACATCCTTTGTGACTGTGACAAAGATAAACTATCGCTCCTCGTCCTTCTTGACTTGTCTGCAGCTTTTGACATGGTTGACCACTCCATCCTTCTCCAACGCCTCTCCATTGTCGTCCAGCTGGGTGGGACTGCACTCGCCTGGTTCCATTCTTATCTATCTAATCGTAGCCAGAGAATCACCTGCAAAGGCTTCTCTTCCCACTCCCGCATCATTACCTCTGGTGTCCCCCAAGGATCTATCCTTGGCCCCCCTCCCATTTCTCATCTACATGCTGCCCCTTGGTGACATCATCCGAAAACACAGCGTCAGTTTCCACATGTACGCTGACGACACTCAGCTCTACCTCACTACCACTTCTCTCGACCCCTCCATGGTCTCTAAATTGTCAGACTGCTTGTCTGACATACAGTTCTGGATGAGCAAAAATGTTCTCCCATTGAATATTGGGAAGACCGAAGCCATTGTTTTCAGTCCCCGCCACAAACTCTGTTCCCTAGCCACTGACTCCATCCTTCTCCCTAATATCCGTCTGAGGCTGAACCACACTGTTCGCAACCTTGGTGTCATATTTGACCCTGAAAAGAGCTTCCGACCACATATCCGTGGCATAACTAAGACCGCCTATTTCCACCTCTGTAACATCACCTGTCTCCACCCTTGCCTCAGCTCATCCGCTGCTGAAACCCTTATCCAAGCCTTTGTTACCTCGAGACTTGACTATTCCAACGCACTCCTGGCTTCCCTCCCACATTCCACCCTACATAAACTTGAGGTCATCCAAAACTCGGCTGCCCGTGTCCTAACTCACACCAAGTCCGTTCGCCCATCACCCCTGTGCTCGCTGACCTACATTGGCTCCCGGTTAAGCAGCGCCTCGATTTCAAAATTCTCATCCTTGTTTTCAAATCCCTCCATGGCCTCGCCCCTCCCTATCTCTGTAATCTCCTTCAGCCCCACAACCCCCCTGAGATATCTGCGCTCCTCTAATTCTGCCCTCTTGAGCATCCCTGATTATAATCGCTGAACCATTGGTGGCTGTGCCTTCTGTTACCTCGGCCCTAAGCTCTGGAATTCCCTGCCTAAACCTCTCCGCCTCTCTACCTCTCCTTCCTCCTTTAAGACGCTCCTTAAAACCTACCTCTTTGACCAAGCTTTTGGTCACCTGCCCTAATTTATCCTTATGTGGCTCGGTGTCAAATTTTTTGTCTTAAAATACTCCTGTGCAGCGCCTTGGGACGTTTTACTACGTTAAAGGCGCTATATAAATACAAGTTGTTGTTGTTGTTGTTGTTGGTTATGGCTGGAAAGATAGGAATGAACAGTGACTACACTTCAAAAGTACTTCATTGGCTGTAAAGCGCTTTGGGACATCCTGAGGTTGTGAAAGGTGCTACATAAATGCAAGTATTTCTTTTCTTTCTTTCCTGAAGCCTCTGACTTCTTACTGGGGTACAGTTCCACAGGCACCAGCTGCTCTCCAGTACCTTTCCCAAGTAGCCCTTCCTGAGTCCTGCTCAACTATTGGACCACAGGGGGCATCACGACCAAACACAATGCTGTTCCCATCCAATGTCAATACATATGAGCTTTCCGGCAACAGTCACTGGAGAACCATCAGGAGTGCGTACCCTGATGACTTCCCCTCCCACCTCTCCATAGCCCTCAGACATTAAAGTCAAATCTAGTGTCCCCACCAACTCTGGCCTGAGATAAGAACATAAGAAATAGGAGCAGGAGTAGGTCATACGGCCCCTCGAGCCTGCTCCGCCATTCAATAAGATCATGGCTGATCTTTGACCTCAACTCCACTTTCCGACCTGATCCCCATATTCCTTGATTCCCCTTGAGTCCAAAAATCTATCGATCTCAGCCTTGAATATACTCAACGACTCAGCATCCACAGCCCTTTCGGGTAGAGAATTCCAAAGATTCACAACCCACGGAGAAATTCCTCCTCATCTCAGTCTTAAATGGCCGACCCTTATCCTGAGACTATGCCCCCTAGTTCTAGACTCTCCAGCCAGGGGAAACAACCTCTCAGCATCTACCCTGTCAATCCCCCTCAAAATCTTACATATTTCAATGAGATCGCCTCTCATTCTTCTAAACTCCAGAGAGTATAGGCCCAATTTACTCAATCTCTCCTCATGGGACAACCCTCTCATCCCAGGGATCAATCTAGTGAACCTTTGTTGCACACCTCTAAGGCATTTATGTCCTTTCTCAGATAAGGAGACTAAAACTGTGCACAGTACTCCAGGTGTGGTCTCACCAAGGCCCTGTACAATTGCAGCAAGACTTCCTTACTCTTATACTCCAACCCCTTTAACCTCACATTTCCCGACATTATACGCCATCTGCCACCTTACTGCCCTCTCACTTAGTCTATCTATATCCCTTTGCAGACTCTTTGTGTTTCTCCTCACAGTTTACTGTCCCACCTAGCTTTGTATCCAACCCCCTTGCAATAAAGGCCAACATGCCATTTGCCTTTCTAATTGCTTGCTGTACCTGCATGCTAACTTTCTGTGCTTCCTATACGAGGACACCCAATTCTCTCTGAACACCAACATTTAATAGTTTCTCAGCATTTAAAAAAATTCTGTTTTCTATTCTTCCTACCAAAGTAAATAACCTCACATTTCCCCACATTATACTCCATCTGCCACTTTTTTGCCCACTCACTTAACCTGTCGAGATCCCATTGTGTCCTCCTCATAGCTTACTTTCCCACCTAGCTTTGTATCGTCAGCAAATGTGGATACATTACACTCGGTCCCTTCATCTAAGTCATTAATATAGATTGTAAAAAGCTGAGGCCCCAACACTGATCCTTGTGGCACCCCACTAGTTACAGCCTGCCAACCGGAAAATGGCCCATTTATCCCTACTCTTTGTTTTCTGTCCGTTAACCAATCTTCTATCCATGCTAATATATTACCCCCAACCCCATGAGCCCTTATCTTGCGTAGCAACCTTTTATGTGGCACCTTATCGAATGCCTTTTGGAAATCTAAATGTACTACATCCACTGGTTCCCCTTTATCTACCCTGCTAGTTATATCCTCAAAAAATTCTAATAAATCTGTTAAACACGATTTCCCTTTCAGAAAACCATGTTGGCTCTGCCTAATCAGATTATGATTTTCTAAGTGCCCTGTTACCACTTCCTTAATGGATTCCAGCATTTTCCTGACGACTGATGTCAGGCTAACTGGCCTGTAGTTCCGTTTTCTCTCTTCCTCCTTTCTTGAATAGCAGGGTTACATTTGCTACCTTCCAATCCGCTGAGACCATTCTCTGGAATTTAGGAAGATCACATCCACTATCTCTGCAGCCACCTCTTTTAGAACCCTAGGATGTAAGCCATTAGGTCCAGGGGATTTGTTGGCTTTTAGTCTCACTGGTTTCTCAAGTACTTTTTCTCTACTGATTTTAATTACTTTAAAAATGAGAAGTCGCACAACACCAGGTTATAGTCCAACAGTTTTATTTGAAATCACGAGCTTTCGGAGCGCTGCTCCTTCGTCAGGTAAAGTTAGCATGCAGGTACAGCAAGCAATTAGAAAGGCAAATGGCATGTTGGCCTTTATTGCAAGGGGGTTGGATACAAAGCTAGGTGGGACAGTAAACTTTACCTGACGAAGGAGCAGCCGCTCCGAAAGCTCGTGATTTCAAATAAAACTGTTGGACTATAACCTGGTGTTGTGCAACTTCTCATTTTTGTCCACCCCAGTCCAACACCGGCATCTCCGCATCATAATTACTTTAAGTTATTCACTCTTATTAGCCCCTTGGTTCCCCACTATTTTTGGTGTGCTTTTTGTGTCTTCTACTGTGAAGACAGATACAAAATATGTGTTTAAAGTCTCAGCCATTTCCTTACTCCCCATTATAATTTCACCTGTCTCAGCCTCTAAGGGACCAATGCTTACTTTTGCTACTCTCTTTTTACATACTTGTAGAAGCTCTTGCAATCCATTTTTATATTTCTTGCTAGTTTAGTCTCATATTCTATTTTCTCCCTTTTTATCATTTTTTGGGTCATCCATTGCTGGTTTCTGAAGCTCTCCCAATCCTCAGGCTTGTTACTGTTCTTCGCAACAGGATCAGCTACCTCAGCTCAGATCACAGATTTGAAGCAGAGATCCTCCAGATCTATTTGACTCAATTCTCCACTGGGCAATGTATTTACCAACCAAGCTACAGGAGCACTCTACACCTACAATGTGGAAATAGACTGTGGACGTACGAATTTAAAATCCACTCATAACCAGAATGCGATTTTAGTACAAAGGTCATGGATGTGCACACAATTTCCATTAAGTGTACAAATAATTTCTACTATATACTTTTTATATATTATACATTCTTTCTATTTTAGATATAAGGTATTCTATACTTCCATTAAGTGTACAAATGGTTTCTACTATATATATTTTTGAATTATATAATTATATTTTAGATATGAAGTATTCTATATTTCCTTTGTGCATAAATGATTTATACTACATATATTTTATATATTGGCCCAAAAATTGATCCCGGTGCGCGAGAGTACGCAGTGCGTACTCTCGCGTATTCCCTCTGCAATTGCCGGTTTTCTGCATGCCCTGCGCATGCGCTGAAAACCGGCAATTGCTCTTTTGAAAAGGGGGCGGTTCCTCGGTGCATCGCGTGCGCGCTACAGGCTGCGCGCACGCTGTGCACTTCATGCTTTGGACGCGCAGGTAAGTACTGAAGATTTTAGAAATGTAAAAAGGAGGAGTAAGACCCACTTTTAACAAGGTAAGTAGTGAATTAAGTATTTTTTTGAATTTTTTTTTACAGGTATATCTTTTTTAGAGACTTTAAAGACAGGTAAGTTTATTTTTATAACTTTTTAAAAGATTTTAAATTTTTTCAAAAATTTTATTTTTTATTTAAAATGGTTAATTTATTTAACTATACTTATTTTATTAATGTGATGTTTTTTTTTAATTTAATTGAGGTTTAGCTGTTATTTTGGGGGGGTGTAAGATTCATAGATTTCACAGCACGTCTGTGAAACTTATGAATGGAAGATGGTGTGCTGCCATTGGCTCTAACTGAGTCACGTGATCCCACAGCTCGCACGAATTCACTACGCCGGTGGGATACGCAAGCACTGCCCGGCTGATGTCTGGAACATCAAGTTCGTGCGAGCTGGATCTGAAAAAGCACAAGCGAGGTGAGAGATCGCGGGGAAGGCTTACCCCCGCGGGAACAGAGCGAGATCAATTTCTGGGCCATTATATATTCTTTATATGTTAGATAAAGTATTCTGTATTACAAAATAATTGATTAGCAAAGTATTTTCTATTTGTCATAATTGGACAGTTCAGGACTGCGTGAGAAGCTCGAGTACTGGTTTTGCTGCCCTTGCTTGAACAGGCAAATAACAAATTAACAGAGTATCATTTATAGTAATGAGAATGGCTAGTGATGGGACAGCACATTACGCCAGTTATTATACTCTTAACAAAACAGACTCTTGTAGAAATGAAGAGGGGTATTTGGACTTTAAACGCAACGCACTTAACATAATTAATGCACTTAAGTGAAGTAGACTAGACTGCTCCGTGTTCTAAAGTGAGCTGCACTCACAAAAAGCACCCCTGTGAGGACAGCATTGACAGAAGTGGTGTACAAATCATTCCAAGAGCAGTGCAGCTCTGAAGGGGCGAGGCACTTACAGTCATTGGAAAACCGTGACTCTTCATTTGTGCCCATATGAGCTTGGTATTCGGGAACTTGTAAAATAATAATACAAGTGAAAAGATGCCTTGTCATTAGTTATAGATCAGTAATTCTGTCTGAGGGATTCTGATAATATCGTAAACTGTAAGAGCAACTGCCTAATGATGATAGAAATCAAATAGGAAATTCAGAAGAAACTTCTTTTACCTAGAGAGTGGTGAGAATGTGGAACTCGCTACCACAGGGAGTAATTGAAGCAAATAGTATAGATGCATTTAAGGGGAGGCTAGATAAGCATATGAGGGAGAAGGGAATAGAGGGTTATGCTGATAGAGTTAGATGAGGAAGGATGGGAGGAGGCTCGAGTGGAGCATAAACATTGGCATGGACTTGAGCACAAAAAATCTAGGCTGACGTTCCAATACAGTACTGAGGAAGTGCTGCACTGTCAGAGGTGTGATCTTTCAGATGAGATGTTAAACCGAGGCCCCGTCTGCTCTCTCAGGTGGACGTAAAAGATCCCATGGCACTATTTCGAAGAAGAGCAGGGGAGTTATCCCCGGTGTCCTGGCCAATATTTATCCCTCAATCAACATCACTAAAACAGATTAACTGGTCATTATCACATTGGTGTTTGTGCAAATTGTGCGCAAATTGGCTGCCGCGTTTCCTACATTACAACAGTGACTACACTTCAAAAGGTACTTCATTGGCTGGAAAGCGCTTTGGGACGTCTGGTGGTCGTGAAAGGCGCTATATAAATGCAAGTCTTTATTTCTTCGTTCTTTAGCTTCTCACAGGTAACTGGAATGCTGCTGGGTAGTGGATGTGAGGGCACTAGAATTTAGCAGTTAGAAACGGTAATGGGATTTAGTAGAATGAGGAATGGAAGCAGCCAAATCATTCAGGACTTTTTAATGTCTGCTTTGCTCTCCCCGTGCCGCGCCCCGCCCCCACCACCCCGGAAACTGCTGACTCGTATTGTTTCTGTTGACAGCGCAGTCACCTGCAGCTTTCCAGTGCCTCATCCAAGAGATCATTCTTCATGTGTGGGCCTGGGCAGTGAGTGTTGGCTCACTTCTTTTGCCACAGCATTAGCGGCCGTACCTTCAGCTGTCTAGGCCATAAGCTCTGAAATTCTCTCCCTAAACCTCTCCGCCTCTCCAGCTCCTTTAAGATGCTCCTTAAAACCTACCTCCTTTGGTCACCTGTCCTAACGTCTCCTTCTTTGGCTCAGTGTCAACTTTTGTTTGATTACACGCCTGTGAAGCACCTTGGGATGTTGTACTATGTTTAAGATGCTATATAAATGCAAACTGCTGTTGTTGTTGTCAGATATTTGACTGTGCGGGGAACATCTATCCTAAACTGATACCCACATATGCACCTTTTACAGCAGGAGTCAATGGATAGTCCTGGCTGAATTTCCACCCCCACCCCACCACGCCCCGCCCTCACCCCCCACTAGCTTGGCAATGCCACCCTGAGTGAGATTAGGTAACTGAGCATAGATCAGGGCTCAAGCCTGGGACCTTCCAGGTCTTTGTGGATTAGCAGCACGCAGTCTGTCAGGTGAACATGTCAATGGAATTACTGGCAAAGTCATGGATGGAGGAAGAAGCAATGTCAAATGCATTGATTTTTTAATTTAAGCAACAGTTCTAAAAAGGTTAACCCAGAACTCAGATAACTGCAAACCTTCAGGGCGAGACATATGTACTCAGTTAGAAATAGGCGGCCGTGGAGGGGCAGGAAGGGGGGCAGGGAGGGGGCTACCGTGCAATGTTAGAACAAAAGCGTTTATTTAGGGGAAAGGCAGTTACAGGAAACCCTTATAACTTAATACACCTGTGCTCTCCTACCAGAAATGGTGGCACACAAGAAGGGCAAGAGAGACGTACTGTGCTGTGAGTAGGGTGAATTGTTACACTCCGACTGTTCCACTGAAGTGCGCTACATTCCTCTTAAATATGTGCGTCTGATTTTCTTGTGTGCGAGTTTTAACCCTTCCCATGGACGAGTTATTTTGCCTCGATACAATACTAATGATTTGACGATAAAAGTTCATGTCATTGATTGCATGTGGATTCTGCAGCATGGTGGTGTCTGTCTTTACAGGTCTAAGCCTTTATCGGCTAAACTTAAAACAACCCTTGGAGCTCAGCTTACAGCCAATTCGAGGTTAATGGCTTAGATGTAACTCCTACGTTCAAAGTGGACAATGGGAGCCAGCGGAGGAACAAATGGGTAAATAAAGTATTCTAAATTCTTCTTAAGAGGAATGGAACGGAAAAGTTAGAATAAGCTATAGAAGATCAAAAAAAGTTGTAAAAAGAGTGAGAATGGAGTAGAGACAGCGAGAAGGGAACAAAGGGAAGACAGAGTGAGCAGAAGTAAAGTGTTTCTCGTATTTTATATTTTTATTTTTAAAAGTTTTTAGTATGTTCTGTTTAGTAGCGTGTTAATATTACACTGATAAAACTACTTCAGACATTAAAGACTCTTTATTATTATAATATTTGAGTTATTTCAGCAAACACTCTTGTTTGAGGGCGAATAAAGCCGTCATGCCCAGGAGCCTGGAATTTCCCTGGAATTGCTGGCAGTATGAGGACGATTCATGTACTGAGACGAAGCTTGCTGGATTCCAAGTGATTTATTTGTTGAAATGTTGTTTTATATTTGGGACAGTTAGAGATTGTTCCAATAGCTCAAAGTACCATCATTTATACTGGCTGGGCCTTAATAGACATCCAACAATTAAATTGACATTTACAATGGTGAGAATAGGGACTTGGACAACACACTATCAGACATTACAGGAAGTGACTCTCATTATTGTACAGTTCATCACAAATTAATCTGGGCAGTAACATTAATTTAATAATGCAAGTATGATTGCATTTAGCTTTGATTTAATATGTACTTAATCTATCATGCATGGGGAATTTATAACTAAACTAATTTTCCTTTTGTAAAGAGTTTTGCATTCACACTGTTCCTTGGGTGATGTCACAGTCGCTGACATTAGGCTTGAGAGCAGGGCCACTCCATTTACAATGCTGCTGTTTTAGTTCATATAGTATAGTTTGTATAGTATTAGTGAGCTGTATGACCCGTACACTGGTGCTGTATGACCTGTACACTGGTGCAGTATGACCTGTTCACTGGTGCTGTATGACCCGTACACTGGTGCAGTATGACCCGTACACTGGTGCAGTATGACCCGTTCACTGGTGCAGTATGACCCGTTCACTGGTGCAGTATGACCCGTACACTGGTGCAGTATGACCCGTACACTGGTGCAGTATGACCCGTACACTGGTGCAGTATGACCCGTACACTGGTGCAGTATGACCCGTACACTGGTGCAGTATGACCCGTACACTGGTGCAGTATGACCCGTACACTGGTGCAGTATGACCCGTACACTGGTGCAGTATGACCCGTACACTGGTGCAGTATGACCCGTACACTGGTGCAGTATGACCCGTACACTGGTGCAGTATGACCTGTACACTGGTGCAGTATAACCTGTTCACTGGTGCAGTATGACCTGTTCACTGGTGCAGTATAACCTGTTCACTGGTGCAGTATAACCTGTTCACTGGTGCAGTATGACCTGTTCACTGGTGCAGTATAACCTGTTCACTGGTGCAGTATGACCCGTACACTGGTGCAGTATGACCTGTACACTGGTGCAGTATGACCTGTTCACTGGTGCAGTATGACCTGTTCACTGGTGCAGTATGACCCGTGCACTGGTGCAGTATGACCCGTGCACTGGTGCAGTATGACCTGTACACTGGTGCAGTATGACCCGTACACTGGTGCAGTATGACCGGTACACTGGTGCAGTATGACCTGTACACTGGTGCAGTATGACCTGTACACTGGTGCAGTATGACCTGTTCACTGGTACAGTATGACCTGTACACTGGTGCAGTACCTCAGCAGCCTCATTGACCCAGTCATTCTAAAACAGCATCAACATAACAGTTGTTTCACCCACTCTGAGGTACCAGCCCCCAATGTGGGTTACCACTTTCATGAAACGAGAAGTAAGGGGTAAAATCACCGAGAAAATTGGGAGAAGAGAAAAGAAACAATTGTAATAACAAATGAGCTGTGTTTTATAAATAAGAAATTTAGTATTTTAGAATTCTATTTGTTAGAGGGATATGATTGGTACTGTGGGATATGATATTTCCTAGTTGCATGAACTGACGAGATGGACTGTTCATTCCTATGTTCCTATGTAAATAGCCTCCACTTTCCTTCCTTAAATCTTTTGTAAGGTATCTTAAGTAAAGCGAATACCAGGGTAATGTTAATGGACATTTAACAGCACTTCAGTTCTTGGGTGGGTTGTGACTAATGTTCCGTGTAATTGTTTTTGGCCCTGCGCTTAAAGGGGCTGTGCGGGCCATTCAAAATACCGCGCAGGTGCGGTTTTTACATTGAAAAGCCGGCTGCATGGGTTCCCTGGAGCGCTGCACGCAGCATAAAGGAAACATTGGTTGTGACTCAGCACATTGACACCCCTATATGCTATGACATGGAGTGGTACGATGGCAGTGTTTGGTGGTTCTACACAGGGAGGGTAATTCAAAGGGTAAGATTGCCCCCCTCCCCCAGGTAACTGTGGTGCACCCCCAACCCTTGTACCAGGCAACCTTCGAGCTGCCTCTTGTGGATTTGTGTATGGCACACTGAGACCTAAAGAATCTGCTCTTGTGCCAATACCACTTTGCAAATGGCCACTAGGATGTGTGTCACTCATTAATTATCCCTTCCTCTCTCGGTTGAAGTATCTTGCTTCCACTTGGCACGACCTTGGCACTGTCCACTTAAACTGGAGGTCACTATGTGTGAAATCACATGTTCCAATCAAATCATGATGCAACATATTGGCATTCTCATGTCCTTCTACACCATTTCAAACTTTCTCTCCTGAGTTAGCTCCTTGCTTCTAAATTTTCTTCCAAAATTAGATCTCACAATGTGTGAGATCATGGGAGATGACCCTTGCTTACCAATCTTTACCAAAAGTTGGAACCCATTGACACTCCAATGTCCTACACTAACAGATTCCTGGCACAAAGGTTTTGAGTTCATTTTAAGCCCATTTGAATCCAGAAATGAATCTTAAAATTAGAGCTCGGCCATTTAGGAGTGAAATCAGGAAGCACTTTTTCATACAGAGGGTAGTGGAAATCTGGAACTCTCTCCTCCAAAAGGCTGTGGCTGCTGGGACAATTGAAATGTTCAAGACTGAGCCAGAATTATTGCATGTCTTACAATAGCAAAATACTGCGGATGCTGGAAATCTGAAATAACAACAGAAAACACTGGAAAAACTCAGCAGGCCAGGTAGCATCCGTGGAGAGACAAACAGAGTTAACGTTTCAGGTCGAAGACCTTTCGTCAGAACTGGAAAAAAGCAGGAAATGGAACAGATTTTAAAGCAAGTTTAGGGGCTGGGAAATGGGGGAGGGGATGAAAGAACAAAAGGGAAGGTCTGTGATAGGATGGAAGGCAGGAGAAGTAAAGAGGCATTAAGAGATATTCAAGGAAAGAGGAGATGGTAATGGGACAGGTTAAGCGACAAAGGATGGCTCTAGATGAAGTGTGAATTGCGCTGGCAGAATGAAAGACAGCTGCCATGTGGGGGGGGGGGGGGAAGAAAAAAAGGCACAAACAAAAAGTGTGGATAAAAAATGATAGGGGCCGAGGTTATGATCTGAAATTGTTGAACTCTATGTTGAGTCCAGAGGGCTGTAAAGTGCCTAATCGAAAGATGAGGTGCTGTTCCTCGAGCTTACGCTGAGCTTCCGTAGAACAATGCAAGAGGCCGAGGACGGTGAGGTCTGAGTGGGAATGGAGCAGTGAATTAAAGTGACAGGCGACCGGAAGCTCGCGGACCCCCCTTACAGACTGAACGGAGGTGTTCCGCATGTCTTACCTACATGGTCCATTTTTAAGTGACACTTAGAGACACTTAAGGCTAGAAATTCATTGTAGCCAAGGAATGGGCGGAGTTTAGACTAAAAATGGTTAAGTAGCGCCATTTGAAAATCATCTAGACAGCATGCAAAATTCGTCCTCACTCATTAAAATGATTGCAGTCATGAATCTCATCTAAAAACCCAAGCTCATTGGCCTTACACTGAAAAAATGAACCAATATCGGGTGTAGTCTAATCGCAAGTAATGATTGCCACCTGCTTTTTTTCACTACTTAAAGGGGAGGTTCATTGATGCTGCAGCATCTCATTCTCAGCATTGTTGGGTGTGAAGCTGCCTCAACAACCATAAGAGGAAGGACAAAGAGAAGGAGCACTTATTTACAAATGCTGATGGCAGATCGCTGCCCCAGGGAAAGAGCCCGGAGGTTTTCCGAGGAAGCTTTGGAGGCATTGGTTTTAACGGTGGAGAGAAGGCAGGCGGTCCTGTACCCCCCAAATGGCAGGAGACCCTCACCACAAATCTGCCAGACTATGTGAAAGGAGGTGGCACACCACATCACGGGCAGCACTGTGCTCCCCAGCACCCACGCCCAGTGCAGGAGAAAGTTTAACGAGCTGACACGGGTGGTCAGGGTGAGTGAAGGCTTCAACAAATGCTACATACCACCATCTGTACCACAAGCTTCACACACTGCTCAATGCACCATACCCCCAGCACTCACCCACCAACAATCTCTACCTAGCAACACTCATACCCACATCTCACACCTTGCACACAATGACAGCTATTCAATTGCGGCAGGCACAAGGGTCATTAGTTATTAGAATTCATGTGATATGTGTGATATGTTTATAGATACATTTATTAAGTGTTTGGAATATTTTGTGGTCTCTCTCATTTCACCTTTATGCCCAAGAGGACGCTGTGATATGGCATGAGACAGGGATTGTATGATGGGGTGTGGTGAGCTACGGGGATCTGGGGTTTCATTTATGCGAATCGGAGTCTGATGAGCCGGTCACGGACAGCCCATCCAGAAGGCCAATTGTCTCGCTGCCTCCTCCCTCTCTCCTGTTCCTGCAGAAGCCTTTAACAAATAATGAGTGTTATCCCTGGTGTCCTGGCCAATATTTATCCCTCAATCAGCATAACAAAAACAGATTATCTGGTCATTATCACATTGCTGTTTGTGGGAGCTTGCTGTGCGCAAATTGGCTGCCGCGATTCCCACATTACAACAGTGACTACACTCCAAATGTACTTCATTGGCTGTAAAGCGCTTTGAGACGTTCAGTGGTCATGAAAGGCGCTATATAAATGCAAGTCTTTTTTTCTTTTTCTGCACTTGAATCAACACTCCCTGTCACCAAAAAAACTTGAAATAACTAAAGAAAGCTGTTTCATTTACATGAAGTAGCAAACAGGCACTGAAACTGCAGAACCATGTTAGTTGCAGCTGATTGAGGATGGTACCTTTAAGTATCGCTGCTGCAGCCTGCTTCCTGCTGGTAGATGCCAGCTCTCCCTGTCATTGTTCTGCGCTGCCGTTATAACGAAGTTGGGAGATCGTGACGTCCAGTGAGCATTGCACACTCACTGACGTCACGATCTCCATGATGGCGAGGTCCCTGGCAATCGCGTTCAGTGGCAGCGCTAGCGGAAACACCGATATGGTGTGCGGTGCTGGAACTGGCATCAGCTGTCATCACAGCTGTCAACGGCGTTTTAGCAAACCACACGAATTTCTCCCCCTTAGTTTTCTTTCTTTTTGATGGTGGTTTACCTCCTGGAAATTTAGCATCTTCCCTGCCGCCCTCCAACAGTTTTCTTGTTTTGCTGGTCCCTCAGCGACAAACCCATCCTGCATCTGAAAGGGTGGCGGGCAATGTTCCCCTTAATTCTTTGGGGGGGCTGCACACCCACTTTAACGGGTTGCACGGCCCATTGAAAAGTCCGCACATGTGTTTTTTTTCAATTTAAAAGAAAAAATTACTTGCATTTATATAGCACCTTGCACGGCCACCGGACGTCCCAAAGCGGTTTACAGCCAATGAAGTACTTTTTGAAGTGTAGTGACTGTTGTAATGTAGGGCTCACCGGCTGCGCAGGACCCCTGGAGCGCTGCGCGGCCGCTTAAAAGGAACATTGGTAGTGGGTGTCTTGTTTGTAGCTCACTGTGAATATCACTGTTAACCAGTGGGCTTGGGGAAACTTCCCACCTAATATGGCCGCCCTTCATGGGGAAATGCCTGGCCTCTGCTTGGGAATGATGATTGGATTCAAGACTCATCACCCAATGGCTATACTTTCTCTTTTCTACAGCAGCTAAAAGACACGGTTTCTCTCAGTCATGGCACTATAGGACGAGACAGATAAACTTACAGTTCGAAATTCCCGGAATGGCACAAATTGCACAATGTCTCGTGTGGTTTCTTCCCCAGTGTATGATCGCAGAACTCGATTGTCTCCGTCCAGGAACTCCATAGCAGCAAAGTCAGCATTGCCAACCCCTATGATGATGATCGACATGGGGAGCTTGGCCGCCTGCACAATGGCATGTCTGGTTTCGTCCATGTCGCTGATAACGCCGTCCGTTATAATCAGGAGGATAAAGTATTGCTGGAAATAAAGCAAGAAAATAAGACTTCTTCTTGGCAATGAGCAACAGAAAGTGCAATGGCTAAAGATAAAATTGTACTTGAGGGGAAATTCTCTGTGGATCAGATGCACTGTAAGATGTGCGCATCTACTGAGGAGCCTGGTGTTGGCAAACAGGGTTCAAGGGTGGAAGTGGATGCATGCATTTTTGCATTAACTAATCATTTAAAATCAACTTTGTTTGGCATTTGCATTAACTTAAAATAGAAAAGTTAGCTTACAGTTGTGCCAAATATCCAAGTGTGTGATGTTGGTGAACAAAATTGCAGCACTAGTGCAAAATTTCAAAACCCTTTGCAAAGCCAGTGATGATCATTCACTGTTATCCATTCAGTAGGGAGATGGTGCTTTCTTATACCCACATTAATAATACTTCGTTAAATCTATGAAAGGGCAAAATGTGATGATATGAAAGTGTGAAATATAGATAAATGAAGATTAAGCGTAATACGTAACAAATCAATGGCTTGACACTTTTCCACATGAAATGTACATTCAACAAAGTCAAAAGAACTTCTGAAAATAATGCTGAACAGTGCTGAACCCTCAGTTTTTTTCCAGCAGGGTAAGGATTATTATTGCACAAGTGACCTGTTTCTGTGTGTAAAAATAAATACTGCTTTGTTCATCTCAATGGCGAGGGCTATTGTACCTTCTATCACTTGGGTGCAGGTACAGACCACTGAATACATTTTTAGTAGTCAACGGTCTCTCATTTACATAAATTATTTAGACTTGGGGACTGGCATCAGTTTACCTGCTAGCCTTCTCCAGCTGTGGAATGACGTGTGGGATGGGCAGGGGGATTAAAAATAAAATCGGAGCAGTAGATGAGGCACCACCACTGGACTTGGCTTAGGGAGATGAAAAACATGGCTGTGGCTCCTGCTCCTGATTGCTATCCTCTGTGGAAAGTTTCAGTATGTGAATGCCAAGTGAGGGCAGGCTCAGAGCCAACTGCAATGCTCCTCATCATCGAACATGAAGAATGGTCACTTGGTGAGTTACCAGAGGGCAGCAGCTGGCCATGGATCTGTATCCCAGCAAGAAGGTTCTTCAGGAGGAGTGATTACCACACGGGACAGGCTTCTGGTCAGGTAGTGAAGGCAAAAAGAGTTACTTAACAATCAGTTGGATGGTTTGGTGGGCAATCTAATGGGCTGAATGGCTGTTCCTCATCCCTACCTGTCTTGTAATCATGTAGCAAATTGAACATCCAGGCTATCTGCTGAGCAGATGTTTTTTTTTTACAAAAGAACGGTTTAAAGAACACATCAAAGATTCATTTGTAGAAAAACAGGACGAGGCAGCGAGTGAAGCTGTTCTTAGACATTACTGCTGTTGACTACTGTGATGGCAAGGAGCCAAAATCAATTAACATTTGAATATAGTCATTGATTCTCCCTGGTTTCTGTTTACACAGAACTACCAAATGGAAAGTGCTGAGTCCCATAAGTGATTCTCTAGTCCAGATGTGTTCTGCTCTTACTGAAAATAATAGGTTCAGAAGTAAATGACTAAGAGCTATCATAGGTAGGCATTCTGTGAACATGGAAAATGTACTGTATAAAGGCGCCACAAAATAACACATCAAAACATTTTTTGCATTTGTTTCCTTCAGTGAATTTGATGAGGTTGTATTTACTAAACCATATACAGTACAAGTTCACCAGCTAGGACTCAACAGCAGATAATACAAGGGCATGTGTTTAACAAACTAATACTCTTATTTTGTGCCTAAAAGAACTCTGATAGTAAATACCTGCTTTACGATATTGATAAATTTTGATAAGAAGGCAGTGCTATGTAGCTAGCTGCTGAGTTCTGAGTTAGTCACCCTGTTGTCAGCCGTTCGAGTGGTATCATTCATTCCTCTACCTTTAGCAACAGCAGCAACAACAACAACTTGCATTTACATAGCATAGTAAAATGTCCCATGGCGCTTCACAGGAGCGTTACAAACAAAATTTAACACCAAGCCCCATAAGGAGATATTAGGGCAGATAAAGAGGCAGATTTTAAGGAGCATCTTAAAGGAGGAAAGAGAGTTAGAGAGGTGGAGAGGTTTAGCGAGGGAATTCCAGAGCTTAGGGCCTTGGCAGCTGAAGGCTCGGCCACCAATGGTGGAGCGATTAAAATCGGGGATGCGCAAGAGGTCAGAATTTGAGGAGCACAGATATCTCGGAGGGTTGTGGGGCTGGAGGAGGTTACAGAGATAGGGAGGGGCGAGGCCATGGAGGGATTTGAACACAAGGATGAGAACTTTAATATTGAGGTGTTGCTCAACTGGGAATCAATGTAGGTCAGCGAGCACAGGGGCGATGGGTAAGCAGGATTTGGTGCGAGCTAGAACAATGGCAGCAGAGTTATGAATGAGCTCAAGTTTATGGAGGGTGTGAGATGGGAGGCCAGCCAGGAGTGCATTGGAGTAGTCAAGTCTAGAGGTAACAAAGGCATGGATGAGGGTTTCAACAGCAGATGAGTTGAGGCAGGGGCGGAGTCGGGCGATGTTACGGAGGTGGAAGTAGACAGTCTTAGTGATGGCATGGATATGGGGTCGGAAACTCATCTCGGGGTCAAATACGACATCAAGGTTGCAAACAGTTTGGTTCAGCCTCAGACAGTTGCCAGGGAGAGGAATGGAGTCAGTAGCTAGGGAATGGAGTTTGTGGTAGGGACCGAAGACAATGGTTTCGGTCTTCCCAATACGTAGTTGGAGGAAATTTCTGCTCACCCAGTACTGGATGTCAGACAAGCAGGCTGACAAATCAGAGACAGTCGAGGGGTCGAGAGAGGTGGTGGTGAGGCAGAGCTGGGTGTCATCAGCGTACATGTGGAAACTGACATTCTGTTTTCGGATGATGTTGCCGAGGGGCAGCATGTAGATGAGAAATAGGCCAAGGACAGATCCTTGGGGACTCCAGAGGTAATGGTGCAGGAGCGGGAAGAGAAGCCTTTGCAGGTGATTCTCTGGCTATGACTGGATAGATAAGAATGGAACCAGGTGAGTGCAGTCCCACCCAGCTGGACGACGGTGGAGAGGCGTTGGAGGAGGATGGTGTGGTTAACCGTGTCAAAGGCTGCAGACAGGTATTATTCATCCCTCTACCTTTAGCAACAACAGTACAGATACCTGGCCTGACTTCTGAACTAATTTCTCACAATGAATAACTAGCTGCAAATCTCATGTTGTTGGTAGCCCTAAATAGGTCTGTGCGCAGTCCTGCAGAACATGGCCGATAGTTCAAAAAATTGTAGCTCAAGAAGAAATAAAATATTCCCAAATCAGTCTTGCATACCTTTTGACTGAACAGAGGGTGATTGAGGGTGATTGAGATGTTTGTCATTAATCACTATTCAGTTGAAGCATCTTACAGTGATCTCCAGCCTCAACCTGATATTGCAAGGAAGGCAACTGTCCTCGGATTCCTAATATAGGATCATTAACCATTCCAGAGCTTTGCTTGTTTTACCTTTTGGAATTAGGGAGAAACTTTGCAGAAACTTCAAGTGCTTAAATGGGTTGGGTGAAGTCCAAAGCTTTGAGAGCGTAATCAAGGTTGACATCCTAGTGCCATTCTGGGGGAGCACTGTATTTTTGGAAATGTTATGTTTCCAAACATTTTGGGATATGGTATATAAGTAATTTGAGACATGACATACGGTAAGTGTAGCATGCTGGGGAGGAAGAAGGTGACTTTGGACCGATGGTTCCCAAAGCTCCCCACCACTGGGATTTTCCTCATGGCAGTTCTGGGTCTGTTGTAGACTAATTGCTAGAGGTTGATTGCTATGATTAGTCAACAACTCCATTATCATTGTATCATGCTACTATCAGGATGGTAGAAGGCGAACTAGATGGACCGTGGTCTATGTTTCAGATGTGATATCAAACCAATATCCTGTTTGCTGGTTTGGCTGGATGGTAAAGATCTTATAGTACTATTTGAAGAGCAGTGAGGTTTCCTGGCCAACACTCCTCCGTCAACCAACACCACAACCAAATGAGATTAAGTGATCAGTCATCTCATCACTATTTATGGGGTCTTGCTGTCATTTGTCAACGTAACAGCAGCTACTGAATTCATTGTATGTAAAGTGCTTTGAGGTGCTATATAAATAGAAGTATTGCGTTTTAATTTCTTATTGGAATGCAGGTGACATGGGGAAGGCTACATTCAATGCCCATGTCATGTTGCCGTGAGAAGATGGTGGTGGACCTTCTCCTTGAACCACTGCAGTCCTTGTAGTGATGGTGCTCCTACAATGGTGCTAGGTAGGGGATTCCAGGATTCTGACCTAGCGATGATGAAGGAACAGTGATATGTTCAAGTCAGGATGGTGTGCTATTTGAAGGGTAACTTGGAGAGGATGCGTTCCTACAACATCGGTGCTCTTGTTTTTCTTAGTGCTTGAGTTCGTAGGGGAGGGAGGTGCAATCAAAGTAACCCTGGCGAGTTGCTGCAGTCCATTCTGTAGATTGTACATACTGTAGCCTCAGTGTGTCGGTGGTTGAAAGATTGGATATTGAGTCTAGTGGCACTTGTCAATCGGGCTGCTTTATCCATTTGGTGTTGAGTTTCTAGAGTGCTGCTGCAGCCGCACCTACACTCAAGTGGCAAGTGTTCTATCATACTCCTGATTTGAGCCTTGTAGCTGGTGGAAAGGCTTTGAGGAGTCTGGAGATGAGTCACTTGTCACAGAGTACCCAGCCACTGCCCTGCTCTTGAAGCCATGGTATTGATATAGCTGGCTTAGTTCAGCATCTGGTCAACAGTGACCTCAAGGATGTTGATTGTGGAGGACGCAGCCATGGTGATTCCAATGAAGGTCAAGGGGAGATGGTTGTAGTCTCTCCTTGTAGATTGGTGGCTCTTTGCTGCACCTTTAAAAAAAATTAATTCTTCAGATGTGGGCGTCGCTAGCAAGGCTGACATTTATTGCTCGTCACTAGTTGCCCTGAGGTGGTGGTGGTGGTGGTGGTGGTGGTGGTGGTGGGACTTCTTTTTGTTATAAATGAGTGGGTTGCTAGGCCAATTCAGTTACGAGTCAACCACATCAGTGTGGGACTGGAGTCACATACATGGTGAGACAGCAGGCTTCCTTCCCTAAAGGACATGAGTGAATCAATTGGGTTTTTAGACAATCCAACAGCTCCCTGGTCACTTTTACTGATACCAACTTTTGTTATTTCCATATTTTTAAAACTGAATTCAACTTCTCAAACTTTGAACTCACATTCTCTGGAATATTAGTCCAGGCCTCTGGATTACTAGTCCAGTAACATAACCACCACACTATTGTACCCATTGCTTTGATAACCTTCCTGTAACATGGTGACTAGCACACAGTACTCCAGATGGCAAGGAGCCATTGCCTGTATATGCTGAGTATCGCGTCCTGTGATGTGTGTTCTATTCCTTGCACTATAGCATTTTAATGTCAACCTGTACCCTCTCCCTTCAAGTGTGGTTAATCAGTGGGAGCGTTGGATAAATGAATATACTCTTAACAATCAGCCCAGTGTTGTAAGTGAAGAGTGAAGACAGCTCATTTCATAGGCACTTCATAAAGTATACTTGAATTTCCATTATATGCTCACAAAGCTCTGTGCTGGGAGCCCTAAAAGTTAACATTTACTCCATGCACCATAGTTTGACTCCAGGCTTAATCGCCTTCGAAATTGGTACCTTCAGGTTATACTAGAACCAGCAGGTTTTCACATGATTCTATTTTAATCAATGTGGGAGCTAAACCTCTAACAAGAGGGCAGCTTAAACACTAAACAAATCAGGCACTACTAAGGCCATCACAATCGGCTATTCCCTGGCCTTGGGAAAAACCGATGACTCCTTAGTGAGTAGAGAATGAATGTTGCTGTTCCTAGAGACAGTAAAATATGAACAGAAGATGTAGCGATTACATGGAAAAAAACCAGCCTTTGAATAATGGGAATATGATTTGATTATATTAATTGATTGGGGCCTTGTTTTTTTACATGGTGGACATGGTAAAGGTTCACTCCAATCCACATCAGATGCATGAACCACAAGTCTTGTTAACTCAATTGAGAATGTATGAAAATCCATATATTAATAAGGGTAGAATGAGGTGCGGCTGCGTGGAGAAATAGGGCAGAACAGATACATGTTTATTAATTCAGTATTTTGTCTTTATTGGTTTGCATGCATTTTACAAAATACACTTTAAAATAGGGACTGCATCCCTCTCATTATTTTATGCAACTACTTTATTTTTAGAATGATAATGGGCCTATCATTGCATGGCAACTGGTTTAAAAGAAATACAGTTGGAACAGTCTCAAAATGGAACTCGTAGCAAAAATAATAGCAGTGGAAGATTCTCAAATCAGTATTATTGTTTGTTTGCAGCTTTATTTATGTTATAGCAAGATAGGTTCACAAGGAATTGGATCTTATATTGCCCCCCCTGCACGATACACCTACTCGTGGCTGTTCCTCCTAGTCTGACCTTCCCTCCAATTCTAACGTGTTACTCCACATATATAAAAATAGCTCAATATAAAATCCTCACATTTTCAACTACGTTAACGTAGAAAAGCTTCCAAACAAGCAATCTCTTGCCAGAACCATACCACTAGTGAATGACATGTTCCTTTGGCCAAGAGCTTCTCAATGACTTCTTCTGCCACAGCACTCACTTTACTGATTGGCCTGTGAGGACAAGGAGAAAGACTGCAGGGAGAACAGCCACAATGCAGACCAAGGCACCGTGGCTCAGAAGGCTGTCCAAGGGGGGGGGAAGAGCAAAATAGAAATGTGGTAGTGATAGAGGACTCTATAATTAGGGGGATAGATAGCGTCCTCTGCAGCCAAGAACGAGAATCCCGAAGGGTAAGGGATATCTCACGGCGGCTGGAGAGGAACTTGGAAAGGGTGGGGGTAAATCTAGTTGTCGTGGTCCATGTTGGAACAAACGACATAGATAGGAACAGGGAGGAAGTCCTGCTGAAAGAATATCAGGAGTTAGGCTCTAAATTAAAAAGCAGGACCTCAAGGGTAATCCCTGGATTATTGCCCGAGCCACGGGCAAATTGGCATAGAAGCAGACAGATCAGGAGAATTAACACGTGGCTAAAGGGCTGATGTGGGAAAGAGGGGTTCCTTTTCATGGGACACTGGCACCAGTTCTGGGACAGGAGGGAACTGTACTGATGGGACGGGCTCCACCTGAACTGGATGGGACCCATGTCCTAGTGGAAAGGGTAAATAGGGAGGTGGCAAAGGCGTTAAACTAGTAAGATGGGGGGAGGGATCTATAAAAAACATAACCAGCCTAATTATAAACAAAAAGAGAGCACAGGAAAGAATAAAGTAAGGGAGGACATTGATGGCAAGGGAATAAGTAGAGTTATAGAACAGGAGTCTAAAGAGATGGTTAAACATAAAGTGAGAGGAAATTCTATTAAAAATGAGTTAAACTGTTTATACAGCAATGCACACAGTGTCCGTAATAATATAGGGGAGCTGGAGGCAATCATACGTTGTGAGGAACCAAACAAAGTAGGGATTACTGAGACATGGCTACAGAAAAATCAGGACCGGGAATTAAACATTGCAGGGTATAACATATTTAGAAAAAAGAGAGGGAAAAAGGGGAGGTAGAGTAGCTGTACTTATTAGGAATAACATAATGGCAGTAGAAAAAAGTGACGCAGCTATCAGCAAGACAAAAATAGAATCCATATGGATAGAGATAAAAGATAATAAAGGATCAATCACACTGATAGATGTAGTCTACATACCACCTAATAGTGGAAGGGAGGTGGAGGAAGAAATATGCAGACAAATTAGGGAAATGAGTAAAAAACATAGAATAATAATCATGGAGGATTTCAACTACCCTGATATTAATTGGACAGAAGAGGTAGGTAAAGGGAATAAGGGAATAGAGTTCCTACAATGTGTACAGGACTCCTTTCTAGCCCAATATGTAAAAAGCCCAACAAGGGAGGATTCGCTATTGAATCTAGCAATGGGGAATGAACCAGAGCAGATAAGAGAAGTAAAAGTAGGGGAACATCTAGGCAATAGTGACCATAATATAATACGCTTTAAGATGATAATTCAGAAGGACATAAGTATGATGAAAACCAGGGTAATAGGTTGGAGAAAAGCTGATTTTTGAGGGGCTGAGAATAGAACTTGGGAAAATAAAATGGGTAACAATATTGGCAAACAACGATGTAGAACAACAATGGGAAACATTTAAAATGGTGTTCAACAGAGTGCAGGAACAATATATTCTGCTAAAAGGAAAGAACAAACTAAACACTAATGAGACTCCATGGATGAATAAAGCCATAAGGGAACAATTCAGGGTAAGGAAAGAGGCATACATTAAGTACTTAGACAGCAGGGGAGTGCATGATAAGGGAGAATACTAAGAGATTAGGAGAGAAGTCAAAAGAACAATTAGAAAGGCAAAGAGGAACTATGAAATTAAATTATCAAGGAACATAAAACAAAATAGTAAAATATTTTACAGGCACATCAATAAAAAAAGGAAGGTTGGGATGGGAATAGGGCCATTAAGGGATAAACAGGATAATACCACAGGTAACGACAGAGAGATGGCAGAAATATTAAATAATTATTTTGCTTCAGTATTTACCAGGGAGATAGAACAGGTGGGCATGACATTGGATGATGAGATTAGTAATGAGATAAGTGCATTTAAAATAAAGAGGGGATATATTAAATAAATTAATCAAACTCAAAGAGGATAAAACCCCTGGTCCGGATGGATTGCATCCACGCATTTTAAAAGAATCTAGGGAAGAGATAGCAGAGGCATTACTACAGATATTTAATAATTCGTTAAAAAACGGTGTAGTGCCAGAGGACTGGTGGATAGCTAACGTAATATCTATATTTAAGAAGGGAAATAGAACATGCCCAGGGAATTATAGGCCAGTCAGCTTAACATCGGTGTTAGGAAAAATAATGGAATCCCTACTAAAGGAGAAAATAGAAAAACATCTAGAAACCAAAAACATAGTAATGAATAGTCAGCATGGATTTCAAAAGGGAAAGTCTTGCTAGACCAACCTCATTGAATTTTTTGAAGAGGTAACAGAGAGAGTAGACAATGGTAATGCAGTTGATGTAATTTATCTAGATTTCCAAAAGACCTTCGATAATGAACCCCATAATAGACTGATGAACAAGGTCAGAGAATGCGGAGTCAGGGGACAAGTAGCAGAATGGATAGCTAGCTGGCTTCAAGACAGAAAGCAGAGAGTAGGGGCAAGAGGTAGATATTCACAGTGGCAGAAGGTGGGTAGTGGTGTTCCACAAGGATCAGTGCTGGGACCACTGTTGTTCACAATTTATATTAATTTAGACTTTGGAATCAGAAACACAATTTCTAAATTTGCGGATGACACCAAATTGGGGGGGACAGTCAATACTGAGGAGGACTGCAAAAAATTACAGGAGAACATTAATAAAGTTGCAGAATGGGCATATAATTGGCAAATGAAGTTCAACACAGATAAATGTGAGGTATTACATTTTGGTAGAAAGAATAGGGAGATCACTTATTACTTGGTGGGCGTGAGTCTAGGTGGGGTAGAGGAACAAAGGGATCTCAGAGTACAAATACACAAAGCACTAAAAGTTGCGACACAGGTTAGCAAAGCCATCAAAAATGCAAACCAAGCACTAGGGTTTACTTCTAGAGGTATAGAATTGAAAAGTAGGGATGTTATGCTAAACCTGTATCGAACTTTGGTTAGACCACACTTGGAGTACTGCGTACAATTCTGGTTGCCACATTATAAAAAGGATATAGAGGCACTGGAGAGGGTGCATAGAAGATTTACAAGGATGATACCAGAAATGTGAGGGTATACATATCAGGAAAGGATGAATAGGCTGGGTCTCTTTTCTCTTGAAAAAAGGCGGCTGAGGGATGACCTAATAGAGGTCTTTAAAATTATGAAATGTTTTGATAGAGTGGCTACAAAGAGAATGTTTCCACTTGTGGGGAAGAGAAAAACTAGAGGCCATCAATATAAGATAGTCACCAAGAAATCCAATAGGGAATTCAGAAGAAACTTCTTTACCCAGAGAGTGGTGAGAATGTGGAACTCGCTACCACAGGGAGTGGTTGAAGCGAAAAGTATAAATGCATTTAAGGGGAGGCTAGACAAGCATATGAGGGAGAAGGGAATAGAGGATTATGCTGCTAGATTTAGATGAGGAGAGACGGGAGGAGGCTCGAGTGGAGCATAAACGCCGGCATGGACTGGTTGGGCCAAATGGCCTGTTTCTGTGCCATATATCCCGTGCAATCCTATGATTGAATTGTTTTGATGATATGTAGGAGTACTCAAAGCCATTCTGAAAGCCTCAAGAAGTGACTGATAGGTGAAGTCACAGGGGGCAAGGTACACGAACAGATATTGGGGTTGATTTTGCAAGTCCTCGCACAGGCAGAAAAATCACAGGCAGTGGGCCAACTTTCCAGTGCGCGCCCATGAGGTTGGGTGGTCAACCCTCCCGGCTTGTCCTGGAGTCTCCAGGAATTAAAGATTCATCTCCTTGACACTTGCGAACAACCGAGGAGAAAACTCATTCAGACGGGCAACACGGTGGCATAGTGGTTAGCACTGTTGCCTCACAGCGCCAGGGACCCGGGTTCGAATCCGGCCTCGGGTGACTGTCTGTGTGGAGTTTGCACATTCTCCCCGTGTCTGCGTGGGTTTCCTCCGGGTGCTCCGGTTTCCTCCCACAGTCCAAAGATGTGCGGGTTAGGTTGATTTGGCTATGATAAATTGACCCTTAGTGTTAGGGGGATTAAATATGTGGGGTTACGGGGATAGGGTGTGATATGTGTCGGTGCAGGCTCGATGGGCCCAAATGGCCTCTATCTGCACTGTGGGGATTCTGTGATTTAAAAAAAAGGTTGAACACTTTCATTCAATAGTTATAAAAATATTGGAGATGGGAAAAAAGGCTGCTTGACCGGCCGGGGCAGGTGGAGGCGGGAGGTCATGCGATGAAACGTGAAGCAATATGTCCAACCAGAGTTGCCAATTCTATCATGAGGTGCAAGGTACGCGATACATGCGAGAGTTTATAAAATCTACCCATCTGTTTCAGAATAACACTGGTTTCAATGGGAGTTAGGGAGGAACAGTGGATTAACACATAGGCAAGGACTTTCCACTTTGGTGTGATGTCAATGGAATACCTTTGACGCAGCCTTTGTGCCCAGAACTCGCCGCGCCTCTAGCCAAGCTGTTCCAGTACAGCTACAGCACAGCCATCTACCCAACAATGTGGAAAACAGCCCAGATATGCCCTGTCCACAAAAAGTAGGACAAATTCAATCTGGCCAATTACCGCCCCATCAGTCTACTCTCAATGATCAGCAAAGTGATGGAAGTTGTCGCTGACAGTGCTATCAAGTGGCACTTACTCACCAATAACCTGTTCACTGATGCTCAGTTTGGGTTCCGCCAGGACCACTCGGCTCCAGACCTCATCACAGCCTTGGTCCAAACATGGACAAAAGGGCTGAATTCCGGAGGTGAGGTGAGAGTGACTGCCCTTGACATCAAGGCAGCATTTGACCAAGTGTGGCATCAAGGAGCCCTAGTAAAATTGAAGTCGATGGGAATCAAGGGGAAAACTCTCCACTGGCTAGAGTTATACCTAGCACAAAGGAAGATGGTTGTGGTTGTTGGAGGCCAATTATCTCAGCCCCAGGACATCACTGCAGGAGTTCCTCAGGGCAGTGTCCTTGGCCCAGCCAGCTGCTTCATTAATGACCTTCCCTCCATCATAAGGTCAGAAGTGGGGATGTTCGCTGATGATTGCACATGTTCAGTTCCATTCGCAACTCCTCAGATAATGAAGCTGTCCATGCCCGCATGCAGCAAGACCTGGACAACATTCAGGCTTGGGCTGATAAGTGGCAAGTAACATTCGCACCACACAAGTGCCAGGCAATGACTATCTCCAACAAGAGAGAGTCTAATCACCGCCCCTTGACATTCAACGGCATTACCATCGCCGAATCCCCCACCATCAACATCCTGGGGGTCACCATTGACCAGAAACTTAACTGAACCAGCCACATAAATACTGTGGCTACAAGAGCAGGTCAGAAACTGGATATTCTGTGGTGAGTGTCTCATCTCCTGACACCCAAAGTCTTTCCATCATCTACAAGGCACAAGTCAGGAGTGTGATGGAATACTCTCCACTTGCCTGGATGAGTGCAGCTCCAACAACACTCAAGAAGCTCGACACCATCCAGGACAAAGCAGCCCGCTTGATTGGCACCGAATCCACCATCTTAAACATTCACTCCCTCCACCACCGGCATACCGTGGCTGCAGTGTGTACCATCTACAAGATGCACTGCAGCAACTCAGCAAGGCTTCTTCGGCAGCACCTCCCAAACCCACGACCTCTACCACCTAGAAGGGCAAGGGCAGCAGGCGCATGGGAACACCATCACCTCGAAGTTCCCCTCCAAGTCACACACCATCCTGACTTAGAAGTATATCGCCGATCCTTCATCATTGCTGGGTCAAAATCCTGGAACTCCCTACCTAACAGCACTATGGGAGTTCCTTCACCACACGGAATGCAACGGTTCAAGAAGGCGGTTCACCACCACCTTCTCAAGGGCAATTAGGGATGGGCAATAAATGCTGGCTTTGCCAGTGACACCCACATCGCAGGAAGGAATAAAAAAAAGGCTTCTGCTCTTGACCCTGGCCAGCTTTCTGAGGTCAGGCCTTTTGAGGAGCCTGCCTAGGAAGCAAGGGAAATTGGGCATGGCAAGCTTTCACTACTCTCTGCAAACTATCTTTTTCCAAAAACAATCTCCCCCAACTGTATCATTGACTGGCCTGCGAATATTTTGCGGTGGTCCCTTTAAGCATGAAAAGGCCCCCCCCCCCTTTTTGGCCCTCACAATCGTGGGTGCTGGGACATAAATGATACAAATTCCTGTCCTTTGCATGTCCTTAGAATAGGCCTGCCCATACAGGCCAATTCTATGTACCCCGTCATATCTGGGGGGATCTTCTGGATGTGGCAGAAGCAAGCGGGGACACAGAAGAGTTTCCCACCTGGTTGAGTTACACCAAGGAGCCAACATAACAACAACGTTAAATCCTCCCCATAGTCTTTGAGAATAGCTCAGACTGATGAGCTGGAAGTCTCCCTTCTCTCTGACTCCTGTGAAATTAATATTGGTTGGTAGCACTCTCTCTTCTGAGTCATAAGGCTGTGGCTTCAAGTCCCACTCCAGAGACTTGAGCACATAATCCTGGCTGACACTCCTGTGCAGTACTGAGGGAGTGCTGCACTGTTGGAGGTGCCGTCTTTTGGATGAGACGTTAAACCGAGGCCCCATCTGTCCTCTCAGGTGGACATAAACGATCCAATGGCCCTATTTTGAAGAACAGCAGGGGAGTTCTCCCCATTGTCCTGCCCAATATTTATCCCTCAATCAACATCACTGACGTAAGAAAACTACTAGGCACTTGGTCTAAGCGTTAAACAAAGCTTTAATCAACTGTTTTCCAACATGGAGATCTAGTTGTGTCCTTCACTAGTTCCTGTTAAAGAATGTCCTGAGCAAGCTGGGCCCATGCCCGAGTATTTATACTCTCCCTGGACAGCGCCACCAGCAGGCCGCCCAGTATTATTTCATAAGTCATTTCCACATGAATGACAAGATTCATGTCAATCACTATAACAGATTATCCGGTTATTATCACATTGCTATTTGTGGGAGCTTGCTGTGTGCAAATTGGCTGCCGCGTTTCCTACGTTGCAACAGTGACTCCACTTCTAAAGTACTTAATTGGCTATAAAGTGCTTTGTGCTGTCCTGAGGTCATGAAAGGCGCTATATAAATGCAAGTCTTTCTTTTTAATACAGTTCCTAGAGCCTCCACAGCGCAAAATGGCCATAATTCAGTTTTAATTGGTTAGAACAGCTCATTCATAAAGGCCCATCTGTCTCTTAGGTCAACTTGACTCCGATTCGTAAATATGCAGATTCGATTTCCTGCTAACGTTCTGACACCCTATAGAAAACAATCTGTCCATTGGCTGGATCTGCTCTCCAGGGAGGTCATGCTGAGTAAACGCCGGCGAGACTCAGTTCAGATCAATGAGTTTGGGATTGAATTTGATACCTTGTGTAAATGGAGTAATTGACAGGTCCGGAGAGGAAATGAAAAAACCTTTCCACAGACATTAATCACAATCAGAGCCATTGTCCTGCGGGGACTCAGTGTGGGTAGTGTGTGCGCGCCAAATCATTAACTGGCAAATGGGTCTTTTTGTTTAAAGCTCTAAACATAGTGTTCTCACAGGAGCACTGCAGTCGTATTAGTGCCAGGCAACGGCTGCAATTAAATACTGGGCTCAACTCAAAGGCCGGAATTTTCCGGGGGGGGGGGGGGAGTCAGTGGGCGGGATCGGTGGTGGGTCGGGTGGGAAATTTGATTTTTTTTGAGCAGAGCAGGAACCCGCTGTCATCCGGCCACAACACGCCTTTCCCAATGGCGCGTCTTTGATCTCGGATCGGACCCGACCCGCAGAAGCGGGTGACCCAATTAAAGCAATTATTGGCTTGTTGCAGACCCTTAATAATGGTTTTAACCTGACCTTTTAACTTTAACTGCTCGCCCACGGGGTCCACGCTGCTCATGGACCACGTCTGTTAACCTGAGGTGGGAGTTGAATGGCCACTGAATCAGCTGATTAGTTGACAGCTTAAAATGTACTATAAAAGCTCCCACCTCTCAGCTGTTCACTTTCCAAGCGCAGAAGCTGTTGCTTACTGTATTTGGAAGACAGATTGAGCTTTATGCAGGCTGCAAGTGTTTGGCGCAAACGCTCTATCCAGCGTCACCTCATTGTAACAACCTCTCTCACCATTGACAGAATGCTTCTGTGATTCAGTCTCCAGTTTTCCAATAGGGAATTCAAGAGAAACTTATTTACCCAGAGAGTGGTAAGAATGTGGAACTCGCTACCACAAGTAGTTGAGGCGAATATCATAGATGCATTTAAGGGGAAGCTAGGTAAGCACACGAGGGAGAAAGGAATGGAATAATATGCTGATAGGGTTAGTTGAAGAGGGATGAGAGGAAGGTCGTGTGGAGCATAAACACTGGCATAGACCAGTTGAGCCGAATGGCTTGTTTCTGTGCTGTAAATTCTATGTACTTTACCTTCCCATTTGGTAATTCCTGATAACACAGATCAGTCGAGAATTATTGAGATGAACTTGTATTGTGCTAATTACTGGCAGAGTAATGGAAGTGTCAGCCCAGCAGTAAACACTATACAATAATAACGTTCCAAGGTGCTTCACAGGAATGTTATCAGACCAAAAGCTTGGTCAAAGAGGCGGGTTTAAGGAGCGTTCTAAAGGAGGAGAGAGGTGTGGAGAGGCACAGAGAGGGTTGAAGGCACAGCCGCCAATGGTGGGGTGAAGGAAGTAGGGGATGGGCAAGAGGCCTGAGTTGGAGGAATGCAGAGTTCTCCTCCATATAATAGGTTGGCATAAACAGTCAACTACAGCATCACACTTACTATGTAGTGAAATAGAAGGCTGTAATGTGATAGATTATACCATAAAAGGGAGGAATACTCATAATATGCACACTGGACAGAAGATTAGTCATTTCTCGTGGCAGCTTGTCACTATTTCCATGCTTAATATCTTCAGATAAGTAGGGAAATGTACTGATGCGTGACTGAGCTCCTTGACAGAAAAGAACAAAGCATCTGAAAGTCCCAGCTCTGCAAACCCACGTTTGGAATCTCCAGACCATCCTAATACGCAGATCATCTCTCACCCATGACATTGAGCCTCTCCGCAAGTGTGGAAGCTCATGAGGGCACTGAGACTGCCGCCACAGTGAAGGCGTCCAACTAGAGACACAGAGGGTTGATTCTACATTCATCCCAAATCTGGGCCAGGCAGAGCAAAGAGGCATCCAGCTGGAGGCCGAGAAGAAGAAAAATTGGAGGGGATAATCACATCTGAGCAGATCCTGGCTGCTGCCTAAGGTGGGCATTGGTGGCTCTGAGAGACGGCTATCCACCAGCTCTAGAAACATAGAAAAATAGGAGCAGGAGTAGGCCATTCGGCCCTTCGAGCCTGCTCCGCCATTCAATATGATCATGGCTGATCCTGAAGGCTCGACAGGCCAGAACGGTGGATAAAAATTACAAGAAAAGATATCTAATCAAGGGTTTCAGAAGGGGAAATTTCTTCACTTGGAAGGTGGTGAATCTTTGGAATTCTCTACCTCAGAGGGTTGTGGAGGCTCAGTCGTTGAGTATATTCAAGGCAGAGATTGATAGATTTTTGGATATTAAGGGAATCAAGGGATATGGGGATTGTGCAGGAAAGTGGAGTTGAGGTAGAAGATCAGCCATGATCTTATTGAATGGCGGAGCAGGCTCGAAGGGCCGAATGGCCTACTCCTGCTGCTATTGCTTATGTTCTTATAAGATGCAAACCACAGGAGCAGAGATTTGGTTACAGCCTTGAAATCACTTCCTTCTACGTGTTATTGTACGTTGGGGCATTCTTTCTCCCTTTCTTAAAGCTGTCTCCTTGCAGGTTACAGTTCCACTGACAGCTGCTGCCTTCTGGTACCACACCCAAGTGACCATTCTTCATGTGAGAGTCAACAGTGAGTGTGGAGAGCATCATAACTGAGCCCAAGCATGTCCTCACCCGACATCCACACATGCACTTTCCATCAACGGAATCACTGGATAGTGATCAGTGTCAAGAACCCTGGCTGATTATTCTCCTCCCTAGCCTGGGGGGGGGGACGGGGGGTGCGCGGGTGGGGGGGGCGGGGGCGGGGGGGAGGTGGGGGCACACAGGCTATTTGAAGATGGGGTCAGCTAACTCAACACAGAGTGAATGTGGGACCCTAATGATCTGTCGTGGCTACACTTGTGATGTTGGAACATTTTAAGTTGTTAGTTATACTCAGCCGAGGTCCTGTGTCTAGAGGTTGTGTGAGATGAGAGAATTGTGGATAAGTTTGACGTTGGCAGCTCACAACATTTTTTTGCACATTGCGAGTCTTGTGCACTAAAATACCTATTTCCAGAGGCCAACAAGGTGTTGTAACTTAAAACTTACCATCCAACACCAGAGGGGGGTGGGTGGGTGGGTGGGGGGGGGGGGGGGGGTCGAGATAAGAAGTGAGGACACTGCTGTGTTTCTTGAAATATAGAATTATAAATTTCATTTGGAGCCCTACAGCAAAGGCCCCACCCTTCCTCACAAGGAACGAAAAGGAGAGAGAATTGTGACATTGTGCGTGCTTTTATTTATGTAGAATAACAAAAAAAAAATTAATACACGCAAAGAAATACGACTGCCCATGGAGCCCTCTGCCGGCCTGTTTTTAACTCCCTGCTGTCTGGAGAAGGCAGCCCCTTTACTCTGGGGAGGAGTGGTTGAACTAGTATAACGTATTCACAAAGCCGTTTATTCTTGGAAACGCTTACAAGAATTGCAATAGGTCACTCTTGCGCACTTTAATTACACAAATACAGAGCGGCCCTAGAAGCAGGTTACCAGCTTCAGCGCCCCCTCCAGGAACGATGGCCCAGTGCATCAGGGGGAGAAAAACAATGGGGGCGATTTTGCCAGCCCTGGGGAGGCAGGACTGCCGGGAAAATGGCAGAATTTGCCAGGAGGCGGGTAGCCGTCCCGCGCCGGGTCCCGTCTCCTTGGAGGCGGGAAGGGATTAAAGCCTATTAACTGCCTGTTAACAGGTAGTCAACAGGCAGAAAATAGGATTATCCCCTTTTTGCCCTCAAGTGTGGGCTTCCCGAAGGCTCCGAAACCCACCAGGTCAGCGAGGCGAGCAGTGGGTCTGCGGGGGTGCAAAAGTGTGCTGTGAAGGTAAGTGATGGGTGCAAGAGTGGAGAGGTGAGTATCTGAGGTAAGTGCAAAGTGTTCGTAAAAGTGTACTTACCTTTGTTTCTCCCTGCAGGCTTCAGTCGGTGTGTATGCGGAGAGTCTCGGACATCCGTGTTGCAGATGACAGATGGCCGTTGCATTCTCAGATGCAACTACCATCTCATTTCTGTAAAAGAAAGAAGTTTGATGAGGTCTTGAATTCAAGACCTCATCAAACTACAGAGAATGTCACTATTTGACAGCTTCACAGAGCTGTCAAACGATGACAATTCATCTGTCAAAAATTCTTGACAGATGAAACGTCATACGTTGACGTCCTCTGCAACCGGCTTTCCCTTAATTGGCCTTCTAAGCCCACTGGGTAGGCTTAACAAGGTCAATCAAGGGAAAATAGCGTGCGTTGGCCACAAATTGATTGAGGCGGGACATCGACCCGCCAAGCAGCAGTCCCGCCTCCAATGCACCCCCGTTAACAAAATCGCCCCCAATGACACAACTCCTCTCTTGCTGCTGATATTGATAGAAAGAGGAATGGTAGGGGAAGCAGTAGAGAGTTTTAGGGTTGTTTCTTTTCAGGTGTTAGTGCTTTACTTTTTGCTGAGTTCTCTTGGCAGTAAAGTACAGGCCACTGACGTTCAGGAGCTGTAACAGGGGCTTGTGATGTCACAAAAATAACTACATATGGGAGAGGCCATTCGGCCTACCCAGCTCTTCCTTGCACAGAAACCGACGGTGTCCTCATCACCGTGTCTAACTGCCTCTTGAATGACTCCAGAGTTTCTGTCTCCACTACACTGCCCTGAAGACCATGCCAGGTATTAATCACTGTGTGTGAAGACATGCTCCCTAACATCAGTCCTGAACTTGCCATTTATCAGCTTGTACCTATGTCCCCTTGCCCTGCAGTCATGGTTTAACTCAAAATAGTTGTGCAGATTAATCTTTTCCATTGCCACTTACTATCTCATATACTTCTGTAACATCGCCTCTCATTTGTCTCTTGTCAAGGCTGAAGATACCAAGCTTTTCCTCTTAACTCTTTGACACAAGGGTCCAGCCCTTGCCGCCCTTTTCTGCACCACTTGCAGGACTCCGACGTTTCCCATGTGTTTTGGTGACCAGAACTAAACGCTGTGTTCAAGGTGCAGCCTATCCAGACACTAGCTTAGTCTCAAGCTTAGAGTTCAGCATTTTGCTTGTTTTATTGATCACTGCTTTGTAATCTTCTGATAAGGTAACGATTAACACCAAAATCAATGACTCAACATGCCCAGTGTTGAGTCTACTATTAGTCCCAGATCTCTTTCATCTCTCCCCTAGCTAGTTTGATACTATTTATGTCTCCTGTTTTTTTCTTCCAATGTGTAATAGGTATTTGTATTGAAGTGGATCTGTCTCAACTTTGCTCACTTACAAATTTTGTTTAGATCGTTCCATAGTTCTTTGACTTTTTATCATCAGACTTGAATGCCTCGCTATTTTCTCTAAGAATTTGACCGACCTGTGTTGTGTTTCTGAATCCAGGTTGTTTATGTACATTATATACAGTATGGTCCCTGGCACTGGTTCCTGAGACAATCTGCTCAGTATATTTCTTCCACCTCATACTAATCAGATATAATGATAGTTTGGCTTTCTGCTGGTTTTGTTGATCGCTGCCCTGCATTGACTAGACATGGCCAGTATTGTTCCCAGATCTCTTTCATCATGCTGAACCGTTATAGTGTCTGGACAGGCTGCACCTTGAAAATTGCATTTAGTTCTGGCCACCAAAACACAAGGGAAACTAATAGCAGCGGCATCCTATCTTTCCACAAATTCCTTATTCAGCTCCAAATTTTAGCTAGGATACCCACTTAAGCATCTCTAACAGCCTTTCATGTGTGACTTTAGCAAAGGTTTTACTACATCGTAGGGCTTTCCAACAACTGCTTGGGATGTCACTTCCTCAACAAAGTCAAGGAGCTTGCTCAGGTGGGAACTCCCCTTGGCTGACACTTCATTGGTTATATTTAAAAAGGTAACCCTCACATTTGTTCCCTGGCTAGTTCCATTAATTTGCCAGTTATTGATGCAAGGCTAATGGGTCTGTAGTTACCTGAGCTTAGTTTGTCATTTTCCTTGCTAATAAGCACAATGTTGGTTTGCTTCCAATCCAGTGTGACCTCCCCTGTATTCACCACTTCCTTTATGACGACTGTCAGAACTTTATAGATTTCATCCCTCGTCTCATTTAGCATCATCAGGTAGTTACCAATCATCCCTGGGGACCTATTAATTTTGAGCTGTCTATGAAGGGTTGCATGTTAGCAGTGTCTTGTCTAGTGAATATTTCCAGGAAATAATTATTTTTGTTCTTACTCAGTTTTAACCCGATTGTATCCTTAAAGGACCTCAATTATTCTTTGAAAAACCTCTTGGTCGAATACTGGAGGAATATTTTACTGTCGTGTTTGGCTATGCAGGTTTCTAGTTCAACTTTTGCTCCTCCAACCTTGTTTTTTTTTAACATTTTTCAGAGGTTTGTTACTGCGCATCATTACTACAGGTTTACAGAGAACTAATTTGCCCTTGGTTACATGGAGTTTGAATGTCCAGTATACTTTCCTTTAACCTCATTGCAAGGATCACTTTGCTCGCCTCTCTGGATATCCCAGAGGATCCTGCAGGATTATTCACTGATAGCTTCCAAAACAGAAGTGCCCAAGCTTTTTATTTTCACGGCTGTTTAATTGAAGAGGAGGGGAGCCTCGTGGTCCATGTGAAGAATTTAAAATCATGTTTCCATTAATTTGCATGTGATTCAAGCTGCTGACTGTGGGGTTCTGAACAAGGCCCTTTCCAAACCTCCAGCCTCGCAAAATTCAAAACAGGGCAAACCAATGAGTAAGAAATGTAAGTGCAAATAGGACTGGGCTCTGATTGTTGGGATTGCCAGGACTTGTAGGTCACACGTGGCTTTCAGGCTGTTGTTGGATGCCCCTACTACAACAACCTTCATTTATATAGCACCTTTAACAACAACAACTTGTATTTATATAGCACCTTTAATGTAGTAAAACGTCCCAAGGCGCTTCACAGGAGTATTAGAAGACAAAAAGTTTGACACCGAGCCACATAAGGAGAAATTAGGGCAGGTGACCAAAAGCTTGGTCAAAGAGGTAGGCTTTAAGGAGCGTCTTAAAGGAGGAAAGAGAGGCAGAGAGGTTTAGGCAGGGAATTCCAGAGCTTAGGGCCTAAGCAACAGAAAGCACGGCAACCAATGGTTGAGCGATTATAATCAGGGATGCTCAAGAGGGCAGAATTAGAGGAGCGCAGATATCTTGGGGACGTTGTGGGACTGAAGGAGATTACAGAGATAGGGAGGGGCGAGGCCGTGGAGGGATTTGAAAACAAGGATGAGAATTTTTAAATCGAGGCGTTGCTGAACCAGGAGCCAATGTAGGTCAGCGAGCACAGGGCTGATGGGTGAACGGGACTTGGTGCGAGTTAGGACACGGGCAACAGAGTTTTGGATGACCTCAAGTTTACATAGGGTAGAATGTGGGAGGCCAGCCAGAAGTGCATTGGAATAGCCAAGTCTAGAGGTAACAAAGGCATGGATGAGGGTTTCAGCAGCGGATGAGCTGAGGCAAGGGCGGAGACGGGCGATGTTACGGAGGTGGAAATAGGCGGTCTTAGTTATGCCGCGGATATGTGGTTCGAAGCTCATTTCAGGGTAAAATATGACACCAATGTTGCGAACAGTGTGATTCAGCCTCAGACAGATGTTAGGGAGAGGGATGGAGTCAGTGGCTAGGGAACAGAGTTTGTTGCAGGGCCGAAAACAATGGCTTCGGTCTTCCCAATATTTAATTGGAGAAAATTTCTGCTCATCCAGAACTGTATGTCGGACAAGCAGTCTGACAATTTAGAGACCGTGGAGGGGTCGAAAGAAGTGGTAGTGAAGTAGAGTGTTTAACGTAGTAAAATGTCCCAAGGCGCTTCACAGGGGTGTAATCAGGCAAAAATTGAGGTGGTAAAATGCTACACAACCTTCTCAAGATGGGATGTGTATGTGAACCACTTTGCTGACGTACGTTCTCCCCTTTGCTATGTATCCACAACATTCACCTGTGTGCTGAAAAAAATTGTGCTGCCAATGGCCATGGGAGGCCGTCTAATTTTCTTTCTCCTTGTGGATAAAGTCTAGGCTTCTGCTTGGCACCTCTCCATGTTGGCACAGCTGAGGCCGCAACATAAAAACAGAGGAAATTTTCTAAACAGAATGCCATAGGGCTTAAGAAACCAGTCCTTTTTTTAAAAAAAACAGATCAGCCCCTCCACCTGCTCACTATATCCTTCAATCCCTTCTTTCTGCAGAAACACATCTAATTACTTCTTGAACCAATTTACACTGCTCACTTCAATGGACTTTCCTGGTATCCTGTTCCAGGTGTCTGTTACTCTTGGGCGAAAACATTTTGATCTGACTTACCCTCTCATTTCTAAATACCTAATTTATTTAACTTTCATCCTCTGGCATTTGAGCTCTTTGCAATAGGAACAAAACCTTTTGAAGACTTTAATTAGATCACCTCAAAGTTTCCTCTTCTACAAAGAAAACACATTTAACTTTGTGAACCTTTCTTTAAATTTGTGATACGGGAATGCTCCTTGTTGTAGACGCCTGCCTCCTCTCCAGGGCAACAATGTCCTTCTTATGATGCCGGCTGATCCCCACTGCACACACCAATGGTGAAACTCCTTTTCCTTTGTTTCTTTCTCTACTGAAGCAAGCCAGGCGCTAACTTGCCTTTTCTACCACATCCAAGCTAGACAACAACAACAACAATGTGTACTTATATAGTTCCTTTAACGAGGGGAAGAATGTATCCAAGGCAGTTCACAGAGG
Organism: Squalus acanthias; assembly: GCA_030390025.1. Lineage (NCBI taxonomy): Eukaryota > Metazoa > Chordata > Chondrichthyes > Squaliformes > Squalidae > Squalus > Squalus acanthias. Next base: position 51,933,228 of record CM059430.1, read on the forward strand.
CATAAGGAAAGGAAAATAGACTCCGGAAAATAGACTCCAAACCAAAGAAGGAGTTACTGGGTGACCAATAGCTCCGTCGAAGATGTGGGTTTTAAAGAGGGTCTTAAAGGAGGAAAAGGAGATAGAGAGGCTCAAGGAGGAAAGGAAAGTGTACTCACTGTTATAATGTAGGGAAAAGTGGCACACACTTTGCGCACAGCAAGGTCCCACAAACAGCAATGAGATAAATGACTAGATAACCTGTTATAGCAATGTTGGTTAAGGGATAAATGATGGCTAGAACATTAGGAGAGCTCCTCTGCTCTTCTTTGAATTGTGCCATGGGATCTTCTATATCCACCTGAGAAGGCAGATGGGGCCTTGTTTAACGTCTCATCCGAAAGATGGCACGTCCAACAGTGCAGCACTCCCTCAGTACTGCACCAAAGGGTCATCCAAGGTTATGTGCTCAAATCTCTGGAATGGGGCTTGAACCCCTGACTAGGAGGCAAGAGTGCTACCAATGAGCCATGCCTGAGGATATCTCAGGGAGAAACCTGGGATAGGGTGGTAGAGAACAAGGATTTTAAAGGAGAGGTGAACAGATTAAGGCGCTCAGAGGAGGGGAAAGTGCCAGAGGAGTAGGACCACCCTGCCACCATAGCGGTTTGGGCAGGTCAAGTGTTGAAAAGAATAGCCAGGCAGGCTTTGGTAAGGGACAAGGGGGTGATTTCTGGCAGCGTGTTCAGGCGCTAACGATCCTCCGAGGTGGCCAAGTTGGGGTCTTGAGCTGAAATGCCTGCTTAGCTGGCATTTAGCGCAAGATCCCATTTTGATAAAGGAGTTGAAGCATGCGCTAGGAACATAAGAAATAAGAGCAGGAGTAGGCCATATGGCCCCTCGAGCCTGCTCCGCCATTCAATAAGATCATGGCTGATCATCGACCTCAACTCCACTTTCCCGCCCAATCTCCATATCCCTTGATTCCCCTAGAGTCCAAAAATCTATCAATCTCAGCCTTGAATATACTCAAACACTCAGCATTCACAGCCCTCTGGGGCAGAGAATTCCGAAGATTCACAACCCTCTGAGTGAAGAAATACCTCCTCATCTCAGTCTTAAATGGCCGACCCTTTATCCTGAGACTATGCCCCCTAGTTCTAGACACTCCAGCCAGGGGAAACAACCTCTCAGCATCTACCCTGTCAAACACTTTCATAATCTTGTATGTTTCAATGAGATCACCTCTCATTCTTCTAAACTCCAGAGAGTATAGGCCCATTCTACACAATCTCTCATCATAGGACAGCCCTCTCATCCCAGAAATCAATCTAGTGAATCTTTGTTGCACTGCCTCCAAGGCAAGTTTATCCTTCCTGAGATAAGGAGACCAAAACTGTGCACAGTACTCCAGGTGTGGTCTCACCAAGGCCCTGTACAATTGTAGCAAGACTTCCTCACTCTTATACTCCAACCCCCTTAACCTTACATTTCCCTACATTATACTCCATCTGCCACCTTACTGCCCACTCACTTAGTCTATCTATATCCCTTTGCAGACTCTTTGTGTTCTCCTCACAGCTTACTGTCCCACCGAGCTTTGTATCATCAGCAAACTTGGATACATTACACTCAGTCCCTTCATCTAGGTCATTAATATAGATTGCAAATAGCTGAGGCCCCAACACTGATCCTTGCGACACCCCACTAGTTACAGCCTGCCAACCTGAAAAAGATCCATTTATTCCTACTCTCTGTTTTCTGTCAGTTAACCAATCCTCTATCCAGGCTACTACATTACCCCCAACCCCATGAGCCCTAATCTTGTGTAATAACCTTTTATGTGGCACCTTATCGAATGCCTTTTGGAAATCCAAATGCAGGAAACTCTCGTTTAAACGGCACCTAAATATCCGGAATTCTCTATGAACCGGCAAAATTCATACTCCAAAAACAACACCTCAATAACCGGAAATGTTGCCGAGTCCAAGTCTCCCGCGGTGGCTGAGTTAGTCAGTGGGGGTAGTTCTCCAAACTGCCACTACTCGGCTTCTTGGCGCTGTCGGAAGTCCGAACACCTCAATAACAGGAGTCTGACTCTCCCGCGCTGCCGGTAGTCTCTTTAACACAACATTCTGTAGGTGAGTACCCAATTATACTGCACATTTCTTGATTTTTTTATTTTTGTTTGTTAAAAATAGCCTCGGTAGATAACCCTCTCCGTCATCCGGAATTTTTAATCAACCGGCACCACCCCGGTCCCGTCGGTGCCGGATACCAAAGAGTTTCCTGTATACTACATCCACTGGTTCCCCTTTATCTACCCTGCTAGTTACATCCTCAAAAATCTTTAATAAATTTCTCAAACACGATTTCCCTTTCATAAAACCATGCTGACTCTGCCTAATCATGTTATGATTTTCTAAGTGACTTGATACCACTTCCTTAACAATGGATTCCAGCATTTTCCCGATGACTGATGTCAGGCTAACTGGTCTGTAGTTCCCTGTCTTTTCTCTCCCTCCTTTCTTGAATAGCGGTGTTACATTTGCGACCTTCCAATCCACTGGGACCATTCTAGAATCTAGGGAATTTTGGAAGATCAAAACCAATGCATCCACTATCTCTTCAGCCACCTCTTTTAGAACCCTAGGATGTAGACCGTCAGGTCCAGGGGATTTGTCAGCTTTTAGTCCCATTAGTTTCTCTGGTACTTTTTCTCTACTTATATTAATTACATTAAGTTCCTCACCCTCATTAGACCCTTGGTTCCCCACCATTTTTGGTATGCTTTTTGTGTCTTCTACTGTGAAGACAGATACAAAATATTCGTTTGACGTTTCTGCCATTTCCTTATTCCCCATAAATTTCTCCTGTCTCAGCCTCTAAGGGACCAACGTCTACATTTGCTACTCTTTTCCTTTTTACATACTTGTAGAAACTCTTACAATCTGCTTTTATATTTCTTGCTAGTTTTCTCTCATATTCTATTTTTTCCCTTTTTATCAATTTTGCGGTCAACCTTTGCTGGTTCCTGAAACTCTCCAAATCCTCAGGCTTACTATTATTCTTTGCAACATTATAAGCTTCTTCTTTCAATCTAATGCTAGCCTTAACTTTTTTAGTTAGCCATGGTTGGATCACTTTTCCCATGGAGTTTTTGTTTCTCAATGGAATGTATTTTTGTTGAGAATTATGAAATATTTCTTTAAATGCTAGCCACTGCTTATCTACCGCCATACCTTTTAATCTATTTTTCCAATCTACCTTAGCTAACTCGCCCCTCATAATTGGCTTTAATTAAGTTTAAGACTCTAGTTTTGGACTTAGGCAAGTCATTCTCAAAATTAATGTGAAATTCTATCATATTATGATCACTCTGCCCCAGAGGATCCTTTACCATGAGATTGCCAATTAACCGTCTCATTACACAATACAAGATCTAAAATAGCCTGTTCCCTGGTTGATTCCATGACATATTGTTTTAGGAAACTGTCCCGAATGCATTCCATGAACTCGTTCTCCAGACTACCTGGCCACCTGAAGGATCGTTAACATAGAAACATAGAATCTAGGAGCAGGAGTAGGCCATTCGGCCCATCGAGCCTGCTCCACCATTCAATACGATCATGGCTGATCATCCAAATCCAGTACCCTGTCCCTGCTTTAATCCCCACAGTACACATATCCCACCCTACCCCCGTAACCCCACGTATTTAATTCCCCCTAACATATCCCATCCTATCCCCATAACCCCACATATTTAATCCCCCCCTAACACTAAGGGTCAATTTATCATAGCCAAATCAACCTAACCCGCACATCTTTGGACTGTGGGAGGAAACCGGAGCACCCGGAGGAAACCCACACAGACACGGGGAGAATATGCAAACTCCACACAGACAGTCACCCGAGGTCAGATTCGAACCCGGGTCCCTGGCGCTGTGAGGCACCAGTGCTAACCACTATGCCACCGTGTTGATTGCCACTTAAAATGCCTGCAAACGCTAATTAAAGAGGCTGGACAGCATTTCGGTGGCTAACACTTGTCCTAACGCCCTCTCCTAACAGCGACCAGTTCCACTAAAAGTGCAAGTGTCTGGTTTAGCACTTCCAGATAAGTTCAAATTATGGTAATTAGCAATTAGGACCAAAATTGTGTGCTAAATCCAGACTTTCAAACAAGCGTGTTTTATTAGTGCCTGTTTTTACCTCTTTGGCCAAAATAACTCCCAGGGTGTCATCACCTGTGAACCAAGTTTAAGTCAAAGCCATGATATCAACACAATCATCCACAGTAAGGTATGAGTGGCACTCTCATTCCTTTTCCCTCTGGTATCAGGTCAGGTTCGAACTCCAGACTCGGACTGCATTTACACTAGAACTGGAGTGTTGGTGGGAAACAAAATCATTTCACACCTACACCACAATTAGTGTGTCAATGGACTCTTAGAAATTCTATTTATGCCCTTTATTAAAGAATATGTTTTTGTCTATTAGAAACAAATGGAAACTCCCATATCACCCTGCCTGTCACTGGGAGAATGCCAAAGTCTTATTAAAAAGGGAAATCACTGTTTATTCAGTTGCAAAACAAAAAAACATGCAAACAGTCATAGTGAGAAAAACTGGAAAAAAAGATTTTCATAAATCATTAGTCAGTGGCACCCTGAGGAACCTGAGGAGTGTGAAGTACTCTTGGTATAAAGGTACAATAGCTTCTGAAACTAATTAAATACATATTGAGAACCACAGTGTTTTAGGATATATGTTTGTACCCATGATCTCTCCATACTGAGTAAGCCTCCAGAAGTCCATTCGCTCGTGAACAAGGCGCTCCCCATTCGCTTGTGAACAAGGCCCTCGCCATTCTCTCGTGAACAAGGCCCTCGCCATTCTCTCGTGAACAAGGCCCTCGCCATTCGCTCGTGAACAAGGCCCTCGCCATTCTCTCGTGAACAAGGCCCTCGCCATTCGCTCGTGAGCAAGGCCCTCGCCATTCGCTCGTGAGCAAGGCCCTCGCCATTCGCTCGTGAGCAAGGCCCTCGCCATTCGCTCGTGAGCAAGGCCCTCGCCATTCGCTCGTGAACAAGGCCCTCGCCATTCGCTCGTGAACAAGGCCCTCGCCATTCGCTCGTGAACAAGGCCCTCGCCATTCGCTCGTGAACAAGGCCCTCGCCATTCGCTCGTGAACAAGGCCATCGCCATTCGCTCGTGAGCAAGGCCCTTGCCATTCGCTCGTGAACAAGGCCCTCGCCATTCGCTCGTGAACAAGGCCCTCGCCATTCGCTCGTGAACAAGGCCCTCGCCATTCGCTCGTGAACAAGGCCCTCGCCATTCGCTCGTGAACAAGGCCCTCGCCATTCGCTCATGAACAAGGCCCTCGCCATTCGCTTGTGAACAAGGCCATCACCATTCGCTCGTGAGCAAGGCCCTCGCCATTTACGACCTTACTGTGGATGATTGTGTTGACACAAGGTAGTGTTACTCCCAAGACAGTGGCAGGTGCCAACTTCCTGATGGTGCATCAGTCGCCTGCTGCTCTTTGGTTGAAGTTCTACAGTTGGAAATGCAGAGAGATCAGGCTTCTCATTAGCACTTGTAAAAGATGCCGATTACTCCTGGGGCTCCTGCAGATCTGTGACCTTGCAGTCACTCAGACAGTAAAAGCAAAATGTGTAACCGTGGACTGGGCACTTACATGTTCCCCAGTAATAAATCAAAATACAAAATGGAGACTGAGAACATGCTGATCTGAGTAAAGGAGTATAGAGGATGCTAGTATAACCACAAGTCCTATTTTTATAAAGCAGAATCAATTTTTCTGGTGAACAAATGTACACTTTCCATGTACAACACAGCTCCACGCTAACCACAGACAGTCATCGACATCGGACTCTCATCACCAGAGCACTGTCGACATAATCTCCAATCTGACATTACTGTTAACAACAACAACGTTCCCAGGCGCTTAACAAGAGCGTTATCAATAAAAACATTCTTCACACCGAGCCACAGAAAGAGATATCAGGACAGGTGACCAAAAGCTTGGTCAAAGAGGTAGATTTTAAGGAGCATCTTAAAGGATGAGTGAGAGGTACAGAGGTGGAGAGGTTTAGGGAGGGAATTCCAGAGCCAAGGGAACTAAAAGCATAGCTGCCAATGGTGGAGCGATTAAAATCGGGGATGTGCAAGAGGCCAGAATTGGAGGAGCGCAGAGATCTCGAAGGCTTGTAGGGCTGGAGGAGGCTACAGAAATAGGGAGGGGCGAGGCCATGGAGGGATTTGACAACAAAGATGAGGATTTTAAAATTGAGGCGTTGTCGGACCGGGAGCCAGTGTAGGTCAGCAAGCACAGGGGTGATGGGTGAACGAGACTTGGCGCGAGTTAAGATACGGGCAGCAGAGCTTAGGATGAGCACAAGTTTATGTAGAGTGGAAGATGGGAGGTCGGCCAGGAGAGCATTGGAATAGTCAAGTCGAGAGGTAACAAAGGCATGGATGAGGGTTTCAGCAGCAGATGAGCTGAGGCAGGTGTTATGGAGGTGGAAGTAGGCAGTCTTGGTGATGGAGCGGATATGTGGCCAGTAGCTCATCTCAGGGTCAGGAAGATGGAGTGGTCAACTGTGTCGAAGGCTGCAGATTGGCGAGAAGGACGAGGAAGGATCGTTTACCATGGTCACCGTCACATAGAATATAATTTGTGACTTTGATAAGGGCCTGTTTTAGTACTGTGGCGGGGCCGGAAACCTGATTGGAGGGATTCATGGAATTGCGGGGAAGATGTGCACAGATTTGGGAGGTGACAGCACATTCAAGGACTTTGGAGCGGAAAGGAAGGTTGGAGATGGGGCGGTAGTTTGCAAGGACAGAGGGGTGAAGGGTGGGTTTTTTGAAGAGAGGGGTGATGACGGCAGATTTGATGGGAAGGGGGACAGTATCTGAGGAGAAGGAATTGTTAACAATATCAGCTAACATGGGACCCTTCCACCCTGATGGGACTGACTCTTAGGCCACTGATTTTCGGGGGTCAACAGCTCTCTGGTACCTTGGCCAACAAGCTATTCTTCATTCCTGAAACTAGAACGCAAGTGTTGGGCAGGATAGTCAACTGTGAAGATGGGGACAGGATGGAGGTCATCACAGCTGACCCTTGATCTTTGCCCTCACCATCATTCACAATTCACGTCATTGCACTTTCAAAACCTCTCGCTGTATAATGATCAGGAGCGGGAACTCTAGCTGATTCCTCCCCCCCACCCCCCGTGCCCAGCGAGTGATGTTAGTTGTATGCCTTCCTCCCTCCCCTCCTCTAGCTCTGACTGAGGTCAATAAACTTAGCTTGGATCAGGGGCTGAATTGAGGCCCGATGTGGTCATTTAATTTCTTTTAAAATTACCTTTCCTGATAATGTTTCACTTTTTGAAAAATTATACCCAGGTAAAATTCAGGCAAGGGGAGCATAAAGTATGATGGGTGCCTATTTTCAAGTGAAAAAGTGCTTCCTGATTTCTCTCCTGAATGGCCTAGCTCTAATTTTAAGATCATGCCCTCTTGTCATGCATTCCCCCATCAGAGGAAATAGCTTCTCTGTATCTACTCTATCCAACCCTTGTATAATTTTAAACACCTCAATTTGATCACCCCTCACCCTTCAACACTCAAAGTATTATAATCCAAGTTTATGCAGCCTGTCCTCATACATTAACCCTTTTAGTCCCAGTATTATTCTGGTAAACCTGCGCTGTACCCCCTCCAAGGCCAATATATCATCACTGAGGTGCAGTGGCCAGAACTGAACACAATGGTCCAGATGGGGTCTGCCCAAGACTCTGTACAGCTGTAACATTACTTCCGCCCCTTTGCATTCCAGCCCCTTTGAGATAAAGGCCAACATTCCATTAGCCTTTTTGATTACTTTTTGAACCTGTGCACCAGCTTTCAGTGATCTGTGCACCCAAATCCCTTTGCTCCTCCACAGTTTCTGGCCTCTAGCCATTAAGAAAATGTTCCAATTTGTCTTTCTTGGATTCAAAGCAGATGACCTCACACTTCCCCACATTGAACTCCATCTGACACAGTTTTGCCCACTCACTTAATCTGTCTATGCCCCTGTGCAACTTCCTGCTCCCATCTACACAACTTACTGTGCCCCCTAACTTTGTGTCATCTGTAAATGTGGATATACAGCTCTCTATTCCTTCATCCAAGTCATTGATGGATATGGTAAAAAGCTGAGGCCCCAGTACAGATCCCTGGGGAACACCGCTTGTCGCATTCCTCCAATTAGAGAACATTCCCTTTATCCCAACTCTCTATCTCCTACCTCCCAACCAATTATCAAGCCATACCACACTGCTACCTCCAATTCCAAGCACTCTAAGTTTTGCTAATAAACTGTTGTGTGAAACATTATCGAATGCCCTCTGGAAGTCCGTGTAGATAACATCCACTAACACTTCCCTGTCCACCTTGTTGGTGATCTCCTTAAAAAATTCAACTAGATTAGTCAGACATGATCTACCCTTCACAAATGATCAGTCACTCGGTCCCTGATGATAGATTCCAGTAACTTCCCCACAACTGACGTTAAACTGACAGGCCTGTAGCTTTCTGGTTTCTCCCTCCCTCCTGTCTTAAATAATACATTCGTTGTTTGTACACAGGAGTGCAGCTAATGGCGCTGATACTGTGCGACTGCTGCTGGCTGCACACCATTAATATAGAGATGCCCCTAGACAGCAGTGAACCATGTAGATTCCCTGATCAGATAGTCAGATATATCAAAACATTCGAAAGACTCTCTTTTTAAAACTGTAATCTACCATCTGACCATATTTTTAAAAGACGACCTAATTAAGCTCTGGTGTTCTATGGTCTTGGCCTGACCCCAGTGAAAGCATATTGATAAATCATGCCCTCTGACAAGTGCTCTTTGAAAGGCTCGGATATAACGTATATGCATTGTTTATGGATTGATCACCAATAGAAAACGGTCACTAATAGCAAAGTGATGCAGAGGGTCCCTCATTGATTTTGAGCTTTTATGCGCACTTTACTCCAAGTCCAAGTTAGGAAATATATACGTGCAATTCACTCTTGATTACCTATTAATATACATAAACGCATATCTCTATCATCATAGTCTGTCAGTGTTAGATCCAGCCGTTGATCTATAGGCTAACATTGCAAATGGATGTCACATAAAGGATCAAAATAGTCAAAATAAGACAGCTTGTCAATAAATCTTGCTTCAGTATTGATACTCTGCCACTAGGAAACTTAATAAATATCACGTATCACATTTACAAGCGATGCTGGTTACATCTAAGCAAAGATCAGCAGCTTTAAGCCCTTGAATCAAACTTCTTCAATTTAAGATGTGGGTGTTGAAAAGGATTCCTAATATCAGCATATGAGATCTAATTGCATTTGCCTCAGTTCGCAGTGTTATTTTGAGATTTATTGAACATGTACAATTACTTATCATAAAGTGTATCCCACACTCCATCTTTTGGATTTGCAGTGGATGGTACCAGCCCCTGCTTGAAGGGTCGAGCTAGATCAGAGGCAGCGTTGTCACTGTTGTAATGTAATGTAAACTAAAGGTTTAGTTAAATTCCTGTGAACTCAAAGCAGAGGCAATCAGTGTAAATATGAAACAAACCAAGCCAGACAGACTGGGAAGAGCCAAATTGTTTGAAGCCCGCTCTGCACTGAATTAGATCCTCTCAGTCAGGGTGACGGTAGGGCTCCTACAATCAGCACCAGCTCCCCAGGGGGAGGGAGTGAAAAAATCAGCCAGGGCTCCCACTCCTGTTCCCCCACTATGTCTTTAAAAACTGAGGCCTAAGATAAGCTGCTATCCATGTCACAAGTTTGGAATCAAATTTGATTAAAGGCAGGGATAAAATCACTTCTCTCTCCCTCTGCTGCACCCTGCCCCCAATCATCATCAGAGTGAAGAGCAACACCCAGACATTCCATCTAAGCTCCGCACAATATCAAAACTGAATCATCATTCGACTTTAATCACCGGCTTAATCTTCATTTAAGTACTACCTATGGGCAGAAGAGAATGACTGAGAATAAATTATTTTCTGTTTCGAGGCTAGTACCCGCAATATTTAATTAGTAAAGCAATGTGCCTGTGTAATTTATTTAAACATTGCATTACTCCACAAGTTTTGAATCATGCAAAAAAAAAAAACGAGTTCATTCTAAAGAGAAAATAATACGATGTGTGTTCTGTTTCACTGTGGAGAGGCTGTGTTAACATCTGAAACGAGTTGCATTGTAACAGACTCGACTTTTCCCCCATTGCTTACAGAAGCATAAACCCCAATGAAATGATCCAAAGCGTCACGGCAACTTCTAACCCAGCAGCTATGGCTGGGGCCTGGTCAGCTCTCTCTGCGGCCCCCTCCCGATTTCATTTTCATACACTGGGGGAGATGTGTAATGGGCGGCTGATCCGATATTGCCCGTTTTACTCGATCACCCAAAGTCAAACTTACCCCCGATGTCTCTTCAGACACTTAAAATCCCCAGTCTAGTCCTTAAAGGATAAACCAGCTCATCCCACTAACTGCATGCATTCCTTCAAATGCCAAGACAAGATTTCTATCCACTAGAGCAATTGGAAAGGGCTGAGACAAAGCTCCTTGTACCTCATGGTAATAAATCAGTTTATGCTCCAAGAATACACTGAAATAGGTTTTACCCCTTCACTCAAACATGGCAGCAATACATCAAAAATAACGGAAATAATTTCAGACACGAACGTTACGCAATGTTTTTCAAAGATGCAGAATCCACTTCCAACGTGTTACAGTCAGAGGTATAAACGAGGTGCTCCGCTCTTCCATTTTTGTTTAAAAGTGAACTTTTCTGCACTCGTTTGCCCCCAGTGCCTGTTCTGAGCTCCTAGTGGCTGGGAATGGCAGAGACAGCAGACAGACAGCCTCCGCGAGCACCAGGGTGGCAGGTAGGATAGTCGGGGTGCAAATCGCGGCTGCGGATTACAGAGACGCGCGGGCACCGACCGCCAATACAAAGTACTTGTCTCCCGGGCTACTAGCAGAAGTGCCCGGGATATCGGTCCTTCATTTCAGGAGATCACAGCCAATCCAGGAAGGTGCAGCCCTACTCAGCAGAGTCATTGACGTCAATTGTTGTGCCTTCACTATCCGTTCAGCTCAAATTCCCTACATTACAACAATGACTACACTTCAACAGTACTTCACTGGGATATCCTGAGGTCATGAAAGGCGCTATAAAAATGCAAGTTCTTTCTTTCTTTCACCAGTCATTGATGCCAATTGTTGTGCCTTCACTGTCAGTCGCACTGAAATCAGATCAGGCATCAAGCCTGGGGCCTGCTTAAACCTGACTGAGCTTACCTAGAATGAACAGTTACAACACCAGGTCCTCAGGCGTTGTCCTGATTGTCTCCATAACTGCGGTGGAAGATTGGCGGAAACCCAAACTGACGCTGTGTAAGTTACGGCAGCCAATCAGAAAATTCTCGCCCTTTATATCCACAATTATAAATTACTGCACTTGCGTCATATTGTACTGATTTTAGCTTGGCTCAATCAGGAGACCCGCACCTGTGAGTCGGAAGGTTGTGGGGTCAAGCCCTACTCCAAGGACTGAAGCACATAATCTAGGCCGACACATCAGTGCAGTACTGAGGGAGTGCGGTCTTTGGAATGGGACATTATACAGAGACCCAGTCTGCCCGCTCAGGTGGATGTAAAAGATTACTGAAAGAAGACAGGAGATTTTCCCACTGTTCTGGCCAACATTTATCCCTCAATCAACACCACCAAAACAGATTAACTCGCCATTTATGTCATTGCTGTTTGTGAGACCTCATTGTATGCAAAATAACAACAGAAAACGCTGGAAAAACTCAGCAGGCCAGGCAGCATCCGTGGAGAGAGAAAGAGAGTTAACGTTTCAGGTCGATGACCTTTCATCCGCAGTATTTTGCTATCTCATTGTATGCAAATTGGCTGCTGTGTTTGCCGACAGAACAATGCTTCAAAAGTAAATCATTGGCTGTGAAGCACTTTAGGATGTCCTGAGGACATGAAATGTGCTTTATAAATGCAGAATCTTTATTTTCTTTCTATCAGACATACTTGGCAAAAGTTCTACTCAGAATATCGACTGGACTAAATAAGTGAGTTGCTATCCATTGTGATCTTTCAGCCACTTTATAGCAACAGCTGGACTTAAATAAACCCAGTAATTTAGTTGCCATTTCCCACTGCAAAATGGGAAATTCTGTTGCCTTTAACTTATTGCAGCCACATTGATGGTGTGCGTTTCCAAACCTGGAAGGAACAAACGCGAGATCCTATTTTTAATATCACAATCAACAGTCATGGTGCTTTAGTGACTAAAGCTTTCCTGTTCCACCGTACAGGTAATGAAGCTGGTTTGCCATCTCTTATCTCTATACAACTCTCCTCTGTAATTGGGGAGAGTTGGAGCAAAATGCATGTTACATGTGGATGTACAATTTTGAAAAAAATGACTTTTTCTTTGCGCCCCAACAGCTTCACCAATCACGGTACAGACAAACGATTCTGAAATGAATTCATTATCTTCACAGGAGGGCGGGGGTGTGGAGGCGGGCGGGGGTGTGGAGGCGGGCGGGGGTGTGGAGGCGGGCGGGGGTGAGGAGGCGGGCGGGGGTGAGGTGGAGGGCGAACAGTCAGAGGTCGTAGTTCACATTGGTACCAACGACATGGGTAGAAAGAGTGATGAGGTCCTGCAACAAGAATTTAGGGAGCTAGGTAGCAGATTAAAAAGCAGGACCTCAAAGGTTGTAATCTCTGGATTACACCCGGTGCCACGTGCTAGTGAGTATAGGAATAGGAGGATAGAGCAGATGAATGCGTGGCTAAAGAGTTGGTGCAGGAGGGAGGGCTTTAGTTTCCTGGATCACTGGGTCTGCTTCTGGAGAAGGTGGGACCTGTACAAGTCGGACGGGTTGCACCTGAACGGAACGGGACCAACATCCTTGCGGGGAGGTTTGCTTGTACTGTTTGGGGGGGGGGGGTTAAACTAACTTGGCAGGGGGATGGGATACAGAGTGGAGCTATAGTAGGGGGTGATGCACAGCCAAATATAGAGGAAAAAACAAGTCAGCCTGGAAGGCAGAGCAAATATGTAATGGCACAAGGTAATATGGCAAGGCTGGATGGCATTTATTTTAATGCAAGGAGTCTTGCGAGTAAGGCAGATGAATTGAAGGTGTTGATGAACACATACATGGGAGTATGATATTGTTGACATCACAGAGACATGGTTGAGGGAGGGGCAGGACTGGCAGCTCAATATTCCAGGGTATAGAATCTTCAGGTGAGACAGAGGGGGGTGTAAAAGAGGAGGGGGTGTCGCAATATTAATCAAGGAGTCAATTACTGCTGTAAGGAGGGATGATATCTTAGCAGGTTCCTCTAATGAGGCCATATGGGTAGAACTTAAAAACAAAAAGGGGGCAAGCACTTTGCTGGGAGTGTACTATCGGAACCCAAACAGTCAGGGGGAGATAGAGGAACAGATATGTAGGCAAATCTCAGAGAAGTGTAGAAATAATAGGGTAATAATAGTAGGGGATTTCAACTTCCCCAATATTAACTGGGATAGTCAGAGTGTGAAAGGCTTAGAGGGTGCGGAATTCTTAAAGTGCATCCAGGAGAGCTTTTTGAGCCAGCATGTAGAAAGTCCTACAAGAGAGGGGGCGGTACTGGACCTAATTCTAGGGAATGTAGCCGGGCAAGTGGTAGAAGCGTCAGTAGGAGAGCATTTTGGTGACAGCGACCATAATTCAGTGAGATTTAAGGTAGTCATGGAAAAGGACAAAGATGGACCGGAAATAAAGGTTCTAAATTGGGGGAAGGCCGATTTTAATATGATAAGGCAGGGTCTGGCCAAAGTGGACTGGGATCAGCTACTTGTAGGAAAATCCACATCAGAGCAGTGGGAGTCTTTCAGAAAGGAAAGAGAGAGAGTACAACACCAACATGTTCCCGTAAAGGTCAAGGGTGGGACCAACAAGCCCAGGGAACCCTGGATGTCAAGGATATACAAGAATGGATCAGGAAAAAAAGGGAGGCTTTTGACAGATACAAAGGACTAAAAACAATGGAAGCCCTAGAGGAGTATAGAAAGTGCAGGGGGGTACTTAAAAAAGAAATTAGGAGAGCGAAGAGGGGGCATGAAAAAACACTGGCGGGCAAAATAAAGGAAAATCCCAAGGTGTTTTATAAGTATAATAAGGGCAAGAGGATAACCAGGGAAAGAGTAGGGCCCATTAGGGACCAAAGTGGCAATCTGTGTGTAGAGCCAGAAGATGTAGGTGAGGTTTTAAAAGAATATTTTGCATCTGTGTTCACTATGGAGAAGGACATTGTAGGCATAGAAATCAGGCAGGGGGATTGTGATATACTTGAACAAATTAGTATTGAGAGGGAGAAGGTACTAGCGATTTTAACGGGCTTAAAAGTGGATACATCCCCAGGCCCAGACGAGATGTATCCCAGGCTGCTGTGTGAGGCAAGGGAGGAGATTGCAGGGGCTCTGACACAAATTTTCAGAACCTCTCTGGCCACAGGGGAGGTGCCAGAGAACTGGAGAACAGCTAACGTAGTACCATTATTCAAGAAGGGTAGTAGGGATAAACCAGGGAATTATAGGCCAGTGAGCCGAACATCAGTGGTAGGGAAATTATTGGAAAAAATTCTGAGGGACAGAATTAGTCTCCACTTGGAGAGGCAAGGATTAATCAAGGATAGTCAGCATGGCTTTGTCAGGGGGAGATCATGTCTAACCAATTTGATTGAATTTTGAGAGGGGGTGACTAGGTGTGTGGATGAGGGTAGTGCAGTTGATATAATCTACATGGACTTCAGTAAGGCTTTTGACAAAGTCCCACATGGGAGACTGGTCAAGAAGGATCCAGGGCAATTTGGCACATTGGATCCAAAATTGGCTTAGTGGCAGGAGGCAGAGGGTGATGGTCGAAGGTTGTTTTTGTGACTGGGAGCCTGTGTCCAGTGGTGTACCGCAGGGATCGGTGCTGGGTCCTTTGCTGTTTGTAGTATACATTAATGATTTAGATATGAATGTAGGAGGTATGATCAATAAGTTCGCAGATGACATGAAAATTGGTGGAGTGGTAAATAGCGAGGAGGGAAGCCTCAGGCTACAGGACGATATAGACGGGTTGGTTAGATGGGCAGAACAGTGGCAAATGGAATTTAACCCTGAAAAGTGTGAGGTGATGCATTTTGGGAGGACTAACAAGACAAGGGAATACACAATGAATGGTAGGACCCGAGGAAGGACAGAGGATCAGAGGGACCTTGGTGTGCATGTACATAGATCCCTGAAGGCAGCAGGACAGGTAGATAAGGTGGTTAAAAAGGCATATGGGATACTTGCACAGAATATAAGAGCAGGGAGGTTATGATGGAGCTGTACAAAACGCTAGTTAGGCCACAGCTGGAATACTGTGTGCAGTTCTGGTCGCCACACTATAGGATGGATGTGATTGCATTGGAGAGGGTGCAGAGGAGATTCACCAGGATGTTACCTGGGCTGGAGCATTTCAGCTATGAAGAGAGACTGGACAAGCTGGGGTTGTTTTCCTTAGAGCAGAGAAGGCTGAGGGGGGACCTGATTGAGGTGTACAAAATTATGAGGGGCATAGATAGGGTAGATAGAAAGGAACTTTTCCCCTTAGTAGAGGGGTCAATAACCAGGGGGCATAGTTTCAAGGTAAGGGGCAGGAGGTTTAGAGGGGATTTGAGGAAAAACTTTTTCACCCAGAGGGTGATTGGAATCTGGAACTCACTGCCTGAAAGGGTGGTAGAGGCAGGAACCCTCACAACATTTAAGAAGCATTTAGATGAGCACTTGAAACGCCATAGCATACAAGGCTACGGACCAAGTGCTGGAAAATGGGATTAGAATAGATGGGACTTGATGGCCGGCGCAGACACGATGGGCCGAAGGGCCTCTTTCTGTGCTGTATAACTCTATGACTCTATGAGTGAGGAGCAGGGTGTGGGTGAGGGGGAGGGTGGGGATGAGGAGGAGGGCGGGGGTGAGGAGGAGGACGGGGGTGAGGAGGAGGCCATTCAAGCTGGCAGTCACCACATTTTTCCGTTGCACAATGCACCCCAATGCTGCTAAAACACCCTGCACTGTAAAGGGGTGAACGGGAAGTAGACATCCTCATTAGCGGAGCTGCTCGTGTACTATAAAAGGACCATTCCTCTCCTTCTATAACCTTGGCAGTTCCAGTCTGCTCATTAATGAGGTTGAAATGAAGCATCACAGAAAATTATTCATTCAATTCTCCTATATGAAGTTACATTACTTGCCTGATCATAATACATAGATACATAGAAGATAGGAGCAGGAGTAGGCCATCCGGCCCTTCGAGCCTGCTCCGCCATTTAATGAGATCATGGCTGATCCTTCAATTCAGTATCCCGTCCCCGCCTTCTCTCCGTAACCCTTAACCCCTTTTGCCTGTAGAAATATATCTAATTCCCTCTTAAATATATTTAATGAGCTGGCGTACACTGCCCTCTGTGGCAATGAGTTCCACAGGTTCACCACTCTCTGAGTGAAGAAATTCCCCCTCATTTCTGTCCTAAATGGTTTAGCCCTTATCCTTAAATTATGTCCTCTAGTTCTGTTCTCACCCGCCAAGGGAAACATTCCTTCTGCATCTAATCTGTCTAGACCTGTCAGAATTTTATACACTTCTATGAGGTCCCCTCTCAATCTTCTAAACTCCAGTGTGTACATCCCTAAACTACATAGTCTCTCCTCATAGGTCAATCCCGCCATTCCTGGTATCAGCCTGGTGAATCGCCGCTGCACCCCCTCCATGGCAAGAACATCTTTCCTCAGATGAGGCGACCAAAACTGTACACAGTACTCGAGGTGTGGTCTCACCAGTGCCCTGTACAGCTGCAGCAAGGTATCCCTGTTCCTGTATTCCAACCCTTTTGCTATGAAGGCCAGCATACCGTTTGCCTTCTTGACCGCCTGTTGCACCTGCATGCTCGCCTTCAGTGACTGGTGTACAAGAACACCCAGGTCTCTCTGTACTTCCCCCTCTCCCAATTTATTGCCATTTAAATAATAATTTGCCCTCCCGTTCCTGCACCCAAGGTGGATAACTTCGCACTTGTCCACATTATAGTGCATCTGCCATTTATCCGCCCAATCACCCAGTCTGTCCAAATCGCTCTGGAGCTTCCTGGTCTCCTCCTCTGAGCCCACCCCCCCTCCTAGTTTAGTGTCGTCTGCAAATTTGGAAATGCTGCATTCGACTCCCTGATCCAGGTCATTAATATAAATTGTGAACAGCTGGGGACCCAGGACAGATCCCTGTGGTACCCCACTTGTTACTGCCTGCCATTCAGAAAATGAGCCGTTTATTCCAACTCTCTGTTTTCTATCTGACAGCCAGTTCTCTATCCACGTCAATACTTTCCCCTTTATCCCATGAGCTTCAATTTTCCATGCTAATCTTTTATGTGGGACCTTATCGAAGGCCTTTTGGAAGTCCAGGTACACCACATCTACTGGCTCTCCCCCATCTATTTTACCAGTTACTCCCTCAAAAAATTCCAATAGATTAGTCAAGCACGATTTACCCTTTGTAAATCCATGTTGACTCTGTCCTATCCTGTCCCCATTTGCTAAGTGCTCGGCTATTTCATCCTTAATGATGGACTCCAGCATTTTGCCCACAACTGATGTAAGGCTTACAGGTCTGTAATTACCTGCTTTTTCCCTACCCCCCTTTTTGAATAGTGGGGTAACGTTAGCTACCCTCCAATCCATGGGCACTGTTCCCGAGTCTAATGAATTCTGAAAAATCATGCTTAGTGCATCCGCTATCTCTAGGGCCACCTCCTTCAGTACCCTAGGATGCATGTTATCAGGCCCTGGGGATTTGTCCGCCTTCAATCCCTTTAGCTTCCTTAACACCATATCCTTAGAGATATTGATTTGCGTCAGTTCCTCCTTTGCCAATGTCCCTATTTTTCCCGATATCCCAGGGAGGTTTTTTGTGTCTTCCTTCGTAAAGACTGACCCAAAGTATGCATTTAGTTGGTCTGCCATTTCCTTATTTCCCATTATATATTCCCCCGTATCTGACTGCAATGGACCAACTTTGGTTTTCACCAGTCTTTTCCTCTTGACATACTTATAAAAGCTTTTGGAGTTAGTTTTTATATTTTCCGCCAGCTTGCTTTCGTAAGCTATTTTGCCCTTCTTGATTAAGCCCTTTGCCCTCCTTTGCTCTATCTTAAACTGTTCCCAATCTTCCGCTCTGGCGCGTTTTTTGGCTATTTTATACGCCCTATCTTTGGATTTTATGCTGTCTCTAATTTCCCCTGTTATCCACGGTTGAGTCACCTTTTTAGATTTCCTTTTATGCCAGATTGGTACAAACAATTTTTGCAATTTTGTCATTCTATCTTTAAATGCTTGCCATTGTTTATCTACCTCCAGTCCTCCCAGGAACGTTGTCCAATCAGACCTACTCAGTTCCCGTCTAATGGCATCATAATTCCCCTTGTTTAAATTCAGGACCTGAGTCTCTGAGTCAATTTCTTCGCTCTCCATTTCGAGTGAGAAATCGATCATGTTATGATCGCTCTGACCCAAGGGTCCCCGTACAACAAGATTACTAATTAGTCCCTTCTCATTGCACAGTACCCAGTCCAATATAGCCTGTTCCCGAGTTGGTTCCTCGACATATTGATCCAGATAACCATCCCTTAAACACTCAAGGAATTCCTCCTCCTCATTATTTTTACTGATTAGGCTAGTCCAATCTATATGTAAGTTAAAGTCACCTATGATGACAGCTGTGCTCTTATTGCACGCTTCTCTAATTTCCCTCGTGATGCCCTCCCCAACCTCTATTTTACTATTTGGAGGCCTATATACCACTCCTATTAATGTTTTTCGCCCCTCGCTATTTCTTAGCTCCACCCATATAGATTCTGTATTAACTGAGTTAATATCCTTCCTTTCAATTGCATTTATCCCCTCTTTTACCAGCAATGCTACCCCTCCTCCCTTTCTTTTTTGTCGGTCCTTCCTAAATACTGAATACCCCTGTATGTTAAGCTCCCAGCCCTGCTCACCCTGCAACCACTCATTAAAAAAGTTCTTCCACTTAAATCAAATCCTTTTAATTGGGTTCCAGTGCACTCTGTAAAGTACAATAGCCAAAGCTGTCCCCAACAACAAAGACAGCATGGTAAATATGTTTTTCCATAACTGGCCAAGAACATTTAACATAATAGGAGCCTTTAACTTGGTTGATTTGAGTCAAGAAAAGATTCATTAGATGTGGATGAATTTTCTCACTGAGCTGCACATCAAACGTGCATCTGTATTGCGGCACATTGCAAATAGAGTTGAACAAAATGCCTGCAGAATATGAGTAAACTATACAAAAGCAAAATACTGCGAATGCTGGAAATCTGAAATAAAAACAGAAAATGCTGGAAATACTCAGCAGGTCAGGCAGCATCTGTGGAGAGAGAAACAGAGTTAACGTTTCAGGTTAATAACCCTTTGTTCTGACGAAGGGTCATCGACCTGAAACGTTAACTCTGTTTCTCTCTCCACAGATGCTGCCTGACCTGCTGAGTATTTCCAGCATTTTCTGTTTTTATATGAGTAAACTATATTTAGGCTCGTCGTATCTTTCTGTTGTGCATTCAATTAAATTTTAGATCTGATACAAAACAAGTAAATTACATAAAGGTATTCTGCAGGAAGAGCAGTTTGACCCTGACATCTCTCTGGTACGTCGCCTAAATGCCCAGTCTCTTTGACCAGGCTTTTGGTTGCCCCTTTCAATCGTTCCTTCTTTGGCTTGGCCTACGTTTTTCCTTACGCCTCTGTGACGCGCCTTGTGACATTTCTCGATGTTAAGAATGCTCTAGAAATATGTTGCCTTCAAACATGAGCCCAGCCATCGAGTGGTGGTGGATTATTGAAGTGTGGGCATATGTCAACACAGCTGAATCCAATCCTATCCTGCTGTGATGTCTGCCATGCGCACACGCACACACTTTCTAGGGTGACTGGACAGCAATCCATGTGCTGGGGACAGTGCAAAGAGCCATGACCCTGATCATCAATATCAGCGGACTGAGTTATGAGGAGACGTGGGCTCCTTAGCCTTGAAAAGAAGCAACTGTGAGTTGGGGTCAGAGGTATACAAGATAGAACATGGTACAGAAAAGGTACAGATAGAAAATCACTTCAGACTAAACCTAGACAGCAGGACAGGAAAGCGCAGACTCAAACTGATAAGAGGATACTTAGGATTGAAGCCACAAAACTCTTCTTCACAAAAAAGAAAGATCCAATGTGTGGAATGGACTTCTGGGTTGGGTAGTAGAGGCAGCAACTCCGGAATCATTTAAGAAGCAGTTGGATGATGTGATGGGGCGGGACTAATTGGGTGACCTCATTCAGATAGCTGGCATGGGAAATCAAATACAACAGTAAGGTACACTGCCTGGATCGAGCAGAGGCAGCTGGAATTTTCAGTTATCATGAACTGCACCTGACCTGCAAATGGTCTCTCAGTATATTAGTGTGACAAAGTTCTGAATCAGTCAGGACTAATGGCTCATGGAGGGGACTGCTACCAAAGACAAGCTTTTAATCTTTCTTTGTTTTTGGACAGATTTTGAAATAATAATCTTGGTAGTTTAACAGGCCAGTGCAATATCGATGTTTTCTTTCAAAAAATAATTTTTCACTTTCCCCCTTCAATTTCTTTGGTTTTTAGTGGCTGGAGGGAGGGAGTACATCCCACTACAAGTGCTGTTGCCCCCCTGGAGTATTCCTCCCCTTTTCATACTGGTTTCATATATGAGGGATCATTAATCCTTCTCAAGGTTATGCTTTAATTCATCGGAATTTGGTTTCTTACAGAAATGATTGGCAATGCAAGTTACAAACGTTGCCCAAAATCTGGCATCAAATGATCAATCTCACGCAGACAGGCTGGTATGGGGAATAAGAAAGAAAGAAAGACTTGCATTATATAGCGCCTTTCACAACCTCAGGATGTCCCAATGTGCTTTACAGCCAATGATGCACTTTGGAAGTGTAATCACTGTTGTAATGTAGGAAATGCAGCAGCCAATCTGTGCACAAACAGCAAGGCGATAATGACCAGATCATCTGTTTTTAGGTGTTAGTTGAGGGATAAATATAGGTCAGGATACCAGGGAGAACTCCCCTGTTCTTCTTCAAAATAGAGCCATGGGATCTTTTACATCCACCTGAGAGGGAAGACTTGGTTCAACGTCTCATCCGAAAGACGGCTCCTCTGACAGAGCAGCACTCCCTCAGTACTGGACTGAAGTGTCAGCTTAGATTTTTGTACTCAAGTCCCTGGAGTTGAACCCATGACCTTCTGACTCAGAGCTGAGAGTGCTATCAACTGGGCCACAGCTACACTCATGGTAACACTGGGAACATCCCTCACCTTGGTGAGTGCACAAAGTAATCCAAATAAAAATATGGTGCAAAAGTGTGAAGTTTGCAGAGATTGTTTTGCCTCACGACCCTTTACTAAAGGGAACCCTTGAGATAGCACTGAGAAGGAGTGCATGAGAATCTCAATGCACCACGTTCTGATTTCATACTTCTTCCTAACTCGATCCATTAAACTGTTTCTCTGACATCTCAGTTGCTAAAGGCTGTGCCTCAGTGTAGAACCGAGCCACAAAGAGCAGCAAAGCCTCTTGCTTGATTCCCATTCTCTGCTGATTACTCATCCTAACCAGGTTGGCAGCGTGAGCACTGCAACTGCCCCCTATGCCCCTGGGGTAAGGAGATTCAAAATCAGTCAGGACTCCAGTTCCCAATTGCTATCCAGTGTTTCCCGCTGTTTGGAAGTTGGGTGAGGGCAGGAATGGGCTTATCTGTGAGTCTACTCGTGGCCAAACAGTCTGATAATACTTAGTGCCTGAAATGAAACATTGGGCAAGGTAGTAGAGGACAGCTCGTGACTGTGGAATTGTAACCCTGTATTAATCAGTACCTTCAGGAAGGCAGGGGAGAAACAACAAAGAGAAAACCTATCAAAAAATAGTTCTAAATGCTTAGATTGGACAGAATTAGATAAGGAATTAAAAAAAACCCCCGATCTCTACAACTTCCTCCAGCATTACATCCTCTCCCATATCCTTCAGCCTCCTGACTCTGGCCTTTTACCCATCCCCCTCCTTTGTCCCACCATTGATGGCAAAACCTTCTGCCACCTTGGTCCTACTCTTGGGAATTCCCTCCCTAATCCCCTCTGCCTCTTTACTTCTCCCCCCACCTCTAAAAACTTCTCAAAAGCCATCCTGCCAACCGAGCTTTAGGTCCCCTCTTCGCCTTCTGGCACCACGGTTCAACATTTGCTTCTTTATTCCTTTTATGTCATTTTTTTCTCCCCCCCCCACCCCCGAGCGAAGTGCTTTGGGATGTTTCCTGCGTTAGAGTCACTATCAAGATGCAAGTTATTGTTGCTGTCCAAATACTTTTGCTTTAGAAAGGAAGTGCGCATCTGTTTAGGAAGATAAAATACTGTTTGTCAAACACGTGTTTGGCCCATATGCTTAGAACTTCCAGAAAATTCCAATCATTGGTGAAATTCTTCAGCATGAAATGAGTGAGTTAGCAATAAGCCAGATATTGGAATTCCTGTAGGCAGCTCCATTGAACTGTGAACCAACCAGAAGTGACATGACAACGTTTGCCCACAAGAGCACAGATTAACCATATGATGGAATCAGACAGTCTCACAAACTGTTGTTTGTTTTCTTTTTTAAATGACCTTCTGATTTTGTTTTGTAGTATGAAGCCCTTTACTGCGACCTCCATGGATAGCGAATGATCTTTGATTAACTAACTAAAGTTTAGCAGCCCTTCATTAAAACAGAGCCCCTGTAACATTCCTGCTCCGTGACATCCCCTTCGCTGCAGCATGCTTCTTGATGGCTGTTAAAGACAGTAACATGTGCCGGTTTAAAGCACTGCGTTACAGGCAGAGTTCTGGGATGTCTGCTGAACTCAGGCAATCTTTATTAGATTTATTCCGTTATGACACTTCAGGTTTTCTCAGAAGAATACAACGGGATGGTTAGGAGTTATTTGGGGTCATTTTAACCCCCCAAAACAGGTGGGTTGAGATCGGGTGAAATGTTAAAATTTTAAAAGTCTCAAACCTGACCCCGACCCGTCTCCGACCCGTCCACTTCCAGGTTTAACTGAGGTGGGACAGAGGGCAGGTTGGCCATTTAAATATTACAACGAGGCTGAAAGCCTCACACTTAACCTGCTTTACAGGTTTAACACTGGCCATCTGGGTTACCCAGGCCTCAGGAATCCCAGCAACGCAAGGGAGGCGAGGACAGCTTCAGGCAGAAGGTAAGTGCTTTCCAGCACTGCTTGTGGGCCAGGAGGAGCAGGAGTGCTTCCCCCTGTCCCCCCAAGCTTATCTCCTTCCCTGGGATTGGACCCCCCCCCCCATTAGACTCCCCACCCACCCCCTCCCCACCCCCCATCCAAAGGCCCCTCCCCCATCATCGGGGATCAGATCCCCCCGGGGTCAGGGATCAGGGATCGGACCACCCCCGGGGATTGGTCCCCCCTTCAGGTTTGGACCCTCCACCTCATCACACTCCCACTACCAGCTGCAGGCTCCTTACCTGCGGCTGCGGCCTACTCAGAGCGCTCCCGCCTGAGTGGAAGCCAAGCCTGTCAATCAGGCTGACATCCGGGTGGGTGATCTGGTTAGAAAAAGTCGCACGCTGTGGAGTTAAAACTCTGCCCCCCCTTTACCAAACCCGCCTCTGTCAATATCGGGGCTATTGTGGTTAAGTCAAACAAGATGTGGGGAAATATGGCGTATTCATTATTTTATATTGTTACATGAAGACAAATTGTACTGACTGAATTCAGTGAGTCCAGTCATAAACGTTGCTCTGTATGTTCACTGATTTGATTTGTATCTGGCCAAGTCTTACCTGGTGTTTTCTCTGTCTGCCTTTGAAAAGATTGGAGAGGCACAGATGGGCACGTGCAAGAGACACATATACCCAGTTCAGAACACAGACGTGTGCTATTGTTACATCCCTGGGTTATGCTGTTGTACGGTTAGGTATTGGGCAGCGTGTGTTGACTCTGGCATGAAAAGGAACGAGTGAAGCCACTGAACCAGGGAAACTAAATTTGTAACAGGCAGCCCAAGGTAGAAGTGGAAGGCACCATCCTCCTAGAATTATAGACTCATAGAATAGTACAGCACAGAAGGAGACCATTCGGCCCATTGAGTCTGCGCCGGCTCTTTTGAAGAGCAATCCGATTAGTCCCACTCCCTCGCTCTTCCCCATATCCCTGCGATTTTTTCTCCTTCAAGTAGTTACCCAATTCCCTTTTGAAGGCTACTATTGAATCTGAATCCACCACCCGATCAGGTAGTACATTCCAAAAACCTAACCACTCATTGTGTAAAAAAGTTTTTTCTCATGTCGCCTCTGGTTCTTTTGCCAATCGCCTTAAATCTGTGCCCTCTGGTTATCAACCCTTCAGTCACTGGAAACAGTTTCTCTTTATTTACTCTATCTAAACCCTTTACGATTTTAAACACCTCTATCACATCTCCTCTTAGCCTGCTCTGCACCATCCTTTTCTCCCTCCTATTGGTGAAAAACGTTCCCACAATATAAACGTGTGCAGTAACACCCATTAAACTAAAAAATGCTTCTGTAATCATGTTCTGATGAAGGGGGTCCCACCCAAACCGTTAACCTATCTTTCTCTTTAAGTTACTGCTTGACCTGCTGACCATCTCTAACATCTTCTGTGTTTACTTCAGATTTCCAGCATTCCTGGTTCTTTTAATCTGCATCCTGGTTATTTCACATTGTGGAGTTCCACAGCAACTCAATACCAGTTCCCCAATGAAGTAATCAGCGCTTGCTGTTTATGCAAAAGATATTCCTTTCACTTTCTTCAAGCGCAACACAAAAAGATCAGAAAAACACACTGGGCCAGAAAGTCGGCTCTTGTCGGGTGAGTACGCGCTGTGCACTCACCCGTAAGGCCACCTGAAGTGCCGGTTTCCTGCATGCACTGCACATGCGCGGGAAACCGGAACTTCCGTTGCCCTGAAGGGAGGGGTTCAGAAGTCGAACGCGTGCGCGGGAGCGGCTGCGCGCACGCAGCGAACTTCAGGTTTTTTTTCAGGTTTCTCCGGTAAGGTAAGTATGAAGAAGCTGCACTTTTAAAAAGGAGGCGCAAGGCCTGTTTTTAACAAGGTAAGTGGTTAATTAATTACAATTTAAACATTTTTTTCAACAGGTTTATCTTTTTTAGATACTTTAAAGAAAGGTAAGTTTATTTTTAGCACCGTTAAAAAGTATAATTAATTTTTTCAAAAATTTAAATTTTTGTTTAAAGTACTTAATTTATTTAACTTATAGTTATTTTAAAAATGTGATGTTTTAAAAAAAATGTATTTGAAGTTTAAGTGTGGTTTTGGGGCCAATCTCTATTCATAGATTTGACAGGTCTTCCTGTCAAATCTATGAATGAAAATGCCCTGCTAGGATTGGCTCTCCATGGACCATGTGATCCCAGGGGACGCTTCGAACTAACTGCGCCCCTGGGATACACAAGCACTGCGCGCCGGCAGCTGCAGGAAGCCCAGGACCCGAAGTCCTCGTGGGCCCAAAGCACAACTGCAGGCACGGTAGGCAAGTACGCGCGCGATGCTTGCACCCGCAGGAAGCCGGAAAGCCGAATTTCTGGCCCACTGATTCTTACATCAATAACAACTCCAATGAGGAGTTTAATTTTTAAAAGATTGTATTACACACACTTACGCATGCATGCACGCCACACACAAAGGCTGATGACGGGAATGTCAAAATGCACCAGTGTATAAGATTAAACAAAGTTCTTTATCTGAATGCACGTAGCATTCGTAACAAAATTGACGAGTTAACGGCACAAATAACTATGTATGGGTATGATCTTGTGGCCATTACAGAAACATGGCAGCAGGGTGACAACGTCTGGGAATTAAATATGCCAGGGTATTTAACGATCAGGAAGGACAGGCAGGAAGGAAGGGGAGGGGGGGTGGCTATGTTAATAAAGGAAGGAATCACTGTAATACAGAGAAATGATATTGGGTCAAAAGATCAGGATAATGAAACAGTTTGGGTAGAGATAAGGAATAATAAGAGGGAAAAAAACACTGGTGGGCGTAGTATATAGGCCTCCTAATAGTTGCAACTCTGTTGGAAGAAGTATTAATCAGGAAATAGTTGGGGCATGTAATAAGGGAACAGCTATAATTATGGGGGATTTTAACTATCATATTAACTGGACAAATCAAATTGGGCAGGGCAGCCTTGAGGAAGAGTTTATTGAGTGTCTTAGGGATGGATTTCTTGAGCAGTATGTAACTGATCCTACAAGGGGGCAAGCAACCTTGGACCTGGTACTGTGTAATGAGTCTGGATTAATTAATAATGTCCTAGTTAAGGATCCCCTTGGAATGAGTGACCATAACATGGTTGAATTCCATATCCAATTAGAGGGCGAGAAGGTTGGTGCTCAAACAAGCATACTGAGCTTGAATAAAGGAGACTATGATGGCATGAGAGCAGAATTGATTAAAGTGGACTGGGAAAATAGATTAAAGGGTAAGACGGTACATGAGCAGTGGTGTTCATTCAAGGAGTTATTTTACAACTTTCAAAATAAATATATTCCACTGAGGAAAAAAGGGTGTAAAAGAAATGACAGCCATCCATGGCTAAGTAAAGAAATTAAAGAAAGTATCCAACTAAAAACAAGGACATATAAGGTAGCCAAAGTTAGTGGGAGGATAGAAGATTGGGAAGTCTTCAAAAGACAACAAAAAGTAACTAAAGGATTGATTAAGAAAGGGAAAATAGACTATGAAAATAAATTAGCAAAAAATATAAAAACAGATAGCAAGAGTTTCTATAGTTATATAAAAAGAAAAAGGGTGGCTAAGGCAAACGTAGGTCCCTTAGAGGATGAGACCGGGAAATTAATGGTAGGAAAAATGCTGAACAAATATTTTGTTTCAGTCTTTACGGTAGAGGACACTAAGAATATCCCAACACTGGACAAACAGGGGGCTCTAGTGGGGGAGGAGCTAAATACGATTAAAATCACGAAGGAATTGGTACTCAGTAAAATAATGGGACTCAAGGCGGATAAATCCCCTGGATCTGATGGCTTACATCCTAGGGTCTTGAGGGAAGTGGCAGTAGGAATTATGGATGCTTTGGTAATAATTTTCCAAATCTCCCTGAACTCAGCAAAGGTCCCGGCAGATTGGAAAACTGCTAATGTAACACCCTTATTTAAAAAGGGTTGTAGGCAGAAGGCTGGAAATTATAGACCAGTTAGCCTAACATCTGTGGTGGGTAAAATTTTGGAGTCTATTATTAAGGAGACAGTAACGGAACATTTAGATAAACATAATTTAATAGGACAAAGTCAGCATGGCTTTATGAAGGGGAAGTCATGTCTGACAAATTTGCTCGAGTTCTTTGAGGACATAACGTACAGGGTGGATAAAGGGGAACCAGTGGATGTAGTGTATGTAGACTTCCAGAAGGCATTCGACAAGGTGCCACATAAAAGATTATTACTCAAGATAAAAAATCACTGGATTGGGGGTAATATTCTGGCATGGGTGGAGGATTGGTTATCTAACAGGAAGCAGAGAGTTGGGATAAATGGTTCATTCTCGGACTGGCAACCAGTAGCCAGTGGTGTTCCGCAGGGGTCGGTGCTGGGTCCCCAACTCTTTACAATCTATATTAGCGATTTGGAGGAGGGGACCGAGTGTAACATATCAAAGTTTGCAGATGATACAAAGATGGGAGGGAAAGTAGAGAGTGAGGAGGACATAAAAAACCTACAAGAGGATATAGACAGGCTGGGTGAGTGGGCAGAGATTTGGCAGATGCAATACAATATTGGAAAATGTGAGGTTATGCACTTTGGCAGGAAAAATCAGAGAGCAAGTTATTATCTTAATGGCGAGAAACTGGAAAGTACTGCAGTACAAAGGGATCTGGGGGTCTTGGTGCAAGAAAATCAAAAAGTTAGTATGCAGGTGCAGCAGGTGATCAAGAAAGCCAATGGAATGTTGGCTTTTATTGCTAGGGGGATAGAATATAAAAACAGGGAGGTATTGCTGCAGTTGTATAGGGTATTGGTGAGACCGCACCTGGAGTACTGCATACAGTTTTGGTGTCCATACTTAAGAAAAGACATACTTGCTCTCGAGGCAGTACAAAGAAGGTTCACTCGGTTAATTCCGGGGATGAGGGGGTGGACATACGAGGAGAGGTTGAGTAGATTGGGACTCTACTCATTGGAGTTCAGAAGAATGAGAGGCGATCTTATTGAAACATATAAGATTGTGAAGGGGCTTGATCGGGTGGACGCGGTGAGGATGTTCCCAATGATGGGTGAAACTAGAACTAGGAGACATAATCTTAGAATAAGGGGCTCCTCTTTCAAAACTGAGATGAGGAGAAACTTTTTCACTCAGAGGGTAGTGGGTCTGTGGAATTTGCTACCCCAGGAAGCTGTGGAAGCTACTTCATTAAATAAATTTAAAAACAGAAATAGATCGTTTCCTAGAAGTAAAGGGAATCCGGGGTTACGGGGAGCGGGCTGGAAATTGGACATGAGTTTGAGTTCAGATCGGTCAAGGCCCTGTGGGTGGCGGAGCGGGCCCAGGGGCCGAGTGGCCTGGTCCTGCTCCTACTTGTGTTCTTTAGAGTTGAGGTTGGATCAGATCAGCCATGATCTCATTGAATGGCGGAGCAGGCTCGAGGGGCCGATTGGTCTACTCCTGCTCCTATTTCTTATGTTCTTATGTTAAAACCCTGTTTTTGAATGGCATTGACCTACATCATAGTAGTATCTTGCACTAAGGAACCTGCTGTACTGATGTGGCAAGCAGACGAGGAATGGGTTAGCAATGAGTAGAAAGACTGCTGCCACTTAGTTTGAGTGAGGTTGGCACACGTTTACTTTCTAGGGCAGTCATATCTTTACCTAATAACAAGAAAATAATACTGCGTCACTGCATTATCTTTCAGCTTCCAGTCGTACTAATGGAGTGCCAATCACACAAGTGTAGGCACTGCTAAATACAACTTCAGCATTACAGCATCACTTTAGAATGCATTAGCAAATCTAAAAAAAAGGAGCTTCATTTCTTCTGGATATTTTGAGAGGAATAAGACATATTTAAAACAGAAGGGATTGAAAATCCCAGATATAAAGAAAGTCACAGGCACAAATATCTTTTGCACAGAGCCAAGCAGCAATAAGGAATATACATCGCCGCGATAAAAGAATACACATTTCCCCTTTGGGTTGCTGTACTTTTTTTAAAGAATTCATTCTCCAGCTGTGGGCATCACTGGCAAGGCTGGCATTTATTGCCCATCACTGATGCCCTGAGAAGGTGGCAACAGGCCTTCTTCTTGAACCACTGTGCATAACTGTTCGATACAACTGCCCACTTCAGAGGGCAGTTAAGAGGCAAACGTGTTGGCGTGGGACTGGACTCAAGTACAGGCCAGACCAGGTAAAGATGGCAGGATCATCCTGTTCATTTTGATTACGTCTCACCCGCCCCACACTGATTTCCTGATATATCTTTTAGCAAATATTCAGTGGGTAGGGACCTTTTAAGATGGAGGGGTGGATGGGGACGATCTCTCAATTGCAAAGCCATTTATAGAGTATTACAGTTCTAAAGCTGCAAATTTAAAATACCTCAGAGCCTCCATATGGAACTAACTGCTCCCAAAATCCACCAGGAACATTGAAATGTAAATACTGGAAAAGATTGTGTTCATCCATCTGGCCAACCCAGAACTTCAAAAATAGTTAAAAGTGTTTGCATCATCATCCATTTGACTAACAGCCCGTGTCTCCTGTACACCCCTAATTATGGAAAGGTTTCTGGGCATGAAGTCATTTTCTGCCTGGTCTAACAGTCTGACTTCTTATCTGGATCCGAATCCGCTCGAGTTCGACTGCTAAGATACCAGACTGGGTCATGCAGTAAACGTCACTCCCACAAGGACAGGGATTGCGAGCTTCTGTATACCGGAGGCAGGTACCCCCAGGGCAACAGCTCCAAACAACTGGAATAGTTTTATCGTTGTAAGATTAACCAGAGACGACTAAACCCTGAACCACAATTATAACAACTTAAATAGTTCTACCATGTGCGTGTGGGGAGGAAAGCACCTCACACTGTAAATATTTCCCCCTCCTTCCCCTTTAAAGAGTCCTCATGACGCGCCCTCACTATCCACGGAGTAGTGATGGGTTTGCAGTAACTTTACGTTCACAGACCACCGCTGGGCGCAATGGTTTCTGACAGACTGCCCCCCCGTTTCCTCACACTTACCGCTGCTGCTTGCTGTTGGATGGCTTGGCCGGCAAACCGCGCCACGTGATTTATTATTGGCGCAAAGTTGGTGGGTCCATAAAATCGAATGTGGGGTAGACAGGCTGTGTATGCTTGGACGATGCCTTCTACACCTACAGCAAGAGGAAACCATGAGATTAGAGTCCAATCCACATATTTCACGCTGGCACTGAGCCAGCAACAGTGATATAGTCCTGGGCTTGTACCAGATTATTAGCCCACACATGTGTGGTTTAATACCAATCCCTTTATACACTTACCCAGTTTTAGCACACCCCCAGTTAAAGGTGGTGTTTGAGGGGCACCGTGGGTCATGTTACTGGACGAGTAATCCAAAGGTCTGAACTAATTGAGAGAATATGAGTTCAAATCCCACCAGGACAGTTTGAGAAATTGAAACTAGTTTTAAAAAATCTGGAAATAAAAAGCTGGCAAGTTAGTAAAAGCTGTCAATTTGTCGTAAAAATCCAACTAATGTCCTTTAGGGAAGGAAGCCTGCCGTCCTTACCCAGTCTGGTCTATATGTGCCTCCAGTCACACACACACGTGGTTGAATGTTAACTGTCCTCTGAAGTGGCCTAGCAAATCATTCAGTTGGATCAAACTGCTACCAACGGTTCAAGAGAGTGGCTCACCACCACCTTCTCAGGGCAACGAGGGATGGGCAATAAATGCCAGCCATGCCAGCGATGCCCACATCCCCAGAATGAATTTAATAAAAAGACAGGAATCCTGCTCTGACTCATGTGCTTTGCAGTAAGTACACCATCATAAAAAAAAGTGTTTCCTCCCGGAGGGAGTAGAGCCACGTATGATTTTCATGACAAGATTTCATGTGATGTGCTTCAATGCGATTTACATTATCGGTGGAAGCTAAGTATTCTCACATGCTCAGATTTCAGGGTCTATCAGGAGCTCATGTCAATGTACAAAATAGAGCCAAAATGGTTCTCACAGTTTCTACAGTACTGAAGAGGCTGTTAAACATGTGAGGTTAATGTCCAATGAAAGTTGCAATAAGTCATTAAACAGTTTGAAGATGGACTACAAATAAGCCATGAAATCTCACACAGTGTGAACATGGAAGGAGTAGGCACTTCTCACAGTGAACATCCTATAGAAGGAAATACCACAGGGCTCTTGTTGATCAGAGCAAATGATGAGGCAGAGGTCTCTACAAAACCTCCTTCTTCTCTTTGGGTTCCTTCTCTATGCTGCACAACATTCCTCGACAGAGAAGTTGGACAATGGACTCCTCTTCAAATGCCACTACAGCCAGATATAAAGACTTGTGCAAGAGCAGCCAAGGTTCCTCACTTTCCTTTCTGCGTGGGACATTGGATATTCTGCTGGCATTGATGAGATTATGTCGAGAGGAGCAATTGGCAAGACCATGACAGTTCAATGGAGCAGCAACATCCTGGGTCACAGTGCCATCCCCAGACTTCTACAAAGCTACCCTTCTTATTAAGTACACCCTTGATGAGTGTAGCTCAAAATGCTTTTAGAATAAGTACGAAAACACAAATGTTGTCTTTTCTACAAGTTCAGAGTTATAGTAAACAAAATACTCCTTGTTGAGAATTAGAAGGTGGAGATGGAAGGGGAGGGGAAGAAGAGATTGAAACACTTAAATGAAGAAAGCTAAAGAAACTCTTCCCCTTCCATTTTAAATGAGGGTTTTTTAAAAAAAATCCTTTTTTTGAGGCCTCACGCACTACACTTGTTCCTTGACTGAGAAGCCAGGTGGGCAATGTGCTCCTAGGTTTCTGATGATGTTACTCTACAGGTGAACACTAGGAGCCATACTAGAGTCGATAAATCCCAAGGACCGGATGACCTACATCTAGGCTTTTGAAAGAGGTGGCCATTGGAATAGTGGACACATTGGTTGTCATCTTCCAAAATTCTATAGATTCTGGAACGGTTCCTGCAGATTGGAGGATAGCAAATGTAACCCCGCTATTTAAGAAAGGAGGGAGAGAGAAAACGAGGAACTACAGACCTGTTAGCCTCACATCAGTAGTTGGGAAAATGCTGGAATCTATTATAAAGGATGCAATAACTAGGCACTTAGAAACTAATAGTAAGATTGGGCAGAGTCAACATGGATTTATGAAAGGGAAATCCTGTTTGACAAAGCTATTGGAGTTCTTTGAGGATGTAACTAGTGGAGTAGACAAAGGGGAAGCGGTAGATGTGGTGTATTTGGATTTTCAGAAGGCCTTCAATAAGGTCCCACACAAGAGGTTGGTGAACAAAATTAGGGCACATGGAATTGGGAGTAATATACTAGCATGGATTGAGAATTGGTTAACAGACAGAAAACAAAGAGTAGGGATAAACGGGTCTTTTTCAGGATGGCAGGCTGTGACTAGTGGGGTACCACAAGGATCGGTGCTTGGGCCCCAGCTATTCACAATCTGTATCAATGATTTGGACGAGGGGACTGAATGCAACTGACATGAATCTGTCATAAAGACTTATGAAATAATACTGAGTGGCCTGCGGGTGGCGCTGTCCAGGGAGAGTATAAATACTCGGGCACAGGCCCAGCTTGCGCAGGACATTCTTAACAGGAACTAGTGAAGGACACAACTAGATCTCCATGTTGTAAAACAGTTGATTAAAGCTTTGTTTAACACTTAGACCAAGTGCCTCGTAGTTTTCTTACGTCAGCAACATTTCCAAATTTGCTGATGATACAAAGCTAGGTGTCAGTGTCAGTTGTGAAGAGGATGTGAAGAGGCTTCAAGGGGATCTCGACAGGCTCAGTGAGTGGGCGAGAACATGGCAGATGGAATATAATGTGGATAAATGTGGATAAATTTGGTAGAAAAAACAGAAAGGCAGAGTATTTCCTAAATGGTGAAAGATTAGGGAATGCAGATGCTCAAAGGGACCTGGGTGCCCTTGTACATGAGTCACTGAAAGTGAATGTGCAGGTGCAGCAAGCCATTAGGAAGGCAAATGGTATGCTGGCCTTCATTACAAGAGGATTTGAGTACAGGAGTAAAGAAGTCTTACTCCAATTATATAGCCATGAGGTGGAGATGCCGGTATTGGACTGGGGTGGACAAATGTGAGAAGTCGCACAACACCAGGTTATAGTCCAACAGCTTTATTTGAAATCACAAGCTTTCACCTGACGAAGGAGCAGCGCTCCAAAAGCTTGTGATTTCAAATAAAGCTGTTGGACTATAACCTGGTGTTGTGCAACTTCTCACATTTGTCCAATTATATGGGGCCTTGGTGAGACCACACCTGGAGTACTGTATATAATTTTGGTCTCCTTACCTAAGGAAGGATATACTTGCCATAGAGGGAGTGCAACGAAGGTTCACGAGATTGATTCCTGGGATGGCGGGACTGTCTTTTGAGAAGAGATTGAGTAAACTAGGCTTGTATTCTCTTGAATTCAGAAGAATGAGAGGGGATCTCATTGAAGCATACAAAATTATTACAGGGTTTGATAGGATGGATTCTGGGAGAATGTTTCCCTTAGCTGGGGAGTCTAGAACCAGGGGCCACAGCCTCAAGATAAAGGGTAGGCCATTCAGGACTGAGATGAGAAGAAATTTCTTCACACAGAGGGTGGTGAATCTTTGGAATTCTCTACCCCAGAGGGCTGTGGAGGCTCAGTCATTGGGTATATTCAAAACAGAAGTTGATAGATTTCTGACTAGTAAGGGCATCAAGGGATAAGGCGATAGGGCTGGTGAATGGAGTTGAGGCAGAAGATCAGCCATGATCTTATTGAATGGCGGAGCAGGCTCGAAGGGCTGAATGGCCTACTCCTGCTCCTATTTCTTATGTTCTTGGAGTGGCCAGGTATGATTCACCTAGACAAGCCGAGTGAGACCGGGCTCACTGTGTGGGGAAATTGCACATGTTGGTAAACCAATACACCGTGCCATACGAACACCTCTATAGAAAGGAGCAGCCATCTTAAAAATCTACTTCCAGTCAATACTGTGACCATTAGATCATTTCTCGAGGCCTTGTTTAGGAGCAACGCATTCATGATTTAAAAAGATTTCAGCAGCAGTAATATGAACAATTTTCCAAAATGAGAGCGGCTTGCCGGGATTATTAAATCATAAGTGCACCACTCCGCAGACAGAGAATCTCTTTGTAAATCAAAGTCAGATGCTCCCAGGCATCATTTCACAAGAGCAATGAGCTCAGAGAGTAACATTAACAGTAACTAGCACGCTTGGGGGATTTAAGTAGGCCGTATCCTCACACTTGTCATTGCTCATTACCGGGAGCTGGAAGAATCCAAACACAATTAGATGAAAAGAACACAAAATACAAGGAGATAGATGTGAGACTGCGAGAACCAGAGCAAGTGGAGGCGGATGGAGGGAGTTACAGGAACTTTCAGCAGGTGATACTAACCTGTACAAAAGGGGTTTGTAGGATTGAAGTTAATGGCAAATTCATGGGACACCTGGGAATACAAAAGCAATAAAACACATCAGTCTATATTATATTGATGCTTTCCTGAAAGCTATTAATAAATACAACTGCAGCTTATTTTAGTTCTTTCTGGGCTGTTGCTATTATCCTGTTCACATCTCCACGTGCTCCTTTATGTTTGTATTTCTTTTCCTATCAGCCCAATTAACTATCCTCTTGGCTACAAAGGCAGTCAGTTGTTCTAAGGCAAACGTCAATGCAGCCCCATGACTAGTTCCTAGGTTGTGTGTGTGCGTGTGTGTGCGTGTTTGTGTGCGTGTGTGTGTCTGTCTGTGTCTCTGTGTCTGTGTGTGTGTGTCTGCGTGAGTGCGTCTGTGTCTCTGTGCGTGCGTGTGCATGTGCGTGCGTCTGTGTCTCTGTGCGTGCGTGTGCATGTGCGTGCGTCTGTCTGTCTGTCTGTGTGTGTGTGTGTGTGTGTGTGTGTGTCTGTGTGCACCTGTGTGTGCGCGTGTCTGTGTGTGAGTGTGTCTGCGTGAGTGCGTCTGTGTCTCTGTGCGTGCATGTGCATGTGCATGCGTCTGTCTGTGTGCATGTGTGTGCGCGTGTCTGTGTGTGAGTGTGTCTGTGTGTGTGTCTGTGTCTGTGTGTGTCTTTCTGTGCGCGTGTGTGTCTGTGCGTGTGGGCGTCTGTGTGTGTGGGCGTGTGTGTCTGTCTGTGTGCCTGTGTGTGTGTGTGTGTGGGTGTGTGTGTCTGTCTGTGTGTCTGTCTGTGTGCCTGTGTGTGTGTGTGTGTGTGTGTGTGTGTGGGCGTGTGTGCGCGCGCGCGTGTGTGCGCCTGTGTGTGCACGCGTGTATGTGTGTCTGTGTGTCTGCGTGTCTGTCTGTGTCTGTGCGTGTGTCTGTGTCTGTCTGTGTGTGTGTGTGTCTGTGCACGTGTTTGTGTGTGTCTGTGCGTGTGTGTCTGTGTGTGTGTGCGCATGCGTGCGTGTGGGCGTCTGTGTGTGTGTGGGCGTGTGTGTGCCTGTGTGTGCCTGTGTGTGTGTGTCTGCCTGTGTGGGTGTGTGTGTGTCTGTGCGTGTGTCTGTCTGTCTGTGCGTGTGTCTGTGCATCTGTGCATGTGTGTGTGCCTGTGTGTATGTGTCTGTGTGTGTCTGTGTGTGTGTCTGTGCGTGTGTCTGTCTGTCTGTGCGTGTGTCTGTGCGTCTGTGTGTGTCTGTGCGTGTGTGTGTGGGTGTGGGTGTGTGTGTGTCTGTGCGTGTGTGTGGGCATCTGTGTGCCTGTGTGTGTGAGTGTCTGTGTCTGTGTGTGAGTGTGTGTGAGTGTGTGTGAGTGTGTGTCTGTCTGTGCGGGTGTGTCTGTGCGTGCGTGAGAGTGTGAGAGTGTGTGAGAGCGTGAGAGAGCGTGTGTCTGCGTCTGCGTGTGTGAGTGTGTGTCTGTGTGTCTGTCTGTGTGTGAGTGTGTCTGTGTGTGCGTGCATCTGTGTGTGAGTGTGTCTGTGTGTGCGTGCATCTGTGCGTGCGCGTGCATCTGTGTGCGCGTGCGTCTGTCTGTGCGTGTGTGGGCATCTGTGTGTGTGTGTGTGCGTGAGTGTGTGTCTGTCTGTGCGTGCGTGCCTGTGTGAGAGTGTGTGTGTGAGAGTGAGAGTCTGTGCGAGTCTGTGCGTGTGTCTGTGCGTGTGTCTGTGCGTGCGTGTGAGTGTGTCTGTCTGTGTGTCTGTGCGTCTGTGTGTGTGAGTGTGTGTCTGTCGGTGCGTGTGTCTGTGCCTGCGTCTGTGTGTGTGTCTGTGCGTGTGTGTGTCTGTGCGTCTGTGTGTCTGTGCGTGTGTCTGTGTGTGTGTCTGTGCATCTGTGCGTGTGTGTGTGCGCGAGAGTGTGTGTGTGTGTGTGTCTGTGCGTGTGTGTGTCTGTGCGTGTGTGTGTCTGTGCGTGTGTGTCTGTGCGTCTGTGTGTGTGTCTGTGCGTCTGTGCGTGTGTGTGTGCGCGCGTGTGTGTGTGAGAGTGTGTGTCTGTGCATCTGTGTCTGTGTGTGTGCCTGTGTGTGCGAGTGTCTGTGTGTCTGTCTGTGTGTGTGTGCGTGTGTCTGTGTGTGTCTGTGCGGGTGCGTCTGTGCGTCTGGGTGCGTCTGTGCGTGCGGGTACGTCGGTGCGGGTGCGTCTGTGTCTGCGTGTCTGAGTGCGTGCGTGTGTGAGTGTGTGTCTGTGCGTGTGTCTGTGCATGTGTCTGTGCGTGTGCATGTGTGTGTCTGTGTCTGTGTGTCTGCGAGTCTGTGTCTGCATGTCTGTGCGTGCGTGTCTGTGTGCGTGTCTGTGTGCATCTGTGTGTGTGTCCGAGTCTGTGTGTGTGTGTCTGAGTCTGTGTGTGTGTGTCTGAGTGTCTGTGTGTCTGTCTGTCTGTGTCTCTGTGATTGTGTGTGTCTGTGTCTGTGTGTGTCTGTGTCTGTATGTGTCTTGTGCGTGTCTGTGTGTGTCTGTGTCTGTGTGTGTGTGTGTCTGTGTGTGTGTGTGTCTGTGTCTGTATGTGTCTGTGTGTCTTGTGTGTGTGTGTGTGTCTGTATGTGTCTGTGTGTGTCTGTGTCTGTGTGTGTCTTGTATGTGTCTGTGTGTGTGTGTGTCTGTGTGTGTGTGTCTGTGTGTGTGTCTGTGTCTGTGTGTGTGTGTGTGTGTCTGTGTGTCTGTATGTGTCTGTATGTGTGTGTCTGTATGTGTCTGTGTCTGTCTGTATGTGTCTGTATGTGTGTGTGTGTGTCTGTCTGTGTGTCTGTCTGTGTGTCTGTGTGTGTGTCTGTGTGTGTCTGTGTGTGTATGAGCCTGGCCCAGGGCCATTTGTCCTGAGAACTGATGCTCAGTCTCCCTCCTTTGAGGGGAACCTCAGCATCTTCCCCGAAGTACGCCCAGGATCAAGAACACAAGCACAAACCTATTCCCCACCCTCATCCTTTCATGGAACCTTCTGAGAACCATGCCCGAATATTGAGAGAAAAGTTAATTATCAGCAGGATGACTTATTGTATTGAAATAGTGAATGGGAATACTCGATAGAGCACAAAACTCCTCTGAAGATAGCAAGGCACAATTTATGTCACCCGGTTTGGTGCTCATTTCCTGAGATATTCTGGAATTCGGTTCAATTTGCAGGGGGTGCAGGATCACACAGCAGTTATCTCAACAGCAAGTCGGCAATGGCAGTGGAATGCTGTGTGCCCATCATTGGTGCTGCTGAATATAACATTATAAGGAGGAGGGGCAGGATAGCTGCACAATTTGATACTGGGAAAGGGCAAAAAAAAACTGTAAAAAGTTCAAATCCCAGCATCCCATAGTGCATATTCTTAGAAGCACAGATGTAAGGAATGGCAACACACACATGCACACAAACACACACAAACACACAGAAAAGAAGTGCCCAGATATTGTCCAAAATGGCAGTTTCTTCTAAAATCTGCTGAATGTTTGAGTTTTGAAAATGTAACCAATTCTTCATTAGCCTTCCAGTTACTAAATTGACCAGCCAAGTGGATAGAGAATATGCATATTATATTATATATATGTCATCATGGTTAAAACAACAGTCCTGACTTTCAGTGGGAGGTGTATCCACTAATTGACTGGGGTGCTGGCATTTAAGGTGTTTTTCTATTTCAGTACCAGTTTATGACGTGTGTTGATCTAGTGGCCTCCCAGAGCCTCCAAATTTAAGATAACCTTTGTAAATTTTTTTTTGGAGTACAAGATTGATTTTGTATAGGTTGACTGGATCAATAAGAGTTCCAACGTGTAAAACAAAGGCCGTGCCTGAGGGCAAGAAAGCATTGCTTTTACATTGGCACTGGTGCAAAGGATGAATTGGCAGACACGTCACTCTCTTTTTGACTTGCCAGTGCTTCAAGTGACAAGCTTGCACCTCCATGTAGTGCTGGACGTGGATTTACTAACCTATAAAATCACAGCTAACATCAGTTTCTATTCGGAATATATTACATTAACGCACAATCTATCAGCTATAAGAAAGTTGTAGCTTGCTCCGCTTTATAATGTTACATTGCACAGTTCCTTGTCTACGGTCAAGTTTAATGGAAGCCTGGCGCGTGATCGACTTCAATACAATTGAATACAGACAATTAAATATGTCTTGCCATAATTGGGTAGCTTCTGAAACAAACCAATGCTTTGTTCAGAACGAGTGGACATTGTGCAGTCAGCACAAAAAACATGTTTATTTAACAGGAATACAACGAAGATAAAACGAAAAAGCGTGGGTCGAAGTACAATTTGCATCAGCGCTCATGTGTTCTGATGAAGGGCCCCGCCAGATACCCCAGCTTACCATTCTCTTTCAGATGTTAATCAACCTGCTGTGTGTTTGCAGCATATTTGATTTGTTAATACAATAGGTGTCGATTCAAAACCACATAACCTTATGTCTCATTCTGACACATCCTGAAAATGTATCAGACAAGAACTAATTGGATCTTAACCTTCAGTGCAGCGTGAGGCTTATTTTCATAATTCAGGACGGTGGTACTGCATGCAAAAGCCAGAAACGCTTGCACTCAAGTAATAGGCACATACACAGCACTTTTAACAGAGAAAATCGTCCCAAGGTGATTTCACAGAGGTGTAATCAAAAAGAAAATGGATGCTAAGTCAAAGCAGGAGATATTACGAGAGGTGACCGAAAGCTTAGTCAAAGAGGTGGGTTTTAAGGACTGTCTTAAAGGAGGAGAAGAGGTGAAGAGGTTTAGGGAACGATTTCTAGATGACTGAAGGCACGACTGCCAATGGTGGGGTAAAGGGAGTTGCACAAGAAATCAGTCAGAGGAGCGGAGAGTTCTGGGAGGGCTGGGGTGGTTGTGGGATTTAAGGAGATTGCAGAGATAGGGAGGGGCAAAGCCATGAAGGGATTTAAACGCAAGGATGAGAGGCGTTGGGGGAGCGGGAGCTAATGTAACTCAGCAAGGACAGGGGTGATGAGCAATGTTCCCTGTCATTTTTATTTGGTCATGATGCGGAGATGCCGGTGTTGGACTGGGGTGGACAAAATTGAGAGGTCGCACAACACCAGGTTATAGTCCAACAGTTTTATTTGAAATCACAAGCTTTCGGAACTATCGCTCCTTCCTGAGCCTGAGGAAGGAGCGATAGTTCCGAAAGCTTGTGATTTCAAATAAAACTGTTGGACTATAACCTGGTGTTGTGCGACCTCTCAATTTTTATTTGGGCCACGGGGACCTTTTAACGGGCTGTGTGGCCCATTCAGAATTCCGCGCATGCCCTTTTTTTTTCCAATTTAAAAGCCGGCTCACCGGCTGCGCGGGACCCGAGGGGCTGCGCAGGACCCGAGGGGCTGCGCGGGACCCCTGGGGCGCTGTGCGGGACCCGAGGGGCTGCGCGGGACCCCTGAGGGGCTGCGCGGGACCCCTGAGGGGCTGCGCGGGACCCCTGGGGCGCTGCGCGGCCACGTGGCAGCTTAAAGGAAACATTGGTGATGCGTGAGCGGGACTTGGTAACGGGGATAGGATACGGGAAGCAGAATTTTGGATGAGCTGAAGTTTACTGAGGGTTGGGGATGGGAGGCCGGCCAGGAGAGTATTGGAATGGTCAAGTCTGGAGGTGACATCTGGGCTAAGGTAGGGGTGGAGGCGGGAAATGCTACAGAGGCGGAAGTAGACAGCCTTTGTGGTGGAGAGGACATGGGGTCAGAAGCTGAGCTCACACTTGAAGAGTTAAGAACAGTCCTGCTCAGCTTGAGACAGTGGATGGGGAAGGGGATGAAATCGGTGACTGGGACAGGATTTTAACTCGGAGGCGGGGAGGGAGCGGGGGGGCTGGATTGTGATCGGAAAACCTGGGGAATGGGTTTCCCTCAGGCCAATGTTTCCTCTAGGCTGCGTGCGTGCGTGGCCGCACAGTAAGCTGCAAGGCACTGCGCAGGCTGCTCACAAGCTTTTCCAATTGAAATACCGCTCAGAAATTTAAAGGGACCGCGCACTGAAATAAAAGGCTGCCAGGAACAAAGACAATTTAGAGGGAATATTGCCTCAGGCTCTGCCAGCGATTGGAGATCGGAAGGCCAGACCGGGTGTCGGATATCGGAAGACAGGGGTGAGGTGGGGGGTTGGGGGCCGGGGATCGGAGAGGCAAAGGGGTGTCGGGGGCCAGGGGTCGGAGATCAGAAGGCCGGAGTGGGGGGGGGGGGATCGGAGGCCGGGGGGCGTTGGAGGCTGGGGAAGGGGGAGGAGATCGGAGGCCTAGGGGGTGAGGTTGAAGGCCGGTGCGGGGGGGGCGGTGGCGAGATCGGAGGCCGGAGTCAGGGGGGGGGGGGAGATCGGAGGCCGGGGGGGCAGCGATCGGAGGCTGGCAGGGGGCAAGACTGGAGGCCAGGTAGCAGGGGAGATTGGAGGCTGGTGGGGGGATGGAGGTGGAGCTGATGTTGGAAGTGGGCCAGGGAGATCAGAGGCCTCGTGGGGGAGGTCGTGAGGAGATTGGAAGGGTCAGAGGTGGGGTGTCCGATTGCGGGGGACTCCCAAAGCAGGTACACTGGATCCAGCAGGTAAGTGGAAAGGCACTTACCTCCTGGATCCAGCTGTCCTTACCTTCCTTTAGCTGCCGGGTTTTCCAAGGCCCAGAAAACCAGGCCGTCCAGAGTGAAATTTAAAATGGTGCTTCAAAATGAGCCCTGTAGCCTCATTATAATATTTACAGTGCCAACCCGCCTCCTGGGAACTGATTGGCCGCCCGCCCTCCCCCACGAGGCCTCCGATCTCCGCCCCCTGGCCTCCGATCTCCCTGGCCTACATCCAACCTCAAACCCACCCCCACCGGCCTCCAATCCCCCCTGCGACCTGGCCTCCAGTCTTGCCCCCCCGCTTGCCTGGAAGTGCGGTTGGAGGTGGTTTGGGGTCGGGATTCAGATTTCTAAAACTTTAACCTCCCACCCGACCCAAACCCGCCTGCCTGTTTTTTGGGGTTAAAATTCCCCCTTAACAGAATTTCTGGTGGGGCTGAAGGTGATGGCTTTAGTCTTTCCAATGTTTAGATGGAGGATATCATGGCTCATCCAAGACTAGATATCGAACAAGCAGTCTGTTAACGCAGCGTGTTGTCAGCGGGCACGTGGAAGCTAACCCTAAGGTTAAGGATGATGTCACCAAGGCAGCATGTAGTTGGGGAGGAGGAAGTGCGGGGGGCGGGCGGGGGGGGGGGGGGAAAGGGGGCGCAAGGATAGATCCATGGGAAATTCCAGAGGTAAGGTTGTGAGGTAGGATGATAAGTCATTGCTGGAGAAGTTCTGGCTACGATTGAATAGGTAAGAGTGGAACTAACTAAAGACATAGCTAATGAGCTGGATAACAGAGGAGAGGCACTGGGCACTGTAAGGTGTAACACAGCCTGCGAGATTTACTTCATCATGGGGTGGAAATTGCTTCAAGTACATTTTCATGCGTAGAATGGACGTTGCGCTCGGAGCGCGTGCTCAGACACGTGGCCGCGAATAAGGCCCCAAATTCATGCAACTCGTTAATTAAAATAAAATAGGAGGGCTGTCAGTGCCACAGTGAGCTGCTGTTGATTGGCAGCTTGCTTGATTTGGGGGGGGGGGGGGTGGTAATTTTGAGCATTCCTGATGCGCTTTAAAGGCAGCCTGCACCTCCTAAACGAGAAGGCGTACCTTGCTACAGGCAACTATCTGTGGACAATGGAGAAGGTGCAAAGACAACCCCCCCCACCCCACCAACCCCGGTTTTCAGGCCCTGCTTTGGAGCTTTTGGTTGAGCAGGTCAGCAGGGGGAGGGGAATCTCCTATCCACCAGGCGGTAGGAAGATTTCCAAGCAAGCTGCCTGGGACGAGTGGGCGGAGGTGGAAGAGCGGGTCAGTGCGAGGAGTATCGCCACCAGGACATGGCTGCAATGCAGGAAGAAGTTGAATGACCTCACGGGTGTAGCTATGGCAAGCCTCCTAACTCATATTTCTTAATACTCTCTGATTAGCCCTGCTCTACCTGTTGCCCCAGCACTCACTCGATTACCATCACTCTCCTCCAAGCACTGGAGCACACTTCAGTCCACCTCCTTCTGCAGCACTCTGCACCTGCTACTCTCCTCTCTAATATATTCTTCACCTCCTCACACCTCTGCCATCTTACACACACCAGCGACGTTAATCCACCCTCACTTGCACGGCCTCAAAACATCTCACGAGTCTAACACTGACACACTGCCTTCCTTTTGCAGGCCAAGCTCGCACACAACAACAGGGAGCAGGCAGCCACAGGAGGAGGGCCACGCTTCATCCATGTGCTGTCCCCACCTGAAGAGCAGGTCATGGACATCGTGGGCAGGGAACGTGTCAGGAGCCTGGCATCTGGCGAGGCTGGAGGACAAGTCCTGCGGGGTTTTTAACCATCTTCCTCTCCTTCCCTTCTCACTTAAGTTTCACCTTTACCCATGAGGCATAAACAGATTGCAGCTGCTTTCAGAAGCCACTCATCCGTCTCTGCTCAGCCATGCACGAAATGTCAGCTCTTCTCCCTCGATGAGGAGGTAAAAGTGCGACTGACTGACCCAAACTGACCCTAGATTGAAGTCTAATTTGATACTGGAGCCTTAAAATTAAACCCAGTGGAAAAGCCGGGCTGTCCAACAGCTTGAAGATTGCTCTCTGCGTTTCATTTCTTCTTCCTTTCAATTTTCCGTAAAGATGGAACAATTGAAATGATTGGCATTTAATATCTTCATTGCTATGATCGGGGATTTTTCTTTGGCTGGCTTTTCCCTCCTGGTGTTGTGCATTATTCTAATTGGTCTATTGTGCTAATTTTTGTTGCATAAAAATCATTAAAGAAAAATAAATCCCTAAGGGAAAGATTATTTTCTGCCAAATTGTCAGTATTGAAAAATTAAAAATTTTTGCATCAGTGATGTTTTGTTCAGCAGCCTCTTCTGGAATTCACTTCTTTTCCCTTCCAAGTACATCTCTATGTTAACAGCTTACCATTTGATGGCAATGTAATTACACTGCTATTATATAATCATGTATAATTTTTGCTGTTTTAAGTTGTCCCAATCGGTAAGCCATTCACAAAAAGCACAAATGCAATCACTTTACAACAGTGGCATTCACAACATGGTGCAGGGGTCAATTATAGCCCATCTCCTCTCCTATGGCTCTTGGCAAGCCAGCTGCTCCAAGACAGTGTCAGCTGCGGCTCAGTGAGTAGCACTCACACCTCGGAGTCAGAAGATTGTGGGTTCCAGTCCCACTCCAGAGACTTGAGCACAAAATCCAGACTCACACTCCCAGTGCAGTACTGACGGAGTGCTGTGCTGTCAGAGGTGCCATCTTTTGGATGTGACATTAAACTGAGGCCCCGTCTACCCTCTCAGGTGGACATAAAAGATCCCATGGCACCATTTGAAGAGCAGGGGAGTTCTCCCCGATGTTCTGGCCAATATTTATCCCTCAACCAACATCACTAAAACAGATTATCTGGTCATTATCTCATTGCAGTTTGTGGGACCTTGCGGCATTTCCCTTCACTAAAACAGTGACTACACTTCAAAAAGTACTTCATTGGCTGTAA
Source organism: Squalus acanthias (assembly GCA_030390025.1). Lineage (NCBI taxonomy): Eukaryota > Metazoa > Chordata > Chondrichthyes > Squaliformes > Squalidae > Squalus > Squalus acanthias. Next base: position 51,977,799 of record CM059430.1, read on the forward strand.
AGCGCTTTGGGACATCCTGAGGTAATGAAAGGCGCTATAAAAATGGAAGCTCTTTCTTTCTCTAGAATTCCCTCTGGAATTTCCACAGCTGCGATTCAGTGCTTTCCTTCTCTTGTTCTCCAGAAAGAGAAAGTAATGGAATGCAACTTTGTGCAGTGCCGCATTTAGGAGAACAGCTTTCAGTGCTAGGCAAAGACCCACGATCCATACTGCAGCATATGAGAACGCTCCTCAGTGCAGTACCGAGGGAGTGCTGCTTGGGACTGTCGTAGCAACTTATAGCACAGAAGGAGGACATTCAGCCTATCGTGCCTGTGCCGGCTATTTGAAAGCTATCCAGTTACTCCCACTCCCCTGCTCTTTCCCCATAGCCCTGCAATTCTTTCCTTTTCAAATATTTATCCAATTCCCTTTTGAAAGTTATTATTGACTCTGCTTCCACCACCCTTTCAAGCAGTGTATTCCAGATCATAACCACTTGCTGTGTAAAAAAATTCTCTTCATCTCCCCTCTGTTTCTTTTGACAATTATCTTAAATCTGCATCCTCTGGTTACCGACCTTTCTGCCAGTGGAACTGTTTCTCCCTATTTACTCTATCAAAACCCCTCAATTTTGAAAACCTCTATTAAATCTCCCCATAACTTTCTCTGCTCGAAGGAGAACAATCCCAGTTTCTCTAGTCTCCCCACATTTACTGAAGTGACTCATCCCTGGTACCATTCTGGTAAATCTCCTCTGCACCCTCTTCAAGCCCTTGACATCCTTCCTAAAGTGTGGTGTCCAGAATTGGACACAATACTGTAGCAGAGGCCTAACCAGTGATTTATAAAGGTTTACCATAACATCCTTGCTTTTGTACTCTATGCCTCTAATTATAAAGCCGAGGATCCAATCTGCTTTTTTTTTTATTAGGCTTCTCGACTTGTCCTGCCACCTTCAAAGATTTGTGCATGTGAACCCCCAGTTACATCTGGAACAGGCTGCCGTCTTGTGCGGTGGACGCCGACTCGCTGAATTCCCTCAAGCAAGAACTGGACCTGTTTCTGTTTGGGGTGGAAATCACCTCTTACAGAAGGTAGGTACTTCAGTGAATTCAGAAGTGATCTCCTGGACTAGTTTCGATCGCCTAGATGGGCTGGAGAGGAATTTCCCAGATTTTTTCCCCCCAAATTAGCCTGGCTTTTTATCTGGTTTTTCTCCTCTCCCAGGAGATCACATGGTTTCGGGTGGGGTGGGGAGTGTATATGTTGCGATACACAAGGTATCACAATTGTGTGGGACAGGCTGGATGGACCAGAGGGTCTTTACCTGTCCGTCATTATTCATATAGGTAGAAAGAGGGACGAGGTCCTGCAAGCTGAATATAAGGGGGGAAAAATTGAGTCGCGCCCCCTTTGGGGTGCTAACTTCGCCAGGGCGCTACTTTTAGCGCCCCATAAAAATTAGCGCCCCCGCGCCGGAAATTGACTGGTTGCGCCCCAAGAGGGAAGCGGGGCGCTACTGGAAGCGCCCCGCATCCCTCTTGGGGCGCTGCGAGTCAATATCGTGGCGCTACGTGCTGCAGCACCAGGCGCTGTGGCACGTCGCACCGCGGTATTGCAGGCCTTCCTCCCCTTCTTAAAGGGGAGGGGCCTTGAGCAGCGCGAACCGGGGCCCAGCTGGGCCCCCGGGGATAGGGAGTGCCGGCAAAAGAGCACGGCACTCAAGAGAAGTGCCGGGCTCTTGGAGCGCAGCTGGCACTTCGCGGGGGGGTGGGCTTCACGGGGGCCGGGGACAGCGACGGGGGCAGGTGCTGGCAGGCGGCTAGCAACAAAAATGGCCGCCCGCCACCTCCCCTTTAACTAGCGCCGCCCCGGCCGCAGGTAGGCCCCCCTGACCCCGTCGGACAGAGCGTCCGGTGGTAAGTCAAGGGGTGCTACCGAAGATCGCGGCCGGAGCGCAGCCGGGGCGCGGCGATGACGTCATCGCCGGCGGTGCAGCGCCACAGGTTAGCGCTGCCGCTGACCTCCCGCTGAATTTCGCAGGAGGCGTGGGCGGCGCCGCACCCGGGCGCTAGTTGCTTTGCTCCCCATTAGCGCCCTCTTAAGGCGCTAACGGGAGGCGCAAACCAACTGAATTTTTCCCCCCAAGGAGCTAGGAAATAAATTAAAAAGCAGGACCTCAAAGGTAGTAATCTCAGGATTACTCCCAATGCCACTAGCTAGCGAGAGCAGAAATAGGAGAATAGACCAGATGAATGCGTGGCTGGAGAGATGGTATAGGAGGGAGGGGTTTAAATTCCTGAGGCATTGGGACCGATTCTGGGGAAGGTGGGACCTGTACAAGCTGGACGGATTACACCTCGGCAGAACTGGGACCAATATCCTCGCTAGTGCTGTTGGGAAGGATTTAAACTAGTTTGTCAGGGGGCTGGGAACCTAAGTGTGGGCCCAGAATGGAGAGAAACAAAGCTGGAAGTGCAAGTTAGAAAAGTAGTCAGCAAAACTAGTAGGGAGCAGAAACAAAGGCCAACAGTAAAGAGGGTCAAAGTGCAGAAAAATATTAAACAGGCAAAGTTGAAGGCACTTTATCTAAATGCACATAGCATTCGCAACAAGGTGGATGAATTAATGGCACTAATAGAAGTAAATGGGTATGATGTAATTGGCATTACAGAGACATGGTTGCAGGGTAACCAAAGCTGGGAACTGAATGTTTCAGGGTACTCAACATTCAGGAAGGACACACAAAAAGGAAAAGGAGGTGGCGTAGCGTTGTTAATAAGGGATGAGATCGGTACGGTAGAGATAAAAGATCTTGGCTCAGCAGATCGTGATGTTGAACTGGAATCAGTTTGGGTGGAGCTAAGAAACAGCAAAGGGCGGAAAACATTGGTGGGAGTTGTGTATAGGCCACCAAACAGTAGTGGTAATGTAGGGCCCGGTATCAATCAAGAAATTAGAAGTGCATGTAACAAGGGCAATACGATAATCATGGGGGACTTTAATCTACATATTGACTGGGCAAATCAAATTACCACTAATGGTGTGGAGGACGAATTCTTGGAATGCATGCAAGATGGTTTCCTGGATCAGTATGTGGAGGAACCAACCAGGGAACAGGCTATTCTGGATCTGGTACTGTGTAATGAGAAAGGGATAATCAATAATCTTGTGGTAAAGGGGCCTTGAGGGACAAGTGACCATAATATGATTGAATTTTACATTACGTTTGAGAGTGATGTAGTCCAATCTGAAACTAAGGTCTTCAATCTAAACAGAGGAAACTACAAGGGTATAAGGGACAAGTTGGCCATGGTGGATTGGGAGACTACACTAAAAGGTATGAAGGTGGACATACAATGGCTAACATTCAAGGAAATAATGCATAATTTGCAACAAACATATATTCCTCTAGGGCATAAAAACCCAAAAGGAAAAATGTGATCCAACCATGGCTAACAAAAGAAATTAAAGCTAATATTAAGTCAAAGGAGGAAGCTTATAAAGTTGCCAGAAAAAGCGGTCAGCCTGAGGATTGGGATCTTTTCAGAAATCAGCAAAGGGGGACCGAGAAATTGATAAAGAAAGGGAAAATGGAATATGAGCACAAACTAGCGAAAAATATAAAAATGGATTGTAAAAGCTTCTATAGGTATGTGAAAAGGAAAAGACTGGCGAAGGTAAATGTAGGTCCTTTACAGTCAGAGACGAGAGAATTTATAATGGGGAATGAGGAAATGGCAGAGAAATTAAACAAATACTTTGTTTCTGTCTTCACGGAGGAAGACACAAAAAACCTCCCAGAAATACGAGAAAACCAAGGGTGTGGCGAGAATGAGGAACTTAAAGAAATTATTATTAGTAAAAAAACAGTACTAGCAAAATTAATGGGACTAAAAGTCGATAAATCCCAAGGACCGGATGACCTACATTCTAGGGTTTTGAAAGAGGTGGCCATTGGGATAGTGGACGCATTGGTTATCATCTTCCAAAATTCTATAGATTCTGGAACTGTTCCTGTAGATTGGAGGATAGCAAATGTAAGCCCGCTATTTAAGAAAGGAGGGAGAGAGAAAACGGGGAACTACAGACCTGTTAGCCTCACATTAGTAGTTGGGAAACTGCTGGAATCTATTATAAAGGATGCAATAACTGGGCACTTAGAAACTAATAGTAAGATTGGGCAGAGTCAACATGGATTTATGAAAGGGAAACCCTGTTTAACAAACCTATTGGAGTTCTTTGAGGATGTAACTAGTGGAGTAGACAAAGGCAAACTGGTAGATGTGGTGTATTTGGATTTTCAGAAGGCCTTCGATAAGGTCCCACACAAGAGGTTGGTGAACAAAATTAGGGCACATGGAATTCAGGGTAATATACTAGCATGGATTGAAAATTGGTTAACAGACAGAAAACAAAGAGTAGGGATAAACGGGTCTTTTTCAGGGTGGCAGACTGTGACTAGTGGGGTACCGCAAGGATCGGTGCTTAGGCCTCAGCTGTTCACAATCTATATCAATGATTTGGATGAGGGGACTAAAAGTAACATTTCTAAATTTGCTGATGATACAAAGCTAGGTGTCAGTGTCAGTTGCGAAGAGGATGTGAACAGGCTTCAAGGGGATCTTGACAGGCTCAGTGAGTGGGCGAGAACATGGCAGACGGAATGTAATGTGGATAAATGTGAAGTTATCCACTTTGGTAGAAAAAACAGAAAGGCAGAGTATTTTCTAAATGGTGAAAGATTGGGGAATGCAGATGCTCAAAGGGACCTGGGTGTCCTTGTACATGAGTCACTGAAAGTGAATGTGCAGGTGCAGCAAGCCATTAAGAAGGCAAATGGTATGCTGGCCTTCATTACATGAGGATTTGATTACAGGAGTAAAGAAGTCTTACTCCAATTATATAGGGCCTTGGTGAGACTACACCTGGAGTACTGTATACAATTTTGGTCTCCTTACCTAAGGAAGGATATACTTGCCATAGAGGGAGTGCAACGAAGGTTCACAAGATTGAATCCTGGGATGGCGGGACTGTCATATGAGAAGAGATTGAGTAAACTAGGCCTGTATTCTCTTGAATTCAGAAGAATGAGAGGGGATCTCATTGAAGCATACAAAATTATTACAGGGCTTGATAGGGTGGATGCTGGGAGAATGTTTCCCTTGGCTGGGGAGTCTAGAACCAGGGGTCACAGCCTCAGGATAAAGGGTAGGCCATTCAGGACTGAGATGAGAAGAAATTTCTTCACACAGAGGGTGGTGAATCTTTGGAATTCTCTACCCCAGAGGACTGTGGAGGCTCAGTCATTGGGTATATTCAAAACAGAAGTCAATAGATTTCTGACTAGTAAGGGCATCAAGGGATATGGCGATAGGGCCGGTGAATGGAGTTGAGGCAGAAGGTCAGCCATGATCTCATTGAATGGCGGAGCAGGCTCGAAGGGCCGAATGGCCTACTCCTGCTCCTATTTCTTATGTTCTTATGTTCGTATCTCTGTTCCCACACACCCTTTAAAATTGTACCTAAATAGAAAGGTTGCTGAGTTACTATATGTAATACAGGCTCTAATCTATCAGCCGATTGATGTGGTACTGTGCTAGGTGGATTACCAAGCAGGACAGCTTCATAGAGGTTGGCAAGAAAAAAAACAGTAAGACAAGTTCTACAAAGCAGGAAGACAGCAGGGTTCTCTGTCTTAGATGAGCATGAATGTCTATCAGACAGCTATTATTTTTGTGATAACACTGTTTGATAACAGCCTGTTCTAATGAAAGAATGTTTTGATGCATCAGTTTACTGACAACATGGGGCTTTACTAAAGGAATGGGCTCAGATTGTGATACAAAACATGAATATATATGAAACACGTATTATGCTCTCCAACAAGCCCAACTATCTCTGCAACCTCAGTGCAAATAAACTTCCATTGATAAGCGCAGGACGTTTATGAAGGAACATAGAATAGAATCTCCTGTCACTCGCAGGCCACAGATTTGGGCAACACGGTGGCATAGTGGTTAGCACTGTGGCCTCACAGCGCCAGGGACCCGGGTTCGAATCCAGCCTCGGGTGACTGTCTGTGTGGAGTTTGCACATTGTCTACGTGGGTTTCCTCCGGGTGCTCTGGTTTCCTCCCACAGTCCAAAGATGTGCGGGTTAGGTTGATTTGGCTATGATAAATTGACCCTTGGTGTTAGGGGGGATTAAATACATGTGGTTACGGGGATAGGGTGGGATATGTGTCGGTGCAGGCTCGATGGGCCGAAATGGCCTCTATCTGCACTGTGGGGATTCTGTGATTCTGTGATTCAGAGCCGCGCCTGCTCTTCTTATTGGTCAACTTGCCTCCACCCTTCACGTCATTCAGAACTCGACAAATAGAAATCCTCGTGGACAGTTTGATTGACAGGATATTTCCGATTATCAATTAGAATTCCTGGTGTTGGTACACAGACTGTCAATCTAGAGACCATCAACTCAATTTATCCAATCACATTGGGCAAAATTTATTTTGTATCTTATGAAGGATTTTAACATGTTTGCTGTCTTGACATAACAAGGATATAACTGCAATGGTTATGACAGTGTATTCATACAGAATAAGTGTAATAACAAAACATTATCAGTCTCTGCATTTCACTCGAAAGTAAGACTCCTTGCCCGCACAACGTCTGGACACCCATCACTCCTGTCCTCGCCCAACTTAACTGGTTCCCTCTGTCCAAGATTTATTTCATGATATTTACCTCACCCTATTTAGGAAGCCTTCTCCTGCTGTACGTCCCTCTGGATTACTGCTTGTTCCCTGCTTCATCATCGGAGGCCGATCTATCAGACACCAAACAGCCGTCCTCTGGAAATCTTTTCCAAAACCTCCGCACCTTGCTACCTCTCCCCGGTCATCAAAAGGCCTCTTGCAGATCTCTCTCTCCCTCTCTCTGACTGTACATTCAATCTCTCCTGTCAAGCTCCCTCACCTCCTGACTGCTGCCCACCTCTCCCTCCCCTGCAAGGTGCTCAGAGATGTCCTTTTGCATGGAATTATATAGAATATACAGCACAGAAACAGGCCATTCGGCCCAACCAGTCCATGCCGACGTTTATGCTCCACTCAACCCTCCTCCCATCCTTCCTCATCTAAATCTATCAGCATAACCCTCTATTCCCTTCTCCCTCATATGCTTATCTAGCTTCCCCCTAAATGCATCTCTCTTTTTGCCTCAACTACTCCCTGTGGTAGCGAGTTCCACATTTTCACCACTCCCTGGGTAAAGAAGCTTCTTCTGAATTCCCTATTTGATTCTTCGTGACTATCTTATATCATATCTTATATAGTTTTTCTCTTCCCCACAAGTGGAAACATTCTCTCCGTGCCTACTCCATCAAAACCTTTCATAAATTAAAGACCTCTATTAGGTCACCCCTCAGCCTTCTCTTTTCAAGAGAAAAGAGACCCTGCCTGTTCATCCTTTTCTGATAGGTATAACCTCACAATTCTTGTAAATCTTTTTTGCACCCTCTCTAATGCTTCTATATCCTTTTTATAATATGGCAACCAGAACTGTACACAGTACTTCAAGTGTGGTCTAACCAAGGTTTGATACAAGTTTAGCATAGCTTCTTTACTTTTCAATTCTATACCTCTAGAAATAAACCCTAGTGCTTGGTTTGCTTTTGTTATGGCCTTATTAACCTGCGTCACTACTTTTAATGATTTGTGTATTTGTACTCCCAGATCCCTTTGTTCCTGTACCCCAGTTAGATTCTTATTTTCAAGTAATATAAGACCTCCTTATTTTTCTTACAAAAATGTAATACCTCACAGTTATCTATGTTGAAATTCATTTGCCAATTATATGCCCATTCTGCAAGTTTATTAATATGCGAGGAGGGCTACACAAATGCAAGTTGCTGTTGTGCATCGAGTGGTTAACATTTAAAGAGATTACCACAGTCACTTTGCAGCCAATGATATCTGCGATTAAAAACTGGCTTTTCCATTTTTAATCCAGGGATATTGCTGTGTCATGGCAACAGACACATCCACAAGAAACATCTATCAAACACCCAGCACCCCTTCCCCTTCACCCGGCACCTTCCCGTGCAAGCGCAGGAGATGCAACACCTTCCCTTATACATCCCCCCTTCCCACTCTCCAGGGCCCCAAATACCCCTTCCAGGTGAAACAGCGATTTACTTGTACTTCCTGCAATTTAATATACTGTATTCGCTGCTCACGATGTGGTCTCCTCTACATTGGGGAGACCAAACGCAGATTGGGTGACCGCTTTGCGGAACACCTCCGTTCAGTCCGTAAGGGTGACCCCGAGCTTCCGGTCGCCTGTCATTTTAATTCACCGCTCCACGCCCACTCAGACCTCACCGTCCTCGGCCTCTTGCATTGTTCCACGGAAGCGCAGCGTAAGCTCCAGGAACAGCGCCTCATCTTCCGTTTAGGCACTTTACAGCCTTCCGGACTCAATATCGAGTTCAACAATTTCAGATCATAACCCTGGCCCCTACCACATATGTATACATTTTATCCACTCTTTTGGTCCATGCCTTTTTCCTTTTTTTTCTCTCTCTCCCCCCACGGCAGCTGTCTCTGATTCTGCCAGCATTTCACACCTTACCTTTTGTTTCTCAACCTGTCCCATTACCATCTCGTCTTGCCTTGAGCATCTCTCAATGTCTCTACTTACTAAAGACCATCCCTTTTGTTCTTTTATTCCTCCCCCCAGCCTCCCCCTTGCATTTTTATCTGTTTATTTCCTGCTCTTTCAGTTCCGACGAAGGGTTTCGACCTGAAACGTTAACTCTCTTTCTCTCTCCACGGATGTTGTCTGGCCTGCTGAGTTTTTCCAGCGTTTTCTGTTTCTATCAAACACCTATTGATCTAGGGCCTTACATTCAAACTCCATATGGTCCTAGAAGGAACAGTTCAGTCAGATTTATGCACTCGGTACAGTACAACTGGTGGCCGGATTTATCATCTGTTGAAGTGCATCTGTAACTAATTAACAAGGATATTTTGAATTTGGCTGAAAAACATTCATATTCTGTAACACAACAATAGATGTATTATGTGTTCTGCAAGCCACCATCTGCAGAAATGGGGATTTTGAAAAAAAAACAGATTAATAATGATAGAATGTACTTGAAAAGTGATGGCCAATGTCAGGTTCTTTACACTTAACCTTTTCATTCAGTAAATGTACATTTCAGTACTTGCCATAGCAACGTGGCTCTTAAAATAACTGCAAACTAGACTAGGAGAGATTATCATTATGATCATTGCAAGGCAAGTGCAGAATAAAGAATGAGGAAACACAGGCTGAGTTAGCATTAGCTGTCATTCAGATTTAATAGTTCACCTCACCAAAATAAATCTGAATATCAGAAAGATTAAAGAATAGCTCACCCTTCATTGAGAGATCTTTCTAGCCTCAGATGTCCAGGGAATGTCTGGAACTCTCTCCCTCAAAAAGCTGTGGATGCTGGGTCAGTTGATGGATTTTTGTTAGGTAAGGGTATTAATGGATATGGAACCCAGTCGGGTAAATGGAGTTAAGATACAGAGCAGCCATGATCTAATTGAATGAGGGAAAAGGCTCGAGAACACTCCTGTTCCTATGTTCCTATATCAATCTACGGAACAGACTCCCTGGGGAGACGGTGAAAGTAGTCAGTGTTGATTCATTCAATGATAATTAGATGGATTTCTTGCAGAAAATAAGGTTTGGGGATACAGTATATGAGTAATGTGAGAAATGACGTAATTATAGCATGCTGGGGAGGAAAACGGTGACTTGGGACCTATGGTTTCTAACTCTCTCCCACCACCTGGGGTTTTCCTCGTGTCATTTCTGGGTCTGTTGTAGACTGATTGATGGAGATTGATTTTTTAAAAATACGTTTATGGGATGTGGGCGTCGCTGGCAATGCCAGCATTTATTGCCCATCCCTAATTGCCCTTGAGAAGGTGGTGGTGAGCCGCCTTCTTGAACCGCTGCAGTCCATGTGGTGATGGTACTCCCACAGTGCTGTTAGGGAGGGAGTTCCAGGATTTTGACCCAGCGACGATGAAGGATCGGCGATATACTTCTAAGTCAGGATGGTGTGTGACTTGGAGGGGAACTTGCAGGTGGTGGTGTTCCCATGCGTCTGCTGCCCTTGTCCTTCTAGGTGGAAGAGATTGCGGGTTTGGGAGGTGCTGCCGAAGAAGCCTTGGCGAGTTGCTGCAATGCATCTTGTAGATGGTACACACTGCAGCCACGGTACGCCGGTGGTGGAGGGAGTGAATGTTTAAGGTGGTGGATGGGGTGCCAATCAAGCGGGCTGCTTTGTCCTGGATGGTGTCGAGCTTCTTGAGTGTTGTTGGAGCTGCACTCATCCAGGCAAGTGGAGAGTATTCCATCACACCCCTTACTTGTGCCTTGTAGATGGTGGAAAGGCTTTGGGGAGTCAGGAGGTGAGACACTCACCGCAGAATACCTAGCCTCTGACCTGCTCTTGTTGCCACAGTATTTATGTGGCTGGTCCAGTTAAGTTTCTGGTTAATGGTGACCTCCAGGATGTTGATAGTGGGGAATTCGGCGATGGTAATGCCATTGAATGTCATGGGGAGGTGGTTAGACTCTCGCTTGTTGGAGATAGTCATTGCCTGGCACTTCTGTGGCGCGAATGTTACCTGCCACTTATCAGTCCAAGCCTGAACGTCGTCCAGGTCTTGTTGCATGCGGGCATGGATTGCTTCATTATCTGAGGAGTTGTGAATGGTGCTGAACACTGTGCAGTCATCAGCAAACATCCCCATTTCTGACCTTATGTTGGAGGGAAGGTCATTGATGAAGCAGCTGAAGATGGTTGGGTCGAGGACACTGCCCTGAGGAACTCCTGCAGCGATGTCCTGGGGCTGTGATGATTGACCTTCAACCACCACAACCATCTTCCTTTGTGCTAGGTATGACTCCAGCCAGTGGAGAGTTTTCCCCCTGATTCCCATTGACTTCAGTTTTACTAGGGCTCCTTGATGCCAGACTCGGTCAAATGTTGCCTTGATGTCAAGGGCAGTCACTCTGACCTCACTTCTGGAATTCAGCTCCTTTGTCCATGCTTGGACCAAGGCTGTAATAAGGTCGGGAGCCGAGTGGTCTTGGCGGAACCCAAACTGGGCATCAGTGAGCAGGTTATTGGTGAGTAAGTGCTGCTTGACAGCACTGTCGATGACACCTTCCATGACTTTGCTGATGATTGAGATTAGACTGATGGGGCGGTAATTGGCCGGATTGGATTTGTCCTGCTTTTTGTGGATAGGACATACCTGGGCATATTCCACATTGTCGGATAGATGCCGGTGTTGTAGCTGTACTGGAACAGCTTAGCTAGAGGCGCAGCTAGTTCTGGAGCACAAGTCTTCAGCACGATAGCCGGGATGTTGTCGGGGCCCATAGCCTTTGCTGTGATTAATCAACAATTCCATTATCATTGTATCATGCGTCTACCAGGATGGTAGAAAGCGAACTAGATGGATCTTGGTCTTTTTTCGTCTAGCAATTCCTATATTCCTATTGGGTCTGTTTCCTCCTTCTTGCATTTACATGGCCTTCATGTTCTGCCTTCAGGCCAAAAATCCCCGAAGAACTGAGCTGTGGACTACACAGTAACCCGTCAAAAATCAAAATTGGGACGCACCCAGACCTGAGCTGAGCATGTTCTGTTTCTGTTCCACTGAAAAAAGAATTTGCATTTATATATCGCCCCTTTCAGGTCCCTCGGGCATCCCAAAGTGCTTCAGAGGCAACGAAGCCCCCTTTTTTTGGTGCCGTCGCTGTTCTAAGGCAGTCAAATACCAATTTGCACACAAAGCCCCACAAACAGCAATGAGATAAATGGCCAGATCATCTGTTTTAAGTGATGTTGGTTCAGGGGATTGGCCAGGACACTGAGAGAACTCTCCTGCTCTTCTTCGAAATAGTGTCATGAAGACATTCCACAGTGAGGGCTAGCTTCAGGATTGTGGGGCTTGTGTATTCACTCCACCGATTCCCCCTAGTTCCAATTAAGAGAGCGAGGAACCCAGGAGTAAAGGGCAGAAGTCAACAAATGATGCTTTGCTGAACCCTTTGTAACAGAAGGCACCAGGATGAAAACATTTGAATCAATCGTTTTTTTTTTGCTACTTTATGTTTGGGAGGAGGGGGCAGAGGGCCACCTAGTCTGAATCTGATGCTTTCCAACCATAAATCATTCACAGAAAAACATTATCATTCTCAAGGGCCAACTAATGAGAGGAATACATAAGACCTCCTGCTGCAGTTTAATTGATTCATCTTTTCTCCTCGGACATCTGTTACAGTTGCAAAAGCGATGTTATTTTCCCCCCTAAACGAGCTCGTTTATATCGTGCACACAGACGATGCTTTATTAGATTTGTTTATTTATGTCATATAACCAGAGGCAAATTAGCAGGAAACAGAATTCCACAATATTAAAATCAACTTAATTAAAAGGTTTTAGGCACCTAATGGCCCAGGTTTAAGTGCGGTCTGAAAAGTCCAGGAGTTCGAACTCGCATGACTGGAGGTCTCCAAGACCCAGCCGTAACTCCGGGTTCAGCTTATTGACATCACGTCTGTGTGAGCGCCTGGCAAGATTACTGCTTCCTATTGGGCACTCACTCATTAACGGGTAGGAACTTGTGCGTTGATGCAGGTTTTAAAGGCCTGCAAGCAATTTAAAGGGGCTCTTTCTCTCAATGGCGGCCGCGGAGTCAGTGGCAGAAGCCGGATAAAGCAGTCGTGGCAACAGCGGCGGGACATCCCGCTTCAAGGAGCAGCGGGTGGTGGGTGGGGGGGCTGTAGAAATCTACAGATACGTCCGCCCCAGGGAAGCGAATTTGAGGAGAGTACTCCAGGTGAAAATGGAGCACAAGTGGGCAGGAGCAGGGGAGGGTGGGAGAAGAGGAGCAGAAGACAGCTGGCCAGAGGATCAGAGCGCATTCATCCACAGCTGGTGAGGGCCGGGATCCTGTTCTCTGAGGCCCAGCTTTGAAAAGAAAGATGCTTTCTGGGCATGAAAAATTGCTGGAATCACCGGGGGAGTGTGCTGAACATGCCAAGAGTTGGCTTGGCTCAGTTGGTAGCATTTCCGCCTTAGAGTCCGAAGGTTGTGGGTTCAAACCCCATCACGGAGTTGAGCACATATTCCAGGCCATCACTTCAATGCAACACTGAGGGTTATGCGGCATTATCGGATGAGATATTAAACCAAGGCCTTTTCTGCCTGCTCAGCTGGATGTAAAAGATCCCCTGGCACTATTTGAAGAAGAACAGGGTGTCCTGGTCAACACTTATCCCTTAGCCAACATCACTAAAAACAGATTATCTGATCATTAACTTTTTGCTTGTGGGACCTTGCTGTGCAGTGCTAAGGTGCTATATAAACGCAGGTTCTTTCCATTTTCTTTATTACATGGTGGACGTGAGGAGGAATCCAAGGGGGGGAAATTTGGTTGATTAGCGCCTCCCGTTTGCGGGGCGCAAAGCAATTAGCGCCTGAGCGCGGCGATGTTTGTGCCACTCGCGAAATTGACCGGACATTTTGCGGTGGCGCTAAACACTACCGTCATGATCTCCTGCGCCCGCAGATCGTGACGTCAGTTGAGCGTGCAACGCCCCGGACCAGATATTGAGTCGCGCCCCCTGCCTTAGCGCCTGCCGCTAGCAACCACAGGTAGAGGGGAACGTTTTGCAGTTGGGAAGGGGCTGGGGGAGCGCTATTTAAAGGCGGCCGCTTCCAGTTTTTCTTGTCGGCAACATTTTTGGTAGACGCAGGTTGAGAGGGAGAGAGACGTCTGGAAAGATTTAACACTGTCCTAAGGAGTTTTGGCCCTCAGCATCACTTTTGAGGTTCCAAAGCGCCGAGCTCTTTCCCTGGGCCTATCCATTAGTGCATCCAACACAATTGCTTTAGAGGTCTCTCCAGGCCGAGATTCAAGGCTGCAATGAGCAGGGTGTGGCTGGCCAGAAAGATGGCCCCTCCCCTTTAAGAATGGTGGGAGTTCCAATCATAGAAGATAGGAGCAGGAGGAGGCCATTCGGCCCCTCTAGCCTGCTCCACCATTCAATGCGATCATGGCTGATCATCCAAATTCAGTACACTGTCCCTGCTTTCTCCCCATATCCCTTGATCCCTTTAGCCTTAAGAAATATATCCAACTCCTTCTTGAATCTATTTAATGAATTGGCCTCTACTGCCTTCTGTGGCAGAGAATTTCACAGGTTCACCACTCTCTGGGTGAAGAAATTCCTCCTAATTTCTGTCCTAAATGGTTTACCGCTTATCCTTAGACTGTGACCCCTGGTTCTGGACTCCCCGACCATCGGGAACATCCTTCCTGCATCTAGTTTGTCCTGTCCTGTCAGAATTTTATAAGTTTCAATGCGATCCCCTCTCATTCTTCTAAACTCCAGCGAGTATAAGCCCAATCGACCCAATCTCTCTTCATACGTCATTCCTGCCATCCCAGGTATCAGCCTTGTGAATCTTCGCTGAACTCCTTCCATGGCAAGAACATCCTTCCTCAGATAAGGCGACCAAAACTGCACACAGTACTCAAGGTGTGGTCTCACCAAGGCCCTGTACAACTGCAGCAAGACATCCTTGTTCCTGTACTCAAACCCTCTCGCTATGAAGGCCAACATACCATTTGCCTTCTTAACTGCCTGCTTCACCTGCATGCTTACCTTCAGCGACTGGTGCACAAGGACACCCAGGTCTCGTTGCACTTCCCCTTCTCCCAATCTATTGCCATTCAGATAATAATCTGCCTTTCTGTTTTTGACACCAAAGTGGATAACCTCGCATTTATCCACATTATATTGCATCTGCCACGCTTCTGCCCAATCACCCAACCTGTCCAAATCATCCTGGAGTTTCTCGGCATCCTCCTCGCAGCACACACGCCCACCCAGTTTTGTGTCGTCTGCAAACTTGGAGATATTACATCTAGTTCCCTTGTCTAGATCATTAATATATATTGTGAATAGCTGGGGTCCAAGGACCGATCCCTGCGGTACCCCACTAGTCACTGCCTGCCACTCGGAAAAAGACCCGTTTATTCCAACTCTTTGCTTTCTGTCTGCCAACCAGTTCTCTATCCAAGTCAATACCTTGCCCCCAATCCCATGTGCCTTAACCTTACACGCTAATCTCTTATGCGGGACCTTATCAAAAGCCTTTTGGAAGTCCAAATACACCACATCCACTGGTTCTCCCTTATCTATTTTACCAGTTACATCCTCAAAAAATTCCAGTAGATTAGTCAAGCATGATTTACCTTTTGTAAATCCATGTTGACTTTGTCCGATCCTGTCACTGTTTTCCAAGTGCTCAGCTATTACATCTTTTATAATGGACACTAGCATTTTCCCCACTACCGATGTCAGGCTTACCGGTCTGTAATTCCCCGCTTTCTCTCTACCACCTTTTTTGAATAGTGGGGTAACATTAGCTACCCTCCAATCCATGGGTACTGTTCCAGATCCATCGAATGTTGGAAGATGATCAGCAATGCATCTACTATTTCTAGGGCCACTTCCTTAAGTACCCTAGGATGTAGATTATCAGGCCCTGGGGATTTATCGGTCTTCAATCCCTTCAATTTCCCTAACACCATTTCCCTACAAATACTGATTTCTTTCAGTTCCTCCCTTTCATCAGACCCTATGTTCCCCAACATCTCTGGGAGGTTATTTGTGTCCTCCTTTGTGAAGACAGAACCAAAATATGCATTTAATTGGGCTGACATTTCTTTGTTCCCCATTATAAGTTCCCCTGATTCTGACTGCAAGGGACCTATGCTTGATTTCACTAATCTTTTTCTCTTCACATATCTATAAAAGCTTTTATAGTCAGTTTTTATGTTCCCTGCAAGCTTACTCTCGTATTCTATTTTCCCCTTCTTAATTAATCCCTTTGTCCTCCTTTGTTGAATCTTAAACTGTTCCCAATCCTCAGGGTTACTGCTTTTTCTGGCCAATTTATATGTCCTCTCCTTGGATCTTATGCTATCCCTAATTTCCCTTGTTAGCCACGGTTGAGTCACCCTTTTTGTTTTATTCTTATGCCAAACTGGGATGAACAATTTCTGTAGTTCGTCCATGCGGTCTTTGAATGTTTGCCATTGCCTATCCACCGTCAACCCTTTGAGTGACATTCCCCAATCAATCCTACCCAACTCGCACCTCATACCATCGTAGTTTCCTTTAATTAAATTCAGGACCCTAGTCTCTGATTCAACTACTTCACTCTCCATCCTAATGAAGAATTCTATCATATTATGATCGCTCCGACCCAAGGGGCCTCGCACAACAAGATTGCTAATTAATCCTTTCTCATTGCATAATACCCAGTCTAAGATGGCCTGATCTCTGGTTGGTTCCTCGACATATTGGTCCAGGAAACCATCCCGTAAACACTCCAGGAATTCCTCCTCCATAGTATTGTTATTAATTTGGTTAGCCCAATCTATATGTAGATTAAAGTCACCCATGATGACTGCTGTGCCCTTATTGCACGCTTCTCTAATTTCCCTTTTAATGCCATCCCCAACCTCTGCATTACTGTTTGGAGGTCTATATATCACTCCCACTGACGTTTTCTGCCCCTTGTTATTTCTCAGTTCAACCCATACAGATTCCACATCATCAGAGCTAATATCCTTCCTTTCAATTGTATTAATCTCCTCTTTAACCAGCAATGCTACCCCACCTCCCTTTCCTTTTTGCCTATCTTTCCTGAATATTGAGTACCCCTGGATGTTGAGTTCCCAGCCTTGGCCACCCTGGAGCCATGTTTCGGTAATCCCAATCAAATCATATTCGTTTACCTCTATTTGCGCAGCTAATTCATCCACCTTGTTCCGAATGCTCCTTGCAATAAGACACAAAGCCTTCAGGCTTGTTTTTTTAACGCCCTTAGACCTATTTGAATTAGTATTTACTGTGGCCATGTTTGATTTAAACCGTTGTTTTCTCTGACTGCCACTTTTGTTTTTCTCCTTCCTATCTTTTGCTTTTATCCTTGTTTCCCTTTCCTCTGTCTCCCTGCTCAGGTTCCCAACCCCCTGCCATTTTAGATTAAACCCTCCCCCAGAGCACTAGCAAACACTCTCCCTATGCAACCTAAAGCTCCCCTTGCTCCACACGGCGTAGCACAAATCCAGCATAAAAGGTTCAAAAACCGCTTACAAAAATCAACAAAAGCTACCGTAGAATTACAAATGAAAATCAAACTTCCACTTGCCAGCACTTGCCTTTCTCAAATGGGATCTTCTTCTACACACTTGCTCACCTGCCAAAAATCCAAACCTTGCCCTATTTTCCATTGTTTCATACCCTGGAACTGGCACACACAGGGTGTTCACAGTACAGAAGATTTACCTCAGTATTTCAGAAATATTGCCTATTTATTGCACTCCCCACCTCACAGAATCATAGAATGATATAGCACAGAAGGAGGCCATTCTGTGCATCGTGCCTGTGCCGGCTCATTGGTAGAGCTATCCAACTAGTCCCATTCCCCTGCTCTTTCCCCATAGCCCTGTAAGTTTTTTCCTTCAAGTATTTATCCAATTCCCTTTTGAATTGGCAGTTCATTCCAGATCACAACAACTCACTGTGTAAAAAAAAATTGTTTTCTCATGTCGCCTCTGGTTCTTTTCACAATCACTTTAAATCTGTGTCCTCTGGTTAACGGCCCTTCTGCCACTGGAAACAGTTTCTCCCTATCTACTCTATCAAAACCGTACATGATTTTGAACACTTCTACCAAATCTCCTCTTCACCTTCTCTGCTCTAAGGAGAACAACCCCAGCTTCTCCAGTCTCTCCACATAACTGAAGTCCCTCATCCTTGGTACAATTCCAGTAAATCTCTTCTGCACCCTCTCCAAGGCCTTGACATCCTTCCTAATGTGTGATGCCCAGAATTGAACACAATACTCCACCTGAGGCCTAACCTGTGTTTTATAAAGGTTTAGCATGACTTGCATTTGTACTCTATTCCTCTATTAATAAAGCCAAGGATCCCATATGCTTTTTTAACAGCTTTCTCAACTTGTCCTGCCACCTTCAAAGATTTGTGTACATACACCCCCAGGTCTCTCTGTTCCTGCACCCCCTTTAAAATTGTACCATTTAGTTTATATTGGCTTTCCTCATTCTTCCTACCAAAATATATCACCTCACACATCTCTGTGTTAAATTTCATCTGCCATGTGTCTGCCCATTTCACCAGTCTGTCTATGTCCTCCTGAAGTCTGTTACTATCCTCCTCACTGTTTACTACATTTCCGAGTTTCGTGTCATCTGCAAACTTTGAAATTATGCCCTGAATTTCCAAGTCCAGGTCATTAATATATATATAAAATACCTCTTACACTAGGTATATTTTAAGGGAAACATGACCTTTCCCAAGTGAGAGGGAAGAAGGGATATCAAATGGGTTGGAGTGTGCCATCGATCAAGAGCCTGGCATGGAATTGAACCAAAGCAAACAAACAACAACAACTTGCATTTATAAAGCACCTTTAATGTAGTAAAATGTCCCAAGGCTCTTCACAGGAGTGTTGCCAAAAAGGACTGGAGCAGGTAAGAGAGACAGGGAGCGGCAAGGCCGTGGAGCGATTCGAAAACAAGGATGCTATTTTTTAAATCTCAAACGTGAGGTTCATATTGGCATTACCTTAACTGTGTAGTTTATCAGCTGGATCAAACGCCAGAATATCTTATTTTTTATAAGATATTACAACTTTATGATTACTTTGCATTATTTAATGTGTGCTGATTTGGTGCTGGTGAGGGAGTTATAATGGACAGCGGCCGTCATCTGGCTTCTGGCATTTAACAAGCAGAGATATCAGAGATATTATTCAGTTAAATACACAGCTTTTATAAATGACGCACTTCTCATACAGCACAGCACATCCTCCCTCCTCCATTGACACAGTCTTTAGGAGTCATCATACAAGGAGCATATTATAGAGGAAGGACTTTATATTGGTCTTTTATAATGACAAAATCACAAGAAATGCGCTTTATCCAAACCTGTGACGTATAAGTGAGGCTTATTGGATGGGGTGAAGAACGTTCATTGCAGCTTTACCATACTCCAGCAATTGGATTTGAACAATGCTGTGTTCAAACAGAAGAGGGTTCTATTGCATTGTATAATGTATTCAGAACATCATATTCTTTGTGCTCTGGCTGGTGACATTAGATTAATATCAGTACTGTCACCGTCTGTAGCCTCAGATCTGATAAACTGTCAGCACAAACAATAGTGCTGTCTCTTCACTGCAGCTTTAACTCAATGCAGGATGTGATGCCAGGGGGCTAAATGGTCACAATAAAAAAAAACGGGGCCCCCTGTTAATTTCAATTTACGCAAGAGTGAGCAGGGTAAGTCGCTTTCAACTTTCCATTCTCACTCTGCACTGATGGAGGTGGCAGATGACAGTGCTGGGGAAGATAGCTTTTCCATTCCTGGGCCGTGTGTCAGTATCAGGCACTGCCGGGTCAGTCACAGCATGGGCCCGATAAATAGTAATGGTGCCTCCACTCCTCCCCAACAACGTGCTTTAATCGTGGCCTCAGAAGACTTCCCCCACCCCCCCCCCCCCCCCCCCCCCCGCCTCTCCTGCTTCAATAGGACATTTCTATTTCCCATACCAGCATTCTTAACTGCTAATCTGTGTCAAATTGTGGCCACTTTCATGCTGTGGACCATGCACAGTACAACTCAACTGAGATGGCCAAAAATAATTTCACACTGGCCTTCAGATAAGGGAGACTGCCACTCTGAGTTTGAGCTGGATCTGAACCAGAGTCCGAGAGGTGGCACCACCCACTCACTTCATCTCACTCCAATTATTAAGATCTCCAATGTGCACATAACTAATTTGCCAAGCATTTTACACTTGATTAAGAATTCCTGTAGTCTATGGGGGAAAAATTCAGTTGGTTGTGCCTCCCGTTAGCGCCTTAAGAGGGCGCTAATGGGGCGCAAAGCATCTGGCGCCCAGGCGCGGTGAAGTTTGCGCCGCTCGCGAAATTAACTAGACATTTTGCGGCGGCGCTAAACACTACCGCCACGATCTCCTGCGCCGGCAGTGCGCAACGCCCCGGTATCACCCCGGAGCGGATATTCAGTGGCGCCCCCTGCCTTACCGCCTGATGCTAGCAACGACAGGTTGAGGGGAGCGTTCTGCAGTCATGAAGGGAAAGGGGGAGCGCTATTTAAAGGTGACCGCTTCCTGCCTTTTATTGTTGGTGCCATTTTTGAACTACGCATTCTGAGAGAGGGAGAGACTTCTGGAGAGATTCAACGTTGTGTGAAGGAGTTTTGGGTACTGAGCAGCACTTTGCAGGTTCATTTTGATTTGCCATTCCTTGTATCGATTTAGCAGAGACTGTGGGGGCTGCACTCTGAGCTCTTTGCCTGGTACTCTCCATTGTTCTTTCCAGCACATTTGATGTGCAGGTCTCTCCAGGCTGAGATTCAAGGCTGCAATGAGCAGGATGTGGATGGAAAGCAAGATTAACCATCCCCTTTAAGAACTGGCCCGTGCCATTGTGTGTGTGTTCCATTGCTGACTGACATCACATGAGCTTCGCCAGCACTCTGAGGTAGCGCCTCGCTCCTCGGCCTTTGCGCCTTAAGACAGGTGTGAGGCGCCTGATTTAGCGCTCCAATCACCTCCAGGGGCGATAAAAGTCAAGTTTGCAGTCGGTGGCGATAATTAGCGCCAGGCGCTAATCTTTGCGCCCGGCCGATAATTACGCCCCAAATGGGGCGATACTGAATTTCTCCCCCTATGTGTTTTAAAACAAAATGTAGTAATTATAGTTCAGCCCATTTAAGCCACAATTTGATTGAATTTAGAACATTTATTCCACCAAACTGGATCTTTGAGAAGAAAGCGTTTGTGCGACAATAATGAGCAAGATGCTTGACTGATCACACTCAGTGTGAACAATGAAAGATAAATTCAGTTGTTAGAATGAACAGCTAACATCCCCCGCACTCGGTACCTCGTCTACCATCCCCCGCACCCGACACCTCGTCTACCATCCCCCGCACTCGATACCTCGTCTACCATCCCCCGCACTCGGTACCTCGTCTACCATCCCCCGCACTCGGTACCTCGTCTACCATCCCCCGCACTCGATACCTCGTCTACCATCCCCCGCACTCGGTACCTCGTCTACCATCCCCCGCACTCGGTACCTCGTCTACCATCCCCCGCACTCGGTACCCTGCCTCAGTGGCATCACTGAGATTTGGAACTCACTGCATAGGAAATCACAACTGCAATCCCGAACCCTACCACACCATTGCTCCAATGTGTTCTATAACCACACCACTCAGGATTACACATTTAAATATTATATGCATGGATCAGTGATGTGAATGACTGGATGGTGCATTGACACGTTAGAAATCAGGTTGCTGCTTTACTTGAGTTAGCCATGCTTGAACTAAGGGTCTTTAGATATCACTGTATCAGTAGTGGTGAAGAGAAAAGCAGGGAACTCGTTCCCCTTCCCCCAATCTGTGTGTGAACACTTTGCTCTACATCTCTGTTCAC
Source organism: Squalus acanthias (assembly GCA_030390025.1). Lineage (NCBI taxonomy): Eukaryota > Metazoa > Chordata > Chondrichthyes > Squaliformes > Squalidae > Squalus > Squalus acanthias. The sequence continues at coordinate 51,999,435 of CM059430.1, forward strand.
TATGCTTGATAGAAGGTAGCAAAGGTCAGTAGTTAAAAAATTGAACTCAGTCTTAGACCATGAAGAAAGGTATGAAGTTCATTACACTGCAAGCAAATAGTGTCCTTTTAAACCAGACAGCAGGCAGCATGTAACACATCGGGAATCATTCACACATCCAGCAATCGTATCGCGCGAGTATGTAATGATGAGAGCAACATTTCAGATATAAAGAAAGTCCTAATTATTTTTTTGTGAACATCTGAACTTCTCAAATTGAGGGACATCTGCGCTAGCGAATGGAACATTTTTTTTGAAGTCGGTGTCAAATTTGAGCACTTTGAGGTCAGGTACAGTTTGATCTGATGCAGATTCAAGCTGTCCATAGTTTGCCCGAACAGTGCTTCTTATACCAATTTTAGAAGGGCATCCCAACTCTCCCCGAGTTAAACTGTCAATTCAGTGTAAAATTGCAGGCTGCAACAGTTTGGCTTGTGACTAGCCAAACTCAGTTCATGTAGGGCTCTGACAGCCAACAGAGAGATGAGACTTTCATCCTATTAATCTGGGTGGGATTTGAATCAGACACACAGAGTTGGAAAGGCAACTTGTAAAATTAGAGTATCGCCCAGTCCCCTCCAACAACGCCCATTTAAAATATGGGCTCTCAATAGACCAAGACAAACTCAGTTACAATAGTTTAGAAAGGGTGACTGAGTTACCACAAATAATTGTAAATAACGGTTAATATCAAAAAGCCTTACCTTCCAGTCAGGAGGTAACTGCGCACCAAAACCTAGGGCTGGAAACATCTTGTCGCTGTGGGGTGAGAGAAGGGAGGGTGAAAGAGAGAAAAAGAATACGCAGTTGATCCCTTCATTCAATAAAATCAAGAATTCTAGTAGTTCTTTTCAACACCAATTAGAAGAACAGCTTCATGTAGAATATTTTAAATGTCGGAGCCATTAACAATTTGAAAGTGCAATCGGGCTGGTGTACAAAATTCTGATAAATCCTCATACTCATGCCAGACGATTGTTAATAGGGCAAAGTAGTCTACAGAAAAATACAGCTCCTCTCCTTTATTCGGTCACTGACATTATAAACAACTGAAACAATTCATGAAACTAAAGGCCAAATATCTTTAATGACTTAGCGAGGGGGAAAACTATTTAGCAAACACACACACAGAGTGCATCTGGTGCACGTTACATTTGGGTGTCACATTGTTCTATATGCATATTTTGTGCCACACTTTTTTTTAAAACTAGCACAAGAAACAGAGAAAGAAGGCACATCATTTTCAATATATAGAGAAACTGCCCCAACCACAAAAAATATCTTGAACCAGGAGTCAGAATGTCTGTAGTCCTTAATTTACATCAGCAATCCTTACATTTAAAAAGAACAGAAAGACTGTCAGTCTGATCTGGAACTGACCTAAGCAGTGACTTCAAGATTTCAGAGCAATTATACCTTGTAAATTTAGAACCACAACCTGCACTTTAGCAACAGAGCAAGATATTGTACCGTGTCGGCTCTGCTCAGGTGGCAGCAATTTAACTCTGCGTCAGAAGGTTGGGGTTCAAATCCCACTACAGATTTGAGCAGATAATCTGATATTTGAATGCCGTGCTGAGGCAGCGTTACATTGTTAGAAGGGCTGACATCTCAGATGAGACATTGAACTGGTGCACCATCTGTTTGCTCGGGGGAACTATTCGAAGAAGAGCAGAGCATTCCACCAGCATTCTGGCCAAAATTCCTCAGTCAATACCGCCAAGAACAGATTACCTGGTCATTCATTCACTTGCTATTTGTGGAATCTTGCTGTGCCCACATAACAACTGTAAAAGTAATCCATTCATTTTAAAGCACTTTGGGATGTCCTGAAGATGTAAGTTCATAATATAATATAAACTTTTTCTTACAAAACAGTGCATACTGTGAGCAATGCCATGGGGGATCTGTTAGTATACTATATACTTATTACATAAATAGCATGACTACACAGTTAAGGTCTCCTTATCCAATCTATTCTTACATATTGACAGAGCCCCTGCTTCAATTACTAACTCCAGTAGTATATTCCATAGCCATATGGTTCCTCGGTGTGTAAAACAAGTTTCTCCTGCTGTCGGTCCTAAATCTCTTACATTTAATTTTATATCTATGTCCCCTCAATCACTGGAAACAATATGTTCATATCTACCCTGCCTCATCCCGTTGTAATTTTAAATGCATCTATTAAATCACCTCATAATCTCAAAACCAGCCCCAATTTTTCAAGTCTTTCTTTATATTTTCTTTATATTTTTATTACCTCATACCAGACAGCTTCATAGTGAATCTGTGTTGTACCCTCTCTATTCACATAACATCCCTCCTATAGTATGGAGCCCAAAACTACACACAGTGTTTCAACTGTGGTCTTACTAAGGTTTTAAATCGATTCACCATTGCATGAAATGAGAAGGCTGAGGGGTGACCTAGTAAAGGTCTTTAAAATTATGAAAGGTTTTGATAGAGTAGACACAGAGAGAGTGTTTCAACTTGTGGGGAAGAACAATTCTAGAGGACATCAATACAAGATACCCACCAAGAAATCAAATAGGGAATTTGGAAGAAACTTCTTTACCCAGGGAGTGGTGAGAATGTGGAACTCGCTACCACAGGGGGTGGTTGAGGCAAATAGTATAGATGCATTTAAGGGGAAGCTAGATAAGCACATGAGAGAGAAAGGAGTAGAGGGTTATGCTGATAGAGTTAGATGAGCAAGGATGGGAGGAGGCTCAAGTGCAGCATAAATGCCGACATGGACTGGTTGGGCTGAATGGCCTGTTTCTGTGCTGTAGATCCTATGTAATCCTATGTAATCTTGACTGTTACATTCTATACCTCTTGCCATAAATTCCATGAGCTTTTTATGGCCTCATCCACTTTAGGTGCTGCTTTAAATGTCTTGTGAATCTGAACCCCAGATCCCTCTGCTCTTCCACATCACCCAGTCTTCCCCCATTGAGTGTATAAGACTTTTCAGACACCCATGGGCCAATCACACCAATCAAAAAAAGTGCCACTGTTACCACGGAAACGGTAGATTATCGTGACCCAAAAGAGAAACCTGTAGAATCCTTGTTCTCCCATTGGCACGGAGCCAGATTTCTATCAATCATTACATTACATACATGTAGACATAATGGCCCAGATATTCCGATCCCTACGGGTGGGTACCGCAGAAAACCCTTACAATTCTTACGCCTGGTAAAAGCAGGCATAAGGCCTGCTTTTACCAGGATAAGAGTTGAAAAAAAGTTTTAAAAAATAATTTTTTTTTAACTGATTTATCATTTAAAAATACTTTAAAAAAAGTATATTTTTAGCCCTGTAAAAAACTTTAATTATTTTTTTCTAAAAATTTAATTTTTGTTTAAAATTTATTGTAATTTCAAGTCATTTTAAAAATGTGGTGTTTTTTAAAAAATTTATTTAAAGTTTTACTATGTTTTTGGGGTGATCTTCATTCATATATTTGACAGGTCTTCCTGTCAAGTGTATGAAGGGAGATTCCCTTCTGTGATTGGCTCCCCATGGCCCACGTGATCCCAGGGACGCTGCGAACTGCCTGCGCCTCTGGGATACGTGGACCCTGCGCACTTCAAGTTTGGAGAGGCCCAGGAGCAGAAGGGTGTGCGTCCCGGGAGCCCTCAGGTAAGGGCGTAGATTTTTCCAGATCGCAGGCCTCTGCCCGCGGGAGGCCTGCGATCGGAAAATACAGGCCATTATACAGTGGCTAATAACGTTTACAACCATAAGTAAATAATGAGGCAATTGAGAGCGGAGTGATTTGATAGACATGTTTAAATTTACAAAGGAATAAAACAGGTTAGATAGAAACAGACTGTTTCCAGTGGTTGATGGGTCTAAAATGAGGGGACAAATATGTCCAATATTTTTGGGCCTCTTTTCAATTAACATTCATACTTCTTGTAGCTTTATCTTTTGATTTCCTCTCCACTTTTTATCTACTCCTTCCCCCATTCTACAATCCCATTTCCTTCATCCTGTGTGAAATAATAGCGGGAATTTTAACCCCTAAAAATGGGTGGATTTGGGTCGGGTGGGAAGTAAAAATGTAAAAAATTTCAACCCCAAATCCAACCTGCCTCGAATCTGCCCACTTCCGGTTTTAAGGGAGACGGGACGGGGTGGTGGGCGATCAACCCGCTCTCAGGAGGTGGGTCGCTCATTTAAATATTTTAATGAGGCTGCATGCCTCGGATTTTTTTCTCTGTTCCAACTTTAACACTGGCCGGCTGGGTTTCCGGGTTTTGGGAAACTCGGCAGCTAAAGGGAGCCGAAGACTGCTGCATGGAAGTGGTAAGTGCCTTTCCAGCACTGCTTGTGGGCCAGGAGGATCAGGAGTATGTTCCCCCAGCCCCCCAAACAAACCTGTTAACCTCCCTAGTGATGGGACCCCACCCCACCCCACCCCACCCGATGCTTTCCGATGTCCTCCATGGGCCGCAATCTCCTCCCGGCCCCCCAATGTCCTCCACGGGCCTCCCGCAATCTTCACCCCTCCTCCCCCAATCTCTCCAGCCACCCGAGATCATCTCCCCTCCTCCCCGATCTCTCTGGTCCCCCCATCAATCCCCCCGACTCCTGATCTCTCCGGCCCACCCCCATCTATGTACCCCCTGACCTCCGATACCCCCATCGATGTCTCCTCCCGACCCCTGATCTCTCCAGACCCCCCCAATCGATCTCCCCTCAACCCCCAATCTCTCCTGGCCCCCATCTATGTCCCCCCGACCCCGATCTCTCTGGCCCACCACCATCTATGTCTCCTCCTGACCCCCCAGTCGATCTCCCCCCGACCCCCGATCTCTCCTGGCCCCCATCAATGTCCCTCCCGAGCCCTGATCTCTCCGGCCCCCACCCAATCAATGTTCCCCTGACGCTTGATCTCTCTGACATCCCCATTGATGTCTCCTCCCGTCTTCTCTCTCAGGTGGACATAAAAGAAGAGCAGGGGAGTTATCCCCAGTGTCCTGGCCAATATTTATCCCTCAATCAGCATAATTAAAAAAACATATTATCTGGTTATTATCACATGGCTGTTTGTGGGAGCTTGCTGTGCGCAAATTGGCTGCTGTGTTTCCTACATTACAACAGTGACTACACTTCAAAAGTACTTTATTGGCTGTAAAGCGCTTTGGGACATCCGGTGGTCGTGAAAGGCGCTATATAAATGCAAGTCTTTCTTTCTTTCTTTTCACTTTGTTGGGTACATTGCCAGTCACCCAAGCCGTCACTCAGATGTGAGCTGGATGACAAGTGTGTGCAGACCATTGATGACAGCCATGTTTTACGGCGTACTCAACAAACGTTCGCCTACGGGTATATTTTCAGCAGGAGTGACTTGTGAGCAATCAGCGGCACCTTTCCAATTCTCCCCTCGCTAACCCAGAGACGCTGACACCAATTGTACCACTCCTGCCTCAGCTCTGCCCGAGATCAGTTAATTCAGTACGAACTGGAGATCAAATGCGAGACCTTTGTGGTTGCAATGGCTCAGCTGCTCGTGTGTTCAGCCATGAGCGAGGAGAGCCCCTCAATTGTGTTTTCTAATTAGCAGTGTAATTGTGCAGAAAGTGATGTTCGCAGATGTTGGTTAGAGCAAGAATCTTTGTTGCAAAACACAAAGGAAGTTCAATTCAAAGGTTAACGTAGCACAGTTACGTGTCAAAACCACTTAAACCACTGTTGATGCATGCTGCCACAGAACACGGCATTGTCATCTGGCTTATAATACATCTCTGCCAGCAGATACACTAAACTCCACCTAGAACGGCTCTGTTAAGTCTATACCACTTTTAAAGTATATTTTCAAAAGCCACAAACTCTTAGCTGTGCTTATTATGTGCCAGGTCTCAGCACTGCAAATGTTCATCTCCTGTCTGCAGTCTGAACACTGTATGCCTCTAGAATGAATGTCTTGCTGTTGTAACTGTGGAACAGTAGTTTTAATTCCATGCCGCCTTTTATATAGACTTCTCTAAAGTATCTAATCTGATCAGCCTATTGATCAAACATGGTAGACGGTTCATTAAACATTTAACAGCAAAGAACTATTGTGCAACAGTGAATGATACGTATTTCAGTCTATAAATCCATAGTGACCGTTGGGTTTTAGCTTAAAGGATCGCTCTAGAGAAAGCCCACAGGGAGTTCTACTGGTGAGCTTTCCCCTGATATCTGGCTGTTGCTCAAAATAAATAATTTCTCTATATAATTTTCTTTAAAAAAAAAATCAATCCCTCCAGAGTGGCTTGCTGTTTCCACGGTATTTCCACACTTATTTTTAGAGTGCCACAGTGCCCACAGTTAATTCAAGAATCAAGTTTGAAGCATTTGCAAGTGTCTTCAGGCAACAGTGCTGAGTGGATGATCCGACTTGGTCTTCTGCCAAGGTTTCCACCCTCGCAGATATCAGCGCCCAGCCAATTCAGTTCACTCCACATGACACTGAGAAGCAGCTGAGTGCACTGGACACAGCAAAGGCTATGGGCTGTAGTGCTGAAGACCTGTGCAGCAGAACTAGCTGTTGCTGTAGCCACGCTGTTCCAGTGCAGCTATGGTATCAACCTGACAATGTGGAGATTGCCCAGTTGTGTCCTATCCACAAAAAACAGGATAAATCTAACACAGCTAATTACTGCCCGATCGGCCTCCTTCCAATCATCAGTAAAGTGATGGAGGAAGTCAACAACGGTGCCATCAAGCAACACTTACTCATCAATAACCTGCTCACCACCTCTCAGTTCAAGTTCCAGAAGAACCACTTGTCTCAAGACCACATCACAGCCTTGATCCAGACATGGATACGAGAGCTGAATACCAGAGGAGAGGTGATTAGCTGCCCTCCACATCAGGACAACATTTGACAGAGTATGCCACCAAGGAGCCCAAGCAAAACTGAAGTCAATGGGGTTGAAAGGGAAAACCCTTCAGTGGCTTGAGTTGTACCTGACGCAAAGGAAGATGATTATGGTTGTCGGAGGCCAGTCATCATGGCGGGGATCTTCAGGGAAGTATGCTTGACCCAACCAGCTTTGGCTGCCTCATCAGTATCCTTTCTTCCATCATAAGGTCAGGATTGAGGCTGTTTATTGATGATTCCACTGTGTTCAGCTCCATTCAAAACTCCTCCAATAATAAAGCAGCCCATGCCAGCTAACAGCAGGACCTGGACAACATCCAGACTTGAGTTGACAAGTGGTAGGTAACATTTGCACAATATAAGTGCCAGGTATTGACTATCTTGAACAAGAGAAACCCAGCCATCTCCCCTCGACCTTCCCCTGCACCACCATCACTGATTCCCCCACAATCAATATCTTGGGGATCACCACTGACCAAAAGCTTAACTGGACCAGGCATAGCAACACTATGGCCACAAGAGCAGGGCAGACACTGGGTACTCTAAAGTGGCTCACATCCTGCCCCCACAAAACCTCTCCATTATCCACAAGGTTCAAGTCAGGAGTGTGATGGAATACTCACCACTTCTCTGGATGGTTGCAGCCACAACAACACTCAAGAAGCATCCAGGGCAGAGCAGCTTGCTTGAATGTTGCCCTTCACTTGACTTAGTACCCACCCCCTTCACCACTGACACACTGGCTGCAGAATGCACTACTCTACAGTATGCACGGCAGCAACTCAATACGGTTACTTCATCAGCATGTCCCTCCGATGTGACCTCTAGAAGAGCAGCAATGCTGTGCGAACACCGTCATCTTCAAGTTACCCTCCCAGCCACTCACCATCCTGACTTGGATATATATATATCTCACTATGCCTTCATCACTGGGTCCATATCTTGGAATTCCCTAACACCATCACCACAAGGACTGTAGTGAGGGAGGGACGAGGCCATGGAGGGATTTGAAAACAAGGATGAGAATTTTAAAGTCGCGGTGTTGTCGGACTGAAAGCCAATGTAGGTCAGTGAGCACAGGGGTAATGGGTGAACAGGACTTAGAACGAGTTAGGATACGAGCAGCAGAGTTTTGGATGAGCTCAAGTTTATGGAGGGTGCATGGTAGGAGGCCAGCCAGGAGAGCATTGGAATAGTCATAGCCACATTTCAGATTGACAGCCTCATGTGTGATTTGTGGCAGGTGTTACATAAGGATGGATATGTTTATTTTAGCTTATTTCATGTCCTGTCTTTTTGCAGCAAGTACTTACTAAATATAATGTTATTCCTATATTTAAAAAGGGAGATAGAACAAGTCCAGGGAACTATAGAACAGGGAAGTTCATGCTTGACCAACCTTATTGAATTCTTTGAAGAAGTAACAGAAAGAGTAGACAAGGGTAATGCAGTAGATGTAATATATTTGGACTTTCAAATGGCCTTCGATAAGGTACCGCATAATAGACTCATGGGAGAGGAAGCAGAATGGATAGCAAGCTGGCTACAAAACAGAAAACAGAGAGTAGGTGTTAAGCTACTCAGACTGGCAAAAGGTGGGAAGTGGTATCCTGCACGGATTGGTGCTGGGACCACTGTTATTCACAATTTACATAAATGATTTGGACTTGGGAATCGGAAGTACAATTTCGAAATTTGCGGACAACACTAAATTGGGGGGTATAGTTAATACAAAGGAAGATTGTGACAATGTACAAGAAGACATTAATAAACTTGCAGAATGGGCGTTAAATTGGCAAATGAATTTTAATATAGATAAGTGTGAAGTGGTGCATTTTGGTAGGAAGAATTAGGAAGCTACATACTGCTTGGATAGTAAGAGTCTAAATGGGGTAGAAGAGCATCAGGATCTAGGGGTAGAGATGCACAAATCACTAAAAGTAGCGATGCAGGCAAACCAAGCACTGGGGTTTATTTCTAGATGGAAAGAATTGAAAAGCAGGGAAGTCATGTAAAACTTGTATCGAACCTTGTTTAGACCACACTTGGAGAACTGTGCATAGTTCTGGTCTCCATATTATAAAAGGATATAGAGGCATTGGAGAGGGTGCAAAAAAGACTTACAAGGATGATAACAGAACTGAGAGGTTGTACCTATCAGGAAAGACCGAACAGGCTGGGGCTCTTTTCTCTAGAAAAGAAAAGGCTGAGAGGTGACCTGATAGAGGTCTTTAAAATGATGAAGGGGTTCGATATGGTAGACATAGAGAAGATGTTTCCACTTGTAGTGGATTCAAAAACTAGGGGCCATAAATATAAGATGGTCACTAATAAATTCAATAGGATATTCAGGAGTAACTTCTTTTCCCAAAGAATGGTAGGCTAGTGGAACACCCTACCACAAGTAGTTGAGGAATAGTTGAGGCATAGATGCATTTAAGGGGAAGCTAGAAAAGCACAAAGGAGAAAAGAATAGAAGGTTATGCTGATTGGGTTAGATGAAGAGGGGTGGGAAGAGGCTTGTGTAGAGCATAAACACCGGCTTTGACCAGTTGGGCCAAATGGCCTGTTTCTGAGCTGTGTACTCGATGTAACTTGATATATAAAGGTGGCTGTGATGTTGATGGGATCTGCCAGTATACTCTATTGATTCTTAATGAATGATAGAAACACCATATGATTTGGTTCCTTTGTGACTGTGACAAAGGTAAACTATCCCTCCTCGTCCTTCTCGACCTGTCTGCAGCCTTTTGACACGGTTGACCACTCCATCCTCCTCCAATGCCTCTCCACCATCGACCAGCTGGGTGGGACTGTACTCGCCTGGTTCCATTCTTATCTATCTAATCGTAGCCAGAAAATCACCTGCAATGGCTTCTCTTCCCGCTCCCGCATCGTTACCTCTGGGGTCCCCCAAGGATCTATCCTTGGCCCCCTCATATTTCTCATCTATATGCTGCCCCTTGACGACATCATCTAAAAACACGGCATCAGTTTCCACATGTACGCTGACGACACCCAGCTCTACCTCAGCACCACTTCTCTCGACCCCTCCACGGTCTCTAAATTGTCAGACTGCTTGTCCGACATCCAGTACTGGATGAGCAGAAATTTTCTCCGATTAAATATTAGGAAGACCGAAGCCATTGTTTTTGGTCCCCACCACAAACTCCGTTCCCTAGCCACTGACTCCATCCCCCTTCCTAGCATCAGTCTGAGGCTGAACCACACTGTTCGCAACCTTGGTGTCATATGTTACCCTGAAATGCGCTTCCGACCACATATCAGTGGCATAACTAAGACCGCCTATTTCCACCTCCGCAACATCGCCCGTCTCCGCCCCTGCCTCAGCTCATCTGCTGCTGAAACCATCATTCATGCCTTTGTTACCTCTAGACTTGACTATTCCAACGCACTCCTGGCTGGCCTCCCACATTATACCCTACGTAAACTTGAGATCAACCAAAACTCAGCTGCCCGTGTCCTAACTCGCACCAAGTCCCGTTCACCCATCACCCCTGTGCTCGCTAACCTACATTGGCTCCCGGCTAAGCAACGCCTCGATTTCAAAATTCTCATCCTTGTTTTCAAATTCTTCCACAGCCTCGCCCCTCCGTGTCTCTGTAATCTCCTCCAGCCCCACAACCCCCCTGAGATATCTGCGCTCCTCAAATTCTGCCCTCTTGAGCATCCCTGATTATAATCGCTCAACCATCGGTGGTCGTGCCTTCAGCTGCCTAGGCCCTAAGCTCTGGAATTCGCTCCCTAAACCTCTCCCCCTCTCTACCTCGCTTTCCTCCTTGAAGACGCTCCTTAAAACCTACCTCTTTGACCAAGCTTTTGATCATCTGCCCTCATTTCTTATGTGGCTCGGTGTCAATTTTTTGTCTTATAATACTCCTGTGAATCGCCTTGGGACGTTTTACTACGTTAAAGGCGCTATATAAATACAAGTTGTTGTTGTTGCTCATCACTTCTTTCTCCACTTAGGAAGCCCAGGTTTATTTTGCATGGGGCAGACAGAGGAACGGTCGCACAATTGATAGGTTTTTGTTAGGTAAGGGTATTAATGGTTACAGAACCAAGGCGGGTAGATGGAGTTAAGATACAGATCAGCCATGATCTAATTGAATGACAGAGCAGGCTCGAGGGGCTGAATGGCCTCCTCCCATTCCTATGTTCTTATAAGTTGGAAACCCACCTACAAGTAAACCGTAACTGTTTTTGTCCAAAGAGCAATAGATGCTTTCTCCACATTGGCAAATTGTAGAAATCACCACCATTCAAATCTGATATGTGTATCGTTTGCTAGTAAATTTTGGGAGTGAAATTGCTGCTGCCAATAACTGGACTGAAAAGCTGACACGAGTAAAAAAAACAGGAATTCACTGTCATTTTCAGCAGAATTATTGACGGGAAGCATTTCACCTCCTCTTCCTCTGCGCTTTAATCTATAAACTTTAGATAAAGAATAGCAATTTACAAGACCTGGTATTATTCATTGAACAACTCAATAGAACCAAAAAACACTTTCAAGTACATATTTCTGCTGAAGTGATTTGAGTTGAACATTAGTCATTAGGTAAAGCTATGAGTGAATTGACTGTATTCCATGTACTAAGTATTGCAAACCACATAATTGAGGAACATTTTATGCTTGCATTATGCCGCTATACTCAAGTGTTAAGCTTGGGTCTAATGGACTGAATGGGAAGTGCTGCAGTACTTTGCCTTGATAGGAGTTATTATTACAGCAGGAATAAGTTCTCTAGAATTGACTGTAGATTATGCGCTGGTACTTGGTGTCCGTGTTAAACCCGCCGACTTTCCGTGTCCTTTCAACTAACTTCCTCTGCTAATAGCAAACACATGGTAAACTCACGAGTCATAATCCTGGATGATTTCTCCCACCGCCCAAATGGCAGCGAGGTACTCGTTTGATTCCACGGGGTTAATGTAATGCAGAGAGCTGGCATCGCGAGGGCTTCCATTGGATGCTGTGAAGTCAATCCCGACCTGAGTATAAAACACAACACCATATAAGCATCGTCAATAGACAAAAGCCACGTCCAATTAGCATATTTCAAATTGATTAATTCCACAGAGACTACCTGTATCAATTACAAGGGTGATAAACGCTGGAGAATGGAAGCATTTCCTCACGGTGCCATCCAATCACTCCACACCTCCCATATCAACTCGAGATACATACACTCATGTACTGGTTAAGAAAAGTGTGTCTGGGCAGATATCTGTTATATACACAGAATAATCATTGCACAACCTTTGGCCTCAAATAATGCAGCTTGTCACTGCATCATAAAGTTATTCTGTCCTCTCCTGACTCATGCTGGGGTACGATTCCACCCTCCTGTATCTCTCTCAAATGCCTACTCTTCACTTGTGAGCCTAAGTACTGAGTATCAGCAGGTCACTCACTCGTTGAGCCTGGTCTTGTCCTCATTGAATGTCCATACCCATGCACTGTCCACGAATAATAATGAGGAACAGGATTCCTCCTTTCCCTCCTCCCCACGTACCCCTAGTTCATGGTCACTGAGGCCAATCATAGCAACTCTATTGCTACCCCGGCTAAGATCAGCTACTCAGCACAGAAGACCTCACTATGTCTCCAGCCTCTTAATTGTTCTGTGTATGAACTCATCCAATGTTTCTTACCAATTGGACTTTCTAGCCTTAAAGGAGCACTACATTTTAGCAGCAGAATACCACATTGTGTTAAACATGCTATAATGTTTGTGTTCTGACAAAGCAGCACATTCTGATATTCTGGAGAGTCACTTTATGTAAAAAGAGTACATCTGATGCACAGTTTCTGTCCCTCATGCTTCAAAAACATCACCCAGTTTTTAATTAACAGGAACAGCCTCTTAATTCATCCCTGTATGAAACCAGTGTTTACTTAACAACAATTAGGTGTAATCTTGAACGGAACACACACCTACACGTTTCTTCATGGTATAATGGCCTTAGAAATTGGATCACGCAGCGCCGTATATCAGGCGGTGAAAGATCTAATATGGCGTGCGCGCACTCTTTCCGTGCTGGGTATGCGCCGCATGCCATATTGGTTAAAGCACCGTGTAGGTCCAGGCCGCCCGTCTGAAACAAGCATTAGGCCCATTGTCGATACAAATCGGGGGCCTAACACCTGTTTCAGGCCCTTTTCCGATATTGGATCTCAGGCAAACAGCAGCCAAACCAGCATTCTTTAAAGGGACGGCTGGCGGCCACCACCAAAAATATTTTTTACTTACCTGAATGTTGAGGCCAGGAGGAGCAGAGTGCTCCACATTAAAACTGCGGGCCGCTATCGACCACCGTCGCACCCCCTATCTACATTCCCCCCCCTCCCCCTGGACTCATGGGAGGTCCGATGTCCGTGTCCACGCCGGCCGATCTTTGTCTTGTTCACGACCGGCACGCTGCCGCTTGGGGCTTGATTCGTGTCCCCAGCATTCTGGCAGCGTCCTAATGATGCAAGAGGATCAATTTCACGTGGTCCTCGAGCTCATCAGCTTTGGTGCGTGGGTCACAGTTACCACAGGAAATGCCTGCCATTATTGCTGCTTTTATATAACATTACTAGCAAATTTCTAGGCCAATATTCCTGACCGTATAAAATACCATAATGCCTGACTTACTGTGGACAACACCACAGGAAATCTACTCATAAAATTACAAAAAAAATGGCACAATGACTTGCATTTCCTGTTCATTCGATCTCACTTCGGGTGCCACACTTCCTGATTAGGTCACATTTCATATTTATCAAACAACAACAAATCAGAAAGTAAAATGTACTGGCAAAGGCAACTTTTAGAATATAAGAAATGGATTAAAAAAAAATTCTCAATAAAATGCTCATTCTTACTCAAAGTTTCCTGTACCATGTTGTAAATTCCTGGAGAGGCCTACTCCTGCATGGTGAGCCTCAAACACAATTTGGAGTACCTGGCTGAAGCTTGAGCTATTGGGTTGGGCTTTACTGAGAATGTTTTCTGTAAATGGTTTGGTTCCTCCTCATGGGCTGTTTCCATGGGAAGCGCTGTTTCCATGGGAAGCCCCATCTCTCCTCGTTTTGCTGCAGAATAAGGATAAACGATCCTTCTCTTCAGAATCTAATAAACATTCACAGAGCATACAAGGATTTCCTGTTTGTGCGACCCATACCTTGCAATCCAGTACAAAAGTCCAGAAGTATAAAAATCTCAAAACATCATCAAATGTGAACTTTTGGACCTATGAGGTAAATTATTTGAAGAACTAGATACAAGGGGTTCATTGTTTATGCTATTTATGTTTATTAAAGAAGCCGTGCATTTATTTACTGTTTCAGAGACTAACGCACAAAATCACAAGGGTGAAAAGCACAAGTCTCTTCAGTCTTTCCTCATAACTCAGACCCCTGGTTCTCCTCTGCAGTGCTTCCAGTCCTTGAATGTCACCCTCGTGTCTTGGAGACCAGTAGTGGGCACAGTACTCAAGGTGTGGTCTGATCAGAGCACCCTACCATTTGATCATAGCTTCCTTGGACCTATATTCAACTGTTTTTGCTATGTAGTTCAACATTCTATTGGCGTTGCTGCTCTGCATCAAGTCTAAAGACTCCTGGGTCTCTTTCCATTTCACCTTTAGCTATTTCAACACCACTGAGTGCATTCGATGCTTATTTTTCCATCCTATGCACAGTACTTTACATTTGTCTGCGTTAAATTTTATTCTGCCGTTTATTTGCCCGCATATTTATTTGGTATAACTCACTGTGCGGTTTCTGACCTTTTTCATCCGGATTCCATTGCCCCTCCCAGTTTGGTCCAGCAAATATGACCACTTTCCATTGAATTTCTGAGTCCAGGTCATTTAGAAAAATGAAAAGTGGTCGTGATGCCAACATCAAGCCTTGCGGCACCGCATTCTGTGCTGACCTTTGCCCTGAGATAGCTCCTCCTCATTGCTTTCTACCCTACAGGCAATTTCTCATCAAATCCCTTGTTTACCCTAAATTCCCACAGCTTTGAGGTTGACTGATGAGGACTATTAAATACTTTCTGGAAATTTAGGTACACTTGATTTCCTCATAATGGTCATCACTCCTCTCACTCCCCAGTCGATCTCCTTACCTTCTCTCAAGATGCTACTTTGGTTTGCTTCTTACTCCAACCATTTCTGTGTTAGCCGTACTTATAATAATTTTTTCTAGTTAATTTTATGATTGACGGCAAGACTGGCCTTTACCAGAGTGTGCCAGGATTTTAAAGTATAACAAATTTCAAAATGCAATCGTTATATTTTGTAATGTATTCTAAATGGTTACTGCAGCTGACTATCTTGTGTGAAAACACAAAACAACAGTTGTTCATAATTGTAGTATGTGTTTATCAACCTGCAGTGGATAAGGAAAAGGTTATTTCCCGGGAACCAAATACACTTGCATTACTGTCTCTGGGAGATCTTTTATAATCTTCTTTCCAAATTCACTGGGGATGTGCACCCATGTCCCCAATTCCACATCTCAGCAGTCCCCGACTGCGGGAGATCTGCTAGTATATACAAAAGTCTTGAAGTGCGTCTGTCACACTCAGGTGTCACAGTTACGGGTCAAGTATCTGACACAGTTAATAGAGAAAGAACGTCCATCAAATCAACTTCCTGGTGATTTCTTCTGACCTTGAGGAACAGCTGGGGTCTTACAAGCTGCCAATCTGCAGAAAAGACAATGACCTTCTAATTGACCTCAGGATTTTCCTCAGTGCAATTAGCCTGTAATTGACCCCGAGATGTATTTATACAACAATTAGACCTTATGGCTTTAACGAGCTATGCCAGTTACACACAGGCCCACCTCAGCAGCAGAACACAGCACTGAGCATTATGCGGTGCTTATAAAATATCCTCCAATTTATTGCGAAACAACACCACAGGAGATCCGATAATACTTTAAATCCCTTCAAGAAAAAAAACCATAAGAAATGTTCCAATGAATCATAGTTCATTGAAAGCAGTTTCTAAAAGGATTGTGGAGGTCTAGATTCCTTAAGGCTCAAAGCCTTTCTTTCCTAGCTGAACTGATCTCTTTAAATTGAACCATTGTAGGTGGCACAGCAGTACTGGCAGAAATGACTAAATGCACCTGCCACGCGACAGGAGACACGTAGGGGGATATTTATAACCCAACCCGGCCGTCGGGAAACTGACGGGATCAGGTGCAGCGTCGATTTTACACCCCGCCTGACTGAAGTCAATGGAGAGTATTATCGGGCGCGGTGTAAAAACCAGCATTCCACCCGACCCT
The DNA here is from genome assembly GCA_030390025.1 of Squalus acanthias. NCBI lineage: Eukaryota > Metazoa > Chordata > Chondrichthyes > Squaliformes > Squalidae > Squalus > Squalus acanthias. The sequence continues at coordinate 52,015,676 of CM059430.1, forward strand.
GTCGGTTTCCTGCCAGGCCAGCTAGTTTAAATTGCCCCAATAGATCTAATCCTCACTCCGTTAGCTCCCGATCGGAGAAATGGATTTGCAGAATAGAGCCTGTGAAGGGTAGAGGAAGGAGAGGAAAATTGGAAGGGAAGTGTCATCTGGGGTGGGACCTTCTGACATACCCATGAAGGGCAGGGGCATCTGGTGGCCAATAATAACAAAGAAAAATACACAAAAAAATCAACTATTTGAACATTATAGAAAACTGCTTTTGCAGTAATGAAAGGGGAGAACTTAGAAAAGTCTTTCCTGGCTTGTTTTGTGTTAACCTATTGGATATGAATTTATATTGCTACACTGCGTCAGTTATTTCCATTTTTCTTCATAACAAGTTGCTAACTGGCAATGAAATTGCAGTGAATTCCAGTAAAATCTACACTACATCTCGCCTTTCCCAGAAAATGCAATTCATAATTTAGGGCCTCAAGCGAATTTAACCGAGGACTGATCGGATTAGAGATTAGCTGGTTCTCAGTTGGAGCAGGTCAGGACACTGGAATCTGCTCATACCCCGTGCAGCAGTGACAGTCACAGAGCAACCTGCATGGTAATACTGAGAAGGGGAGAAAGAGAACCTCAGATACGAGAGAGATTAGACAATGGTTGTAATGTAGAATCATAGAATTTACAGCACAAATGAAGGCTGTTCTGCCCATCAAACCTCTGCTGGGTCCTCAACTGGAGCAATCTATTCTAATCCCATTTCTTCTAACTTCCTCCTTCATTTTTCTAATGATAATCCTGAGCAGCAAAGCAGCCCTACAACCCTCGGAGAAATCTGCGCTCCTCCAACTCTGGCCTTTTGTGCATGCCCCACTTCCTTCACCCCGCCCTTGACGGCCGTGCCTTCAGCTGTCTAGGCCCTTATCTCTGGAATTCCCTCCCAAAACCTCTCGTCAGCTGTGGCTCAGTTGGTAGCACACTCGCCTCTGAGTCAGAAGGTTGTGGGTTCATAATGAGCACATAAAGCTAGGCTGACACTCCAGTGCTGTGCTGAGGGAGTGCTGCACTGTCGGAGGTGCCGTCATTCAGATTAAACCAAGGCCCCGTCTGCTCTCTCAGGTGGACGTGAAAGATCCCATGGCACTATTTCGAAGAAGAGCAGGGGAGTTATCCCCGGTGTCCTGGCCAATATTTCTCCCTCAACCAACATAATAAAAAAAACAGATTATCTGGGCATTTTCACTTTGCTGTTTGTGGGAGCTTGCTGTGCGCAAATTGGCTGCCGCGTTTCCCACATTACAACACTTCAAAAGTACTTAATTGGCTGTAAAGCGCTTTGAGACATCCGATGGTCGTGCCAGGCGCTACATAAATGCACGTCTTTCTTTCTCCTCCTTTAAGATGCTGTTAATTTTTGGCCAAGTGTTTGGTCACCTGTCCTAATGTCTCCTTCTTTTGGCTCAGTGTCAATTTTTGACTGATTACGCTCCTGTGAAGTGCTTTGGCACGTTTTACTACGCTGAAGGCACTTTATAAATGAAAGTTGTTGTTGCTAAGGGGAGATCTGCATGTTCAAATTTTCAGGTTTCCTTTTATTGTCGAAATGGCTTTCTTATTGGTTTTATTAGAAGTATGGGCATAAAAAAAAGCCAAGATGATTCCTGAAGTATGATTGTGGCAATATACAGCAAACATCAGTTGTTAAGGCAATGAGTCACAGCTGAAATAATCAGAGCTCAATTCACTCTGGATTCAGTGAAAACTAATATAAGAGAAGGTCTGGAGATAACCTGCCACAAACACACATGGAGGCCCGAGTATAAGAAAGTGGTTTTAGAAATTCACTTGAATAGAAACCTGTAATAAAAAATAAAACTTACTGCAGGATAACTGGTGCTACTTGTATTGACTCATTGGTTAACAGGCAAGGCTGTGGTTCAGAGATGAGGATCTCCTACTTCGTAGACTGAATATTTCTCATGCCCAATGGAGTCAAAATATAAGCAATACAGAGACCATAGATCATTGATACTTGCAGCACAGAAGGAGGCCATTCGGCCCATCGTGCCCGTGCTGGCTCTTTGAAAGAGCAGTCGTGCTTAGTCCCACACCCCCGCTTTTTGTCCGTAACTCTAAGTTCCTCATCCTCAAGCACCTGTCCAACTCTCTTTTTAAATTATTTATGGAATCAGCTTCCACCACCTTTTCAGGTAGAGCGTTCCAGATCCCGACAACTCTCCGAGTGAAAGAAAATTCTCCTCATCTCCAATGATTTTGAATCTATGACCTCTAGTTATTGACCAACTCGCCAGAGGGATATTTTTTCCCTATTTACTCTATCAAAACCTCTCATCATCTTGAAAACCTCTATTAGGTCACCTCTTAACCTTCTCTGTTCCAAGGAGAACAGCCCTAACTTTTCCAACCTTTCCTCATGAGGGAAGCATTTCAGCTTTGAGGCTCTGTTTCAATTGAATCGACCAAGACCAAACTGCCCCATCTCTGGTATTAACCTTCCACTAATTAAATGCCCACCAAAAAACACTAGAGCTAGGTGTTGTGCTCCCAAGAACAAGTGGTGCCATGTCATGTTCATGACTTGGGCACCGCTGCCTACCCATTGCCTGGGAGAGGCTGTGCTCACCATCTATTTTGAATCGGCTTCAGGCACAGGAAAAGCTTGCTGAGAAAGCTTTTTTTTAATTCATTCCTGGGATTTGGGCGTCACTGGCAAGGCCAACATTTATTGCCCATCCTTAGTTGCCCTTGAGAAGGTGGTGGTGAGTCGCCTTCTTGAACCGCTGCAGTCCGTGTGGTGAAGGTACTCCCAGTGCTGTTAGGGAGGGAGTTCCAGGATTTTGATCCATCGACGATGAAGGGACGGCGATATATTTCCAAGTCAGGATGGTGTCTGACTTGGAGGTGATGGTGTTCCCATGCACCTGCTGCCCTTGTCCTTCTAGGTGGTAAAGGGCGCAGGTTTGGGAGGTGCTGCCGAAGAAGCCTTGGCGAGTTGCTGCAGTGCATCTTGTAGATGGTACACACTGCAGCCACGGTGCGCCGGTGGTGGAGGCAGTGAATGTTTAAGGTGGTGGATGGGGTGTCAATCAAGCGGGCTGCTTTGTCCGGGATGGTGTCGAGCTTCTTGAGTGTTGTTGGAACTGCACTCATCCAGGCAAGTGGAGAGTATTCCATCACACTCCTTACTTGTGCCTTGTAGGTGGTGGAAAGACTTTGGCGAGTCAGAAGGCGAGACACTCGCTAGCTTGGCCTGGGATCTCAATATCCGGTGAGATATCAGCTCCTAGAAAGGCCTGCGGCCAGCCATAGAATGGGCGAGGTCACCCCAGTGGCATTATAACAGACTGATTGTTCATAATGGGTGCAGCGGAGGTGGGCGGGAAGCAACTGCTTCTTTCGAGGTTGAAGATTAGGGAGGTCTTGCTCCAGGAGGTGCACCAAGAGGGTGGCCTTATTTGGGGATGAAGGCCAACCTCCAGTAAATGCACAGGGGCTCGCTAACTGGAGGAAAGTTGCCAACAAGAGTCACCCATCTCCCTTGTACCCTGGCAGCAAATGAGGAAGAAATATACTGAGATTAGGAGCAAGACTAAAGTAAGCAAGCTGGTCACTTTTGCACTCATTTTTTGTGGCTTCAACAAATATGGCAGAAACCTAAATGAGGAATTCCTGCATCTACTGAAAAGTACCATTTGAAGCATTGTGCAGAACCACAGCCATCCACTCACACTTTCATTGAGCTTAAGCTGTGTGACGCACATTTCGTAAAGGTGGAGGTGGTACCAAGGAACAGCAAACAGAGGCCAAGGCACCGAGGTGTCCGGGCCGAGGTCCTTCTCTGCGGTGAGGGGGTTTCACAGTGGGGTCAGCAGCCATGGGTGCAGAGAATAGTCCTGTTCTTGTAAGTGCCATTTTGACCAAGTGTCATGAGTTCCAGTCTTTATAACTCATTCGTGCCCGCTGAATTTGCAGATTATAAGACTTTCACCCTCAGGAGTAATCAGGGGTAACTCATTGCAATTGGTGCAATGCTCTTTTATTATGGGTGTTATGTTAGGAAAGTAGGATGCCAAGGATTTCAAGGCCTAAATAGGGCCACATTCAGCAGCTTATCCACTGAATGAACTAAAAAAAAACTTTGTTCTATCTGCCCACCAGCTGGTTAAATGAATTTTCCTGGGTTATTGGAAGGCTCAGAATGTGTTTTCGAACCATACTGAAGTACGCCACAAATATCATTCAGTGACAAATCAAATTAGGATCAAAGCACTAAAGCAAGAACAGAGCCTCAGAATGTATTAGGGTAGAAATTGGTATGCATTGCGCCTGTTTTCCAGGCATAAAATGGCCGTAGAGCATACCAGTTTAGCAGTGGGACGCTCTGCGCAAGCATTGATCCCACTGCTAAATTCATGGGACGCAATTAAAACAGGCGCTAGGCCCCTTGAATATGTCAATGAGGGGCCAACGTTTGTTGAAGGACCACTTTATAAATTAGTTATCGATGATCTGATCCACTCGGAATTCTTCCGCAGCCCCCAACGAAAGGTAAATGTTAATTTGTTGTTTTAAAAGACACATTTCTGTGAAACTAAGAGGAGCAGGGGATCGGTAGCCTGAGGTTGCCCGCTGCACCAGAACTTACCGGAGGGCCACTGCCGGCGAGGCAGGCAGTCCAAAATTCATTGTTCTCGTGGGACGGGCTGCCTGTGGAGATGTGACAGGCGCCGGCAGCACTCCCTAAATATGAAGATGAGGCCCGTGGCCTCTGTGTTTGCGCAGCGCTGAGGCCAGGCCCGAAAACAGGCCCAAACTAATTTCTACCCCATTGAGTTTCAGCCTTTAATTCTGTCTCTCAGTTTTTGCCCGAATTATTGACCCAGATGTAATCCTTGTTTCTCATTAAGCTGGGCAATAATGGATTTGTAATGCGCCGAGTAGCTTTTAACGTTTTAATGCTTTTAAATGAAAAGTGAAACAACTTCTTAATGGACTGGAGTTATTGGGTTGAAATGTTCCTTGAACAGCCGGCAGTACAAATCTCACTTGCTACAGTTTAACCTTTCCCCACACCACCACCTCTCTCCCTCCACCACCCCCGCAACCCCCGCAAAAAAAACCTTTGTGCAATTGTTTTAGTAGCTCGCTTGATTTCTGCCCTTGCACCTGCTGCTAAACTGGGGCATTCCTCTGGCAGATCCCTCCCATTCGGCAGAGCAACCCATTAACTACCGAACACTGAATGCAGCTGTACGAATGTATATAAGGCACTTTGTATTCACATAAGCGTGCCACTCAATAAGCTAACTGTCTTTTGTCAGCAGTGGACACTTTATGCAAAAATGGAGAGATAGTTAAAATTCACATTGTAATTAAAAACTGTTTAAATTAACTTTAAATATAGATAGAGGGAGCAGGGTTATAATATAGTGTTCCTCGCCATTGTGCACTGTTCTAGTTAACACTGTTTAATTACCAATAACATTCACCCTTCGATAACTGCGCAGCAGGTTGGAAGTGCTGTTCAAAAGCTGCATGTGCATACGATAATTATTATACGAATACAGCATTAGGGACTGAGTGCAGGCCGCTAGCTTTAAGGCCAAGAGCACCGAGATCCGTCCCCGATCTGCCCAAGGTCCCACACTGACACATTTGAGCCAATACCAGGCATAATATCATAGAATCAGACTGCACAAAAGGAGGCCATTCAGACGTGGGTGCCTTAGAGGCAGAGTCAGGAGAAATTACAACGGGGAATAAGGAAATGATGTTAAACAAATATTTTATATCTGTCTTCACTGTAGAAGACACATAAAACATACCAGAAATAGTGGGGAACCAAGGGTGTAATGAGAGTGAGGAACTTAAAGTAATTAATATTAGTTAAGAAAAAGTACTGGAGAAATTAATGAGACTAAAAGCCGACAAATCCCCTGGACCTGATGGCCTACATCCTATGGTTCTAAAAGAGGTGGCTGCGGAGATAATGGATGCATTGGTTGTGATCTTCCAAAATTCCCTAGATTCTGGAATGGTCCAAGTGGATTGGAAGTTTTTTTTTAATTCATTCACGGGATATGGGTGTCATTCATTGCCCATCCCTAATTGCCCTTGAGAAGGTGGTGGTGAGCCACCTTCTTGAACCGCTGCAGTCCATGTGGTGAAGGTGCTCCCTTAGTGCTGTTAGGTAGTGAGTTCCAGCATTTTGACCCAGCGACCAACGTTCCCGCTAAGCTGCGCAGCAGTCTCGAAGTCCCGCGAAGGCTACTCATCGGCTTCTACAAGGAAGAAACCGTGCATGCATGAAAATTTGAACAGGCCGCTCACCCAGTTAAAGGGACCGCGCACTAAAGAAAATTAGAGGGAGCATTGCCAGTGACATGGTTTTACGAAAGGGAAATCGTGTTTGACAAATCAATTAGAGTTTTTTGAGGATGTAACTAGCAGGGTAGATAAAGGGGAACCAGTGGATGCAGTATACTTGGATTTTCAAAAGACATTCGATAAGGTGCCACACAAAAGGTTGTTACACAAGATAAGAGCACGTGGGGTTGGGGGATAGATAGAGGATTGGTTAAAGGACAGAAAACAGAGAGTAGGAATAAACGGGTCATTTTCAGGTAGGTAGGCTGTTACTAATTTGGTGCCACAAGGATCAGTGCTGGGGCCTCAGCTATTTATAATTTATATTAATGACTTGTAATTCTCTACCCCAGAGGTCTGTGGATGCTCAGTCATTGAGTATATTCAAGGCTGAGCTAGATAGATTTTTGGACTCTAAGGGAATCAAAGGCTATGGGGATCGAGCGGGAAATTGAAGTTGAGGTCGAAGATCAGCCATGGTCTTTTTGAATGGCGGAGCAGGCGCGAGGGGTCGTATGGCCTATTCCTGTTCCTATTTCTTATGGGTGTCTATCTCAGTACATTGACAGCTACACCTATGCAGGTGAGTGGTGAGCATTCCGTCACACTCCTAACTTGAGCCTTGTATGTGGTGAAGAGGCTTTGGCGGGTCAGGAAGTGAGCCTCTCGCCATAGAGCCTCTGCCTTGCTCTGGTAGCCATGTTGTTGATATGTCTGGTCCAGTTAAGCTTCTGACCCGTGGCAACCTCCAGGATGTTGATGGTGGGGGACTCGATGATGATGGTGCCACTGAAAGTCAGGGAGAGATGGTTAGGTTTTCTCTTGTTTCAGATGGTCATTACCTGGCACTTGTGGCACAAATGTTACCTGCCACTCGTCAGCCTAAGCCTGGGTGCTTTCCAAGCCCTGCTGCACGCTGGCATGGGCTGGTTCATTATCGGAGGAGTTGTGAATGGAAGTCAGGGATCAGCCCCACTCCTGACCTTATAACAGAGGGAAAGTCATTGATGAAACAGTCGACAATGGTTGGGCCAAGAATGCTTCCGAGAGACTCCTGCAGCAATGTCTTGGGGCTGCGATTAATGCCTCTGACAACAACAACCATTGTTCCTTTGCATCAGGTAGAACAGATAGCACAGAAAATAGAGACACTTGTTTTTGACTGCCGGTAACACCTCAAGCCTGTCTTGAGGAGCCCCAGTTGGTATCTCTTTGTGTAGCATGAACCACCTCAAACTGATATCTCATGCAAGGAATCGGACTCTTGTATTACACCAACCATTTAGCCTTTGAGCTATCATTTTGGTCTCAGCGCGCTGATATCCTGGGTGCAGACGCAATGCCAAAAGTGCAGCATAAAATGGGTAAATGTCGATCAGTGCATGGCTAGCGAAGCTACTGGGAGGAGGTGGTCTCACACTCGTGAAACAGGGGCACCAGCTGTTGTACAAAAGCAGCTGGTACAACCCATTCAAAATAAAGTTTTTAGAAGAACACCGGCTGGCTTTATCTCAGCTCTTCTCACTCATTAAAAATCACCTTGAAGATTTCTGTAAAAAGGCCTATGGGGTTATTTCTACAACCCCTCATTCCTTGCATGCAGCTCACCATTGCTCACTAGTGAGAGATAGAAAGCAAAATATAATTGAACTATGAATTCCTAGGGCAGTTCGAGCCGGTGGGAGATGTAGCTTTTTTGGCCCTGAGGTTGTATTTTTAAAAATTCATTCTCGGTATATGGGCATCACTGGCATTTATTGCCCATCCCTAAATTGTCCTCAAGAAGGTGGTGGTGAGCCGCCTTCTTGAACCGCTGCAGTCCCTGTGGTGAAGGTACTCCCACAGTGCTGTTGGGTAGGGAGTTCCAGGATTTCGACTCCAGCGACGATGAATGAACGGCGATTCTATGTCCAAACCTGGATGACGTGTGACTTGGAGAGGAACTTGGGTTGCCCAATAATCATAGTCTCATGCCTCTACAACACCAGTAAATCTTGGTGTTGCAATTTACTTTGGCTGTGCCTCCTCCATTAGTGGACCTGGACAACCTGGAGCCTCTGAGAGGTCGAGTGAAGGACATCAGTTCGAGTTCAATCCTGTCTTCACCAGTTTTCCAAAAGAAGGTCGCAAGATGGTGATCAGGAGCAGGAGCTGTGGCTAATTTATTTACCTTTCTTAGCACAGGGATGATGTGAGTAATTTTAGTGCCTCTACTGCCATCCTGACTGTGAACAACCAACTCAGCAGAGGTCGGACCTGGGATCTTCCTGGTCTCTATGGTTTAACACCACACAGCCCCTTTAAGCATGGTGGGCTTGTAATGCTAGAAAAATTAAGTGGATTAAAAGTTATGAAGCTCAGAGAGTTCTTCAGAACTCAAGTAGTGTAATGCTCGATGAAGGTAATTATTTTGAAGGTTGCAACATTTTTTTATTCAAGCACTATTGTACTTAGGAGTAGGGAGAAAAAAACAAGAGACAACCTAACTTCAATACCAATTGTGATGTTGTGGCACGCTGACCTTGAACCAGCTTTTTATTCTGGGAAGAGACAAACATTGCAAGCAAAAAAGTCATCTCAAAAAATACCGTACTCATTTTAACGCCTCCAGCCCACTAAGAGGCTTTCAGGCAACTGAAATTCAAGGTTGGCATTTGCAGGAATGGGAGAGGAAGCATTTATCTGGATCACATGGTCAGATTGCATGCCCTAGAAGGAAGCTTCTTCAGCAGAGAGGCGAATAAATAATGAACAAAAACGTTGATCGCCAGAAGTAAATTTGTTTCAGAGTGACAAAGAGCAGAGCGTTCGGTTGATTCACTCGCAATACTGTCACTGGACAAAGGCCAGCATTTATCAGCACAGTAAGTACAGAAAGAGCCATTTCACACCATCGCCATAGAAACCATCTCATCTTCCTGTACCTCTCATGTGTACGAATACGGGTTGTTGACTATAGATGGACTGTACTGCTTAGTGCCAAATATATCCCTGTTATCAGTCAAGGCATGTGATTGCTTAATAATAACATAAAATGTGTAGCAAAAGAGAAAACAATGGTTGTTGTGACCACACAGATATATCTGGCTTTCCACACCGTCATGTTACTCGTGAGATGTCTGGGAGTTATTAACATATGTTTTCAAACAGTCTAGTTGGCTCAGTGGGTAAATGCACCACTCAATGCAGAACTGAGCTGTGGAGACCAGGAGTCCCTGGTTCGATGCCTGGTCTTTGCTGAGTGAGGTAATCACAGCAGGGGTGCTTAATTGGTCTCAATGGCCCATGGGCAGGCTTCTGTTCCTATTCACTATCCAATGATACCTGCCAGAAAGTGCCTTTGTGTGGACATCAGGTAAGGATGGGATGAGACTAGACCTCAAATGGGATATCACAGTCACTGTCTAGGCTCAAGTGAAGTAAAGCCACTTGAGCATAATATAGGAAAGCAGTGGAGACACCGGTGGAATCCTAAAATGAGCCAGGGCCTTTAAGACAGCAAGCGAGGTACAGTCCCTACCACTTGTATCATCCTCGCTTATCGCGGGCAGCCATGGCGCTAACCATTTGCCATTACCCTAGGCGTCAATTACAAAGGCGCCGTTTATAACGTTTTAAGCGTGCCTACTATTTCAGGCAGACTTTGTCGTAGAATCTTTCTTTGAACCGATTTTCCTGCTTCAATAACCGCAGGTTTTCACCCCTCATCCATTCTTCGCCCTCTGGCAGCTGCTCGAGAGTATGTGTTTTTTCTTCTTCCTCTGTCCTTTCTTGATGTGCCACTTTGGTAGTCCCTGGTTGGATTGGATAAAAGGTCCGTGCTACAGTCCCACAAAGTCGGCCTCCTGTCTCACCGTTACTTGTTTTACCATTGTAGTGAAAATTCATATGATAAATTGAAGCCTGCTACTAAATCGGCTCCAGCATGTCAGAAGGAAAAGGACTCTCAAAAGATAGTTTGACCACCTGCTGACTTAACCTTGGTTACCTCGCGGACAAATTGTAAAAGATCACACAGCAGAGGATCGATCACCATAGCAACAAGAACGAGTCCGGTCTGGCTGGAGATCATTTTGAACACTTGCATGTGTTAGGTTGTGGACACTGAGAAAACAAGTGAAGTGTCAATCAATCATGGCTGGTATTTGTTTGGAACCTATTGTTGACAAGCCACTTTTCCCAGAGCTGTGGTTCTCGGTTAAAAGAGCTTTTAAAAAGCTAGACACTTCAGAGAAGAGTGTAATGAGACACAGTTCCACCACAACTGCTCCAAACTCGCCTTTCACTTTCTGATGGCACCACCTCACTTGGTATCTTCTTGACTGCTTGCTGCCAATCTTCCCGACAAACTTAAGCAAGCCATGAGCATATGGCTCTCGTTATGGGGTTAGTCTGAAGATAGACATTTAATTTTTAAAAGGTTATGCATTTTGGAAATTCAGAAGGTGTTGTATTGTTAAGGCAATTCAATTTTGTGCATAAACCCAAGATATTGTTTAGATTCTAATGAAAATTTTCTAAAGTGATAATAATAAATGATTGTTTTAAAGCCATGGTTTGCGCCTGAAGTTTCTTGAGGAAAAAGAGTCCATTAAGTTAAAAATAAAATGAAATCATGTGGAGAAAGAAAGGCAATTCCCCAAAGTAAAGCGTAAAATCACTTTGCACCTTTTTTGCTCCTACACTGTCCACCGCCTGGAGCGGGCAAACCGCGTTAACGGCAAGGCGCCCGTTAAAAGCGGCGGGGACTGTAACTGAAGGGAAAAAGATTCCAAAAAGTACATTTTCCAATTGTAGTTGCCTGGCAAGAATGTCCAGCCTCAAAAAGAACACAACTCTGACTTATTTTCTCATGAGGCAGAGAAAGGTCTGTTTAGCCCAGCTAGCTCACAGTGTGGTGATGGCCCATATATAAGAGTCTATGTTTGGCTACTCCTCAACTCTCTATTGCATAGCAGGAAGCTTCAAGAAAACCAATACCAATATCCATGTTCATAATGTAATAAAGTTACAATATACACATAGCTCTTTGATATACATTGCTCGAGGCTACTATTGTAGCACAGAAACCATATAAACACTGTATTCATTTTAACATCTTTTGTTTGGAATCTATTAGGCAGACTGTGCAATACAAATATTGTCTGCTTTTGAGGAGTGTGCTACCAAAATATTTAATGAGAGTTTTCTCCAAAGCCCATTTCCAAGGGCACAGTCATGACCCTTGGATAATGGCCCGAAAATTAGACCTAATGCGGGAGAGTACGCACTGTGTACTCTCGCGTATTAGGTCCCGAAGTGCCGGTTTCCTGCATGCATTGCGCATGCGCGGGAAACCGGCACTTCGGGTATTGCAAAGGGGGCGGTTCCTAAGTGAACCGCGTGCGCGCTACAGGTTGCGTGCACGTAGCACACTTAGTTTTTTTTTCAGGTTTGAACGTGCAGGTAAGTGGTGAAGATTTTACACATAAAGAAAGCAGGCGTAAGACCCCCTTTTAACAAGGTAAGTAGTTAATTAAGTATTATTTTTAATTTTTTTCAACAGGTTTATCTTTTTTAGAGACTTTAAAGAAAGGTAAGTTTATTTTTATAACTTTTAAAAAGAATTTAAATTTTTTCAAAAATTTAAATTTTTGTTTAAAGTGGTTAATTTATTTAACTATAGTTATTTTATTAATGTGATGGCTTTTTTTTAAAATTTAATTGAGGTTTAGCTGTTCTTTTGGGGGCTTGTTGTATTCATAGTTTTGACAGCTCTTGCTGTCAAAACTATGAATGAAAGATGGTGTGCTGCCATTGGCTCTAACTGGCCCACGTGATCCCAGAGGTTGCATCGAACTAACTGCGCCTCTGGGACACGCACACACTGCGCGCCGGCACCAGGGAGAGGCCCAGGAACTGAAGTTCGTGTGGGCCAAAACCATAAAGGTAGGCGCGGAGTGCGATATCGCCGGGGATCCTTACCCCCGCGGCAACCATCAAACTCCAATTTCTGGGCCATTACTTCTACACTTAACAGTTTAAAACCTCCTGCCCCAATATCTTTAGTTAAAAACGACTACTGGTACCAGGTTAATAGTCCATTGCTACTCCCATCTCCATGTGGATTCCCATCCTTCTTAGGATCTCACAAGTCAAAAATGAGTCAAAAATTAAAAAGGGGGTGGGGAAGGAATTCCCAAGAAAGCTCGATATATGCACTTTGGAGGGCACTTATTGGGTATCATTTTCAACTTCACTGCCTGGGCAGTAAGGTGCCAGAACGGATTGCATGCCCTTTATAGAACCCGTCCGATTTTCATCCCATTAATTTCAAAGAAAACCGGGCGTGTTCTATCACCAGCGGCCGATCGCGCCGCCCGTTTACCAGTGAAGGCGACAATTACCTCCATTTTTTCCGATGATTTCGATCGCCATTTTGTTTCAGGGTGCATTTCAGGAAGCATCGGGAAGGAAACAAAGAATGAGGGGAAATGGAGGCAAGTACGAGAAGCAAGGAGCAAAAGGAATGGCAGAGAGAAAAAATAATGAGTGACAGAAACAGAGCGAGTAAAAGAAAAAATAACTAAGAGAAGCAAAGACTGAGCGGGGCAATGAGAAGGTAACCTGTAAGTTATAAACAGGTCACCAATAGAGGCTGTTATATTTATCTGTATCAATAAAGATCATTGCTCATCAAATCTTTCTTTACAGAAACCTTTATCTCTGTGCACCATGACCCCCAGAAATGAAACCAGAATATAAAAAAATGAAAACTCACCAAGCTGGTATGGTTTGGTGTTATGTTTTACTGTAAATAGCTTTTCTACCAAATCTTGTTTACTGTAAATTTTGGTTTAACACTGGTGTTCTAGTGTGAAATTAATGGAAGCGATGAACACTGCAAGCAAAATACTTACAAAATACCGTACTCATTTTAACGCCTCCAGCCCGCTAAGAGGCTTTCAGGCAACTGAAATTCAAGGTTGGCATTGGCAGGAATGGGAGAGGAAGCATTTATCTGGATCACATGGTCAGATCGCATGCCCTAGAAGGAAGCCTCTTCAGCATAGAGGCGAATAAATAATAAACAACAAACATTCATTACAGAAGTAAATTTGCTTCATCAGAGTGACAAAGAGCAGAGTGTTCGGTTGATTCACTCGCAATACTTTCACTGGACAAAGGCCAGCATTTATCAGCACAGTAAGTACAGAAAGAGCCGTTTCACACCATTGCCGTCTCCATAGAAACCATCTCATCTTTCTGAATCTCTCTACCCAAATGTGTACAGATACAAACTCTTGACTATAGATGGACTGCATTGCTTAGTACCAAATATATCCCTGTTATCTGTCAGGGCATGTGACCACTCAAAGATTATTTTTACAAAACAACACAAAAGGCAGCAAAGAGAGATAAATATAACAGCCTCGATTAGTGACCTGTTTATAACTTATAGGTTACCTTCTCACTGCCGCTCTCAGTCTTTGCTTCTTTTAGTTGCTTTTTCCTTTTCTCACTTGTTTCTGTAGCTCATTATTTTCTCTTTGCCGTCGCCCCTTGCTTCTTGTACGTGCCTCTATTTCCCCTCATTCTTTGTTTCTGCCCCTCACTCCCTGAGATGCACACTGCAATAATATAGTAAATATTTGTTGATCACTCAGAGTGGTTGCAAGGTTGTCACACACCTCCGGGTGAGAGAATGTCAGTAAACTGCTTGGGTTTTGCTCTTGCAGTTTGCCATGTTGTTTACCTCTCGACATGTTACAGTTTTGTAACGTGCAATAAAAAGACTTGGGAGTGAAATATTTGACTGCACAGCTACAGAATGCTTTTTCTTAATTGTTCATGGGATGTGGGCATCGCTGGCAAGGCCAGCATTTATTGCCCTTCCCTTGTTGCCCTTGAGAAGGTGGTGGTGAGCTGCCTTCTTGAACCGCTGCAGTCCGTGTGGTGAAGGTACTCCCACAGTGCTGTTAGGGAGGGAGTTCCAGGAATTTTGACCCAGCAAAGATGAAGGATTGGTGATATACTTCCAAGTCAGGATGGTGTGTGACTTGAAGGGGAACTTGGAGGTGGTGGTGTTCCCATGTGCCTGCTGTTCTTGTCCTTCTAGGTGTTAGAGGTCGCAGGTTTGGGAGGTGTTGCCGAAGAAGCCTTGGCGAGTTGCTGCAGTGCATCTTGTAGATGGTACACACTGCAGCCACGGTACGCCGGTGGTGGAGGGAGTGAATGTTTAAGGTGGTGGATGGGGTGCCAATCAAGCGGGCTGCATTGTCTTGGATGGTGTTGAGCTTCTTGAGTGTTGTTGGAGCTGCACTCATCCAGGCAAGTGGAGAGTATTCAATCACACTCCTTACATGTGTCTTGTAGCTGGTGGAATGGCTTTGGGGAGTCAGGAGGTGAGACACTCGCCACAGAATACGCAGCCTCTGACCTGCTCTTGTTGCCACAGTATTTATGTGGCTGGTCCAGTTAAGTTTCTGGTCAATGGTGACCCCCAGGATATTGATGGTGGGGGATTCGTCGATGGTAATGCCGTTCAATTTCAAGGGGTGGTGGTTAGACACTCGCTTGTTGGAGATAGTCATTGCCTGGCACTTCTGTGGCACGAATGTTACCTGCCACTTATCAGCCCAAGCCTGAATGTCATCCAGGTCTTGCTGCATGCGGGCATGAGCTGATTCATTATCTGAGGAGTTGCGAATGGCACTGAACACTGTGCAGTCATCAGCGAACATCCCCACTTCTGGCCTTATGTTGGAGGGAAGGTCATTGATGAAGTAGCTGAAGATGGTTGGGCCTAGGACACTGCCCTGAGGAACTCCTGCAGTGATGTCCTGGGGCTGTGATGATTGACCTCCAACCGCCACAACCATCTTCCTTTGTGCTAGGTATGACACCAGCCAGTGGAGTGTTTTCCCCCCGGATTCCCATTGACTTCAGTTTTACCAGGACCCCTTGATGCCACACTCGGTCAAATGCTGGCTTGATGTCAAGGGCAGTCACTCTCACCTCACCTCTGGAATTCAGCTATTTTGTCCATGTTTGGACCAAGGCTGTAATGAGGTCTGGAGCCGAGTGGTCCTGGAGGAACCCAAACTGGACACCAGTGAGCAGGTTATTGGGGAGTAAGTGCTGCTTGATAGCACTGTCGACGACACCTTCCATTACTTTGCTGATGATTGAGAGTAGACTGATGTGGCAGTAATTGGCTGGATTGGATTTGTCCTGCTTTCTGTGGACAGGACATATCTAGGCAGTTTTCCACATTGTCAGATAGATACCAGTGTTCTAGCTATTCTGGAACAGCTTGGCTAAAGGCGCGGCTAGTGCTGCACAGGTTCAAGTAAAATGATCTCTGTTCTCCCTCCAGTTTTCTCTAATGTTTATGAATCTGTTTTTGGAGTGGTAAGAATGATCAGAGCTGTATTAAACTCAGTTGGAACAGTGTATTTGAGCCTACAACCCACATTCCAACACTTTTTACTCAACTGCCTTTTTGCTAAAATTGGTGGTTATGAATTTCAGCCCCAGGTCACTTGTTTGATACATGCATGGTCAGAACATTAACTGATGCCTATGTGCTGGCTTGCAATGAGTCAGAGATAGAAAGGTTGAGGATGGTGGTGGCAGCCTTAACTGGCACTGGCAGGGCGGTGCCTATGTTGCGGGTTGGCTTCAGGTGTCCTCGCAACAGATGGCAAAGTTCTGCGTCTGTCCACCTGCTGGTCTGGAACCAGTGTAAGAAGTTATCCTCAGTCATTAGCAGGTAGGTGTACCAAGGCCTGCAGATATGATTGGTAGGACAATGGTGTAGGAGTCTGCTGGCCTCCTTGGCATGCCTTCTTTCATCTTGTTCCACTTCAACAATGAAATTCTGTACTGGACACATGTCCAAAACAACCTCATCATTAACTTTACTTCAACCTAGCACCCACCGTGGGATTCTGCAACTTGCACATAGATACCTTGTTGCCTCCTGAGCTCCAATAAGAGTTGGTCTTGGAAGAATTCAATATTGTGCGCCTTCTTTTCAGTTCTGTGGAAGTCCAGTAAATGCTTCGCTTACACTCGGCCTTCTTTTACTTGTGAGCAATAATGGATTATTTTTCCTTTAGGATGTTTAAAATCAAACTTACTGTGTAAATACAAATCGTCCCCTCCTTAATATTGATAAAAGTCAATAATAAAAATGGCACAGTACTAAAACGGTACTATAAGCATTGCAACAAAGAACAAGTACAAAGCCTGTTCTCTTTGAAAGTTCTATCATGCATGGGCCTACCCTTGCTCCACTGAAAATGGCTGTGAAGGCAAAATGTGCAATCCTCATGCAAGCACTGTGAACCTCTGCCAAGTGTTCATTTAAATATTCTTGCCCATATTCTGGTTCCTTAATGAAGCCATGGCACAAAACGTGCATTCTGACTCGAGTGCAAAAAATGCGACCCACTGAAACAAATCACAGGCAGAGGGAATCTGGCACAATATACGCCTTTGGACCACTCGGCCAATTCTCCGACCCTCTGCTCCCACTCAGCACCTGCACAGCTGAACGGAAGATCTCTACCGAGGCCCGGTCTGCCCGCTCAGGTGGACGTAAAAGATCCCATGACACTATTTGAAAGAAGAGCAAAGGAGTTCTCCCCAATATTTATCTCTCAACCAACATCACTAAAAGAGATTATCTGGTCATTATCACATTGTTGTTTATGGGACCTTGCTGTGCGCAAATTGGTTGCCGCGTTTTCTACATTGCAACAGTGACTATACTTCAAAAGTACTTCATTGGCTTTAAAGCGCATTGGGACGTCCTGAGGTCGTGAGGCGCTATATAAATGCAAGTCCTTCTTTCTTTGTTCCTCCTCATATCTATAGCAGAAGTCACAATGGAAAGGGGAAAGCTAATCCTTCAAACGGTGTTCCATTTCAAAATAATGCACAAAAAAGAAATGATAAAACTGTCCATAAACCTTCAGACATGCAATATATTTGCTCATTACAAAATACATTGCCTTTAGCAGATTAAAGGAAGAAAAATTAAATGATGCACGCAAAGTCTTAGAAAACCCACTACACTTTACGCCTCTGAGTGAATTAGTGCTGTTTCCATCGATCACAGCACTAATTTGAATCAAATTGATCTGAATTAAATTATTCCAGTTCTCATTTCTTCATTGCTAAATGCAAGAGTTACGCAAGGGAGGAAACAGGCCTCAGGCAACAGAATAACAATATTATTAAGCTGAGTCGTGCAAACTGTGATACACAATGGAGCGAAGCCCATCAGTTTTATAATATGAGTGAGAAAGACTCAACACCATCAGTCCTGAGCAATGGAGTTATAGGCAGTCGAAGCAGAATACTCCACTGTGCGCCTGTGAAATGGGCGCTAAGCCTCCAAAATTTTGCACCGTCATCTGTCATGCTCAATCTGGATAGGAAGTCTGCTGGACACCAGTTTTAGGTTCCTCAATTATGCAACTCGGAGTCCTACGCCATTTCTAGGACCCTGAATGCCAAAGTCATGTACAAATGGGCGGAGCTTGCGCACGCATCACCATGCTAGTGGTACTAGGTCTTGAGCGGCCTAAAGGGACTGCTGGAAAAAAGGCACAAGAAATTTTCAGTTTTTATTTTTGTGGGCCTAGCAGAAGTAGGAGTGCCCACAAAAATACTCTAGTCCGCCGCTGGCACGCTTGAGGCCCACCCTCCCCCAGGATCGGACTCGACCCCCCCCCACCCCCACCAGACACGACCAGCCGGCCGACTTCCCACCCTCCCCGAACCGTGAGCTGCAGTCGGGAGCTCGTTTGCTGTCCGCAGCTGGCCACTGGCATTTAAGTGAGGCTCAAAGACAAATTTGGCTTAGGCCTCAGTCCGGCACGCACCAACATGTGCTGCAGTTGATCAGGTAACCTCACGCCCGTTTGACACAAGTCAAATTTCTCCTCCATTATTTCAGGCACAGTGGTGACTTTTAATACATATTTTAATAAATATGAAATAAATTTTACACTTATAGGAGTAATTTTCAATGTACCACTGGGGCGTAAAATCTTGGGTACCCGTTACAGAAACCACCCAATTTCCTTTCCATTGAACGTCGGTTTTATAAGAACATAAGAAATAGGAGCAGGAGTCGGCCATTTGGCCCCTCGAGCCTGCTCCGCCATTCACGAAGATCATGGCTGATCTTCTACCTCATCTCGACTTTCCTGCACTATCCCCATATCCCTTGATTCCCTTAATATTCAAATATCTATTGATCTCTATCTTGAATATACTCAACGACTGAGCCGCCACAGCCCTCTGGGGTAGAGAATTCCAAAGATTCACCACCCTCTGAGTGAAGAAATTTCTCCTCATCTCAGTGCTAAATGTTGAATATCACTCCCATGACTTTCTTCAATAAAATGAAGATTATTTTAAACAAGTTCTCTCCTTAAGCGCTTCTTTTCCATTTAAGGACTGCAGATCTTTGAGAACGAACCCCCCAGGGTGGGTGGAAGGTCAATTTGGACCTCAAGGGGGTCTTATTTCTTGAGCTTGTGCGCGCTATGATGTTTAGATGAGTGCATTCCCCCGAATTTAGAACTTGCTACGGTTCGGTTACAACACACGGAGGAAACTGTGAGAGCGAGTTTATTCTACTCTTGCAGTGGAGTTGAAACACGTCCACTGGGCTGCTGCTTTCAGGCTGGCTGCCCTCCAGAAACCTCCAGCAATACTGTACTTTGGCACTTTGCCTGTGCAACAGAAGCTTTAAACAGAATGTTTCCTCTTTGATAGTGATATGGAGAAGCCATATTTCATTGAAGAGCTCACCAGCACCGTAAGCCCTTGTTTAATACAGAATAGTACAAACTGCTATGTGTCAATTCCTCAACCGAAGCCCATCAACAAATCTCTACACTTCAGGATCATTTGTGACTTGCAGGCCTTGAATTAATTGGGGAGGCCTAGTTTACAGTGGGCCTAACTTGCATATCCAAATGAGCTAATTATCATAATCCAATATTATCCCAAAGGCAAAACAATTGTAATCTGATGTTCAGAAAGTTGGGCTGTGCCGTTTGAGTTGAATGGGAAAATCCATTTTTCTAATAAAGCTACTTTACCTGTGTAAATTTAGCCCAACTTGCTATCCCATTATTAGGATTGTACTCTTCAAACTTGGTTAGATATGACTCGTGATTGTCAGTGTTGGTTGCCAAAGCACGCCATCCCGGCTGGGAACAAACCTCCCTTTCACACTCTTGGCCACAGTTGCCGTGTGTCTAAGAAAAGGAGTTCGCCCTCAAATATATGGATTTGACTAAATGTGACAAGTATGAAGCAATTCTGTCTTGGTTTGGTCTGGTAGATATACCTTTAAATAAGTGAGATTTTAAAAAAAGCCATCTGCAGCTTTAACCTTTTTTTTACATATGTTACAGCATATATGCATTTAAGGGGAAGCTAGATAAACACACAAGGGAGAATGGAACAGAAGATTAGGCTTATAGGGTGAGATGAAGAGGGGTGGGAGGAGGCTCGTGTTGAGCATAAACACCAGTTTAGACCAGTTGGGTCGAATGGCCTGTTTCTGTGCCGAGCATTCTATGTAATGTTGCAAAGTTTGTTGTTATAGTTGCCCTGGTAACAAATTTGAGAGGTAGACTAATGTAATTTTCAAATATATACAGGCTTTGTGATGATTTCAGTTATGAATATAGCAGTCTGCTTTTTTTTTGAATGAGGCCACCAGTTATGAATTTCTAATGAGCCTTGGCAGCAGATTGGGAGCTATAAAAAGCAGGCAACTGCAAAGAATCCGCTCAGTCGAGTTGAATTGAACAAGGTAAGGTCTTCATAAAGAGGCAGCTAGATTTGCGTGAGCTCCCACAGCTTGCAAGGAGACATGTATAGAAATACATGCCACATTTAGATTCATGACAGCTTGTGATTTTGCCCTTCAAGGAAACAGATGATAGATGGTATATATGTTGTTATATATTTACATGGCCACTATTTCTGTAATAAATTTACTCAAATGAGTATGGACAGTAGTTCACAGCACAACATCTGTCCTCAGCTCTTTGTGCTAATTGGCTTAAATTTGCTTAAAACTAGATCAAGGTCTGTTGCGATGTTCTGCCACTTATCGAGGGATGGAGATAGGCCTGTGGAAGCATCAGAATAATTCCTGACAGGCCAGGGTTTCTTTTTGTTGTGCTGGGTGTGTTATCGAATGGTTTACCTAGATCGCAAGGCTCGTGAAGACACTCTCAAAGGTATACGGGTTTGGGAGAGTGATTGAAGATATGAAAGTCAAAAAATCTAGGGTTAAGAAGGGGTAAATAGCCCCAAAAATATCAATTCATTATTTCAGCTAACAGGCTCTAATTAAGTTACAAACACATATTCCATGATTCATTTTGTACAGTTACTAGTTATCATATATAAATTGAAGAGGATTAGTTGTTAGTTCTCCCCCTTATTCTTTCCTATTATATAGGCTCAGCAAGGTTTTGACTTGGGCTCATGCACTGACAACACAGCCCGTCTAGCAGACATATTTTATATTACATATACACTCATCTAAAGTGTGAGAGTATAAGTGAAGGCCATACTTATTCACTGTACCTTAAGGTGAAGACTGATATTGCGGTATAGAATATTTATCCAGTTTGTACTCAACTGACAGCACTAATGATTTTCACATTGGATGTGATTCAGAACACCTCCTATACTTGCTAATGTTGTGTCTCAACCTTCGATCCTTTATAATTCCCTCCACTACACTGCCTTACTGCCTTCAAGTCTGTGCCACTTAGCACCAAGACTAAGGACCGATGTTGTGCCGTGAACTATTTGGCACTGTCCAAACTCACTTCACCCTTAATGGGCAACAGGGTGAAGAAACCAACATCCCTTCCTACATTACAACAGTGACTGCCTTTCCGCAGTACTTCATTGGCTGTAACGCGCGGTGGAACACCCCGAGGTCCTGAAAGGTGCTATATAAATACGAGTTCTTTCTTTCTTTTCAGGCTCCATTTCAATCTGGTCTGAAAAAGGGAAATGCCTATTTTTTTTCTGTCAGGTTGGGCTCTTTCCCAAGATGGAGTAGAGACGTTTTACTCTGATGGAGAAGCTCGGCATTTGCAACAGACCTATGACATGCCGTTCAACAGATCAAAGGTCAGACATTTCCAGTCGCCAGGAACTGAGGCCAGAATCCTAAGCACAGCCAGAGTTGGTTTATAGACCAGAGCAGGAAAGATACATTCCGTCATTTGGCTTCGGTCTAAATTCCAATTTAGATCAACCTCTAATTCAGATTGCAGATGAATTAGCAGGTTCCACAGAAACTGGAATTCAATAGAACAGACTGTCAGCAAATGTACCAAATGACTCACATTTCAGGGGTCGGTCCTGAATTGACCATTTACTGGCAGCAATATTAAAAATCCGCACGTCACAGGTTCTCAGCCTGCCATCAGTTGATTGTTTTGTTATTTGATTGTATGTCTCAGAAAGGGCTCTCCCTCCCAAACTAGTTTCCTCTCCCGCCACCACAAGTTAGAAACTGTTTCTACTGGCGGGTGGGTCAATAGCCAGAGGACACAGGTTTAAGATAATTGTCAAAAAAACCAGAGGGGAGATGAGGAGAATTTTTTTCACACAGCGAGTTGTGATCTGGAATGCACTGCCTGAAAGGGTGCTGGAAGCAGATTCAATCAGAACTTATCAAGTATATAGGGAACTGGATATATACTTGAAAAAGGAAATTTTGCAGGGCGATGGGGATAGAACAGGGGGAGTGGGACTAATTGGATAGCTCTTTCAAAGAGCCGGCACAGATTCTGTACTATATGATTCTATGATTCTATGTCCTGGCCAAAACTTCAGTCCAGCCCTGAAACCTTCCAAAAACTCTGCGTTCCTCCAATTCTGACCCCTTGTGCATTCCTGACTTCTTTCGCACCACCTTTGGCCTTAGCCACGCCTAAACCTCTCCACACCTCTCTCCTTCTTTAAGACACTCCTTAAAACCTACCTCTTTGACCAAGCTTTTGGCCATCTGTCCTAATGTCTCCTTCTTTGGCTCGGTGTTAAATTTGTTGTCTGATTACGTTCCTGTGAAGTGCCTTGGGACATTTTACTACTTTAAAAGACACTACATAAATGCAAGTTGTTGATGCGGAATGCTTCCCATGAGTGAGACTAGAGGTCAAGACTGGATTCAGACTAGTTAGTCTCTCCTGTTTGAGATTCAGGCCCTGTAACTCATATCACAATTCTTTGGGTGAGTTCATGCTAATTGGAAGTAATTTCTCATTTCCACCAACTATCTTGTGTCGTGCAACCAGGCAGACAGCAGAGATTGGAGGCAGGGACTGGAAGCAGCATTATACGTGTTCCATTGTTACTGAAAGATCACTGTACACTGCGATAGTGAGCTGGTGGGCTGCTCAGTGACCATGGTGAAGCTAGAGAAGATGACCTGCTAATTAGTGGAAGCCATGACCTCTGCTGAAGTAGCAACATCCTATTTGTAAACGTGGATACAAATTAAAAGGAAAGGCAGGCCACCACTTGGAAACAGGATAAGCAACAACTTCAATGTGATAACGAGCTGTCACAATATTTGTGCATCTCCCAGACAACACAGCAACTCTTAGAATTGCTGACTTTACTATATTATTAGAATGATGATCTTACCATCTGTTAACAAGCAAACTTCCAGTAATGTGTCCCTAGATATCAATGGACTAGTCAAGTGGGCAGAACAGTGGCAAATGGAATTCAATCTGGAGAAGTGTGAGGTAATGCATTTGGGGAGGGCTAACAAGGCAAGGGAATACACTATAACTGGTAGGACACTGAGAAGTACAGAAGATCAGAGAGACCTTGGAGTGCAAGTCCACAGATCCCTGAAGGTAGCAGGACAGGTAGATAAGGTGGTTAAGAAGGCATACGGGATACTTGCCTTTATTAGCCGAGGCATAGAATATAAGAGCAGGGAGGTTATGCTTGAACTGTATAAAACACTAGTTAGGCCTCAGCTAGAGCACTGTGTGCAGTTCTGGTCACCACATTACAGGAAGGATGTGATTGCACTAGAGGGGGTGCAGAGGAGATTTACGAGGCTGTTGCCTGGGCTGGGGAATTTTAGCTATGAGGAAAGATTGGATAGGCTGGGGTTGTTTTCTTTGGAACAGAGGAGGCTGAGGGGATACCTAATTGAGGTGTATAAAATTATGGGGGCCTAGATAAAGTGGATAGGGAGGACCTATTTCCCTTAGCAGAAGGGTCAATAACCAGGGGGCACGGATTTAAAGTAATTGGTCGGAGGTTGAGAGGGGAGTTGAGGAGAGATTTTTTCACCCAGAGGGTGGTGGGGGTCTGGAACTCATTGCCTGAAAGGGTGGTAGAGGCAGAGACCCTCATCACATTTAAAAAGTACTTGGATATTCACTTGAAGTGCCGTAACCTACAAGGCTACGGACCAAGTGCTGGAAAGTGGGATTAGGGTGGATAGCTCTTTGTCGGCAGGCGCGGACAAGATGGGCCGAATGGCCTCCTTCTGTGCTGTAAATTCCTATGATTCTATGATAGTTCCAAGGGTGAACTCCCAGATCGATTAGGATATGTGGAGGTAAAACCAAATGTATTCAAGTCATGCTCAGAGATCTGGAATCCAGAAGTGTCCATACTCCTGGTCTTTGTGGCTGCTTAGGCTCCCTGCCGTGTATCTCGTAGACCATGGATAACCTTTAAATGTTCTCATCACTTTGTAAATCTCTAAAGCTACAGATACCAACAGGTCTAGGGGTTCTGAATTAGGATTTTTCCACAATTAAAGCAACACCACCCTCCAGGATTGGCCTGGAGTCTCCAGGAACTAAAGATTAATCTCCAGGACACTGCTGCGAGCAACCCGGGAGAAAAATCATAGGAGCATTAAAAAAATTGTATGTTGTTTCCATTTTCTTTGAGCACTTTCATTTATTAGTTGTAAAAGTATTGGAGATGGGAAAATTGGCTGTTTGACTGACAGTCAAGAATTATCCAATCAAGTAACTAAGAGTCTGTTCACTTTACACTTGGTATGGGAAGGTGGTGCGTTGCAAGGAGGGCCTGTTGGGTGACCTATGGCAGGGTGGTTGGAGCCAAGCGATCATGTGATGAAATCTCCAGAAATATGCCCAACCAGAGTTGGCAACACTGAGTCTCAGGTGAGTCCCAGCCAGTCAATAATGACGATACAACCTTATGGGCCCCTTATTTGCTCAACAGCCATAGTAAGGGCCAAGGTGTCAGGTGGCCAGTCAGCAATGAAGGTACAACCTCATAGTTTGTAGTGAGTAACAGCAAGTCACTGCTTTCCGTTTCATTGAGGGGCATTGTCAGAATCTGACTGAGGTCGACATACACATACATACTCAAGGGAATGTCAAGGCAGAGTGTGAAACTTCTACTTACAGTGAACATCAACTGGCAACCACCAAGGATATAATCCAGGAAGGAATAATCTCTGGTCACCTGAAATAAATGAAGCCAGAACTGTAAGCATTTGTTTGGCCCTGTTTACATATTTTAAAATAATTTACCAGCTGTACACATAATGAGTTAATTTACACATTATTATAATCACAGGTCACGCTATTCCAGGCAATCTTCACATATCATTTACATAATTAGTGTGCTAAAAGCTATTCAAACCTTATTAAAATAGATGGTTAGTTGCTAACCCTCTCATGCAATTAGATTTTGAACAAAGGCTGCATTTTAATGGCAGAAAACCTTTACCTTGCAGGATTTAACGACAATTATTCCAGAATTCTTGTAGTTCTTTTTCTTCTTTTGTTTCTTGGAATTAATACACTCAAATTCTACCTGTGAGGAGGAGAGGAGAGTCTCTTTAGAAAGATGTGAAGGAGTGCGGCCATTGCTTTTTAACAGCACCTTTTGGTGTCATTTCTTTTCCAAACTGGAAATAATGGATTTCTTTTAATAAGAATAGGCTACATGAGGAATGAGGTGGCACATTCAGTTACAACACTTTCGTCACTGGAATCCAAAGACCCCCTGCCCTCCCCCCATTATACAACATGCATCGCCTGTCAGCTGATGGGAAGCAGCACACAGATGGTAGTCATGGTGATATCTGTGGCCCGCAACATCTCATCCCGTCAGAGGAGAAAGCAGAAGAGGGATTAAAAACAGAAGGTAAAATTACAGGAATGTGGCTGCAGTGAGCTGGTAGCAGTTTTACCCTTATTTGTGTGTTTAAGAGTAAAGAACTAATTTATTAAAAAAAGCATTGGTTAGTCCATAGTTAGAGAGTACTGTGTGCAGTGTGGGTGCCCCGTTAAGGAAAGGACATTAAAGCCACAGAGAGGGTACAGAACAGAATGATGCAAGGGATGAGAAGCGATAGTTACAAGGACAGATTTGAGATACTGAGAGTATATTCATTGGAGTAAAGAAAGCTAAGAGGAGAAATTATAAAGGATTTTGATATAGTGAATAGGGACAAAATATTTCTTCTGGTTGGGGAGAGTCAGTAATAAGGAGTCATCAATTTAAATTTGCCAGTAGGAGAGTGAGGAGAGAGGTTCTTTACACAGAAGGTTGTTGGAGCATGGAGTGCTTTGCCACAGGGAGTAGTTGAGGTAGCAACATCTTTTAAAGGGAAAATTGGATAAATATTGAAGCAGAGGAAGATACAGGGATATGGAGAGAGCGCAGGCTACAGGGATTAGCTTCGGATTCCTCTAGCACAGAACCGGCACGGACACGATGGGCCAAATGGCCTCCTCCTGTGCTGTAAATGTCTATGGCTCTGTGATGGTTTGCGACCAAAGATGTTGTTTCTGGTCTGCGGATGTGTATTGTGTTAACAGACTCAGTAATATTTAACTTCTGTAACAAGCAGCCTGCCAGTATTTTAATACTATGAACAAAATATTATTTCACTGTTCATAGTGTGGTTTCCTCTGGGGCGACCAAATGCGGATTAGAGAACTATCTTGCTAAACATTTTTGTTGCGTTTACCAGCGTGAATCCTGCCATTCCTGCGGCTCGCCACTTTAACTCTCACTTCCCATTCCCACACTGGCCTCTTCACCTTTGGCCCATGACGCTATTGGTCCAACCAAGCTCAGTGCAGGCTTCAGAGCAATATCTCACCTTTCTCCTGTGCACCCTACAGTGACCATTCATTTTAATAACCTTAGCTTTCTCTCCCAGGTAATCAGAAGCCGGGGTAGGGGGCATTGGCATCTGGTGGAAGTGAGTGGGAGCGGGTTGGCATTGCAGGTGTGGACCCTTTATTGGAACACTGTCCTTTCCCTTTTCAGATGTTGCTGTTCCTGTTGAGTGTTTCCATTTTCTATTTGTATTTCATTGCCCTACGTAGACTTTTATTCTTTTAATTACCTCACTTATGTGATCTCCAAATGTTTTTGCTTCTATTCAGCTTTTCAAAAAAAAAACCTGCTTGGGCATTCTGCCCATTAGTTCTCTTCATCCTCTTCCGTTGGTTCAGTTGCATTAAAGGACTCATTTATCTTTCAGTTATGATGAAAGATCTACACACGGAGCACTAACCTGTCTCTCTCTCTCTTTACAGCTGCCAAAGAGGCTGTTGTGGATTTTCTGGTTTTAGTTTTGATTCCGACAGCCTCATTTGACTACATGCAAAATGAAACCTGTAGAATCACACCAACATATCTTGCACTTCCACCCATCCCTCTCTCTCTCTATCTACATTATCACTTCCCCATCTGACTAACCACCCCTCACACTCTCCCTCATCCTAATGCAATCATACCAACTAACACCACACAAGGAGGCCATTTGGCATTGCCACCCCAATCCATCATAATCACCCTCTAAAGATGTAACCCATCCATTCCTTACACTCATTCCATCACTCTCACTCAAACTTCTCTTCTTTCCCTCCTTGCAGGAGAGCCCACAATAAGAGGGAGAGGGAGAAAACAGGAGGTGGCCCTCCATCCTTCACCACATTATCAGCAGATGTGGCGGCCCTGGAAATCTAGGGAGTGGCAGAGCAGCTGGAGGTGGGAGACAGAGAGAGGTGGACATCTCAGCAACCTGGTGATAGAAATACATCTCATACAGCAACGTGGCATACAGCAGTCACTCATATGGGGACTGATGTCAGCAGCCAGTGAATGTTCATCATGTGCATAATGGTATCGTTACCCATTCTTGATATGACATTTCTAAATCATCTCTTTACTGTCCCACAGGTCCATCAAGAGCCCCCCCCCCACCATTATCCAGGAGGAAGAGGAAGACGACTCCTCAGAGGAGCCTCCAGCCTCTGAGGGCGCACCGTCACCAGACATAAGCGCACCCAGCACCAGCGCAGATACGCACACCTTGGTGGGTCCCACGCGAGATACAGTAGTGTTGTCACCTGGTGTCTCACAAGTCACAAGTGAGCAAGAGCAGATGGTGGAGACAGGGACAGCAATGGAGACTCCTTGCCAGAGGGCGCAGGATGCTCCCAGCTCTGCTCAGCTGCATGCAAACGCTGAGCCTCAGGGGCCATCCAGAAAGAGGGCGATCCTGGAGTTGCAGCAAGAAGTGCAGGAGGCTTTGACAGGTTTTGTGACCATGATGTCTGCAAATGTGCAGAGAATGGAGGAGTCCATCTCCAACATGAGCACTACCGTGTCGCAGGCGATGGCGACTGTAGGCTCTTCCATGGAAAGGATGACCACCTGCATGGAGCAGCTAATGCGCCACTCACAGGAGCACATGGTCTCTATGGAGAACAGATGGCTATCTATGGAGAATAGATGGCAGAGGTTCATAGACCTCCTCTCTAGGAGGTATGTCAGTGTAGACTTGTGTCCTCATGGCCCCACTACTGTGCAGCAAGGTGCTCTCCAGCTCTTTGCTAGCAGGGAAGTGCGGGTGGCCCATGAGAGGGATGACAGTGAAAGGGGACATGGAAGTGGGGGCTCCTCTCAAAGCGCTCACACTTCTCCTCCGTTGCCTCCCCCTCAGTCAGAGCCCCACATGCCTCCTGGGATCACAATGGCAGAGTCTGCCCCTGCACAGTCACAGGAGGAGCAGACTTTGGCGGGGCCATCACAGGCTCCAAGACCCAGAGGACGTCCGGCAAAAGTGTCTATGCAGTTGCAGCAGGGAAGTGAGCTGGCTGCCTCTACCTCTGCTGAAGCCACAGGGGTAGCACCTCGTAGAAGCATGCATAAGAGAAAGATGACACACAAGTAGATGCACAAGGATAGCCACTTGGGTGTTTTAATAACTGTTTGTATGAAGTTTCCGTTAATGTGATGTCACAGGTAAAAATATTTATTTTCACTACTTTTCGGTTATGGCCAACTTTGGAAGTGAATTGGAGTGAATGGTGAGACATAACGGTACCTCCAGCAATGGTGGTCAGTGTGAAAGGAATGGCCTGGTCATTGTAGGGATGCTTTATGGTGTTGCTGTGGGGTGTTGGGAACCTGGCACAGCATGTGGCAGCCATATGGGTGGAATGCCTGAAGTTAAGTAAATCTGGCCATGATGAGGCCATCCCTGGCCTCCCGGGCAGCAATGTGCTCGGGTGCTGGTGGGATCTGGACTGCAGGTTCCTCCTGCTCCTCCTCTGAAGAGGCTGTGCGCTCAGTGCCTTGCTCCTCATGTAGCGCTAATCCTCGCTGCTGCGCTATGTTGTGCATGGCACAGCAGACCACAACAATTTTGGAGACCCTGGCTGGTGCGTATTGAAGGGCTCCTCCAGATCTGTCAAGGCATCTGAAGCGCATTTTCAGCATGCCTATTGTCTGCTCTATGACACATCTGATGGTGATATGGCTTTCATTATATCTCTCCTAGGCCTCAGTACTTGGCCTCCTCAAGGGTGTCATGAGCCATGTTTGCAGTGGATACTTGTCTCCAAGGAGCCAGCTGGAAAGTCATAGAGTCATAACAGCACAGAAGGAGGCTATTCGGCCCATGGAGTCGGCGCCGGCTCTATGCAGAGCAATCCAGTCAGTCCCATTCTCCCGCTTTATCCTTGTAGCCCTGCAAGCCCATTCTGCTAGCCTTTCTATGTCCTGTTGCAGTCGATTGATATCATCACTGTTTGCCACACCCCCAAGTTTGGTGTCATCGGCAAATTTAGAAATTCTACTCTGTATTCCAATATCCAGGTCATTTATATATATCAAAAAAAGCAGTGGCCCCAGCACTGACCCTTGGGGAACACCATCCTCCAGTCTGAAAAATAGCCATTTACCACAACTCGCTGTTTTCTGTCCTTAAGCCAATTCCTTATCCAAGCAGCCACTGATCCTCCTATTCCATGAGCCTCAATTTTGTTAACCAGCCTTCTATGTGGTACTTTGTCAAATGCTTTCCTAAAATCCATGTAGCCAACATCCATTGCATTCCCTTCATCAATCCTCCCTGTCACTTCATCAAAAAATTCAATTAGATTAGTCAAACACGATCTGTCTTTTACAAATCCGTGTTGGCTTTCCTTAATTAGCTTAAACCTCTCCCAAGTGCCCGTTAATTTTTCCTTGATTATTGTTTCTAAAACTTTACCCACCACTGATGTTAAACTGATCGGCCTGTAGTTACTAGGATTGTCCTTACACCCTTTCTTGAACAATGGTATCACATTTACCAGTTTCCAATCCTCAGGCACTTCCCCCGCATCTAGGGAAGATTGGAAAATTATGGCAAGCCCTTCCGCTATCTCCTCCCCCAATTCCCTTAGCAACCTGGGATGCAAGCCATCTGGACCAGGCAACTTATCCACTCTAAGCATACCCAGCCTTTCTAGTACATCCTGTCTATCAATTTTCACCTCTTCCATTGCTTCTACCTTTTCCACCTCTACCAATATTTTGTCAGCATCCACCTCCTTAATAATTGAGTATTCTAGACTTGCCCTGCGCCTCTAAGCATATATCACCTTCTTTGTCCCTAATAGGCCCCACCCCGCCTCTTACTACCCGCTTACTGTTTACATGCCGGTAGAAGATTTTTGGGTTCCCTTTTATGTTAACCACCATTCTACTTTCATATTCTCTCTTTGCCAATCTTATTTTTATCTTCACTTCCCCTCTCAACTTATTGTATTTGGTCTGGTTCTCCCTTGAAGAATTCACCTGACATTCATCATACACCATCTTTTTTTGTTTCATCATCTTCTCTATCTCCCTCGTCATCCAAGGAGCCCTTGCTTTGGTTCCCTTACCCTTCCCTCTTGTTGGAATGTACCTAGCATGTGCTTGGAACATCTCCTCCTTAAAGATCACCCATTGTTCCGTTACAGTTTTTCCTGTCAGTCCTTTGGTTCCATTTTATCCTGGCTAGATCCTTTCACATCCCATTGAAGTTAGCCCTATTCCAGTTTAGAAGTTCCACTCTAGATTGTTCCTTGCTCCTCTCCATTGCTAATCTAAGTCTTATGATACGATGATCACTTGTACCCAAGTGTTCTCCCACAGACACTTGGTCGACCTGGCCCACCTCATTCCCCAGCACCAGATCCAGCAATGCCTCCTTCCTAGTTGGGCCAAGAACATACTGGTCAAAGAAATTCTCCTGAACACATTTCAGAAATTCCTCCCCCTCCTTTCCCTTTACCCTAGCATTATCCCAATCGATATTTGGGTAATTAAAGTCTGCCAATCTCACCACTCTATAGCTCTTGCATATCTCTGTGATTTTCCTGCAGATTTGCTCCTCTACCTCTCTCTCATTATTTGGAGGCCTGTAGAATACCCCCAATAGCGTGATCATACTCTTTTTGCTCCTCAACTCGAATCAAATGGATTCTGTCCTTGTCCCCTCAAGAACATCCTCCCTTTCCAACACTACAATGTCTTCCTTAATCAGCACTGCCAACCCACCTCCCTTTTTCCCTTCCCTATCTTTTCTGAACACCTTGTATCCTTGAATATTAGGTGCCCAGTCCTCACCGTTTTTAAGCCACGTTTCAGTTATTGCCGCAACATCATATTGCCACACGGCTAATTGTGCTTGTAGCTCACCAACCTTATTCACCACACTTTGTGCGTTTACGTACATGCATTCTAAACCCATTTTTGAATTTTTTTTTGTTTTTCTTAGTCTGCTCCTATCTAATATCGCACTACTTCCGCCTCTAGTACTACTTTCTTCTCTAGTGCTATCCAACACACTCACTCTTTTATGCACCTTGTTCCTCTTTTCTACTCCTATATGCTGGCGCCCATCCCCCTGCCAAGCTAGTTTAAACCCTCCCCAACAGCACTAGCAAACCTCCCCATGAGAATATTGGTCCCGGCTCTGTTGAGGTGTAACCCGTCCGGCTTGTACAGGTCCCACCTTCCCCAGAAATGGTCCCAATGCCTCAGGAATCTAAAGCCCTCCCTCCTGCACCATTTCTCCAGCCACGTATTCATCTGTTCTATCCTCCTATTCCTGTACTCACTAGCACGTAGTCTGTTTGGAGGAGCGAAGAGCTGAGCGATGGTGGACTGGCGCAGAGCGAAAGAGTTATGGCAGCTGTCAGGGAATTTGGCGCACACATGCATGATGATCTTCCTATGGTTGGAGATGAGCTGCACATTGAGGGAGTGGAAGCCCTTGTGGTTGACAAAGACTCCTGGGTGATGTGGGGGTGTCCCGATGGCCATGTGTGCAGTTGATGATGCCCTGCACCCGTGGGAAGCCAGCCAGAGCGGCAAAGACGAGCGCCCGCTCAGTAACACTTGCTTCATCAGTGACAAAGTTGATATAATTGGCTGACTTGTCAAAGAGGGCATCAGTGACCTGTGTGATGCATCTGTGGGTGGCCGACTGCGAGATTCCGCAAATGTCTGCTGCAGATCCCTGGAAGGAGCCTGAGGTGAAGAAGTTGAGGGCGGTGGTGACTTTGACAGCCACTAGTAAGGCGTGTTCGCCTGTTCCTCTGGGCTGCAGGTCCTCCTCCAGCAATCTGCAAATGTCTGCGATGACCTGGCGCGATAGCCTGAGCCTCCTTTGGCACTGCTGCTCAGTCATGTTGAGGAAGCTCATCCTCTGCCTGTATACCCTGTGTTGGGGGTATCACGGTGCAGCCCTGCGCTGATGCCCTCTGTCCTGTGCAGCTTCAGGTGGTTGAGGAGAAGGTTGGTGGTGTTGTTGTTGGTGCTGCTGGTGTTGGGGCTCATCATGGTCCGATTCCGAGGACCAAGGTGAGGTAGTATAAGCGGCACCCATGCTTATGTAATAGATGGCAGGTCAAGTAGAGATGACAGAAGCAATGTGTCAATGGTATGATAGGTTGTACCAATGAGGTGACAGTGGATCCCGAATTTGCTGAAAAGACTTGCAATTTCTAGTAAGCTAAATCTGTGCGACAATGCACTCAGCAACAGCATCTGCCTTAGGAAAGTAACCAGGTGTCAGGTGGGAGTATTTATTGTGCTTTCCATGCTGTGCACTAATGAGTTCCATCAATGGCCACTGAGCTTCTACCTCAGGTTGACAGACGTGGTTCCCGAGTTGCGTGATTCCCGTGGTCATCCAGGGAAATTTGAAAGGTAGGATGAAAAAGACTCTTAAGGGTCTGACAAGTACCTAATAATCATTTGAATTAGCTCAGCCGCCTCTGCCGTTCGGGTCACTGCCCCACTGTCAAACGCGCCCGAGGGAAAGGCGCATGGGGGCGGGTTCCATACTCGCTCCAAGTTATTTCAAATTTCCCTCCCAATCCGCCGC
Source organism: Squalus acanthias (assembly GCA_030390025.1). NCBI lineage: Eukaryota > Metazoa > Chordata > Chondrichthyes > Squaliformes > Squalidae > Squalus > Squalus acanthias. The sequence continues at coordinate 52,048,782 of CM059430.1, forward strand.
CAATCCCGCCCGCACAGATGCCAGAAAATTCCAGCCGTTAACTCTGTTTCTCTCTCCCCAGATGCTGCCTGACCTGCTCAGTGTTTCCAGCATTTTCTGTTTTTACGTTATTCTTTATGTTCTGATTGTAAAAACCATTTAACAGGCTGGCTGATTTGTCTTGATACCAAGCAATGTAAAGGTGAAAAGTTTAGCGACACATGCAAATGATGTTTGTGTTTAGCATCACTTTAAGTTTGTAAGAAAAGTCTGGGGAAAGGAGCTGGAGAGATCAATAGGGGATGCTGATAGATGTGTGAAGACAAGCACACAATAATGCTGGCAGAAATGGACGATTAAAATTAATCCAATTAAAGATAGTCCATAGGGTGTACATGACATTGGTGGGTCTGATGGGTGAAGGTAGATGCTGAAGTGCAGAGACCTGGAAACTGACAACAGGTCTTGTGCTAGGTTGTCCAATTTTAAAGGCTTTACAAAGGGGTGGTGGAGACAGAGTTCTGGCTGGTATTTAATCCATTTGCAGTGCTCCCAGGGATGTGGCTTGAATGAACAGATTTTGTCAACAATGCAAAACATATAATTGTGCTCCTGATCCAGTTGGATCGCGCAGCAAGTCTGGCAGAGTTAAACGCTGCCAAGTACTCTTCCCAGACGGTGCCTGGTAGGCAACAATGAATGATTGTATCTATGAATGCAGTACACCTGGAAAGAATTGCTCTCCAACAACATTTGGTGAGACTGAATATCTACAACATTGGCAATAAACCAGGACATCTTGAGGGGAGAAACATAGTTTAAGAGAATACAAATCTAAAGGTTCAGAAATAGTGAAAGTACGCCTTATTGTTCAATAAGAATGTTTGTGTTGTGTGGGGGGGGGAAATAGGAAAGTTTATATAGATTGATTGGAAAGGTTTTATTGAATTATATTTTATTAATAGTTACCATTAAAATAGACACATGGATTATGCCTTGTAATACAAAGACATTAACACACGAAAATGACGTGCAGGAAAAAAACAGCTGGTCCATCGAGCTTGCCCCACACTCATGATACCTGGAGCATCTCGACTAGACACCTCCCCCAGTAGCCATGTAATCTCCTGGGAGAGGCCAAAAGAGAGAAAAATCCAGGGCTAATAAGGGGAAAAAATATACTGGAAAATTCCTCTCCAACCCCCTCAGGCAATTGAAAGCAGTCCAGGAGCTCACAGGGATATACATTTTATATATGCAACCCGCCACTCCCCGTGTCAGTTCAAATGATTACATGAGTAAGGCAGGTAATCATCAGCAATAAAGAACAAAACCACAATCATCAATGTGAGACATGGAGAAGGTTAAAGGCTTTACCCAAGCAAATACACTGATTAATTTTGTGACAGACCTGAGTCACTGCCAAAGTAAAGCAATAACATCACCTTTAAATTCATGGTATCCAAACCTCAGCTCTACTGAGCACTTCATTCATACTTTGGAAAGCACAAAGCAATAACTCACTCCTGTGTAATTATTACTTCTGCACACATGCGTCTGCAGGAGGTGTCTGCAACGCACTGAGGTGTCAACTTTTCCAACCGTACAAGTCTATTTTAAGATTTGAACAGAATCCTTTGAGGCAGGGAGGTCTTCTTTCAGTTCCACACAACTGGGAGACATTTTATTTCAATGATTTCACAGGGACATTAGTAAAGAAAGTTAAACAAGAACAGGAATCTTTCCCATTCCTATCTGGAATCCTTAAGAATGGTGCGGTGGACATTTTTAAAAGATCCTGCAGACTGCACTCAACACTCAGAAGTTGTAGCAGGCAGTTGGTTCAGTTCCACAGTAATTCAACAATCACTTGCATTTATATAGCGCCTTGAATGTAAAACTGTCACAAGGAGCTTCGCAAATGGAAACAGACATGGAAAGAGATGCCGAGCCATTGAGGGGTGGGGACCAAAAGTTTGGTTTTAAATGAGGTTTTTAAAAGGAGGAGAGAAGTGGACAGTCAGTGGAGTTTAGGCAGGGAGTTTCGGAGAGTAGGGCGGAGGTGGCTGAAGGCCCTGCCACCCGGGGTGAGGTGTAGAGTGGGGTCAAATGCAAAAGAACAGAGTCATAAGACTGAAGAGTGCTGAGAGAGGAAGTGCGAGAACGTTGCAGAGATAGGGTGGGGCAAGGCCATAGTGGATTTGAAGACAAGAAAAGATCATTTAATATGCCTGGGGACAGGAGTCCAGTGTAGGTCAGCGAAGACAGGAGTGATGCATATGTGGGACTTTGTACAGAACAGGAGAAGGTGGCTGCATTTTGGACAAGTTGGAGTTTGGGGGTGGGGCTGGGAGGCTGGTAAGGTGGACATTGGAATAAATAGAGTCTGGAGGTACCAAAACCATGGATAAAGGTTTCAGGGGTGATGAGGCTGAAGTAGGAGTGGAGGTGGACAATGTTGCATAAGTGGAAACGTGTGGGCTTGGTAATGATTAGGATATAGGGTTTGAAGCTCAGCTCTGGGTCAAACAAGATGCCAAGGTCTCGCACAGTTCAGCCTGAGTGAGTGGCTTTTTAATTTTATTTTATTAAGTTATTACTCTTGGCCCTCCCTCCATTTCATCCCTTTCTCAGTCTTCCTGTCTCTTCCATGACTTCTAGCTGCAAGGCTGCAATTTCCTCTATTGACTCCCTTTTAAATACTCTTTGTCATCTGATAGCACGGTTTATAGATTTTCCAAATGCACTCCCTAGTGGGTTAGTTAAAGAGAGCCCAACTAGATAGCTCACTAAAATCTGCCCCAAGCAATCCAGGATGGGATGGCAAAATACATTAAAAGCAATAACGATATAAAGCCATTCAACAGGCTCCATCATTTATGTCCTTTGCTGAACCCTAACATAAAAGAGTTTCAATCTCGCTTAGCTTAAGAGCCAAGTTCCTATCCCTCCAGTACCTAATGAATCGGGAATCTGCACATTTCCTTTTTGAATGCATTTGATAAATTTCACAATGAATGTGAAGTCACTTCCCAGGTTACATTTACGAGCTGAGAAAATCATGGGCTAGAAATTGCCCCCCTCAGCACCACACCACAGCGCCATTAAATGGCGCTAAAACACCAGCCACCACTCTTTTGCAAGCTGGTGGCGGGTCCCACAGCGGTCGCCGTTTTCGTGCTTACCTTTGCACTGCCGGTAACTGGCAGCGCCAGGCTGGAAAAAATGGCGGTGTGGTGATGTCAATCGGCGTGCTGAGTCCTAAGCACACCAGGTTAACCTGGCATGCAAGCAGGCTGACAGTGGCGGTGTCAGCACCTCTTAAAGGGACACACATCTTTCAGGTAAGTTTGTATTTAAGCTTTTGGAGTTTTTTTTTTATTTCATTGAAGTAGTGGCTTGCTGAAATAGATGATAAAAGTTTTTTTTAAATGTGTAGGGAGTGCTGTTGGACACTTGCAAGGACTTGGATGGTAAATGAAGGCCTTTGAGAAAACAGAAAATGCTGCAAATACTCAGCAGGTGAGGCAACATCCGTGGAGAGAGAAACAGAGTTCACGTCTCAGGTCGAGATGCTGTCTGACCAGCTGAGTATTTCCAGCATTTTATGCTGTCATTTCAGATTTACAGCATCTGCTCGCAGAGGGAAGAGGAAGACACAGAAGAGGAGGAAGCCGAAGAGGAGGAAGCAGACAGAAGGATGCATCACAGACAGCCCCTTTGTGGCCGGGAAATGTGTGACGGAATCATCCACCTGCAGTCCCAGTGACCACAACCCCAATTCACCTTTCAACATTAGTCCCACAACTTACCTTCCATCTGTTACTGACCATCACAATGTCCTCTTGGCCATGATGCTGAAATAAAAGCCACCACAAAGCAAACTTTCCAATCCAGCTATATACGTCTATCCATCCAATGTGACATCAGGAAATCAACTCATCATATGCATTTTTTTTTTAGTAACTGTCTTGTGTGTGCGCCTTTGCCTATCCTAGTGATGTCACGCAGTGCTACCCCAGTGGCTGCAGCTTGGCTGATGGAAGGCTGCTGACTTTCAGTGGGGGACACTTCAAATGGCCTTGCTGGTTGACCTTGAGGAGCTGGCGGCTGGGAGTGTCAAATCCACCTCCTCCTTGTTCTTCTTCACTCTCCTCGCCCTCTTCTTGGTCACCCACTGGCTGGGCAGGCTGCATTTCTTGGGTGTGAAATGAGGAAGGCACAAGGATGGAGTTGTGGTGATGGAAGGGCGGGAAAGCATGAGGTGCCTGCCAGAAGGAGGATAACGTATGAGGATACCGGCATCTTTTATCCTTTCAGCCCCACCGCTGGCCAAGGGCTCAGCCATGCCCCTGCCAAGAATGGCCAGTACCGTCTCCCCCAAGGGGGTGAGGTGAGACTAGGAATGGGAGGTGTGCCTTGTGATTGGTGCAAATTGTTGGTAGGTGAGTGATTGTGGGTGGGGGTGTGCATTGAGCAGTGTGTGAGGCTAGTTGGTGCAGTTGGTAGGAGATGGCTTTTGAAAATGCATTCACTGACCTTGACCAGTGGTCTGAGGTCATGAAGCTTCTTTGGCCACTGGAGCCAGGTGGCGGTGTAGGATCCATTCCTCCCCCACAACGGTAAAAATTGGACTATGAAATATAAAAACCCAGAACTGCAGAGCCAGCAAAAAGGGCTCGGCAATAAAGGGTTAATTCAAACATTGCAGCCGAAACTACGACTGGATCACAGACAATCTAAAATACGAATGCTTCTGAACAAGAACATTCGCATATTCATTTACCTTAAGGGGTTACATTGTCCACCTTAGACCATGGCCCCCGAATAACTAGTTTCAGTGCAGGCCTAGACAATGGGCCGGGCCTCGAACCTTTTGAATACGGGAGGGTTGCATTGTCAGAAAGATCTCTCAAATCAATGGACAATTCACACATTTTGAAATGAATCGTACGCTCAGAAGGGGGCCAGGAAATACTGCATGTTGATTTTGGTTTAAAGTAAGATCACTTCGAAGACAGTGGTGGGGGAAGCCGACGGCAGAACAGCGAACAGAAAGATTCGGGCCTACAATCAACTCCAAGAGACAGCCAATCGGGAGTGGTGATTGTATGTTTCAGCCAAATCATAGAGGGGGCTTTTGTGATTGAGTCTGAGTAAGTTTGAGAGTTTCAGTCAGATCACAATAAGGGTTTTGTGATTGAGTCTGGGTAACTTTATATGTAACAGTCAAATCGCGGACGGATTTAACTGTGTCATATTGTGTCGATGCAAATGACCCTTGCATAGGGGTTTGTATTTTGGGGTTGTTAGCCTGATATAAATCGTAGGGATTTATACTAGGGAAGTAATTGTGTGTGTATGTTCAATAAATGAATGAATCAAAGGTTGAGCCAAAACCCTGTGCCGGCCTGACGTCCAAGAACTGTGTGTAAAGGGGGACCAGTATCGGAGAAAACCCCTTACAGTGGGGGTGATACTGCTGGCAATGACCGCCTCGGTGATGTGATCCCACATTGTTCTTTTTGGAGGGCTTCCTGGCCCCTGTGGGTAGAGGGCCTGTCTTACAGTGTTGACCCCCTGCACAAAGCTGGAGTGCTGTGTGCAAGACCCTGGCTTGCTGAGCCATTTTCCCCATTTTTTGAGGTTAGGAAGGGAATTCAGCTTTAAGAGCTGAATATTCACATTTGGGACTTTTTTATAATGTTAATTTTTTTTTAAGGCAGAAAGGGCTGAAAATTGCATTGTTTCACTTCATTTTAATTTGTATTGCTTCAGTGTGCATGGCCCCTTTAATTCTCAGACCTCTTCATTGCCCACAATTCCTTGCGAGCTCCACAGCCTCTCTTCGAGAGACTGTGGGAAGCCGCAAAGCCGCACCTGCACACAAACTTTGCCTCGGATGCCTCCAGCAACGCCACCAGGACGGTGTTGCATGGCAGGTAAGCGGTGCACCAACAATCTCCGTTCCCCCCCCCCCCCAGACGAATTTTGCCCAGTTAGCATTGCGGCCATTTTCAGCGGCCGTTAACTACAGTTTCCAGTGACACCAGCAAGTTTCCTGGCTAAAACGAATTTCTCCCCCCCATGTGTTTTAAGCTTTAGACTGGTAATTCCATGCAGAGCACCTGGACATTAATTCAGATTTAGCCCAAAAGGTTTTATGCTTCAAATGCTGGAGTTTTTCACCAAATGGTTGGGGGGGGGGGAGGGGGGAGGGAAAAATAGGCTCGGAATTTCCTCGGAGCTGCTCCTGCTCCACCATTGTAACTTCACCGGCTGTGCGACAGAACTCCTGTTTAACCGTGTAAACGGGACTTACGCTGCACCTCCAGCGAAGTTACAATGTCGGAGCGGGAGCTGCTCTGAGGATATTCCCCGCCATATTGATGATTTTGTTTTTCCCTCTCCAAAGTTAATAAGGAATTGCCACAGTAGCTGCTCACTGTGCAAGAAAACTAATAAGGGTGGTCACAGGTCGAAGTGTTGGATATGTGGACAGCCCTCACAAGAGCACTTTCAAGAGCAAGTTACCGTTACGAAGTCGTGCAGCCGTGCAAAGTGAATACCATTACAGAACTATCTGGCACGGTCAAGTGGAACAAGAGCTTTTAAATGTAGACTAATGTTTAGGTCTTGCTTGTGGCTTTCGGAGAAAGGAACTCATTACTAAGCTGCCAGTAAAATTCCAGATCAATATTTATATTTTAAAGCTGTCTTCAATAAGTTCAGGTTCCTCATTCGTGCCAAACTGAGATTTTGCTCGACACAACTCTTAATGACAGGGGTGTAGGCAGCAAATTTAGAAAGATAAATCGGACTATTTTCTTAATAGCGAGAGACTGGGAACTGTGAAGGAGCAAAGGGATTTGAGTGAGCAAGTACACTAATCACTAAACGTGAGTGCACAGCTACAAAAAGTTATCAGAAAGGCTAAGGGAGTGTTGGCCTTAATCTCAAGGGGGCTGGAATACAACATTAAGTGTACTGCGTTCAGTTTTGGGCTCCGCACCTCAGGAAGGATATATTGGCCTTGGAGGGGGTGCAGCCCAGATTCACCAGAAAAATTATGAGGACAGTTTGCATAAACTTGGTTTGTAGTCCTCGAGTTTAGATGGTCGAAGGGTGATCTAGTCAAGGTGGTTACAATGATAAAGGATTAACTAGGGTTGATACAGAGTAACACTTTCCTCTGGTGGGAGAGTGCAGAACAAAGAGGCACAGTGTTAAAATTAGTGCTAGGCCATTCAGGAGTGAAATCAGGAAGCACTTTTGTGTACAAAAGGTAGTGGAAACCTAGAACTCTCTCCCCAAAAGGCTGTGGATGCTGGGTGAATTGGAACTTTCAAGACCAAGGTCGATATATTTCTGTTGGGTAAGGGTAACAAGAGATACAACTCAGTGACTTATTAGGCCTCTTCAAAGGACAGTTAAGGGCCAACCACATTGGTGTGGAACTGGAGAGACACATAAGCCAAACCAGGTAAGGACAGCAGGTTTCCTTCTCTAAAGGAGATTAGTGAACCAATTGAGTTTTTACGACAATCCGAGAGTTTCAGGATCACTTTTACTGATACCAGCTTTTTAACATTTTTTAAACCGAATTCAAATTCTCAAATTGCCACGGTGGGATTTGAACTTATGGGCTCTGATGTTTATGGGGAGGCAGGGAGGGGATTGGGGGGAGATGGGGGAGAGGCCATAGCGGCCGGAAAACAAGGAAATGCGAGTATCCCGGAGGTCCTGCCACAATGAATGGCTGGGCCTCATTTAAATGTTTTGTCTCCGTTTCCCGAGATTGAGAGGTTGGCTGACTGTCAGGTGGAAAGGCCTGTGCCACAAGGCTGCAGCCGGGGAGTGGGCAGGAGGGAGGGAGGGAGGAAGAGATCGTGGGTCGGGGTGGGGACAGATCGTGGAGAGCTGAGGGGAAGATCATGGAGGACATTGGGGGGGGCGAAAATCGGATCACAGGGAGGGGGTTCCGATCGCACAGGAGGCGGTCTGATCACGGGGAGGGAAGCTGGTTTGCTTGGGGGGGGGCCGGGGGGAAGCCCTCCTTCTCCTCATGGCCCACAAGCAGTGCTGGAAAGGCACTTGCCTGCTGGATCCAGCAATTCTCACCTCCTTTCAGCAGCCAGGTGTCCCAAGCCCCGGGAAACCCAGCCCGCAGCAGTTCGGTCTAAAACAGTGGTTAAATTTGAGGCACACAGCCTTATTAGAATATTTCAATGACGGACCTGCCTCTGGAGAACAGGTTAGTCGCTCGCCCGCCCCCCAACCCGCCTCCGTTAAAATCAGAAGTGGGCGGGTTGGGGTCCCGCAAAAAATAAACACTAATCAGAAATGAATATTTCAAATAAAACAGATTACTGTACATAATAATTCAACTTTGGAGTTGTGCTTGAACTTCACATGAAGGAAGGAAGTTAGTCAGGGTGAAATTAGATTTGGGTGGTAGTGCCAAACGGGTGAGAACGTAGCGGCCGGCCTTTTATACTGCGCCCAATTTCCTTTTCCAATGAAGTCAATTCCTTTGAATTTCACCCCCAGTGCCTTGTAACTACCCAGTGTCCTGGCCAACATTTATCCCTCAACCAACATCACTAAAACAATTTATCTGGTCATTATCCCATTGCTTTTTGTGGGAGCTTGCTGTGCGCAGATTGGCTGCTGCGTTTCCTACGTTACAACAGTGACTACACTTCAAAATTACTTCATTGGCTGTAAAGCGCTTTGGGAGATGCTGAGGTCATGAAAGGCGCTATATAAATGCAAGTCTTTCTTGTCTTTAACTTATACACAGTATTTTATACGCAGGTTTTCATGCTCATTAGCACAGACTAAGAGAAGGCTAGCTACTGTAGAAATAAATGTGCCACCACTGACATCTAAAGCAGCAGCTACGGAGAAAGAAACACTGAATATCACACTGAAGGAAACTGGTTCCTGCATGACCAACAGTCACACCCATCAAAATCGAGAAGCAGCCGTGTCACAGTCAGGGACTTTATTTTTAACATGTTTTTGCGAGCTCTTTGTGAGCTGACATATCGTGGCTCAGGCTCTCAATTCAGAAAATACTCAATAATTCGGAAGGTGAATGAATGGGCTTGTGAAAGGAGCTTTGCTAAGAGAACTGGAATTTACCATGGCAACTACATCTGCTTACGTCAGCCTCAATTTGCATTAAGGTCACAGAATAAATTCTTTTCCAAATGAAGGAACAATTTTTATTTTTATTTTTGACTGCATTGCATTACCGATCAAACAAAGCACTTGTCCCGGTGAGCATGTGACCAACATTAGAATATCTTTACGCTCTTTGCCAATGTATGCAGGTTTGGACGTCTGCAGTACATTTTGATTTCCCCCCCCCTCTCAGTTTTATCCTTTATTAAATCCTACCCTGTGGTGTAGTGGCAGTTTTACAGTGGGGATACTGTACGTCAGTGTAACGATTTTTGACACTTGATGCATTTTCAAGCTTGTTGGAATAGGCTTTTTAAATACACGGAGACATTTTTCAGCTGTGTGCAATGCTTCATGTAAGAGAATATACTCACTGCGCTGGACTGAAAACTGTAATGGTGAATCATGTACATTGTGTCAATTTATTATAATTGCTGGTTTCTTGCTGTACCACTGTACTTCTGAGCCTAGAAATTACTGTTTGCAATTTGAGTCTGCAATTCCTTCTGTCTGCTATTTTAATGCAAGCGTAAATCCATTTATTTTAAACTTTGTAAACACCTCAGTTAAAATACAGAGAGGATTTTCATACGAACATATTAAACAGTGGTAAAAAGAAAAGAAAGACTTGCATTTATATAGCGCCTTTCACTACCTCAGGTCGTCCCAACGCACTTTACAGCCAATGAAATACTTTTGAAGTGTAGTCACTGTTGTAATGTAGGAAATGCGGCAGCCAATTTGCACACAGCAAGCTCTCACAAAGAGCAATGAGATAATGACCAGATAATCTGTTGTAGTGATATTGATTGAGGGATAAATATTGGCCAGGACATCGGGGATAACTCCCCTGCTCTTCCTCAAAATAGTGCCGTGGGATCTTTTACATTCACCTGAGGGGGCAGACGGGACCTCGGTTTAACGTCTCATCTGAAAAATGGCACCCCAGACAGTGCAGCTCTCCCTCAGCACTGCACTGAAGTCTCAGCCTAGAATTTGTGCTCAAGTCTCTGGACTGGGACTTGAACCCACAACCTTCTGACTCAGAGGTGAGAGTGCTACCCACTGAGCCATGGCTGAGGTAACTTCTAGGCTTCGGTCTCAAAAATGAATTGCTAATAATATTAAAGTATAAAATAGCTCTTTGTTGCAGTAACTGACATAGGACCTTCTTATCTTCATCGGGAGGTGCCTCGGCCTTGTGGAATTTGTCATCTTGTGCTCGTGTCAGGACCTTTAGCCTCCAAAAATCAAAAGCATGTGCACTCAGTATACCCTGGCATAGCCTCCACTACAGGCCTGCTCCTGCACTGGAGGCACAGAGCCAAGCGAGGCTTTGGTTCTGCAGGCATTGGTAGACCTCTGGTACATCACACAAGTGGCAGCCTTTCAGGTGCAAAGCTCAACCTCAAGTGTTGGCAGACTCTTCAAACAAGAGTCCATCACACTCTCTCCATCCCTCTACCTCAACCTCGCTCCGTCCCTCTACCTCACCCTCTCTCCGTCCCTCTACCTCACCCTCCGTCCCTCTACCTCAACCTCGCTCCGTCCCTCTACCTCACCCTCTCTCCGTCCCTCTACCTCACCCTCTGTCCCTCTAACTTTCCCTCTCCAGCCAGGAGCCACTCCATTGTGATCAGGAGCAGGAACCCCAACTGATTTTCCCCATATTAGCTGAATGATGCTGAAACCAATTGCAGAATCCAAACCACCGATCAGATTAAGATCAGCTAACTCTGAACCTAGGACCATCCTGATCTCTGTGTCCTAGGGTCATACCTGGTCAAGTATTGAATTACTTAGCCATCAGGAGACCCCCATCACAGTGTTGGGGAGAAAAGAAGGGATAGTAATATTTCTTTGACTGGCTTTTTATTTAACATGGCTCGAGTTTAACGATCACCAGTCTGTAATTCAGATTATATCTTGAGCAAATAGCTTAGGTTGTGTAAAAGACCAAGCGAGCTGTACAGCATTCACGCACTGCAGAGAAACCCTTACAGTAATTTCACTAGTTTTCTAATGATAATACTGTCCACAGTGAATGTAGCATTCCTGAAAATCCGATGTACATGGGCCACGCACTCTGAACTCTAGACTAAATATTCCATCTGCATGAATAAACGTGAGAGTTGCGTTACGTCGATAAGATTGGTATGGGTGGGGCGGGGGGGCAGCCGCTCAGATATGGGTGGTCATTTTGTAATGAGGCACAAATGACGAGAATAAAAGAAAAAAAGACTTGCATTTATATAGCGCCTTTCACGACCACCGGACGTCTCAAAGTGATTTACAGCCAATGAAGTACTTTTGAAGTGGAGTCACGGTTGTAATGTGGGAAACGCAGCAGCCAATTTGCGCACAGCAAGCGCCCACAAACAGCAATGTGATAATGACCAGATAATCTGTTTTTTTTTGTTTTGTTGTTTGAGGGATAAATATTGGCCAGGACACCAGGGATAACTCCCCTGCTCTTCTTCGAAATAGTGCCATGGGATCTTTTATGTCCACCTGAGAGCGCAGACGGGGCCTCGGTTTAACGTCTCATCCGAAAGACGGATATACATCAATGACATAGCTCCCTGTCATTGGCACCATAGCAACGTTGGCTATTAGGAATGCCATGCACTCCTGGCAGCCAGAACTCCTCTAGGGACTGTAGAGAATTTAAATTTTAACAGGCTGCGTTACCCAGTGCAATCTATTGTTCTCGGCAAGGCAGGAAATATGGAAGACATATATATACACACATACATACATACAAACACACATATATACATATACACATACATACACACACATATATATAAAATCTTCAGCCTGCACCCCTGCAGCAGACCATTTCCCCGCTCCTGTCCCACCTGAGGTGGACATCCTGCAGCAGCAGATATGCCCCCGGAGGCCATCAAAATTATTCAAGTGATCCTGATCCTGGCAAATCAGCCAGGGTCAGATGTGTGGCCTTGGCTCAGGCAGAAGCCTTGCTGAAGTTCCATTACCGTGGCAACTGACAGGAAATTCTGCCCCTATGATTTCTGGGTGTCACTGTGAAAATGGTTACCTAATAAATAAAGATTTAAGAGAAAAGCCAGTCACAATATTACCCCAGGCCTAGTAAAGCCTGGGGATTCAGTGACCAGCTTTCCTGCTTCTCCCACTCCATACCTTATAGACCATTTCCGACATTGCTCATGTGGTTTAAACACCGATCGGGGTTCAAATAGCGGCAAGACTGAAATCCGCCATACGTTTAAAGGTAAACACGAAGACCATCAAAATACCTGCTACTGACTGTGGAATGCTGGGCCAGCAAAGGCTTAGGGCTTACCAAGATTGGGTTGCAAATGAAAAGATAGAAAGAAAGAGGACCGAATAAAGAGGGAGAATGCAAGTCACAAAAGGAAATATGGAAATGAGAAAAAAATATAGAAAACCAAAAAGAAAAAAAGGAATAAAATTAGGAGCCCTGCAGGAGAGAGGGGAACAAAAACCAAGCAGATAAACCAGCTACTCATCCTTAAATGCGATACAGCTAATGAGAGCCTCATTTGGGATTTGACAGCTCAATTTCTTTAGTTTTAGTGAAAAATTCACAAAAGTATTGGTGAATATTTGTTCTGTAGAAAGTATATACAGACCCTTAACTTTTACTATTTCTTGAAATGCTTTGCCAGGCAAAAAGGTTTTACAAAGTGAAATAAAGTTGGTAAATGTAACAAGCAGTCTTTCACTGATAAGGCAGGAAACATGGTCGTGACTGCAGGGGGTAGTGATAGTCAACAGAGATAAACAAACCCCCTGAATATTGTAGACATGGTGTCTCGGAGGTTAAAGGGGTGAAGTCAAACCTTTGAAGTTTTGAAATGCAGAATACGACGTAACTCATGAACCGAACCAAGTGGTTTTCTGCCACCTTTGTAAACTTTAGGAGTGAATGAACAATTTTGGGCTGTGATAAGGACAAACTGAATAATAGCCACACAGGATGTGTGAGTGTAAATGTTTGACAGCTGAAAACAGCTCAGACCAACATTAAAGGAACATTTCACTATCTCTGAATGAATGATTTAATGCAAAAGACAAGGGAAGCTGTATAAAACACGGTGGCTGAAGAATAACAGCACTGCAGTCAGAAGAAGGTGGCTTGGCCGGTCATCTCGCCTACGAGGATCAAGCTGCAGTCAGAGGAAGGAGGGGCCTGGCCAGTCTTTTCGCTTATGAGGACCTACAATCAACGCTGGACCGATCATCGGCAGGTGGTTGTATGTATGATTGCCTGTAATATTATTGGTGGACTGCTCGAATAGTGGTTGGGGTTTTGAATCTGTCTTAGGAACAATAAAAGGTTAAAGACAGAACCCGTGTGCCTGGTGTCATTTCTCAAAAGTCTCAAAGTCTGAACTCTATAACCTGTTGGACGGGGCGAGGGGTAATTCCGCACATCTTACAGTTCGGCAAATTTAGCGCCATGGAGAAGGCTTGCTCTGTGTGTGTGATGTAAAGAGAAACCAGAACGGAGTTCTTTATAAAAAGGTTTTCAATCCTGTTACATGTAGCACAAGGAGGAAATCTTTCCCCAGTGTGATGTTGCAAATGCAGAAGAAAACAAAAGACTGCGGTGACAGAACCATGGTATTAGGAAGAATAGACTAGATCATGTCACAATGTTTGGCTATTGCCTCCCAAATCTGGGCCCCATGTTACTGCAACTCCTGCAGACTAATAACCTCTTAGTCCATGTTGGAGTCTGTGGAATTTCTAATCAAAGTTATCCAGATGAGCATCATTTAATCAAGTACAGAGTTTGAAAGTGTTCACGTCACTAATGTGAATTGTGAGCTTTCCCACCAAGAACCTACCTAACGTGTAGTACAAAGAGCAGAGCTACAGGACAATGCTCAGGATCCCTGCACCCTAACTGGGAATTTCAAAGATAGCCAACGCCTAACTAAACCGATTGTCAGAAAGGTGCCATAGCCGACCCTTTGTACCTCTGCCGAGTTGTTTGCTTCGGACATCTTGGTCACTGTGGTCTGGCTCTCTCCGATAAAGTCATGTCCACCATCATTATCATAATCATAACACAGAATCTGGAACAAGAGAAGCACAAACACGTCGCATTAACACCTGAACTGCTGCCAAATATAGGTCAAAAGATTAACAAGCGTGGATTTGGTTTCTGGCCTGTGTAGGTGATGTGCAGAAGAATGCCAAAAGATGTTTCACAAGCCACTTTTCAGTGTCTGTTAGTTACTTTCCTTTATAGAATCATGCAGCACAGAAGGAAGCCATTTGGCCCATCATGTCTGTGCCAGCTCTTAGTCCCAACTCCCTGCTCTTTCCCCATAGCACTGCAGATTTTTCCTTTCAAGTATTTATCCAATTCCCTTTTGAAAGTTAATATTGAATCTGCTTCCACCACCCATTCAGGCAGTGCATTCCAGATTACAACAACTCGCTGCGTAAAAAACAATTCTCCTCCTCTCCCCTCTAGTTCTTTTGTCAATTTTCTTAAATTTTGTGTCCTCTGGTTACAGACACTCCCGACACTGGAAACAGTTTCTCCTTATTTACTCCATCAAAACCTTTCATATGGCCATTATTTCTCAGGGGGCATGAGAGGGCACAACTGATTGAGGTTTGTGCTCATTCTCCTCTGTAACCAGCTCCTAGGGTGTGTAGCCCTGCCCAAACATGCCACCTGTCAGTAAAACCTGCCGGGGAAGAGGGGGGCCGTCTTTCAGATGAGACGTTAAACCGAGGTCCCGTCTGCCCTCTTAAGTGGATGTAAAAGATCCCATGGTACTATTCAAAGAAGAACAGGGGAGTTCTCCCTCGTGTCCTGGCTAATATTTATCCCTCAACCAACATCACAAAAAACAGATTATCTGGTCATGATCTCATGGCTGTTTGTGGGACCTTGCTGTGCGCAAATTGGCTGCTGCGTTTCCTACATTACAAGTGGCTACACTTCAGAAGTATTTAATTGGTGGTAAAACGCTTTCAGGCATCCTGAGATCGTGAAAGGCACTATATAAATGAAGATCTTTCTTTCTCTAAACTACATCAAAATTTTTCTTTAGTGCGGCCTGGTGGAGCAGGGGTGCTTTTCCAGGGCTAACAAGGAGAGTCTGGGCCTCTGCTGCCCCCTGGTTTCCCTTCATTCCCACCATGTTGAGATTGTCGAGCAAGGAGTGTTGCTTCGCCAGTCAGGAACACGCTGCCCTGAATGCTCCAGCACCCTGGCCACTGGTTCAATTTGTGAATAGTTTCTTTTTTTAGAATCAAAGTTTAAAATGAGTATGATTGCTTGGGCCATGCTTAGCTGATCTGTAAAGAAAAACTGGACTCGGAGACATACATGGTTGATGTCAAGGACAGCTACTCTCACCTCTCCTCTGGTATTCAGTTCTCACATCCATGTCTGGATCACAGCTGTGATGAGGTCTAGAGCCGAGTGGTTCTGGCAGAACGTGAACTGAGCATCATAGGAACAGGAGTTGGCCATTCAGCCCCTCGAGCCTGTTCCGCCATTCAATGAGATCATGGCTGATCTGTATCTTAACTCCATCTTCCCGCCTTGGTGCCATATCCCTTAATACCCTTGCCTAACAAAAATCTATCAATCTCAGTTTTGAAATTTTCAACTGACCTAGCTTCAACAGCCTTTTGGGGGAGAGAGTTCCAGATTTCCACTAGCCTTTGTGTGAAAAAGTGCTTCCTGACATCACCCCTGAACGGCCCATCGGTGAGCAGGTTATTGGCGAGTTGGTGTTGCTTGATGGCGCTATTGATGACTCCTAACATCACATTACTGACGATTAGGGGGGAGGCTAACGGGGCAGTAATTGGATTAGATTTGTCCTGCTCTTTGTGGATAGGACATATAGGGCAATTTTCCACATCATCAGGTAGATGCTAGTGTCATAAACTGGTTTAAGCTGATCCAGTTGGAATTTTCAGCAGGGTTGTCAATTTTCAGTTAGTTTCAGAAATGTAAATGCCACCAAGAACCAGTGTGAACCAACATCTCTATACACACACACACCACATTGATACTAATAAGCTATACAACACGCTGACAGACTGGATAGATCAGATTATTAAAAATGTGACGCTTCTTGAAAGGAAATACAAAACTGACACCAATCCTCCTGGCGAAAGCTCTATTGTGAATGCCCATCTGTCTGTCTATCTGTGGTGACCACTGCCAACTACTTCACTTAGACCACAGCTGCCTGTTCAGGTAGAAATATCTGCAGTTAACCCGAGATAAGCTGCTGCCTGCTCTGGTCATACTTCTGCCCAAGTGAACCACAGATACATTCATGACTGATAGCCAGGAAAGGATTGCACGTCGGTGGAAGAGACACAAGGAATGATCTACAGAAATGAGCACACTCTGAACAGAATGTACCAATGGTGAGGCATCTAAAAGTAGCATTGATCGGTGTGTTATAGATCTAATCAAAACAGTGCTGTATATTTCCTCTCCTAGAGTGTCTTTATCTCGGGTGCCACTGCAGTGCCCACTAGCAAGTGCCTTCAATTTTAACTTGCTATTTGGAAAGATCAATAATTAAGGACCCAAATTACCTTTATGGTTTTTTCCACATCTCCGTTACACAGGGACACTAGTGGTATGCTGAAAGGTTTCCAGACAGGATCAAGCGTATTCTTTATAACCTGCAAAACAAATGAGAAAATGGTCAGCAACACCATAGGCAACATCCCTCCAGAATCACTTCGACCGGTTTCCTGTTTAGTCAGTGCAGCAATTCCCAATGTCTGACGAGATAACATCGGTGAGTAAAATAAAATCCCATTAAAAAGGTATCTTCTGAGCTCTCTCAGTGGCTCACTGAATTTTGCCTGGGCATAGCTGAGCCATTTGGACCAGAAATGCCCGAAGCTTGAGCCCTAGTCTGTGCTGAGTTAGTTGACCTTAGCATGGGTGGTGGTCTGGACAACACTGGGTTAAAAGGAGGAAAAATCAACCCTGGCTCAAGTGTCTGACTGCTGTCCAGCAACCCCTCCTGGAATTGCATATATGCAAGCAAACATTGGGTGAGATAACTGGGCTTGACAGCAATGCCCCTGCAGTCCAATAGCCAGCCAATGCCAACCTTCGAGGCTTATGCCAAAATAATTCGCCATAACGGCCATTTGGGTGATATACTGCAGGGCGTCCGACACCTGTAAAACCAGCAGATAGTTAGCACCTTTAGGAGAGGAGGGGTGGGGAGAAAATTGGTGAGGGGATTCAAATTTTGTATTATTATTAGCAACAAAATTGCACTTATCAAAGAGGAAAAGGGGATTGAAGTGGTGCAGCAGAATGAACACTGTTCCTCTGGCTCTAAGGTTCAGGTTTGGTGCCAGTCCAGAACATGACATCAAGTCTAAATCAGTTTAGGACCAGTTTCAGCTCAGTTCCCAGCACACAAAGTACTACTGTCTACCGATTTGGCAATCCCACAGTCCCACTGAGAAAGGCAAAACAGACGAAAGGTGTTGGAAGTGGAAGGGTCACATTGATGCAGAGAGGAGACAGTGTGAAATCAATGGAACTGAATATTGGGTGGAGAGTATAACAGGCGGGCGATGTGATTCCGCCTGTTTTGTGCTACCGCCCAACACAAATTTCTATCCCATAATGACCTGAGAGTACTTAGGTGCCGGGAGAAAATGTTCCATTCCTCATCTTGATAAACTATCGAGAAACAAATGTGCTTTCCAGCTAAAATTCATCTAACGTGAATGAAAGTGGAATAGAGTCAGAAGTAAAATCTCTGATGACGATTCAAAGTGAAATTCTCCCTCCTTGCTGTCACGCTTTCCTTGGCTTGACGTATGGGTCAGTCTGGGCCAAGTTCTTTTGCACAGCTGCTGCTCTCTTGTCCAGCAAGACTAATTAGCTCAATTTCCCTTCCCAATGTGGAATATTCCATCTAAATGCTTTGGCTGAGCACTGGTGCAACACCCCCCAGTGAGGACATGGAGGAGTCCAAGTTTTCAAAGAGTCCAACATTCAGGTCCAAGCTAGCAGTTATACCGTTGTCCCTCTGGCTTTGTTTATCAGGGACAAAAGCTTCAAAACAGAGCATCTGGTTTCAATAATTTCATATTTCAGGTTCTAATATCACGATGATGTTCTTTTCACCTTTGGGACCTTGGTTCGAATCTAGCCCCGACACATGGGATAAAGGTCTCCTCTGTTTACTGGTTGTGAAGATCCTGCACAAAACTGCTTGGACCATCTCAATTTCTTGTGGGAAAGCATCTACCATAATTCAGTACAAACAATCTCACTCAGAGGTCCTAATGATGGCTGGTATGGGAAATTAAAACATCCACAACTGGTGCAGTTGTTCTCCTGAGGTTGGGGGTAGTAGAGGAAGCTTTACTCTGCATCTAACCCGTGCTATCCAAAGCCTGAAGGTGTTTGACACTAACGCAGAGTGCCAAAACTGGAAACAACTTTACATTCATCATCATCACCTTTCAAAGCACAGATAATCAGTCCCTCCCAACATTAGTGACAGTAATGTTAATTTTAGCAATATCCATAAAACCTAGTTGATCAGTTTTATCCTTCAATGCAAGACTTATGCCGAGGGGGAGAGGGGAGGGAAGACATGTTGTGTGGCGAGAGAGAAAACATCTCATGCTTATTGACCTTTCCCCTCATAAATATGATTTTATATATTTACTTCAAATAATAGGGCAAAGCAATAAGTGTAAAAATAAATTTGCAGTAAAACTAGAAGTGTCTCACTTGACCTTTACAGCAGAGCTGGGAGACAATGAAGTGATTCATATGCAATAAAATCTATCCACGCAAGCTGTGATTTTAAAAGGCATTTTATATCGTATGTGTCTGACGTGACACAAATTCTAACCAGGTACTCTTGTAATTGTCACATTTAAAATATACAACCATTCATTATTGCCTCCTCAACATGGGTTATTTGGCAGCAGTGCACGATGCTTGTTTTTGCCATAGTTAATAGGATTGTGTGTGTGTGTGTTTGCTGTGGGATGAGCCACAAAATGACTAGTATAATGCCTTGTTCAGTAAAAGCTGGAGAATTCATTTGAAGAAGCATATGGCTCCATGAGCAAAATCAGGAGGGTCCCAACTTAATCTTTGGCCTGAGCAGGATTAGTTGATCTCAGGTCATGCTTTCGTGGTGTGGGCACTGTGATTAGCCTCAGTATCCTACACTAGGGAGGGGGTTTTAAAAGGGGAAAAAAAAAAATCAGCAAGAGGCGGAATTTCCTGTGTATTTGTGCCTGGAGGCATGCTTAATCAGGACGTAAAGCAAATACCCAGTGTAAAAGATCGGGGCAACTCGGGCGCAAGTTCGATACACTACGCTCGAATTTCCTCGCTCTTTTATGCCCATCTATTGATCCCTGCGCCCGAACGCATCTCGGCTCATTATAATGGGTCCGCCACCAGGCTAGACAGCCATACACACAAATTCATTGCAATTGCGCTGGTTCAAAACAGGTGTAAAATTACACCCAGAATTTTAGGCGCAGCAGGAAACAAGGTAAGTTTCCTGGTACTTTATTTGCGATTTTTAAGCAATTGTTTGTTTAATTTATCTTCACTGATATCTGCACTGTTTCTTTGAATGCATTTTAATGGCATCAGTATAAGTTGAGAGGTCGCACAACACCAGGCCCGACGAAGGAGTTTTAACTCCGAAAGCTGTGATTTAAAATAAAACTGTTGGACTATAACCTGGTGTTGTGCGACCTCTCAATTTTGTCCACCCCAGTCCAACACCGGCATCTCCGCATCATGATCAGTATAAGTCACATGATTGCTTTTTCTTAAACATGCTGTGCCCAATGCGAATGAATGATAGATGGCTTGAAACTTTAATTTTCATACTTAGAGAATATATGGTGAGCGTTCCACACTTTCTTCAGGCCCCAATTGTTTATGCCGATTTTTACATTTTGACAGGAGATTGGCAGGAAATTTAGGCGTAAATTGACATCGACAAAATGGCCGCACGAATGGGGGTAACTCATGGTGTAATTTCCCAATTACGTCCCCACAGGAAATTCCTCATTCCTGATCATTATCGAGTGAGCCCTTCTGGAGAGTGTGTACATCAGACGAGTTCAGGATCAACTGTGACAAACCCCCAAAACAGGGTGCTGAGATTCACTGTCTGGATGCACACAGGGGTAAAAGGTTGCTGGTGTCAATGGATCTGTATCCCTGCAAGAGTCACCACCTTCAGGAGAGGGAGGGAGAAGATCTTGCGGGAGGGGGAGGAATTTTACACATTGTAGCTTTTTTCACCCAGATAGAAGCTTTAAATGTTTATGTTGCAAATGAAGACACCCCATGCATAATCGCTAGTAAAACATTACATCAATACTGATTTTAAACTGAATTCTCAAAAGTATTCATGTACATATATATTTTATGAAGCCATTGTACATTCTGCTTGCAGGAGGAGTGCACAGATACATCCAGATTCCTTGCAATGACCGGGCTTGGGCTGGGAGCAAGGCGAGTCAAGGGATTGAGGCAACTTGGCTGTTTTTTTGTCTCTGGGGATTAGTTAGACTGTGTGACAGGGGAGGTCCTTGCCTTTTAGTCATCGTGTCAGTCAGAGTGACTGCCTTTCATGGTCAGTGGGTGGGGAGGTGAAGCAGTTTATGTTGAGTGAGCTTCCATGAGCAGGTCCCAGATGGGTCAATATTTCTTCAGTTCCAGGTGGAGGCCAAACAGCCCTCGTTCTGACTGGAATATGTCCCACATGTGCTTGAACCATAGTGGGCAGCTACACCTTCATATAGCTGGCAGTGAGAGCTGTGCTAGCCTGAACACTGCAGGGGAGCGCTCGCTCTCCAGTGGATAGGCGCAGCAAACAGTGGGCTGGTTCTCTGGGACTGTCAGACCAGTCATGGTCCTTGTGGTCTCCTAGCTGAATGTAGGAGTATGCCAAGAATGTGTGTCCTTCTGGCCACAGCCCCTCCAGCAGTCATACGATATGGAGGGCTGAAGTTTATGGAGTTGGGAATGGGATATGGTATCGGTGATGTATGATGTTGATGCCTTTCGTTCATCTTATTGCAGGTGGATGCCTTTCGTTCATCTTATTGCAGGTGGTGGTGCTAAGAGATGGGAAGACAGGTCGTCGTTTTTATTGATATTTTCATAGCTCTCCCTCTCCCACCCACAATGTTCCTGCAGATCGGCCAAGCAGAAGCTTCCTCCTGCAGGATGGGACCTGGTCCAGCTAGATCTTCTGTCCAGAGACAAAGTTGCACTGCTACGCAGAGCCCTAATTGACCTCTCCCGATGCGCAGCAAATAATGTTCTATGACAGTCAAAACCCGTGACTCTTTGCCTGGCATTCCTGTCTTCTTATTTCAGAAGATATGGGAAATCACACCCCCCACCGCTTCTCCCCACTACTGAAAGCTTCAGACAGATTTAGGCATAGCAGATTAGGTTCTACTCTTCAAATGGAATCTCTGCCTCACAGATACCTTCACTCCCATTGGCCAAATTGTTTTTTCAGCCCCTAATTGGTTCTTGGAATTTTAGTTTAGTTACTTTAGTGGGTTAGTGAGAAACTCAAGAGATTTCTGTACCAAATATTTACCTCCATCAGTCGGTCCATAACTTGCACTCAGTATATCGGAAGGAGTGCACCCAATGGCACATATGGCTTTCCACTGACACTTCATGGCATAAACCCCAATGTACAAACCCGGCTACATTAGGTGAACCATTTATGGTTCCCGTGCTAGCAAGTTTGCCAATCATTTCAAAGGTTACAGTGCTTTGGAGATCGTGTTGCAGTTTCATGAATCAATCAGCTACCGTTAATTAAAACAAAAGACAAAAGGAGGAAAAGAAAAATCCCTTTCCAGTGGAGCACGATGGCGGCATTTTGCACCAGACTTTAAGAAAGAAGCTTATTCTTTTGAAATAAGGCAACGGTCTGTATGTTTCCCTGATTCTGCTTGAATATCCAATGTTACAAATTTACAGCCATTTCTGCAGATGGCCCACACTCTCCACGATGAGTGTTATTTTTAATGAGTAACTGGGCCGCTTTTAATGAGTAGCCTTTACTTGCTGCTCTTTTAGTCAGCAGGATGCCACTGAATAAATATTAATTTGATCATTTAAAATGATTTCCCAGTGTGATTTCACATTGGCAAACCTGAAACTCTGGAGGAAATGACTGTGCATAACACAACACAAATGCTGAAGCCATTTCCTTTCCAGCATGAAAATGGAAAGGAACTTATATAAAAAAAATAAACATTGCTCTCTCTCTTACACACACCGTTGGATGTTTGACATGTTGGGGTCAGGTTATATAAGGTTTCAATACAGATGGTAGGAGTGCAGTGAAAGGAGCAGGGGATGTAGGAAAGATAAGGAAGAAAAACAGGAAGGCAATAAGGCAGAGATCAGAAGGAAGGGGATTAAAAGAGTAAGATTGCCAAACAGAGGCAGGTTTGAGTGATTTGTATATAAATACATTCTGAATAAAATTGGTCAGCTGCAGGTAAAAATTGCAATTCGATACAATATAAAAGCATCAACAGAGGTGTGGCTTAGACAAAGTCAGGTCTGGGTCGTAAACATTATTAGTTATAAAATATTCAGGATGGATTCAGCAGGAAACAAAATATTGGTATTATTTTAAGATCCATTATAACACTGGAGTGCAAGGATGATACAGGGAATGGTGCAAATGCTGAATCTGTTTGGTTAGATTGAAGGAATAAGAAAGGGACTGTACCTCTAAGAGGGGCTTATTACAGTCGGACGATAAGTGTAAATGAGATAAGGAGATATGTAGACAAATAGACAGAAATAATGGGGTCAAACTAATAGTTGACTTCAATTATGCAAAGAGAGACTGGGGTAAAAGTAATGCAAGTGGCAAAGAAGGGGACGGGTTTGTAAATGTGTCCAGGACTGCTTTCTAGATCAGTACATTTTGAATACAAAAACGAAATCAGAAAAAGCTGGAAATACTCAGCAGGTAAGGCAGCATCCGGGGGAATGCTTTACAGGCAAATACCGTGGTTTGAGGATGTAATTGGCGTCGCAATGTAATTTTTACTTCAAATCGCGGAAGGCCCACACATTGATAATCCCCAAGAGAAACCTGGCAGGACTACAATGTTTTGCTTGTGGATTAGGAGCATTAGTGGTATGAAGCAACATTGTATTAACATATTAAGCAATGATGGAGAAAAATAAATGTTGCCATAAGAGACTTTTAACAGCTATTTGTGCAATGAAGAGATTTTCCAGCTAGGCTGAAATCAAATGAACCATGGTACAGATAATAAAATTGATCTTTTATAAACAACCTATTGAAATCCTAATCAAAGCATTCATTCCCTTGGCAAACTATTGATATGTTTAGATAGAAATAAACTGTAACAGCAACAAAGATCAGTCCAACATTCAAGTGCTGAATTAAAGCAATTCCTTCTTTAACTTGGTTATTGAGATATCCTGACTAATAAAATATATTTAATGAATTAATGTTGCAATGTTCAAGTCATACCCTTACCTAACAACAGTCTATCTATCTCAGTCTTGAAAGCTCCAATTGTCCCAGCATCCGCAACCTTTTGGGAGAGAGTTCCAGATTGCTACTATCTTGTGTAAAAAAAAGTACTTCCTGATTTCCCTCCTGAATGGCCTAGCTCTAATTTTAAGATTATGTCCCCACGTTTTTGATTCCCCCACCAGAGGAAATAGTTCCTTTGTATCTACCCTATTAAATCCCTTTAACATTTTAAGTACTTCGGTCAGATCACCCCTCATGCTTCTATACTAATGGGTGCATAAGGTGCGAGAAGAAAAGGAAAGATTGCCTCTGCATTCATAGAACTGAGTGGGTGAATGAAGATAAAGTGAGCAAGATCGAAGGAGACAAAAATAAGACACACAGAAAGAGAGGTATTAAAAGAGAAATTGGAAAGGAGGAAGAGAAAAGAATGCTAGAGGTAGAAACGGAGATAGTGAGAGAAAGAGAAAAAGATAAAGAGAACACATTGTAAAGCTGAACGCACTTTAGTGAACCATTAATTGTTGACAGAAATGAAACCTCTACAAGATAATTTCAGTTTTCAAGGAGCGATGTAATTGGGTAAGTTGCTGCTAATAAAAAATGGCATTTAAACTATTCAAGGAGCGATGTAATTGGGTAAGTTGCTGCTAATAAAAAATGGCATTTAAACTATTTGCACAGGATAACTTATTGTAACACAAAGGTGACCATGTTACAGTCTTCACTGATATTATGAACAGGTTTAGTCTTCATTATAAAAGGGTTTAGAGATTGTAGAGATCCTCCACCTATAGCCATCTCTTTCTTTCTTGTCACCAGTCACATGCTGAGGTTCCCAATTCACTGTGGCCATACATTTGTGATCTATTCTGCATAAATCCTCAGGAAGATCCTCGTCACTATCGAATTCCACGTCATCACCACGGAGACCGCTGATAGTTTTAATGACAATGTGGTCCCCACTATGCCAGAAACCGGTGCTTTGGGTCCCCAACGTGTCCGGCTCCCGTGCAAATTCCCACCCACGACGTCCTTCTGACCGGTTTTGTGCGGGAGACAGATATAAACTATTGGAATGAGGCCCACAAGTTAAAATGGCCCGGGCTTCACACCACAGCGTCTTTGGGAAATCTCACCCGCCCCGAACATGCCCCTGGTTAGAATCGGGGCTCATATTGGGTACAAAAAAATTGGAGCTGACACAAAGAAAGAAAAAAGAAATAGAAAGGAAGTAGGATTGATAAAGTTGTTAAAAAATATCCTAGGTTTTATAAACAGGGGCATAGAATGCAAAAAAAAGGATGCTAAACCTACAAATCATTGGTTAGACCACAGTTGGTATAGTAGAGAGGGGGCCAGAAGAGATTTATTAAGGTGATACCAGGGATGGGAATCTGGAGAAACCGGAGCTCTTTTCACTAGAACAGAGAAAGCTAAGAGGAGAGCTGACAGAGATGTTCAAGGTTTTGAGGGTTTTCACGAGCTAAATAGAGAAAAACTGTTTCCACTGATCAGTGAGTCAGTAACTAGAGGGCATGAATTTCAAATAGAATCATAGAAAGTTACAGCATGGAAGGAGGCCATTTCGGCCCATCGTGTCCACGCCGGCCAACAAAGAGCTATCCAGCCTAATCCCACTTCCCAGCTCTTGGTCCGTAGCCCTGCAGGTTACAGCATCCCAAATGCACATCCAAGTATTTTTTAAATGTGGTTAGGGTTCCTGCCTCTACCACTCTTTCAGGCAGAGAGTTCCAGATCCCCACAACCCTCCGGGTGAAGAAATTTCCCCTCAAATCCCCTCTAAACCTTCCACCAATTACTTTAAATCTGTGCCCCCTGGTTTTTGACCCCTCTGCTAAGGGAAATAGGTCCTTTCTATCCACTTTACTATGTCCCTCATAACTTTATACACCTCAATAAGGCCTCCCCTCAGCCTCCTCTGTTCCAAGGAAAACAGACCCAGCCTATCCAGTCTTTCCTCATAGCTAAGATTCTCTACTCCCGGCAACATCCTTGTAAATCTCCTCTGTACCCTCTCTAGTGCAATCACATCTTTCCTGTAATGTGGTGACTAGAACTGCACGCAATACTCTAGCTGAGGCCTAACTAGTGTTTTATACAGTTGAAGCATAAACCCCCTGCTCTTGTATTCTATGCCACGGCTAATAAAGGCAAGCATTCCGTATGCCTTCTTAACCACCTTATCTACTTGTCCTGCTACCTTCAGGGATCTGTGGACATGCACTCCAAGGTCCCCTTGTTCCTCTACACTACTCAGTGTCCTACCATTTAATGTGTATTCCCTTTCCTTGTTAGCCCTCCCCAAATGCATTACCTCACACTTCTCCGCATTGAATTCCATTTACCACAGTTCTGCCCACCTGACCAATTTATTGATATCTTCCTGCAGTCTACAGCTTCCTTCTTCAGTATCAACCACACAGTATCATCTGCAAGCTTCTTAATCATACCCCCTATATTCAAGTCAAGATCGTTGATATATACCACAAAAAGCAAGGGACCTAGTACTGAGCTCTGCGGAACCCCACTGGAAACAGCCTTCCAGTCACAAAAACACCCATCAACCATTACCCTCTGCTTCCTGTCTCCGAGCCAGTTTTGAATCCAACTTGACACTTTGCCCTGGATCCCATGGGCTTTTAACTTCGTGACCAGTCTGCCATGTGGAAGCATATCAAAAGCCTTGCTAAAGTCCATATACACTACATCAAACGCACTACCCTCATCTACCCTCCTTGTTACCTCCTCAAAAAATTCAATCAAGTTTGTCAGACACGACCTTCTCTTAACAAATCCGTGCTGACTATCCTTGATTAATCCATGTCTTTCTAAATGAAGATTTATCCTGTCCTTCAGAATTCTTTCCAATAATTTTCCCACCACTGAGGTTAGGCTGGACTGGCCTGTAATTGCTCGGTCTATCCTTTTCTCCCTTTTTAAACAAGGGTACCACATTAGCAGTCCTCCAGTACCACACCTGAAGCCAGAGAGGATTGAAAAATGATGGTCAGGGCCTCTGCTATTTCCTCTTTTGCTTCGCGTAACAGCCTGGGATACATTTCATCTGGGCCTGGGGATTTATCCACTTTTAAAGCTGCTAAACCCCTTAATACTTCCTCTCTCACTAGTCACCAAAAGAATGAAGGGAGAGGTTGGGAGAAATTTACTCAGCGGGTTGTTAGGACATGGAGTGCCCTATCAGAAATAGTGGGGGAAGTAAAAGGAAGGTGGATAAATACTTGATAAAGAAGAAATGAAAGACCTTGCATTTATATAGTAGCTTTCATGACCTCGGGACGTCCAATTGTATTTGACAGCCAATTAAATACTTTTGAAGTCTAGTCACCATAACGTAGGTAAATGCAGCAGTCAATCTGCACACAAGGTTATACAAACACCAAATGAGATGAACGACCAGTGAATCTGTTTGAGAGTGTGGGGGCAATTTTGAACTTGGGCGGTAATGTAAAATGGACGATACTGGATGAGCCGCCTGTTATATATCACTCTCAATTTTCATTTCCATTGACTTCAATGGAATTGCGAAAGATATACAACGGATGGCTGATCTGATAACACCCGTTTTACACTATCGGCCAAAGTCAAAATTAACCCCCGTGTGTTGATGGATGAATGTTAGCCAAGACATTAGGAGAACTAGAATCATAGAATGATACAGTACAGAAGGAGGCCATTCGGCCCATCATGCCTGTGCCGGCTCTTTAGTTGAGCTATCCAATTAATCCTACTCTCCTGATCTTTCCTCATAGTCCTGTAAATCTTTTCACTTTATCCAATTCCGTTTTGAAAGTTACTATTGAATCCACTTCCACCACCCTTTCAGACGGTGCACTCCAGATCACAACAAGTCGCTGTGTAAATAAATGCTTCCTCATGTCGCCTCTTTTGCCAGTCACCTTAAATCTGTGTCCTCTGGTTACCGAGCCTTCTGCCACTGGAAACAGTTTCTCCTTATTTACTCTATCAAAACCCTTCATGATTTTGAACACCTCTATCAATTCTCCTCTTAGCCTTCTCTGCTCTAAGAAGAACAACTCCAGTTTCTCTAGTCTCGCCACATAACTGAAGTCCCTCATCCCAGGTACCATTCTAATAAATCTCTTCTGCATCCTCTCTAAGGCCTTGACATCCTTCCTAAAGTGTGGTGCCCAGAATTGAACACAAGACTCCAGCTGAGGCCTAACCAGCGTTTTATAAACAACAGAAAATGCTGGAAACACTCAGCAGGTCAGGCAGCATCATGGAGAGAGAGAAACAGAGTTAACGTTTCAGGTCGATGACCCTTCGTCAGAACTGGGATTGTTGCTTCAGATTTCCAGCATTCGCAGTATTTTGCTATTGTATCAGTGTTTTATAAAGTTTAGGATAACTTGCTTGCTTTTTTTTTTTTAAAACAGCCTTCTCAATTTGTCCTGTCACCTTCAAAGTTTTGTGTGCGAACACCTCCAGGTCTCTCTGTTCCTGCACCCCCTTTAAAATTGTACCATTTAGTTAATATTGCTTCTCCTCATTCTTCCTACCAAAATGTATCGCTTCACACTTCTCTGCGATAAATTTCATCTGCCATGTGTCTGCCTGTTTCACCAGTCTGTCTATGTCCTTCTGAAGTCTGTTACTATCTGTCTCACTGTTTACTACATTTCCAAGTTTTGTGTCATCTGCAAACTTTGAAATTATGTCCTGTATTCCCAAGTCCAGGTCATTAATGGCCCGAAAATTAAACCTAATACGCGAGAGTACGCACTGTGTACTCTCGCGTATTAGATCCCGAATTGCCGGTTTCCCGTGCATGCAGGAAACCGGCACTTCGTGAATTGAAAAGGGGGGCGGTTCCTAAGTGAACCGCATGCCCACTGCAGGCTGTGTGCACGCAGTGCACTTAGTTATTTTTCCAGCTTTGAACGCACAGGTAAGTGGTGAAGATTTTACACATAAAGAAAGCAGGCGTAGGACCCCCTTTTAACAAGGTAAGTAGTTAATTAAGTGTTATTTTAAATTTTTTTCAACAGGTGTATCTTTATTAGAGACTTTAAAGAAAGGTAAGTTTATTTTTATAACTTTTAAAAAGATTTAAAAAAAAAATTTTAATTTAATTTTTTGTTTAAAGTGGTTAATTTATTTAACTATACTTATTTTATTAATGTGATGGTTTTTTTAAAATTTAATTGAGGTTTAGCTGTTCTTTTGGGGGTGTGTAGTATTCATAGCTTTGACAGGTCTTCCTGTCAAAACTATGAATGAAAGATGGTGTGCTGCCATTGGCTCTAACTGAATCACGTGATCCCAGAGCTCACACAAACTAATTGCGCCTCTGAGTCACGCAAGCACTGCACGGTTCCAACAGAGAGAGCCTTTGAAACTAAAGTTCGTGTGGGCCCGGAGCAAAAAGGTAGGCGCGGAGTGAGATATCGCGGGGAATCCTTACCCCCGCGGGAACCATCCATGTTTAATTTCTGGGCCAATATATCTCAAAAAGAGCCGTGGTCCTAATACCGACCCCTGGGGAACATTCTGTATACTTGTTTTTGAACCGTGCCAGGAGATACTTTACAATCATCCAGACTGGACCTCTGTTTAATGTCTCATCCAAAAGATAGCAACTCCGACAGAGCAGCGCTCCCTCAGTACTGATGCGTCAGCCTAGGTTACGTGCTCATGTTCTGGAGTGGGGCTTGAACCCACAACCTCCTAACTGCGATGTGGAAGAGCTACCATTGAGTGCTGCAAACTGACAAAAAGAAGTGTACGAGGAACGGCACTAAACTTTTGGTGTTTCAGGGATCTGGAGCAGATACGATGAGCTGAACGGCTTCCCCTCCGTGCTGTAAAATTCTATAATTTTATTCTATGAAATATTGCACAGACTCGTGGGCTATTGCATGCCATGGTGGGTGCATTAGACATACTTGGTGCGCCTAATAGGATATCCAGCTGCACAGAACAGGAAAGCTCCAGGTTCAAGCTCAAGTCCGTGCTTGATTGTGAAGCCATCCACGGTTGAATAACAGACAGCCAACGTTTTGTCTCAACATGAAGAGTGGGTTACTTGGCAAGGTGCGAGAAAGCTACCAATACCTGGAGAACCAAACCAGCGAGGATTCAGAGCCTACAGGAGGGAAGGGGAAAACTAACATGCCACCATAAATCGGAGCAGAATATATTTGTACTAGGACAGGACGTAGCTCTCTCCAGGACTTCTGAAAACTGAAAAGGAAATGGCATCAGAATGGCTAATTACAGAGCAATAAATTTACCCAAACATTTAAAGCAAAGGTACAAATCTTCTGAGAATAAATGAAAATCCATGCAACCCAGACTGGAGGAATGACTGACATCCTAGAGATGCAGAAAAGTAGCCAAAAATGTTTCACTGTTAATTCCTGCATGAGCTGCAGGGTCTCTCTGCGGAAATCTGCTCGACAATTTCACCGATTGTCAAATCAACCATCCAGTGATTGCGGGACAGTCAGACTGATTGAGGAGCAGCTCCATACATCACACACATGAAAGGATAACTGCATGGTTCCCTGTGAAAATAGGATCTTATGTTCATGAGGGAGGCTAGCTGGAAAACTCAAAGTGATGAACAATACCATGGATTAGACTCGAGCCTCACCACCGGACTGCAAATAGAATCAGATTGCAGCGGGATGCATTGATCATTCCGTTTATCACGCTCAGTGTGTTTTTAGTCTTTTAGATTTCTATACACACGAGGCAAGTGGCTGTGGCATCGACAAAGGTCAGTAAAACACAGATGCAATTATAGACACAGGGTGACGGATGGTGGATGCCGGGGAACTAATGATGCGGAGCACAAAAATCAACGGATGCAAGTTTTTCTCCTTGTCATTTTTGACGTCCATTCAAGTTTTCAACCGTCAGAATCCTTTCACCCACGAGATAAGTAATGAATAGAAACAGCAGCAGCACATACAGCTGCCGGCGGTGAACTGGCCAAGACTCCCGGGCTTCAGGCTTCAATAGAGCAGAGGGACCGACTTGCATCTCGGTTAGTTCCTTGCTCCCCCTCCTCCATCTCTCCCCCTCGGCCGCCCAACTTGTAAAAAAATTTGATACCATTAAACGGAACCATCGCCTGTGTAGATACTGAGGGAGGATTAAACTCAGTCCAAGCACACTGAATCCATCTCCCCGGTGAACATTTCACCCTGCATCATCACCAAAAGAAAGGAGACAATTCCACTCAGTGAGACAGCAAAGAAAAATACCTCTGTTCGATGTACCAGCATCCATTTCCCATCTTCCTCTTGCTTATAGAATTCTAAATAGGGGTCAGATTTCCCAAAAAGATCCTACAAAAATAAAATTTAAAATGAAAAAAAAATAAAGTCCTATTCAAATGCCAACTGTTTTATTATTAATGTTGTTAACATTTTACACCTTAAAACAAATTATTTTGTTAGTTATTCTTGCGAACAAAAACAAAAAAGGTAACATTTCAGTTAGATGTTGATTTTTGGATAGCTTGAAACCCAAGAAAGAAACCACTCTGTAAAGCTGAGTTAATGCGAATGAAAAGCCCTGGCAATGCAAGAATGATTCCGAGACTATATGTACCCACTACCATTAGATCAGCAGATGAACGCTCGGTATGTTCCCGACTCCTTGTGCTATGTGCATGAGCAGCTTGGAAAATGACTTGTTCACCGAGATAATCAACATGTTCCATATTTAATGTGAATAAGAGTGGAGGGACTTGTTGCCGCTGCACTGTATTAACCAGTGATATCCAACCTGCTGGTGAGTGGGGCGCATGAGGGCAAACTCAGCGAGGCTGCACTCCTGGTGCAGAGCCTTACAAGAGGAGCGAGTGAGTCGGAGAGGCAGAGCTAGGTGGCGTTATGGCCCTGTCTCCAACTTGCCATTCTCGCCATGGGGCCTCACTGGAAATGAATGCAGCTTGCTGTAGATGCCCTATTAGGTAATGCTTCCTGAGCCATGCCAGTGAGGTATACTGGCAACAGAGAGTTTGGTCTCCTGAAGAACATTCCCCTAACCGCCCCCCCCTCCCCCCCACACACTTGCACATCCCGCACCCCCCACCTCCCCACCCCCAAGCAGGCTCCAGTTTAAGGGGCAAGATGTCCCACCTATTGAAACAAATACAGGTACTGTGGGACAAGGGGGAAATGCACCCTATGCCCATGGAATGGACCTGCTAAGGGACACCAAGATGCCAACTAGCCCTTAGCTTAGGGGCAAGATTCACCACTGGACCATTCCCAAGGTGATTATTTTTGAGGGGAACAATTTGCTGCTTAAATAATCCACAAAGTGCCTCTTTTCTCCTGAGAATACTGTTGGTCTGATTTTCAGTCGCCTTTAACATACCTTGAACAAAGAAAGCAGGGAGTGTTCTCACCAGTTGGTGAACCACACTGATTACTGTAATCCTAAACCCTGTAATTATACAGTCCAACCTGTACACACTAAAAAAGGACCTCACACAAAGGCACAATTGAAGGAAGAAAAAAGAGAGCCAATAAGTTAAAAACAGTTATCCAGTTACCCTAGTGCAATATACAAAATTAATGTGGTGCAACTAGATTAAGAATCAAGAGCAAACTGGGTTTATGACACACAAAGTAGTCAGGAGTTTACAGTAATGGGCGTGCACGCTGATGATATAATTGATATTATTTGTCAGGTGTCATATTCTCCTGAGGGGAACTACAGGCTATCCAATACTCAGGTAGTGACTGTGACTATACTACTGTACTGTCAGTCAGTATGTAGCACATGGTATCTCAATACCCTGCCCATCAGTGTGTGCTTACTGTAAGTGTCAGCCTGGATTATGTGCTCAAGTCTGTGGAATGAGGCTTGAGCTCACAACCTTCTGACTCAGAGGCGAGAGTGCTACCAACTGAGCCACGGCTGACACTGGGAACAAGTTTCAAATGTTGTTTGAGATGAAGCTTTTGTCTTTTCAGATGACGTCGCCCCTTCAAGAAAGTATTTTGATGCAATACTCACCAGTCCTTTCTCCGCTTTGCAGGTGAGCTATTATTACAGATGTTCCATGCCCTGGATGCATATCTCCATCAGCGGAATCACCCACACTCCATCATTTGTAGAGGCAGCAATTATAAATGGGACAATTTAGGGGATATTCATTTGCCCCATCTCCAGAGATTGAACGCCTAATCATAGAATCTTACAGCACGAAAGGAGATCATTCGGCCCATCGTGCCCGTGCCGGCTTTTTGAAAGAGCTATCCAATTAGTCCCACTCCGTCTGCTCTTTCCCCATAGCCCTGGTTTTTTTCCCCCATTTTAATTTACATATCCACTTCCCTTTTGAAAATTAAGAACAATCTAATGAACCTTCATTGCACCCCCTCTAAAGCAAGTATATCCTTCCTTAGGCAAGGAAACCAAAACTGCACACAGTACTCCAGGTGTGGTCTCACCAAAGCCCTGCATAATTGCAGCGAATGAGAAATCAGGAGCATCCTCAGTCAAGTCCAGCAAGGCAGCCCTGGGATTGAAGCCCACAACCAGCCAATTGGCCACAGGAGTCACTCGGGTACTGCCAGTTCTCAGCTGGACCACGTGGGCATCACCCTAACATTCTATCCTTCTTATGGAAACACACCACATACCAACCTCTCTATGGAGCAGCATAGGTGCCAAAAAACCATGGGGGAAGCCCATGGAATTTCCAACCACATCAAGGAGAGCACCATAAAGTTTTAAAAGAGCAGGAGGTGGAATTTGGACAACAAAATAGTAAACAACAAAGAGATCCGATTGAAACTTTGCTCGAGTTTCACAGGAACGTTATAGTGGAACATCTTGTCCTGATGATCAGAAATATAATGGATCGATTTCAGTCTCAGTCTTTTATACACTTGTACCCTGGGGCTTACCTTTTTGTCCAGTTTTCTTCCAGCCATGCTGAGGGTGATTACTCTATTATCTGAGATTTCTTGGGCACTTATCTGTAAAGACAGGAGGAGAAGATGCATTAGCATTTCATTTTTAAATTTATTCAGCTGGTTGCCTACCAACGCATCTGCTGGACAGCAGGTGGGTGACGTTCTAACACCTTAGAACTCATACCAGCATAAAGCACACTTGTGGAGGAGCTGGAATGAAGTCAAGGTGTACAATTCAAGGGATCACACCTCAATATTTGTGCTAGAGTGTAGATCGACCAGCTTCAGTAGGGCAAAAATTTGCTTCTGTAATTCTAAACAATATATAATTTTCTTCTATATTTTTCTCCTCCACATATTCTCCCCAAATCATGCACTGTTCCCCAGGCAGGCAGCTGACCTGGAATGGATAAATGTATACATTGGGCATTAAGTGATAGCATCAAGCACACCCAGATCAGTCATAAAATGACCCGATGAAGAGTGAAGCTTCCTCCGCTGTCCCTGACTATATTTCTTCCCCCCACCCCAAGTACTAATTCACTGGGTTAGAAGCTCAATACAATAGATCTGGAGAGACTGGTCAAGGCAGACAATCCACTTGGGCTGTCTCCTTCACCAAGTCGGTATGCTTTGTACATCTTGGTTTAACAGTTTATTTTGCCTTAGTAATGATGGACTATATTAAATTTGACTGTACCATTATCGTTCCTTTTCCAGCAGGTTTCCCATTGGTCAGAAAAAGTGGCCGCGTCATCTTCTTGCTTGAAACAATCTGCATCATTAATCAAAAGTTTACTTTTAATGGGCAAGTAACTGAGAATTGGTGTTGTTTTGGAATAATTTGAGACCGTACCAAAAGTCAGACCTACCACTCCTAGAGTACATGAAAATTCTCCAAGAAAGTCGTGTTCGTAAAGCTGTTTACTGGATTTGTCTTGGTCAAACAAGGCAAATTTCAGTTTCTGTACTTCTTCAAAATGATAGTCTACCACAAATTTCTTGGCAAATACTGGGTTTAGGTTGTTCATGGCCGTTTCTGTTCTGCCAATCTGTCAGAGAAGAGCAAATACAAAAGGAAGGGTTTCATTTTCGGCAATGTCATAACACAGAAGCAATCATATGACAGACATTTATTTCCTGATGTAATGTACACTGGTGAACAGGTAACAGAAAATCATGTTTGCTGACATATCAAGCTTAACTTTTGTGTTGCAAAAGATAGAGACGAGGGAGGCTATTTAGTCCATCCACCTCGTCCTTCCATAAAGACATCATAACATCTGCCTTTTGCATGAATCTGGAGGGTTTTGCTTCAACTACCCTGAAGACCATTCTAGGTACAGATCACACTGTATGAAGAAGTGCTTCACTTGCCTTTTACCAGTTTGTACCCAGGTGACCTCACTTGCCTTTTACCAGTTTGTACCCAGGTGACCTTATCCTACAGCCCTGGTTTAAATTGATTAGTGCTCAGAACGGTCGTTTTACTTTTGGAAAACAAATTCCTAGTTACTGACAAAACAAATTCAATAGTTGCATCTTCTTGTACCACTGCTGTTTGGCCTATATAGGTCTGGTCTGTACGTGACGGCAATCCCACACCAACATGACTGACTCTTAACTGTTCACTGAAGTGATCTCGCAAACCACTCAGTTGTATTAAATTACTACCAATGGCGCAAAAAGTTGGCCCACCACCACCTTCTCAGAGCAACTTGAGATGGGCAATAAATGCAGCCTTGCCTGTGACGCCCACATCTAGAGAATAAATTATACTTTAAAAAAAATGAAACTCTCGTGTATGAATATCTATTATTGTGCCTTATCCCTCAAGTTAAGGGATCCAATATGAATTTTCCATCTAAATCAAACACCAGAAACCAGAACTTCAGTAATTTTTCAGTATTCTAATTATAAGTAATTTGTTTGAAGTCAGGTTCCAGCCAACTTAACGATGATAACCGGATTTTCCGATCGGAGGCTTCCTGCGTGCGGATGCCTCCGATCTGGAAAAATCTACAAACTTACCTGCTGGCTCCGTAGGTCCCAAGACTTCCGATCCTGGGCCTCTCCTGGTCCGCGTGCGCAGAGGCCCAGGTATCCCAGGGGCGCAGGCGGTTCGCAAGCGTCCCTGGGATCACGTGGGCCATGGGGAACCAATCAAAGAAGGGAATCCCCCTTCACACTTTTGACAGGTCTCTCCGCATAGATCTGTCAAAAGTATGAATGGGGATCACTCAAAAAACAGATAAACGTTAAATAATTTTTTTTTCTTTAAATCACGTATTTAAAATTAGTTAAAATTACATTCAATTAAATATTTTAAACAAAAATTTAATTTTTTGAAAATAATAATTAAAGTTTTTTACGGGGCTAAAAATAAACTTACCTTTTTTAAAAAGTATTTTTAAATTATAAATGAGTGAATTTAAAAATTCTTTTTTTTTAACTTTTTTAAAAGATTTTTTAAAGGTTTTCAGCGGGTGGATGCTGTGCAGAAAGCAGAACTCTCCACCCGCAGAGGTCCTTCTCCCGGGCAGGCGGAGAATCTGTCAAGAGGATTCTTGACAGATCGGAAGTGTTGGTTTTCAGCACGTGCGCTTTGCATGCCTGAAACCGGCACTTGCGAGGCCCCTACGGGTGCGTACTCAGCTCGTACACACCCGTGGGGGTCGGAAAATACGGGCCATAATGATGGAACTCACTACCATGTGGAGCGGTTGAGGTGAGTAGTATAGATGCATTTAAAGGGAAGCTCAATAGGTACATGATGGAGAAAGGAATAGGATATGTTGATAGGGTGAGATGAAGCAAGGTGGGAGAGAGCTCGTGTGGAACATAAACACCAGCATAGACCTGTTGCACCGAATGGCCTGTTTCTGTGCTATAAATTCTATGTAATGTATGGAAATTTATTTTACTTACATCTGCTTGGTTTATTGCTCCTGTGTGACTGACTCCCAGCCCTGATCCTCCCAGCCCCAACTCTCCATTAGCTGCAGCAGACCAAGTTCCAATGTGGCTTCTCCTTCCTCACCACCCCCACCGAGGTCCAACTGCACTTCAGTTTCTACTTCATGGCCATGTATTATGTCGCCCTTAGCCCCTACAGCTCTCCTAAATGCCGCCATTTTTAAATGAATTACTGTAGCCCACATTTGCTTTGGCTCCACTCTTTCCTTTCCATACCTGTTATTTTTCAGCTGCTGCGTCTCTTTCTCTCCCCCCTCCCTCTCTTTGGAAAGGATTTCCAAATAGTTAGAGGCTACTTACTTCTCCTTCCCCATACTGTCTGACCTGCGGCTGATTCTTCTTTCCCATCTCCCACTGTCCCTTTTAAAATTAGGTACTGCAGCCCACAGCCCCTTCTACTCCTCTCCATTCTCTGCAATGTCTTCCAGCTGAATACATTCGAAAGGTGAAGAAACTGTTAATTAAAAACCACTTTTACCATTTGACTGAAACAGTCTGAAACTCGGTGCGTTGCCCAGACAGTGAAGCGGTTGTTCACCTACCTCTGACCATTTTCCATTGATATCCATGAACACTACACAGAATGGGTCAGATTTAGATGTGACATCCCTGTCTAAAAGATTCTGGCCGGACACAGATAACTCCACTTTACAGGCACAGTACTGGACCGAGCCGACAAGGGCTGCAGGAGCTGGGGTTAGAGTATACGCCATGTAGCCGATTCACGCAGACCAATCTGTGGATTTAAGAGAGAAATAAAATGACACCAAGTAAGTTATCTTACAATGTTCAACAGTGACCACATAGTGATATCAAAACACAACAAATTTGCAGGATCCATGTGGCTTTTCCTCTGTGGACACCAAGAACTTAGAGGAATGCTAAAAGCAGTTATGACATCAGGTTACCGAGGTGGCCACATTTTTACTCACGAGATAATCATGCCTTACACATTCAACCAACAAACCACCTCATATCTTTCGCATTCCATCTCCATTTAACCTTCTTGGCCTCACAATCTCTTCGGTTCACAAATGGAACTCCCACTTTTCCTTCAGTTGCTGAAGTTGCCTCTAAAAAGCGGTTTTCCTCTTTCGTGTCAAACGCTTCTATTCTGCTCAAAAACTCAACTCTCAGTGTGCCCAAGATTTCAATCCCTGTTCTTTTAGATTTGGGGAGGCTCTTCTAGCAGCTCTTGCTCTCCTGCACATATCCAATAAAAGGTGACCCTTCTCTCATATCTAGCCTCCAGCATCTCCTTTGCATTACAATTTTCCGCATAAATGTGCTCCTCTGACTTTCCTTTTTGTTGCTTCTCAGTCCCAACTACCATCATCCTACACATTCTTCCACTTTCCAGCATTCTCACGATGTTGAAATCATGACTTATTGCACTGCCATCCATTTAACCAATTCTCTCGCAGGACCTCATAATTACTGAACTCCTTGGGGGGGATTTTAACCCCAAAGAACGGGTGGGTTGGGGTTGATGGAAGGTTAAAGACTTAAAAAGCTGAATCTCGACCCCAACCCGCCTACTTCCAGATTTAACAGAAGCAGGACGGGGTTGGGGGGGGGGGGCGGATTGGACACCCCACGACCACCCTTCCGATCTCCCGCGAGGCTTCTGACCCATACGGTCTGACCTGTGGCTGATTCTTTCCAGCTCCCCCCCACTCCCAGCCCACCTCCAAATTAAAATTCCGGCTCTTATTTCTGTTGATCTTTCTCTTCTCTTGCAATTCATGCATTCGTTCCTTAAATGTAAATTGTAACAGTTATACATTCCTTTCTGGCGCAAAAACACAAAAAGGAAAAGCAGCCCAACCATGGCGAACTAAAGAAATTAAGGATAGTATTAAAGAGGAGTCATATAAAGTTGCCAGAAAAAGTAGCAAGCCAGAGGATTGGGAGCAGTTTAGAGTTCAGCAAAAAAGGACCAAGAGATTGATTAAGAGGGGAAAAATAGAGCATGAGAGTAAACTTGCAAGGAACATAAAAGCGGATTGTAAAAGCTTCTACAAGTATGTAAAAAGAAAACAATTAGTGAAGACAAATGTAGGTCCCTTACAGTCAGAAACGGGAGAATTTATAATGGGGAACAAGGAAATGACAGAGCAATTAAACAAATACTTTGGTTCTGGCTTCACAGAAGAGGACACAAATAACTTCCCAGAAATGCTAGGGAACCAAGGGGGAAAAATTCAGCTGCTTGCGCCTCCCGTTAGCGCCTTAAGAGGGCGCTAATGGGGCGTAAAGCAGCTAACGCCCGGGCGCAGCGCCGCCCACGCCTCCCGAAAAATTTAGTGGGAGGTTAGCGGCGGCGGCAGCCGGTAGCGCCCTGTGGCGCTGCGCCGCCGGCGATGACGTCATCGCCGTGCGCAGCACCCCGCTCGCGCCCCGGCCGTGATCTTCAGTCGCGCCCCCTGATTTACCGCCAGACGCTATGTCCGACGGGTT
Source organism: Squalus acanthias (assembly GCA_030390025.1). Lineage (NCBI taxonomy): Eukaryota > Metazoa > Chordata > Chondrichthyes > Squaliformes > Squalidae > Squalus > Squalus acanthias. Next base: position 52,087,918 of record CM059430.1, read on the forward strand.
CAGGGAGGCGTACGTGCGGCCGGGGCGGCGATATTTAAAGCGGAGGTGGCAGGCGGCCATTTTTGTTGCTGGCCGCCTGCCAGCACCTGCCCCCGGCCCCCGTGAAGCCCCCCCACCGTGAAGTGCCGGCTGCGCTCCATGAGCCCGGCACTTCTCTTGAGTGCCGGGCTCTTTTGCCGGCACTCCCGATCCCTGGGGGCCCAGCTGGGCCCCAGTTCGCGCTGCGCAGGGTCCCTCCCCTTTAAGAAGGGGAGGAAGGCCTGCAATACCACGGCGCGACGTGCCGCAGCGCCGCACGTAGCGCCAGGATATTCACTCGCAGTGCCCCAAGAGGGATGCGGGCTGCTTCCAGTTGCGCCCCGCTTCCCTCTTGGGGCGCAACCACTGAAGTTCCGGCGCGGGGCCGCTAATTTTTTCGGGGCGCTAAAAGTCGCGCCCCGGCGAGGTTAGTGCCCCAAATGGGGCGCGACTCAATTTTTACCCCCAAGGGTCTAGTGAGAAGGAGGAATTAAAGGTAATTAGTATTCGTAAAAAAAAGTGCTGGAGAAATTAATGGGACTGAAAGCCGATAAATCCCCAGGGCCTGATAATCTGCATCCCAGAGTACTAAAAGAGGTTGCCATGGAAATAGTGGATGCATTGGTTGTCATCTTCCAAAATTCTACAGATTATGGAACAGTTCCTGCAGATTGGAGGGTGGCAAATGTAACCCCACTATTAAAAGAGGGAGAGAGAAAACAGGGAACTAGATTGGTTAGCCTAACATCAGTAGTAGGGAAAATGCTAGAGTCTAAAGGGTGTGATAACAGGACACTTAGAAATTATCAACGGGATTAGACAAAGGAAACATGGATTTATGAAAGGGAAATCGTGTTTGACAAACCTACTGGAGTTTCTTGAGGATGTAACTGGTAGAATAGATAAGGGAGAACCAGTGGATGTGGTGTATTTGGATTTTCAGAAGGCCTTTGATAAAGTCCCACATAAGAGGTTAGTGTGCAAAATTAAAGCACATGGGATTGGGGGTAATATACTGGCATGGATTGAAAATTGGTTAACAGACAGGAAACAGAGAGTAGGAATAAATGGGTCTTTTTCGGGGTGGCAGGCGGTGACTAGTGGAGTACCGCAGGGATCAGTGCTTGGGCCCCAGCTATTCACAATATATATCAATTATTTGGATGAGGGAACCAAATGTAATATTTCCAAGTTTGCTGACGACACGAAACTAGGTGGGATTGTGAGTTGTGAGGAGGATGCAAAGAGGCTTCAAGGCGATTTAGACAAGTTGACTGAGTGGGCAAATACATGGCAGATGCAGTATAACGTGGATAAATGTGAAGTTATCCACTTCGGTAAGAAAAACAGGAAGGTAGAGTATTATTTAAATTGTGCTAGATTGGGAAATGCTGATGTACAAAGGGACCTGGGTGTCCTTGTACACCAGTCACTGAAAGCAAACATGCAGGTGCAGCAAGCAGTTAGGAAGACAAATGGTAAGTTGGCCTTCATTGGAAGAGGATTTGAGTACAGAAGCAATGATGTTTTACTACAGTTGTACAGGGCCTTGGTGAGACCACACCTGGAGTACTGTGTGCAGTTTTGGTCTCCTTACCCAAGAAAGGATATACTTGCCATAGAGGGAGTGCAGCGAAGGTTCACCAGACTGATTCCTGGGATGGCAGGACTGTCGTATGAGGAGAGATTGGGTCGACTAGGCCTGTATTCACTAGAGTTTAGAAGAATGAGAGGGGATCTCATTGAAACGTATAAAATTCTGACAGGGCTAGACAGACAGGGGTTCTAGAACGAGGGGTCACAGTCTCAGGATACAGGGTAGGACATTTAGGACTGAGATGAGGAGAAATTTCTTCACTCAGAGGGTGGTGAACCTGTGAATTCTCTACCACAGAAGGCTGTGGAGGCCAAGTCACTGAATATATTTAAGGAGATAGATAGATTTCTAGACACAAAAGGCATCAAGGGGTATGGGGAGAGAGCGGGAATATGGTATTGAGATAGAGGATCAGCCATGATCATATTGAATGGCTCGAAGGGCCGAATGACCTACTCCTGCTCCTATTTTTCTATGTTTCTATGTTTCTAAACTCAAGCTGATTGTCCACTGATGACTACTTTCTCTCCAACCAGGGTGGTGGTGTGCATTAATATGGGCCTTGGCCTATCGTCTTACGTGCAGTAATGTTTATTATGGAAACAAGACTATTTTGAAGTGTGTTCAGGACTGTTTTCTCAGTCACTGTGTTGCTACTCTAAGAAGGAAGTGCCAGTTGACCAAGTTCTGGTCATGTAGCAGAGCAAGTAAGCGACCTAAAAGTAGAGGAACATTTGGGAAACGAGACCACAATATAATTAGATTCAGTATAAGGAAAGGAAAAAGAAATGGCACTTAAAACTGAAAAATTATAGTATGATAAAAAAGGGATCTTGCCCAGATTAAATGGAAGAAAATTTAGTAAATAGAACTGTAGATCAGCAATGGGCAGTATTGAAACAGGAAATGGAAAGGATACAAGTCAAGGGCATTCCAGTAAGGGAAAAGGAAGTGGGAGTGGTCCATGGATGAATAGGAAGATTAGATCAAATTTGAAACTTTTTTTTTTTAAAGTGCTTACAGGATAGATTAAATGAAAGTCAGGACCAATATAAAGAAATTAGGAAAGCTACAAAAAAAAGGGAGATTGGAAAGGCTAAGTAGGAATACGAGAGAAAATTTGCAAAATACAAGAGGATAGTGAAGGTAGAGATGGGGCCTCTAAGAAGTAAAGGAGCAAGCTTGGAGATTGAGGGAATGACAGAGAAACTTTGTCGCTGTAACAGAGAAGGAGGTTATTGAGATTCTAGAGACACCATAGAATTGTTAGTGGAGGTTATTCTTCAAGAGAAATTGCACTAAAGTTACTCAAACTATAAGTACCCTTAAAAACTCCATGCTCTTGCCATCAATTCCATCTCTCTCCTTGACCACTTTCTCAGGCTGAACCAGTCTGTTCGCAACCTCAGACTTCTCTTCGGCCTCGGTTTGAGCTATCGACCCCATATACTCTCTGTTCCGAAGACCACCTACTTCCACCTCGTCTCTACCTCAGCCCATCTGCCGCTGAAACCTTCATCCATGAATTTCTCACCTCTAAACGCGACTGTTTCAACACTCTCTTAGCTGGCCTCCCATCCTCCACCCACTGAACTTCAATTCATCCAAAACTCTGCCGCCTATATCCTATCCCCCACTGAGAGAGATATAGTAGCATTGTTACTGGTACAGTAGTTATGTTACTGGACTAGTAATCCAGAGGCCTAGATTAATGATCCGGGGACATGAGTTCAAATCCCACCACAGCAGCTGGAGAATTTAAATTCAGTTAATTCAATAAATCTGGCATAAAAAGCTACTATGAAATTACCGGATTGTCGTAAAAACCCATCTGGTTCACTAATGTCCTTTGGGGAAGGAAACCTGAGATCTTTACCTGGTCTGGCCGATATGTGACTCCAAAGTGGGGAGTATGGCAAACTTTGATCGAGGATAATGATACGAAACTGAAGGAGGACAAAGGCTAACAAGAGGGGCAGATAGATGACACATGGAGTTCAATGTAGAGAAACGTGAAGTAGTACATTTTGGAAGTATAAAATAATATATTTTGGAAGCAAGAATAATGGTGAGAAACACACCTTAAGTACGAGCCCATTCATTATAGGAAGGATATAAAAGCAAATGAAAAACGTGTAGTGCAGATTGACTAAGACATTACCAGGGTTGAAGGGTTACAGTTATGAAGAGAGACACAAAAAGTAAGCCTTTTTTCCTGGAGCCGAGAAGATTAAAAAGGTGCCCTGATAGTATAATAGTGATAGAATTTTCCATCGCTTGGTGAGATGGTAACAAGACAGCACAAATTTAAGAACTAAAGGTGAGGTTAGAAACACTTAAAAAAAAGGGTCATTAAAATGTGAAATTCTTTGCCACTAACCGTTGCCGAAGCAGAATCTGTATGTACTTTTACAAGGGAATTCGTTGTGTGAAAAAGAGCAATGTTAAAGGATACGGGGAGCGAGCAGAGTATGGGATTAGAGTCGGTGGTTCATGTGGAGAAAAACATTGATGCAGAATTGATGAGCCAAATGGACTGTTTGAGCTGTAACTTTCTATGGTTCTATGAAACCAATATGAGCTAATGAATAGTTTATTTGTATTCATCATCTCTATTTTAATATTTATTCACCCTCAATTAGTTATCCCATGTGCCAGCTATGCAGTAGAGGCAAATAGATCATCAGTTCCCAGGCCTCTGCCAGTGCCATTCTGGAGTTGGAAACTGGAAAGGCGGCAGCAAGGGATGACTTATCCTTGGATTTCTACTCCTTGTCTGTGGAAAAACATTTCCTTCTCCTCATTCCCCTACCTTCTGCCCTGCCCCACAACACAGCTGGGACTTGGAGCTCATGGGATGAAAAGAAATAAGGCATAAATCCACATCCAATGACTTATGTTACAGTTCATTAACACTTCAACACACTGTGCCAGCATACCATCTCTTTCTGGATGTTTAACTTGTTTGAGGTCAAATCTTCTGCACACCGAGAGTACTTGTTCAGTTCCTCAATGTACTACTTCACACCAGTGAAGACATTCGCAAAAGTTCTTCCAACAATTTTAAGCCCAAATGCAACATTTGTTGAATAATTTAGACATTGAACCAAAGGAGGAGACAGGTTTGAATTGTCCTTTTGCTCATTAGAAGAGCCCTCATTATTTTGATAGGCCCGATTCCCTCATGAAGTTCGAGTCTTTACTATTCGTGACACACTCTCTATAAATTGTTTAGATATTGGCATAGGAATTCTTAACACATGCATAGGACATTGTTCTGTTTGAGATTGTAAAGGATTAACTAATTTAAACTGAACAAACTAATGTGGCCATTAAAATAGTGAACTCATTAAGTTTTTGTCTGCTATTATCATAGACAGTAACTTCTAGGCTTCCATTATTAGTGTGCCGCTGTTTCTATTAGTGGTAGGTCTCCATCCATCTTATCTCACACCCATAGGGAAAGCAGTCACTGCACAGTGAACATCCCAATATCCTTGCCGTCTACCTCACCAAAAGGTGAAGCATTCCTGAGATTGATGAACAGCCTAGCCAAATTAGAATAGCTTTATGCTTGAGTTTTTGTATTTCTTAAACAAAAGCTTTATATTGAAGTCCTTTAAGTATTTTCTTCCCATAGGACGGGAGAACACAAGAAAGCATGGACTGAGAAAGAGTCTGCTCCTTCCACAGGTAATGTACGATCTACCCGGTCATGTACTCTACCCCATCCATTTAACCCACTGAGGGAAAGTTCTGCCTGAAAGTACTCATTGCTCCCCAAAGGTAATGAAGCAAAATGACCAAATATTTAAACTACAACCCACAGATAACATTCTGCCACCCCTGCCACAGTTACACAAACCAATGTGTCCCATGCAGTTGCTGATCATCCAATCCTGCTCCCACTCAGATATTTCTCTAACCTTTTTTGAAAGAACTCATCAACAGAGCCACAGCAGCTGAGCCAATGAATAGGCTATCTAATATTCGGTGAGAAAAAACTTATATCTAACTTGAGGCTTAACTCATCTCCTCTGGCTCTGTGCTAGCAATCCAAGTAAAATAATTACTTCTACGTCATTTATGGCTGTCAGCAGTTTAAAGACTTGTATCATGTCTCCCTTTAATCTTCTAGAAGAAGAATTTTTTATCTCTGAAAAATTCTCCTTATAAAAAGAGACCCAAATCCCATCATCTTCGCCGTTACTCTCCCCTGATTCGGTTCAATGCAACAATGAAGATAGGGTGCTCAAAATTGTGCACAATATTCCAAAGTTAAAAGGGACCTGTGAGCCAGTAATTTATCCATTCCTACATTTGGGAAGTGAGGAGAAAAAATTGCAATTAAAACATCGATACTTTAAAAAGTATTTATATATTTTTTTAATTAATACTTCAGGCTCTGCTGTGTTACAGTTAACACACGAATAGGATAGTTCAGTAAAACACAAGACAGGCCTGTTGTGAGCAAGCTCAGAAGATAACGAGGTGTGACTGTCATGCAATGGACTCAAAGGTCTGCATGAACCTCACTGAAGACTCTCCACACTCGCCACTGCATATAATTACTCCGGTGTCTCAGTCTGGTCAGATAGGCTCAGGCATGTACCTCTTACAAAAGCATCAATGCAAGATGATTTGATGGAAATTATAAAAATATTTAACTACAGGGAAAGATAAAGTAAACAGGATTGGGCGGATTGCAAGCCAACCAGCTGCACACAGCGTGCCCTGACTTATACACAAGCACTATGCTGTGAGCTTGTAGCTAGCACGTCACTACCTCATCCACTCAGCTTGATAAAGCAGGAACCTAGTAATTAAGCAGAAAAACAATGATCATTTACATTTGATCACTTATGGCTGGGGGACATTATAAAACAGACTGGCCTGTGCATGTTTGCCCGTACATCTGTATGGAACGTTTTGTTGTGGGAGAGACACCTTCATTTGTTTTTAAACTTCTATTTTCCTGTTTCTCATTGTCTTTTATCTCTTCCTTAACTTATTTTGTATTTCTCCTTTCTTGCACTTGGATCAGTTTCAATCTTTTGTATTTACTGTTTTATTGAACTTTTTTTACTCTGCTACTTCAAGGTTTTCAACCCTCTTTTATCATCACTTCAGCTCTTGTTTTCACACATGCTAAAGATATTTTTAGGGCTCTTATGAGCACATCAGAGCAAGTTGAAGTACAGAGAGAAAGGTCTACACAGAAAAGAATGCACAGAATAGGTGGCTGTTGGGTGTATATTATATACACACGTACACACATTTCTTTTTATTTGTTTATGAGATGTGGCCGTCGCTGGCAAAGCCAGCATTTATTGCCCATCCCTAACTGCCCTCGAGAAGGTGGTGGTGAGCCGCCTTCTTGAACCGCTGCAGTCCGTGTGGTGAAGGTACTCCCACAGTGCTGTCAAGGAGGGAGTTCCAGGATTTTGACCCAGCGACGATGAAGGATCGGCGATATACTTCTAAGTCAGGATGGTGTGTGACTTGGAGGGGAACTTGGAGGTGGTGGTGTTCCCATGCGCCTGCTGCACTTGTCCTTCTAGGTGGAAGAGGTTGCGGGTTTGGGAGGTGCTGCCGAAGAAGCCTTGGCGAGTTGCTGCAGTGCATCTTGTAGATGGTACACACTGCAGCCACGGTACGCCGGTGGTGGAGGGAGTGAATGTTTAAGGTAGTGGATGGGGTGCCAATCAAGCGGGCTGCTTTGTCCTGGATGGTGTCGAGCTTCTTGAGTGTTGTTGGAGCTGCACTCATCCAGGCAAGTGGAGAGTATTCCATCACACTCCTTACTTGTGCCTTGTAGATGGTGGAAAGGCTTTGGGGAGTCAGGAGGTGAGACACTCGCCGCAGAATACCTAGCCTCTGACCTGCTCTTGTTGCCACAGTATTTATGTGGCTGGTCCAGTTAAGTTTCTGGTTAATGGTGACCCCCAGGATGTTGATAGTGGGGGATTCGGCGATGGTAATACCATTGAATGTCAAGGGGAGGTGGTTAGACTCTCGCTTGTTGGAGATAGTCATTGCCTGACATTTCTGTGGCGCGAATGTTACCTGCCACTTATCAGCCCAAGCCTGAACGTCGTCCAGGTCTTGTTGCATGCGGGCATGGATTGCTTCATTATCTGAGGAGTTGTGAATGGCGCTGAACACTGCAGTCATCAGCGAACAACCCCGTTTCTGACCTTACGTTGGAGGGAAGATCATTGATGAAGTAGCTGAAGATGGTTGGGCCTAGGACACTGCCCTGAGGAACTCCTGCAGTGATGTCCTGGGGCTGTGATGATTGACCTTCAACCACCACAACCATCTTCCGTTGTGCTAGGTATGACTCCAGCCAGTGGAGCATTTCCCCCCCCCGCCACCCCGATTCCCATTGACTTCAATTTTACTGGGGCTCCTTGCTGCCACACTCGGTCAAATGCTGCCTTGATGTCAAGGGCAGTCACTCTCACCTCACCTCTGGAATTCAGCTCCTTTATCATGTTTGGACCAAGGCTGTAATGAGCTCAGGAGCCGAGTGGTCCTGGCGGAACCCAATCTGGGCATCAGTGAGCTGGTTATTGGCGAGTACACTATATAAAAACTCACTTTGCATCCAGATGGTGCATGCACTGTGGCAAGTTTTAAATGTTAGTTTTGCAGGGGGATTACAACAGGCCACATATAGCCCTGAACAAAAAAAAAAAATGCAGCGTGAAGCTCTCTATACCCTGCACCTTAACCCCAAACTCAAAGCAGCATCCTCCACTAACTGGTGTCCAAGCGTTTGGTTTTCCTGGCCTTCATAGGGACATGCCAGGGAGCCTCAGAGGCCACATTCAAAACGTTGAAATCCAAGTTCTCTTCATTTGCATGTATCTCAAGTTGTTGCCACCGTTGAGGGGTTCTGATATAGGATCTATTCACTGCTGAGGCTACAGTGCTATACACAGCTCTTTCATATCTCCAGCCTCACAAACAGGACAAACCAGCAACAAGAAATACAAGTGCAATATAACGGAGTTCTCAGGGTTTAGGCTGCCATTCCCGCTTTTCAGCATTCCTTGCAACATTGGATCAGGATTGCCAATATTGGGAGCAAACTCATTAGCAGACAAGAGATAATGAGGTGTGACCCTGTCATTTAATAGACTCTATCTGTAGGTTGGCGTAAACTTCACTGAAGAAACCTCCAGACCCCACCACCCGATATGATTCGCACAATCTGTTCAATCCAAAAGACTCAGTCAGCCTTCTGTGACTACTCAAAAGTTAAGTTTCATTCATAGAAATTATTGCACCTAAAGTGCAAAATAAACAGTGCTGAATAAAGTTTTGTGCGATACACTTACAGCAACAATGAAGGGAGATGTTAGGTGTATGGCCGTGTAGGGGTTATGTTACTGGACTAGTAATCCAGAGGGCTAGACTAATAATCCAGGAGAACGGAAATTCAAATCCCACCACTGCAATTTGAGAATTTGAATTCAGTTTAAAAAAAAAAATCTGGAAATAAAAAGCTCGTATTAGTAACAGTGATCACAAAGCTGCCGGATTATTGTAAAAACCCAACTGGTGTCATTAATCTCCTTCAGGGAAGGAAACCTGCCGTCCTTACCCAGTCTGGCCTATATGTGACTCATACCCCACACGAACGTGCTTGGCTCTTGACTGCCCTAGCAAGCCACTCAGCTGCATCAAACTGCCTCAAGACGACTCACCACCACCTCAGGGGATGGGCAACTAATGCTGGCTTTGCCAGCGATGCCCACATCCTGAGAATGAACACAAAAAAAAGTTGGGTTGCAATTGTCTCAGTATTATTTGATTTAGGAGGGTTACAACCATTAGAGTGACCTAAAGTTACCTGCAATTCCAGCAATGGTTGAGCAGGTCAATGCACTATGTGCTGTGGCAGCAAAACAGGAAGCTCCCCGTTTGATACCTGGAGTGTGATCTCAGGTTGGCGACAGTGCGGGTACTCAGGGGGGTCCCCTGTTTAGAACGGGTTGACATTTGTTTTTAAAAACAAAACAAAGTCAGGGTTACTGCTCGAGTGAAGTGTGTGCATTAGGCCAGACTGCCATTCTCCAAACAGTGGAATTATTCACTCATATTCACTCTCCATCCCACCTGGACAAAAGTGTACAGGTGCCCATAGAACACTAACCCAGCAGATGCGAGATAAGGGGAGAAAAATTAGAGGGAAGAAAGGAATCACAAATTGAGCTCTTTTGTTAGAGAAGAGCAATACTTCAGAGTCGCCCCAGTGCAAGTTGAGACAAAACGGAAAATGGTTTTCACAATGGGGAGATAAGAAAAGTTCAAACTTTTAAATTGACAGATGAGGGAAGTCAAATGTAGCAACCTTCTGGTGGGGTGTTAATGCATATTGCTCACACCAAAGTTCCTGTTAAGTATGCCCCCTTTTAAAAATAGTTCACTTCTTTACCCTCCTCTAAAAAGCTAGTGATAAATTTTGGACTGAGATGTTCGAGCCTATCATAATTGGAACACTTTGGATCGAGTTGAATTATTAGCAGTTGGGATCAATTCAGACTGCAAATGCCCTTGAATGTTCCTTGTAAGGCCAACAGGTTCTATGATCTCTGCATTGCTATACCTTAAAGATAGCAGTGGATGACCATCAGGCCTAAGATCCTGGGCCCCAATACCCAGTGTTCCACATAATCACGACTGGTCTGACCTTGTTCATTTATATTTATTCTTCTACTTTGGAAGAGAACTTGCATTTATATAGCACCTTTCATGCACTCAGGGCATCCCAAAGCGCTTTACAGCCAATGAAGTTCTTTTGAAGTGTAGTCACTGTTGTAATGTAGGAAACCTCCAGCCAATTTGCGCACAGCAAGCTCCCACAAACAGCAATGTGATAAATGATCAATTATACTTTGTTCAAGCTGAGTTTTTCTTTTGATACTTTGAGTTGGCTGCTTTTTCACTCTCCACCTGACTCACTGAAGGTAGTGAGGGGCAATATTTTTAGCCCTTAGAAGGTTTTGCAACAGAAAATCTTGATCAATGATCACAAATAAGAAATATAAGCGTAGGGGATCATCTAGGCAAAAGCAATCAGAACATAATAAGGTTTAAGATAAAGATTGAGAAGGATATAAGATCAAAGTAATACATTAGAAAAAAGCTGATTTTAAGGAGAGGAGAATAGAACTAGGGAAAATAAACTGGAAAAATGTACTGACAAAAAGAAATAGTACAGCAGTGGGAAACATTTAAAAAAGTGATCATGGGGAATTATATCGCACTAAAAAGCAAGAACAAAGGAGCCAGTATTGATATACAATCAATGAATAAAGAAATAAGGGTAAAATTGGAATGAAAGAAAAAGGCATACATTAAGTACATAGACAACAAAAGGAGAGGATGACCTGATGGAATATAAGGTTAGGAAAGAAGTAAAAAAAAAATTAGGAAGGCAAAAAGAGAAAGTACAAATTTAAATTATCAAGGAATATAAAAAAGAAATAGTAAAGTATTCTATAGACACAGGTTACAAAATAAAAATCAGGATATATATAAGGCCACTAAGGGATACACACGATAAACTCATAAGTAATGACAGCAAAATGGCAGAATTATTAAATAATTACTTTGCCTTGGTATTTACCAGGGAGACTAACATGGTGGACATGACATTAGAAGAAGGGATCAAAAAAGTTATAAAGACATTTAAGATAGAAAGGGGGAGATAATTGATAAACTGATCAAACTTAGAGAGGATAAAACCCCTGATCCGGATGGATTGCATCCATGCATATTAAAAGAAGTTAGGGAAGAGATAGCAGAGGTACCATTATAGATATATAAAAATTCATTCAAAAAAGGGAAAAGTACTAGATGACTGGTGGACAGCTAATGTGATTCCTATATATAAAAAGGGAGATATAACAAGTTCAGGGAACTATAGATCAAATAGCATAATGTCAGCAGTAGGAAAGATAATGGAATCTATACTCAAAGATGTAATTAAAAAAAACTCTAGAAACTGAAAAGATAATAAAGAGTAGTCAGCACGGATTTCAAAAGGGAAGGTCATGTTTGATCAAGCTTATTGAATTCTTTGAAGACGTAAAAGGGTAGGTATGGTTAGTGCAGTAGACGCAATATATTTGGATTTTCAAACGCCTTCGATAAGGTACTGCATAGTCGACTCTTGACTAAAGTCAGAATAAGTGGAGTCAGGGTACAAGTAGCAGAATGGATAGCAAGCTGGCTACAAAACAGAAAACAGAGAGTCGGGGTTAAAGGCAGTTACTCAGATTCGCAAAAGGTGGGAAGTGGTGTTCCACAGAGGTTGATGCTGGGATCACTGCTCTTCACTATTTACATAATCGATTTGGACTTGGGATCGGAAGTACAATTTCAAAACTTGCGGATGACACCAAATTTGGGATATGGTTAATACAGAGGATGACTGCGACAAAATACAGGGAGACATTAATAAACTTGCAGAATGGGCTTGTAATTGGCAAATTAACTTCAATATAGAGAAAAGTGTGAGGTGGTACATCTTGGTAGGAGGAATAAGGTGGCCACATACTCCTTGGAAAATAAGGGGGGGGGCGGTGCGGGGTGGTTCCTGCAGCGTGGGAAACCCAGAAATAAGTGCAGCGTGTCTGTCAGTGGCTTTTTAACCCAGCCACTGCATGTGCACCTAACTTCTGGGATTCCCAACCAACTAGGTTGAGTGGGTGTGATGACAACCGCGTGAGTTGATTTTCCACTCCAGTATTTAAAGTGACACTGCATACATGACATCTGATTGATTCTGGAGGGGGGGAGAACAAAAGAAGGGACAGGCACAATGGAGTTCCAATGATCCAGGTCTGTGCCTCGCTTTAGTGATGTCTCCCTGGATGTGCTGCAAGAGTCTACAGGGAGACACACTTTGCTACTGATGTGAAGAAGAAGCCTGCCAGTGAAAGCAAGAAGGCATGGCTAGAGGTTGCTCATGAGGTGAGAAGCAGGAGTGTGGTGCCACGCTCCTGGATTCAGTGCCGAAAGCGGTTTAATGACCTAAGCAGGGCAGGAAAGGTGAATAAAGTGGCACATTCAACTAGATCCTGATGTGTATATCACGCCAACTGCCTTCTGAACCTTACTCCGGCACATCACTCCTCACAACAACTTACCTTGCAGGTGCACCCATCCTTCTCTGTCTGTGCACTTCCTCACATCTGTCCATCCACCACTGACACTCACCCTCATCTTTATGCAATGTCACGCCGCTCCCTCAGTCACGCTCAACAAATGCTCTCCATCCATCCGTTCAACGCATTCCATCACTCTCACTCATAGGTCTCTTCTTTCCTCCTTGCGGAAGAGAGCACAGAACACGAGGGAGAGGCAGAGAACTGGAGGTGGTCCTCCATCAATCTCACAATTAACATCTGCAGAGGAGGAGGTGCTGGAGATCAGCGGAGTCTCAGTATGCCTGGCCGTCTGAGATGGAAGCCTCCCAGCTACCTGGTGACAGAATTAAATATCAGACAGCCACATGGTATACAACACTCACTCATGTTGATGTGATGTCACCAGCGAGTGAAATATGATCATGTGCATAATGATCACTTAAAACATTCTTACCTTGACAGTTCTAATTCATGTCTAATCTCACACAAGGCCTTCAAGCGTACCCAGGAGGTGGTGCAGGAGGACGACGATGGCTCCTCAGAGGAGGTCACTCACTGAGGGTACACCATCACAGGACTCATGCGGACCATGCATCAGCTCAGATACTCTCACTTCAGTGGGACCAGTGAGGAAGATAGTTGGGTTTTCACCTGGTGACTCACACCTCAAGTGAGCAAGAGCAGATGGCGGAGACATGGACAGCAGTGGAGAGTCCGCAGGACGCTCAAAGCTATGCGCAGCTGGACGCAGATGCTGAACCTCGGGTCGGGGGGGGGGGGGGGGGGGTCATCGACGAAGAGGATACTTCTGGAGCAGCAGCAGAGAATGTGCGATGTACTGGCAGGCTTTCCAGCCGCACTGTGCACGCTTAGAGAGATTGGAGGAGTCCGTCTCAAGCATGAGAGGGATGATGTCACAGGCCTTTGCGATGTCTTCGTCCATGAAAAGAGTGGCCACCTGCACGGAGCATCAAACGCAGCAATCAAACGAGTGCATGCAGACCCTCACAAATGGCTTGCACACTATGAATGCCACCTTAAATAGGATTGATGAAACCCGAGCCTTGGCTGTTTATCGCCCCACTGATCTGCAGCAAAGTGCTCTCCAGCTCATTGCTAGCTGGGAAGTGCGGGTGGGCCATGAGAGGGATGATGGTGAAAGGGGACGTGGAAGTTGTGACTCGGCTCGATGTGCTTCACTTCTCACCCGCTGCCCCCCCACAGTCTGTACCCCACATGCTGCCTCATGTCCCGATGGCCGAGTCTGCCCCTGCACAGGTGCAGGTGGAGCAGCATTTGGCGGGGCCCTCACTGGCTCCAAAACCCAGAGGACGTCAGCCAAGAGCATCTCAGCAGTCAGAGCAGAGAACTGAGCAGCCTGCCTCTACCTAGAGGAAGAGTAAAGATTTGTAGTTGCACAAGGAAATGTACATGGGTGTCTTACACAATGTTATATTGTTAAGTTTGTTTCATTTTTGAGCTACATAAATATTATTTTAAACACGACTTTCCAGAGTTGCTCATTTTTGGTTGCTGCCTGGCAAGTGGCCTTTTCTCTTGTGATGAAAGGTAAGACAAGAATTAATACCGAGCAATGGGGGGCTGTGAAAGGGATTCTTGGTTGATTGCAGGACTGTTTTGGGGGAAAGGGTGGGGAAGTTGGTTTAGAATGTGGCTGACAGATTGGTGAACTGGTGGAGCCTATCTGAACCTCGCAGTATGAAAGCATGCCAGGCAGCAATGTGCGCCATTGCTGGTGCATTGGCCGCATCACGTTTCTCCTGCTCCTCTGAAGAGACTCTGTGCCCTGCGTCTTGTTCCTCCTGAAGGTCCAATCCTCGCTGCTGTGCAATGTTGTGCAGAGCGCAGCACAAACATTCTGGAGACCCTGGCTGGTGCGTATTGAAGGGGGCCTCCAGATCTGTCAAGGCGTGTGAAGCGCATCTTCAGCATGCCGATTGCTTGCTCAATGACACATCTGGTTGTCATATGGTTTTCATTGTATCATTTGCGAAGAGTCGCAAACCTGAGCGCCTACTCATTCTGACTGGCATCATCGGTGGCAAAGTGTATATAATTGTCTGCCCTGCATCAATCACCTGTTTTATGCATTTGTGGACGGCCGACTGCAATATCTTGCAAATATCTCCAGTGGATCCCCAGCAGGAGACAGAGGCAAAAGAAGTTAAGGGCGGTGGTGACTTTGACAGCCACTGGTCCACTTGGCAGCAGGTCTTCTTCCAGCAGGCTGCAAATGTCTGCCACCACCTGACGTGAGACCCTGAGCCCCCTGCAACACTGGTGTTCAGACATGTACAGGAAGCTGATCCTCTGCCTGTACACTGTGTTGGGGTATCGCCTCCTGCAAGCTGCACCTCTCTGCTCATCCCCTCTCTCCTGTGGAGCATCAGGTCTGTGAGGAGCAGGCTGGTGGTCCTCCTGCTGGTCATTTTGGTCCTCATCGGAAGTCCAAAGTAAAACAGCATAAGCGGCACCCATGCTGATCTGATCGCAGCTGCAAAGTGGAGATCAGACGTAAAAACCTCCAATGTAGTGAAACTAACCTCTCAGAACAAGTACTGTGAGCAAAAGCCTTTCACACAATTAGGCAAGAAAGCAGCAGTGAGGTTTCAGTACTTATGGGAATTTTTGCCTGTAGTTTCTTCAGCCCCTTCAATTGCCGGTGCTCTCGCCTTGCTTTCACTGGCGAGTTCCAGGAAGCCTGGGAAACCCATTCACCTGCAGTTAAATCCCAAAACCCATGTTAATAGCTCATTGAGAGCGATGTTAACATATTGAAATTGACAACCTGTCTCTCCCGAGGGAATTTCACGCACGCAGCCTAATGCGCTGCAGTTAAATGCGGAAGTCGGCGGGCTGGAGCCGGCTTCTTGACGCACTGTCAATTTCAGCGCTTTTAACCGCCACCCGCTCCCAAACCCACTCATCCTGCAAGTAACAATTCCCCCCAAATGTCTAAATGGGGTACAGAACCTTGGTTAGACCACACTTGGAGTACTGTGAACTGTTCTGGTCTCCACATTATAAAAACGATTATATATATATATATGAGGCACTGGAGAAGGTGCAAAAAAGATTTACTCGAATGATATCAGAACTCAGAGGTTATACCTATCAGGAAAGATTGAACAGGCTGGGAGTCTTTTCTCCAGAAAAAGAGCAGACTGAGGGGTGACCTGATAGAGGTCTTTAAGATTATGAAAGGGTTTGATAGGGTAGATGTAGAGATGTTTCCACTTGCAGGGAGATCAGAACTCAGTGCCATAAATATAAGATAGTCACTGATAAATCCAATAGGGAATTCAGGAGAAACTTCTTTACCCAAATCCAAGCCCATCTTTCCCGAACCCCATGTTTGAATCCCTACAATCAGCTTTCCTCCCCTGCCACAGTACTGAAACAGCCCTTATCAAAGTCACAAATGACATCCTATGTGACTATGACACTGAAAAGCTATCCCTCCTCGTCCTTCTCAACCTGTCTGCAGCCTTTGACATGGTTAACCACACAATCCTCCTCCAAAGCCTCTCCACCATCGTTCAGCTGGGTGGGACTGCACACGCCTGGTTCCATTCTTATCTATCCAGTCATAGCCAGAGAATCATCTGCAGTGGCGTCTCTTCCTGCTCCCACACTGTTACCGCTAGCGTCCTCCAAGGATCTATCCTCGACCTCCCCCCACTCCTATTTCTCATCTACATTCTGCCCCTCGGTGACATCATCCGAAAACACAGCGTCAGTTTCCACAAGTACGCCGACGACACCCAGCTCTACCTCACCACTACCTCTCTCGACCCCTCCACGGTCTCAGATTTGTCAACATCCAGTACTGGATGAGCAGAAATTTCCGCCAACTAAATATTGGGCAGACCGAAGCCATTGTCTTTGCTCCCCGCCACAAACTTCGTTCCCTAGCCGCCGACTCCGTCACTCTCCCTGGCCACTGTCTGAGGCTGAACCAGACTGTTCGCAACCTTGGCGTCCTATCTGACCCGGAGTGGAGCTTCTGACCACAAATCCACACCATCACCAAGACCGTCTACTTCCACCGCCATAACATCGCCCGACTCCGCCCCTGCCTCAGCTCATCCGTTGAGAAAACTCTCATCTATGCCTTTGTTACTAGTCCAATGCTCTCCTGGCCAGCCTCCCATCTTTCACCCTCCAGAAACTTGAGCCCATCCAAAACGCTGCTGCCCATATCCCATCTTGCACCAAGTTCCTTTCACCCCTCACCCTCACCTCGCTGACCTACATTGGTACCCGGTCAGGCAACGCCTCAATTTTAAAATTCTTATCCTTGCTTCCAAATCCCTCCATTGCCTCACCCCTCCCTAGCTCTGTAACCTCCTCCAGCCCTACAACCCTTCGAGATCTCAGCGCTCTTCCAATTTTGGCCTCTTGCTCATCCCTAATTTTAATCGCTCCACCAGTGGCGGCCGTGCCTTCGGCCCCAAGCTCTGGAATTCCCTCACTAAACATCTCCACCTCTCTCTCCCCTCCTTTAATATGCTCCTTAAAATTTACCTCTTTGCCCAAGCTTTGGGTCAACTGTGCTAATATCTCTTTATGTGGAGCAGTGTCAAATTTTATTTGATAATGCTCCTGTGAGGCAACTTGGGATATTTTGCTATATTAAAGGCGCTACATAAATGCAAGTTGCTGTTGTTGTTGAGAGGGGTTAGAATGTGGAACTCGTTACCACAAGAAGTAGTTGAGGTGACTAGCATAGATGCTTTTAAGGGGAGAAAGGAATAGAGAATATGTTGATGGGGTTAGAAGAAGGGTGGCTCGTGTGGAGCATGGACCTGAAGTCGGCTGACAGGAGACATACGTATGGTAAGGAGAGACACGCTTGCTTAGCTTTCCCCTATTCTTAAAGTTGGGTGGCTTCAGTATTTCCCTAAGAATTGTGCGTAAAACGGTGTCACTGCAGACTAACGGTTCTTGTGTAAAGGCCGAATTCAAGATTATTTTTTTTTAATGAGTGAGAACAAACAAAACAGTGGATTAGAGCAGACCTGTTAGCCCTCAATTGCACCTTCTACTCACAACGGAATGATAAAAAGCTACTAACTCAGGCGGCCTAAAAATGTGAGTGAATGGTGTTCGGAGAGGAGTGAGAGAAGATTATTCTAAGGAGAGAGTGAGTGGGATTCCAAGATGAGAACTGAAGTAACTCGGAGGAACAGCACAGAAATGACGAGAAGGGGGGAATACAGTGAAACGTCTGAGTAAATCAGTGGGGGTTTAGCCCCATTGAAAACCGATTAATCAGTGGCTTGCAATTATGAAAGGAGCTCTGTACTGTTACAATCCCAGAGAAATGACCCTTCAGTTCAGATAAATGCACACAGCTACTTTCCCAAAAAAAACATTACCCTTGGATTAGGATTAATATACATTTAGGGAGAATGGAGTTACATATTGGAATTCTATGCTGGACTTGGATTTATTGAAAGGCACAGTTTATTTAAATCAATCTGTATTTACTCTGTAAAATACAACTGCATTTAAAATCATCTCCATTAATTTAATTTTCAAACACATTGTGTTGTCAAGAATGAGTGACGACCAGAACTCTCTCAGTCAGCCTTCTAGCTAAGCACCCAAAACAAAACTGGATTTGATATCATAAAAGCTACTGGGGTATGGTGTTCTGACTGTTTATTTTTCCAAAAAGGTGCTAGCTTCTACGACACTCCAGAATATGGAGGCAAGTTTACAATCTGTATCTGAACGGGTTTTAAGACCAGCTCAATTGAAATGCTGCTCCCAATACAGTAAAGAAATTAATAAAGGGTGATACTGTTAAACCACTCACAAATAATGTAGCGGCAAACTGTAGATAAAAGAATAGATTGAACCCGAGGACTGAATTTATTGCTTGTTTATCTGTGAACGATGTTTAATTGGTCCATTTAAAAAAACATACCATACCCCAGCAGCTTCTATGAAATATTGAAATCAAATCCAGGTTTTGTTTGGGTGCTCAGATAGGAGATTGAATGTTGACATGTTGACAACAGGATACATTTGAAAATAAAGTGCATGGAGACTATTTACATAATAACAGTGACTACACTTCAAAATCAACTCATTGATGGCAAGTACTTAAGGATGTTCCAGGAGATGTAATGAGGTGTTATTCAAATGCAAGTTCTTTCTGTCATACGGCATTCCACAATACACACAGATCAAGTTTTCAAAAACAGGTGTATTCATGTATATGAGGAAAAATCAGTGTGGTTGGTAGGACTTTTGGCCATTCCATTTACTCACCCACAGTTGATGCACAATTTCAACCAGGTCATCAGGAGGACACACCAAGTTACAGTAAGATTTTCCCCACAAGGTCACATTAGTTAGTCTGGATTACTTTGTTTCACCTCAATTTTCAGGAACAACATAAGCCCATTAGGCTCAACTAGACTATCTATCTTTACAAAGTGACCAACTCTCTTGCACTCGGCAGGAATTTGTGCTCAGAAATCCCAGTCGTCATGTGGTTTTAATAGAGGGCTTTCGCTGCCACAATGAATGCTGGGATAGTCCCACCTCCATAACATGCACTCATTTTCCAGATGAGAAAAAGCAACAGAAAACTCTATTAGCAGCACTCACACCCATAGACGGTTGGGCTTTGAAGAAAGCAGAAGGAAAACAAATGAAAAAGGCCAGGGAAAAAAGGAGAGCGCGCGATTGAGACCATTATTGCCATGTTTCTACTGCACTGAAGGCAGTATTGGTCCTATTTTCACAGCAACCCAAAAGAGAGCCAATACTCTCACTACGTGCTTGCGTTGCTATGATGTTGGGGAAAACATGGCTCCACATACGGCAATTAAAAACATGCAAGAACACTGCTGGCTGGCCTTCTACTCCGAAAGTGATTTTTAATGTTTGAAACTATGAACAAGATAGTCAGTCTACCAGGGGTTGCGTAAACTTTAAAACCTGACTTTTATTGGAGGGGCTTTGCAATGCCTGCTTTTATACTTCAACCAATTGCCACCCTGCCCAGTGCGAGACCACCTGATTGGCTGAAAGTGCTTCTTTGTGTAGTTACCAGGAGATGCGATTTAAGTCGGCCTGCACAAAGCAGTTTTACATCAGCAGTAGTAGGGCTGCAAATTCAGAGGAGAGTAGAAACAGACACCTGCAGTGTTAGTATTGTAGTGGTATTTATATATAGACCACTACAATACCAACACTGCAGATTTACAGCTATTACAGCTGAAAGCAGCAAGGCGTAAAAGACAGCTCTCACTACAGAACTGCCAGGCTGCCTGTGTCACACCACTACCACCCCCATCTATATTTATAAACCTACACAATTAAACGTGTTTACAGAGCAACACCCCCCCCAAACACACAATCTGGCAACTTTCTCCAGCATTTGCCTCAACAAGGTTTGTTACCTTGTTCAGCTTCTGGTGAAATGCTTATGGAAGATCTGACTAGCATGCACTGACAGTTTTACAAGGATACTATATGGAGGAATATTTTGCTCGATCTTGAATTTGGGGCACTTTCGATGAAATTAATTACTCCTACACTCTTCAGAATGAAGTGCAGAGTTAGATCACATTACCTGCCACAGTGCTCATCCCTCCATGGGATGCATTTCCATTATGCTCCCACCCCACCCCGCCCAACTCGGATTTACTCCTATTACAGGAAACTCTTTATTAACCAGCACCGACGGGACCGGCGTGGTGCCGATTTATCAAAAGTACCGGATAACGGAGAGTTATATCTACCGAGGCTATTTTTAACAAAGAAAAATAAATAAATCAAGAAATGTGCAGTATACAGTATTTGGGCACTTTTGAAAACTACCCCTACTGACTAAATCGGCGTTCGCGGACTCGGACTCGGGATCGGCAACATTGCCGGTTATTTGAGAGGAGTTTTCGGAGTACTCGGCGTTCGCGGAGACTCGACTGCGACTCGGCAACATTGCCGGTTATTTGAGAGGAGTTTTCGGAGGATGATTTTTGCCGGTTAAGCGAGAATTCCGGATATTTGGGTGCCGGATAAACAAAAGTTTCCTGTATCGCCTCAGGGCATCGACTCGCCCTCGGGGCATCGTTCCTACATGCACTGGACATCCTCTGGCAACTCATCCAAGTGGCCATTTTTCTTTGAAATCCATAAACAGTGAGTGCTAGGCTCTTTAACCACGGAGGGCAGCAGAGCCAAACCCGTTTCCGTCTCCTCCCAACATCTACACTTGTGCATTTTCAAGCAGTGGGCACTGGATTCCAATCAGGAGTGGGAACCCCGGCTGGTTTTGCTCCCTTTTGGCACAGTTGCCTAATAGCAGTGACCCCACTGCCATCCTAATTTACTCGTTACAGATTAGGAGATTCAACTGGGACCTTTCTGGCCTGCGTGGCTGAACTCCACGCTCGGCAGTACACTTACCAACTGAGCCATCGTGGGTGGGTGGGGGGACATTTTTAATCGTTCACACAGTAGCAACCCGGCAATAGCAGATTTTCCAAACATGGGGCCAGCTGGACTGGCCATCTCCTTGTCTGCCAGCACTCTCCAGATGGCTCCCACACAGACACCCCTCCATCACGCGTGTGATCTCCTCAGTCGCAACTCCCGAGAAAAGCTTTCATCTCTTGCTTCAGTACAAGTGCTGCACTGGACCAACGCGGCTTTCAGATCCAGTCTTTGGAGTACGGCCGACCTCTGTAGCGAGCTGCCTGTGGGCTTGGCGAGTGTGGGAGTCGCTGTGAACATTCAAAAAGGAAGCTGGACGGGTTCTTGCGAGTGGAAGATGTCCTGAGTTACAGGAGGTGGCTGGGCTGTGGCTTCAGTCATCGTGGTCTCCTGGGGCTCGTTCGATTGCTTGGACCAGAATTTTCACTGTCCGACGCGCTGGGAGTGGGGGGAGCCCTTTAGCACGTGGGGAACCCGGAAGTTTCAGCAGCGCGTTTGTCAGTGGCTTTTTAAACAAAGCCCCTGCATTAGCATCTGACTTCCGGGTTTCCCGACCAATTAGCGCGAGCGGGCGTGATGACTGCACGGATGAGTCTATTTAAAGGGACCCTGCGAAGATGAAAGTTGAAGGATTGTCCAGGTGGGGGAACAAGAGGAAGAAACTGCATTAATGGAATCTCAACATGGCAAGGCTGCACCTCGCTTAAATGACGCCTCCCTAGAGCTGATGCTGCATTCTGTAAGGGCCTGCAGGGAGATTCTCTTCCCAAGCAGACTCCAGCTCATCGCTCCTCATACGTACTTACCTTACAGGTACACTCATTCCTATCTGTCCAGGCACCTAAAGCGCATCTTCAGCATTCCGATTGCTTGCTCGATGACAGTTCTCGTGGTCATGTGGCTTTGATTGTATCTCGCCTGGGCCTCATTGTTTAGGCTCCTAATGGGTGCCATCAGCCACGTCTTCAGGGTGTAGCCCTCGTCTCCAAGGAACCAGCCGCTAACTCTGCTTCGAGGTCCAAAGAGCTCTGGGAGGGTGGACTGGTGCAGGATGAAAGCATCATGGCAGCTGCTTGGGAATCTTGCACACACCTGCATGATGATCTTTTTGTAGTTGCATATGAGCTGAACATTAATGGAGTGGAAGCCCTTGAGGCTGATGAAGACTCCAGGGTGATCTGGGGGCGCCTTGATTGCCACATGTGTGCAATCGAGGACTCCCTGGACTTGTGGGAGTGGGTGCAAAGCCAAGCGCCCGCTCATTCTGACTGGCCTCATTGGGTGCAAAGCGCGCATAGCTGCTGGCCCTGGCAAGCATGGCATCGATCACCTTAGTGATGCATCTGTGGGCAGCAGATTGCAAGATTCTTCAGATGTCTCCTGCAGATCCCTGGAAGGAGCCAGAGGCAAGGAAATTGAGGGCGGTGGTGACTTTAACAGCCACTGGCAAAGCGTGCCCACCAGGTCCACTTGGCAGGAGGTCTTTTTCCAGCAGGCTGCAAATGTCTGCAACCACCTGATGCGATATCCTGAGCCACTGGTGTTCCGACATGTCCAGGAAGCTGATCCTCTGCCTGTATACCCGGTGTTGGGGGTATCGCCTGCAGCGAGCTGCTCCCCTGTGCTCATCCCCTCTCTCCTGTAGAGTGGCAGGTCGGTGAGGAGAAGGCTGCTGTTGCTGCTCATCTTGGTCCTCATCTGAGGGCCAAGGTAAAGCTGCACCCGTGCTGAACTGATGCTCGACGGATGGAAAGTGTCGATCAGACTCACAAAAATCCAAGGTAGCAGAAATGACCTCCAAAGTAGTGGAAGTCAGCTGCAAGGTAGTGAAAGCTCACTCTCCAAAGCCTTTCACTTAGGCAAGGAAGTATGGTGTCCAGTCTGAGTACTTATAGGATTGTTTGCCTGTCATCAGGTCAGCCCCCTCAATTTGTGCTGTTATCTCGCCTTGCTTTCACTGGTGAGTACCAGGAGGCTCGCGAAACTGCAGAGTTAAAGCTCAAGTCTACAGTTAAAACAGCTCCTAATTGCCTCATAACATCTTTCAATTGCCAACCCGCATGTCCCATGGGGATTTCTCACACGCAGCCAAAAGCGCTGCAGTTAAAAGCGGAAGTCGGCAGGTTCGAGCTGGCTTCCCAACCCGCTGTCAGTTTCACCCCTTTTAAGCGCCCGCCCGCTCCCAAACACATTGGGCTGGATTTTGATACTGGGGCGGGTTGGGGGCCTGTCATCCACTTTTCGTGTTATCCACCCGACTGCAATTGGATGTGGGAGATTGATGCGATTTTCACCTAATTGGGCAATTGAGTTCCAGCATGTGGGAACCCATGAACCAATTAGTGTTTTCAGTCTGAAAGTCGCCTCTGATGATGTCATCATTGCAGCTGCATTGAATGTCTGCAAAGACTGCCTGGCCTTTGCTGTGAGAGGACCTGGATGCAAAATGAGCAGCAGCAGCCCCAAGTCTGCTCCCAGATATTTTTGCACCACCATTCCCAGATATGTCTCCTCTTCATTCATTCACTCACTCACTCACCCACTCACTGATAGTCAGCTATCCAAATGTGCTCCCGCCAGGTTTCACATTCGTGGTTCAGAACAGGCGTGCTTCACGTAGAAAAAGGGTTAAAATCACAAAGGCCTTTCAAAATGGCATTATTGAGGCAATTTAGTGCTGGTTAAGGGCCTTAACAGCCTATCCCGCCTCTTAGAGGCGGGACGGAGTCGGGACCAGCAGACACGATTTCATGAAAATTGCGTGGAGGCGGGATGGAGGCGGGCTTGTGCCCGCCCGCCAGTTTTCGCAATTTTAACCCCCCCACACGCCTCCAAACCCGCCTCCACGGGTCAATGAAAATCCAGCCCATTCACTTTTTTAGGTAAAAATTCCCCCTTTGTTTTTCCTAAATTGACCCAAGGTTTTTTTGCTGAGTTCTGAGGAAGTGTCTATACCCGAAGTCAATTTTTGTTCTCTCCACAGGTGCTGACTGACCTGTTGAGTGTTTTCTGTTTTTGTTGTAGATTTCCAGCATCTGCAGGATGTTGCTTGAGCTGTTTTCTTGTCCCTCCCAGGAGTCTACGTGACTGCAGAGGGGGGTTAATGGTGTAAGTTGCACCATGTATAGACGGCACAGGCTTGATGGATCAGTTGACCTTTTCACTGTCTATTTTTTCCATGGTTCAGTTGGTAGCACTCTCGCCTCTGAGTCAGAAGGTTGTGTGTTCAAGTCCCGCTCCAGTGACTTGAGCACAAAAGTCTAGGCTGACACGCCAATGCAGTACTGAAGGAGTGCTGCACTGTTGGAGGTGCCGTCTTTCGGATGAGACGTTAAACCGAGGCCCCGTTTCCTCTCTCAGGTGGACGTAAGAAATTCCATGGCACTGTATCGAAGAAGAGCAGGGGAGTTATCCCCAGTGTCCTGGCCAATATTTATCCCTCAATCAACATCACTAAAACATATTATCTGGTCATTATCACATTGCTGTTTGTGGGAGCTTGCTGTGCGTAAATTGGCTGCCGCGTTTCCTACAGTACAACAGTAACTACACGCCAAAAGTACTTAATTGGCTGTAAAGCGCTTTGGGGTGGCTGGTGGTCATGAAAGGCATGATATAAATGCAAGTCTTTCTTTCATATCTATGTATATTTTGATTAAAAAACAGTTCGGTGCTGCAAATGGATTAATACACTGTCCTCATATTCTCAGATGGTGCATTATAACCTTAACCTGTAGTGTACACCAATTTACAGAGCACAAGCTCCCTTGATCAACATGCACTTGAACAATTCTACTGTGTGCGTTAAACAAATCGTTTGTTTGGGGGAAAAGCAATAAGCAAACAAACAAAAAGCTACAGCCCCCATATAAAAATTAACATTTACACAAAATGCAAACTGCGTGTTTCTGCAAAATTAGCTTAGGCTGTAATTTTATCAGGGCAAAACATAGTCAGTCACTGGTGCCAGTTTTGTTGACCTCTACCCAGTGATTCCATGCTCAGTGTAAATGCAAAAATATGGTGGCGAGATGCCAGCTACCAGTTACACCACAGCTGGCACAACAGGAGGCCGTGCCTAAACTATTCTTTTCTGCTGTCACACGCATGTTTGGGATGCAAAGGCTCATTATGGTACCGGATTTTGGATTGGTGCCACTACACATAAGCACTAAAGAAAAAAGTATCATAAAATGAATGTACCATAAAATAACAATGGTGATAGTAAAACACCCAATTGCTACATTTGTTGAAGCTTCCCTGCAGAGCTCCGGGTTAAGGGTTATGGCAGACACAACAGGCTCAGGGTGCTCAGACTGTACTGCACAAAAAAAATTCAAAGGGAAACTGGACTCTAAAAAGGGAACAAACAAAAAATAATGTATCGCTCACACACACACACCTAAGGGAGCGCTGCACTGTCAGAGGTGCAGTCCTTCAGATAAGACGTAAAACCAAAGCCCCGTCTGCCCTCTCAGGTGGACGTAAAAGGTCTCATGGCACTATTTTGAAAAAGAGCTGGGAGTTCTCCCCAGCGTCCTGGCCAACATTTATCCTTCAACCAACATCACCAAAACAGTTTAATTCGATATATATCTCATTGCCGTTTGTGGGAGCTTGCAGTGTGTAAATTGGCTGCCGTGTTTTCTACATTACAACAGTGACTACACTTTAAAAGTACTTCATTGGCTGTGAAGTGCTTTGGGATGTACTGAGGTCATTAAAGGTGCTATATAAATGCAAGTTCTTTCTTTCATTGGCTGAATATAATTGACAACCCTGCCCTATGCTCCTCTTAAACAAAACTAAAGAAATCAATAAACTGAATAGTGAAATGCACCAGAATGATATTTTTTGCAAAACAAAATTCTGAATTTTCCAAAGGATGTATACATGTCTAAGGAGCGTACCAGAGGGTCTACGGTGTCTAAACAATCAACTCCTTCAGTGCTCCATCAACAAAGTCTGACATGTGGGGCCCACGGAACAGCTTTTGCAGGGGGCCTCCAAACCTACTGAGCCAGCCCTGTTTCTGCTGTGTTTTTAACCTACCTAGTGTTTAAAGAATGAGAGATTTACACTGACTAGACCTTAGCTGGTAGGTTATCTACATTACACTTCAAAAAACTACTTAATTGGCTGTAAAGCGCTTTGGGACATCCCGAGGTCATGAAAGGTGCTATATAAATGCAAGTTTTCTCATCTCGAAAGAGAGTAGCAGTACTGAGGCTCAGGATGTGGACTTCAAAACAATGTACTTCGAAGAAAATAACCTTTTACTGTTTTACACTTGGGGCCATCCATCATTTCCATCAGAGTACAGGATTGCTCACTGACTCTTAAAGGCATGCAGTAAATTCTATAAATGCATATCAAACACTAACCCCTCGTCCAAAGCACATTTTTGGAAATGATGGATGTTCCCTCAACAAATATGGTTTTCACAGGAATCTGTGAAATGTGGGCAATCCTATATTCCAAAACTCTATAGGTAGAAAGATTTCAGGTCAGTGTAGTGACATTTTAGTAAAAAAAAACAAAATCGTAAACAAAGTGGGTGGAGCTGCCCTTTAAGGCTTCGTGACAAATATCCCCTTTATTTAACCAAACCGCTTCATGAAGTGGTCCTGCCGGTGTTATGGACCCTTTATATTTACATACTGTAGGGCAGATCACAGCGCAATACAATAAGGTAAAGGGCACAAAGCAGCAGATCCTCATATTTGTCATCACGCTACCGTTTCCCCTGATGTTTAGTGGTTAAAGCTACCGAGCTGAAAAGGAAAAGAAACAAAACCAGTGACCTTTGTGTGATTACAGCGCTGACCTCTCATCACGCAGAGTCCAAATCCCCAACACACAGAGTTGAGCAACTGAGCAAATTACAAGCCCACACAGCTCATCTCCACTTTGATGGTTTGAATATTTCCAGAACCCATGGCACTGAATCAATTAGCACCGACTGAAAGAATCTGCCCCTTTTTTGCATTTAAGGGAAGACGAAGAAGGCTGTAATAGTTTGCACCATTCTCTTATAGCCTGGTTCCAGCGTGAGTGCTTAGGGCTTAGAATGTGTGGACTTTGAACATTCTCTTCATAAAAAGGAGAAACAGTTCCAGTAATGAGAGTGTGACATGATCTTCATGAAATATCAGAGCGGTTCAAATAAACTGATGCCCTTCCAGCTACAAGTAACATTTTTAATTGTAAACACACCTGATGCATGCCAGTGAAATAGAGAATAGGAAAATATAGAACCAAATAAAATGCAAGAAAACAAAGAAGTTGTAATTATATAGCACCTTTTTTGACCTCAGGATATCCCCAAGCACTTTATGCAGCCAATGAAGTGCTAGTCACTGTTGTAATGTTGGGAAACAGGGCAAGTCAATTTGCGCACAGCAAGCTGCCACAAACAGCAATGAGATAAATGACCAGATCATCTGTTTTAGTGATGTTGGAGGAGGAATAAATATTGGACAGAACACAGGGAGAAGTGCACGGCTCTTCAAATAGTGTCAGGAGATCTTTTACATCCACCCGAGAGGTTCCATGGGGGACTCAATCTCACCGACCGGGAGCACCTCTGACAGTGCAGCATCCCCTCAGTACTGCACTGTGGTGTCAGCTTAGGGCATGTGCTCAGCTCTCCAGAGTGCGGCTGGAACCCAGAAACTCCTGACTCAAGAGACAAGAGTGCGTCCACTGAGCCAAGCCACACAGGCCGTGGAGCATAAACTTGCAAACTACACAGAAATGGGACGCTGGTTTGGGAAATGGAATTGTTACATTTTCAGGTCCTGGGGCGATGTTTGCCTCAGAGCACAGCGCCGCTATATATTTACCGGTTAGTAATCCAACAATCGAATGTCTACTCGTCAATAATCAAATGTAATCGCTATACATCACTTTAAAATAGTAAAAACACACGGGAGACCCTCGGGGATCGATCACAGCGGCCCCGGAGTGAAGTACTTTCCTATCGTTACTTGCTCCCCAATGGAAACCAACTTGGGGTGGCGGATCCATCCTGCTTTGTATCTCAACCTCAGGTTCACAGTTTAAACTGAGCAAGTGCACGGCCAAAAATGCGCTTTTTTTTTGCTTTCTAGAACATGATCTTTGCTAATATACAGGGAAGTGAATCTCTAACTAAAGGAAGGGTTGGCGCCACAGGCCGGTGCCAGCACTGATATCAGCCCCACGTTTTTAAACAAACTCCTGTTCCCAAAGTAACGTGAAACTGAGCGGCAAGAAATCTCCCGCTGAATTACTGAGCCTCCCGACCCCAACTGCGAGTTAAACTCAACCAACAGGAGGAGGGCTGGTCGTGATTAACCCCACTATACCCCCGTCAGATTGTACCGAGTGGTTTATTGGTATACTTCCATTTATTTGTAAGGATCGAGTTAGTGGGAGTCAGATTCTAAATCACACGAACAATTCGCATATTCGGGAGTCAATCTGTGCGACCCCTGGCCTTTGAAAAGCACAGTACAGGTGTATGTCAGTGATATTCTTAACTCGACCATTAAGGTTTTCAAATCAAAGGCGGTTTTCACATGGCGAGCAGGCTAGTCAGGGAAACCAGTAACACACGCGACAGGGAATGTCCGGTGGACGAGATTTAGAAACTGTATCTACTGGAAAGAACATTAAGTGGATCATCGCAAGTTAGAATTGCATTGTGCGAGTACCAAAGTACAGTTCTGGCCATATAGACAGCCCCGAGAGTCTATTGTATTAACCACATTTACACAGCCAGTGCCCTAACTAAACTGTCACCAAGAACAGAAACAAGAACACGAGAGTGAGATACAGAAGGAAATCAGCAACAGCGGTTCCCATTTTAACATTTCACTTGGCCAGACATCCAGTGCTGACTCCGCACCCACCTACCTCCCGCAGCTCCGGTGAGTTCGCGCTCTCGAGATCTCCGTTAAATCCTATCGGTAAGAGGTTGTACGGTTCCCACACGGCAACAAAAGTTCGAGAAGTTGAATTGGTCACAAAAAAAAGACGCGCGGCTGAAACCCACACACGCGTCGAACTTGAAATTGATGAGGAATTGTCAGTTTCAGGTGCACCGGCTGCCAATCCGCTCAGACGTTGCTGCACTCGGTCACCATTTCCTCCACTCACTGCTCAGTCACATCGCCAGCAAACTTCCGACCATCTTTTCTCCAACGGCAAGTGTGTGTGTGTGTGTAAAAACACACACGTTTCTGAGACTCCGCCTTGTTATTTTTTTTGGAGTGGAGGACGTGCTCGATTCTAACGGCGCCGAAGGAGCAATCCTGCTCTCCTGTGGCAACCGAACGGCAATTGCTGCAGAGGGAGAGAAAGTTGGGCTTTTTCAGATGCTGCCTGTTTGTCAGTCACAAGCAACAGTGCAAAGGCACTGCACGCCGGCAATGACGGCGTTACTGTTGCAAGTGGGGGTTTCAAGTCATCCCAATAAACACACTGCAATAGAACATTTTAATGTGGCTTTGCGCCAGGTGTCCCGCGTTGTGTTTGTCTTTTCTATTAACCCTGGGTTACCCGTGGCATTAACCCAAAAGAAAATCTTAACAAAAGTGCCCCCTTTTTAGAGGGGCACAACTGATAAAACCCAGATCATAAAAAGACAAAGGAAACTTATCAAATTAAATAATGTTATTTCCCTGGAGCCACGACACACTCGAGTCCTGGGGTGCCAACCAGGCGCGGAATCCGCCTTGTTTTGACAATCCACACACAAACAAACAGTTTCAACTGACTTAGCCCCTAAAACAAGACCGCCGCTTACGATGGGGCTAACATAGGACGCTGCCTCTATCGTGTGTATTGAGCACGTGTCTGTGTGCAGATAGAGCGAGAAGATTTAGGCGGAAGGTGAGCAGCGAGACTTATAATCAAGATTGCAAACAATGCATGTGTATGGATCTAAACAGGTTCATTTTAACCTGCCTGTCGCCCCCGAAGATTGAGTCCAGCACTATAATTGTGTCTGCACTAAACCTGACATACTTGTATTGACAAAATGTGGCCAGGCTGGGCAATAAGGTTAGGAAAGCGATTGTCTCTCCAGGTCGCCTCGATATCTGTCAGGGTTGTTTGGGGGGTTCTCGGTACTGTCGGTACTTAAGCGGGGCAGAATTTGGGAAGGATTCGCACCCCGTCTTTCCACTCGTACCCACACGGCCATTCCGACCGTTGTTCCACAGAGTACACAGAACAACCGCCGAGGGGAAATGCAGTCAATGTTTGATATGCAATATCTGCTTACAGTGTCACTTTCTGCAACCTGTTTCCCGAGAGAACAGGGAGTGGGATGGAGCGAATTAAGTTAAACAAGTAAGAAGTCGCACAACACCAGGTTATAGTCCAACAGTTTTATTTGAAATCACAAGCTTTCGGAGCTGCTGCCCCTTAGTCAGGTGAAGTGAAGGAATACCAATCGGCAAAGCATATATAGACAGAGAACAATGCCTGTGCAGCGTACAATGTCAGACGACTACATTTAATCTTTCTGACTGCCTTTCATCACACCTCGGCAGAGAAACAATCAGGTCAGCCAGGAAGGCACCACATCAAAGACATAGCAAGATACAACTGAGACAATGAGGTGGGGTCACAGGGGGTCTAATGTGTCAAATGCAGTCTGTATGCTTTGTCTTTGCTATGTCTTTGATGTGGTGTCTTCCTGGCTGACCTGATTGTTTCTCTGCCGAGGTGTGATGAAAGGCAGTCAGAAAGATTAAATGTAGTCATCTGACATTGTACGCTACACAGGCATTGTTCTCTGTCCATATATGCTTTGCCGATTCGTATTCCTTCACTTCACCTGACGAAGGGGCAGCAGCTCCGAAAGCTTGTGATTTCAAATAAAACTGTTGGTCTATAACCTGGTGTTGTGCGACTTCTCACTTTTGTCCCCCCCAGTCCAACACCGGCATTTCCGCATCATTAAACAAGTAAGGTCTTTTCAGCCTAAATGTATATACATTTCTCTATGACGTCCCTTTCACATCCAAAGGGACATGACAAGGTGTCTGGCAAAGCCTTTCCATTGATTTACAAACAAACAATATAACACAAAAAATTAGGAAGGCAAAGAGGAATTACGAAATGAAAATATCAAAGAATATAAAAAGTGCTAATATTCTATAGACACATAACTAACAAAAGGAAAATTAAGATAGGGAGAGGTTCACTATAAACTCACAGGTAATGACAGAGAAATGGCAAAAATATTGAATAGTTACTTTGCCTCAGTTTTTACCAGGGAAACTAACAAGGAGGACACCAGGGATCAAAAGGATAAAGGCATTTAAGATAGAAAGGAGGAAGATAATTGATAAACTAGACTGACAGAGAAGATAAAACCCTCGGTTTCGATGGATTGCATCCAAGCATACTAAAAGAAACTAGGGAAGAGATAGCAGAAGCACGTGTGTGTGTGTGTATATATATATATATATATACACACCACGGCAGAGTGTCTCAGCCTGACGCTCCATCCAAAGGGAAGGGGGGGGGGGTGGTCAGCAGATTAAACCTTTCGAGATTTCAAATAAAACTGTTGGACTATAACCTGGTGTTGTGCGACTTCTCACTTTTGTCCACCCCAGTCCAACACCAGCATCTCCGCATCATATATATATATATATATACACACACACATATTCAATAGGAAAGGGAATAGTGCCAGAGGACTGGCGGACAGCTAATGTTATTCCTATATTCAAAAAGGGAGATAGAACAAATGGAGGTAACTATAGACCAGATAGCTTAACGTTGGTGGTCGGAAAGATATTGGAATCTTGACTCAAAGATGTAATAGAAAAACATGTAGACACCAAAAATATAATAAAGATTAGTCAGCATGGATTTCAAAAGGAAAGGTCCTGCTTGATCAACCTTACTGAATTTTTTGAAGACGTAACAGAAAGAGAAGACAAGTATACTGCAATGCATGTAATATACACGGACTTTCAAAAGACCTTCGATAAGGTACTGCATAGTAGACTCATGACTAAGATCAAAGCATATGGAGTTAGGGGACAAGTAGCAAAATGGATAACAAATTGACTAAAAACAGAAAAGAGTAGGGGTTAAAGGTAGTTACTCAGACAGGAAGGTGTCCAGGGATCAGTGCTGGGACCACTGTTGTTCACCATTTACATAAATGATTTGGACACAGGAATCAGAAGTACAATATCAAAATTTGCAGATGACACTAAATTGGGGGTATAGTTAATATTGAGGAAGACTGCAACAAAATACAAGATGTTTACAGACTTGCAGACTGGGCATGTAAATGGTAAATTAATTTCATTATAGGTAAGTGTGAGGTCGGAGGAATAAGGTGGCCACATACTCCTTGGAAAATAAGAGTCTAAATAGTGTAGAGGTGAAAAGATAAAGGGTACAGATTCACAAATCAATAAAAGTAGCAATGCATGTTAACAAAACCATAAAAAGTGCAAACAAAGCACTGTGGTTCATTTCTAGAGGAACAGAATTCAAAAGCAGAGAAGGTATGTTAAATTTATGTAAAACCTTGGTTAGGCCACACTTAGGGCTGGATTTTACTCACCGAGACGAGTTGGGGCGGGACTGCTGCCTTCCGGGTTCTAGTCCTGCCCCCAGCGACGTCCGACACACAGATGCTATTTTCCCCTGACTGGCCTTGTTAAGCCCGCCCTGCAGGCTTATTAAGGGAAAGCCGGTATCAGATGACATCAGTTGATGATGTTTCATCGGCCGATTTTCTTAAAGGGATATGAAACATTTATTTTTGACAGATGATTTGACAGCATTGAGGTGCTGTCAAACACTGACAATCACTGTACAAAGGTGAGCCCTTGAACCCAGGCTCTCCAATAACTCTCTTCTTAGGATAAAACAGATGGCAGCTGCAGGTGAGGGTACAGAAGCGATCTGTCACTTCTCCCAATGAGGTGAGGCCACACAAACACTTCAAAGCTTGTCACCTACAGAAAAATCTAAACACATTAAAAATGATTTTCCCAACATTTCCTTACCTCTGATACTCACCAGTGTCCCATTGCATCCTTCACAACACTCCTGCAGCTGTCATCTATACACAAACATTACAACAGACCCACAGCACGCCTCACTTACCCTGGCGGGGTTCCCTGATGTTGGGAAGCCCACAGCAGAAGTCTCAAAATGGGAAAAAGCCTCTTAACTGCCTGTTAACAGGCAGTTAAGTGGCTATAATCCTCTTCCCGCTGCTAGGAGTCGTGTCCCTGCGCAAATCGGGGACCTGACTCCCGGGAAGATTGGTTGGAGGTGGATTGGGAGCAGGTTCGGGACCCGCTCCCATTCGTTTTGATTTTCCCAGCAGTCCCGCCTCCAACCCCGCCTCCTCAGGGCTGGTAAAATCCAGCCCTTAGACTTCTGTGAACAGTTCTGGTCTCCATATTACAAAAAGGATATGGAAGCGCTGGAGAAAGTGCAAAAAAGAATTACAAGGTAGATACTAGAACTGAGAGGGTACAAACATCAGGAAATACTGAACAGACTGGGGCTCTTTTCTCTAGAAAATAGAAGATGGAGAGGTGACCTGATATAGATCTTTCAAATTATGAAGTGGTACGATAGGGCAGATGTAGAGAAGATGTTTCCACGTGTGGGGGAGTCCAAAATTAAGGGCTGTAAATATGATAGTCACTGATATATCCAATAAGGAATTCAGGAGAAACCTCTTTACTCAGAGGGTGTCGAGAATGTGGAGCTCACTACACATGGAGTGGTTGAAGTGAATAGCATTGATGAATTTAAAGGGAAGCTAGGTAAGTACATGAACAAGAAAGGAATAGAAGGATATGTTGATCAGGTGAGATGAAGAGGGGTGGGAGGAGCCTAGTGTGGAGCATAAACACCAGCATAGACCAGCATGTTGGGCTGAATGGCCTGTTTCTGTGCTGTAAATACTATGTCATTCTATGATGTAAACCTAGCTGGTGCATCATTGTCTGCTTGGCATGTGACATCATGGCTCAGATGATGTCCAGTCCTTCACCCTTCCCAAACAAAAAAGAAAGTTTGCAATACACTGTTTCATGGAGGGTAGGGGAGGATGGGAGGGTAGGAGGATGGGAGGGTAGGAGGAGGTGAGGAGGAGGAGGTGAGGGCGGAAGGGGAGGGTAGGAGGAGAGGAGGAGGAGGAGGTGAGGGCGGAAGGGGAGGGTAGGAGGGGAGTGTAGGAGGAGGGTAGGGTAGGAGAAGGTGAGGGGGAGGAGGGGGGTTAGGAAGAGGCGAAGGGAGAGGAGGGGGAGGGGTGGGGAGGGGAGGGAGGAAGAGTTGGTAAAATGACAGAATGATCAATAACAAGACTCTGGTATAATGAAAATCAAGCTAGATCTGGAAACTGAATCAGAGCATTTTAAATTGAACAAATAGGATGAACAATGTGACTGTTGTACAATCAGTTCTGAAATGTGTAACATTTGCATGTCTAATTATTGCTGTTATGATTCATCCTGTTGTTGCTTTGGCCTATGTAGGCAGTAAATGTATGAGAGTGTGGTATGAAACCTTTGAGTAAACGCTACAAACAATGAGTCCCACACAATTAAGATTCAATCACACGTTATTAAAAGGTTTTGAACTTTGTCTTTAAACACCCTGGTTTTTTTTCCCCCCCAAACAGCTATTTGTTTCCTGTGGATCATTTTCACCACGTACAAATTATAATCAACTGACAGGGGAAAAAATAACTTTCCTTTAGTGCTCTTCGCTGCTTCTTCCAAAGACATGCCTGAATTCCAATGGAACAAAGCACTTTCCACTCTCAACGTATATCAGCTTAGACACGACTGACAATATGAGTGGACTAATGCTCAGTACAGTGGTGGGCTATCCCTCTGTTTGCTAATTCAATGAAAACGTCAATCCATTTGAAATAAACAGGTTGTTAAAATAACACATGGAAAGCTATACCTTTTTTTAAGGTCTTTAAGATCATGAAGGGGTTTGATAGGGTAGAGGTAGAGAAGATATTTCCACTTGCGGGGAAGACTAAAACTAGGGGCCATAAATATAAGAGTCACTAATAAATCCCATAGGGAATTCAGGAAAAAACGTTCTTACCCAGAGAGTGGTGAGAATGTGGAACTCGCTACCGCAAGGAGTAGTTGATGAAGTTGATGAAAATAGCATAGATACATTTAAGGGGAAACTAGATAAGCACATGAGGTATAAAGGATTAGAAGGTTATGCTGATAGGGTTAGATTAAGAGGGGTGGGAGGAGGTCTGTGTGGAGCAGTTGGGCCGAATGGCCTGTTTCTGTGCTGTACATTCTATGTAATATTAAGCACTCATTCGTCTGCTAATGTCGTTTCTCGGCTACTATTCCTTATCTAATCCTACCATACAAGTACTAATCTTGATCCAAAAGTGAGATGCTCCACGGCTATCTGTTTTGTATGCCCATTGCAGCTAAGTCTCAGTCATACCACATGCTCAGTATTCATATAGCATCATCGTTTGCACAATAGGAATGCCAAGCAGTATAATGCCGCTTCCTTCTGGAAGAGGTTGCCTTGTACCACCAGCTGTCTTGCTCACCCTCTTGGCAGCAAAGGCACAGAAACAAGAGAGAGAGAGAGAGAAAAATGAATGAGGATCCATGCGATTCACCAGATAGCAAACTCTTTTTCTTAAAAAAAAAGGCAACATTGTAAATCAAACTCAAAATTGCTAACTGGCAAGCAACTATACAAAAGCAGAATAATATGTTTCACTAAAATGAGTGCAGCCATTTCTCATTCATTTTCACCCACTGACGACTAAATTAAACACCATTGCTGCTGTTACTTCACCCGGCACATTTCTGTGACCGGTGGGCACCGCAGGGAATAGAATGTCTAATAGACACACGCAATAACATTAGGATTTTGGTTTATAAGTTTCCCTTTTGCTCTGTTGAAATTGGACTTTATGTTTCAATTATTTTATTAGTTGTGCTTCCTTAAATCAAAGGGACACGTGCAAATCTGTTTGTCTGTCAATGACACTGGGGTCACCCACTGCCATCTTTATGGATCAATTAAAAAAGCCATAAGCTGTATAGTTGATTTTAACAATATTTCCTGATTTCGTTTTATCTTAAGCTTCGTTCAGTTGAATTGGACCACATGTTAGACTATTGTATTAGTGGTGCCCTTCAAAAGGGGCACTTGCGGTGGTGATTTCTGTCAGTTGACACGGGGGCAACTCAGTGCCACCCATATTAGTCCAATTAAAATAGGCCCAGCACATTCTGGGCAATCTGCAGTGCGGTCACACAGTGTCAGTTTGTTGTACAACTTTCCTCGAGAACGTTGCTTCAAAAACACAAATGTAATACTTTTTTTTAGAAATAATTTGCATCCAAAAATAAAAAAAAGTTAGCATTAAAAAAATGATTTCTGCTGCTGTGCTCTCTAAATGCTGCAATCCCCCTTTAACATCTCATTTTAAAGTACTTTTGTCTCTCAGCTATGAATAACCTCCCTTCCTTTAGTAGACTAGTTCTATTTTAGAATGCAACCTGTTTATTGGCAGGATTAGGTCGTGCCCAATTCTAATGGTTGACATGTGTTGCAAAGAGAAGCTGTTATCGTTTGTTGTACTTATATCAATTATATGGTTCCAGATGGAAGATATCAGTCAATGTATTTAATTGCCAAATACATCTGAAGACAACAGGGCAGATCTTTGCTACTAATTGGGTAATTGGGCTAATATTTCCCATCTGGAACCTTTTTATCGGTACCAATGGAACAATCAAGAGAGAAAAAAATTTATACAGCAACCTAGCTATTAAAGAAAGGCAGTGAATTCCAAACCGTTTGGAATTAGACAAAGGGATGGAAAGTGAATGGAACACTTAGGGAGACCCCGCAAGAGAAGTAGATCAAAGAAAAGCTTAATTTCTGCCGTGCGAAAAATTATTATTCATTTGAAATTTTGATGAACATTGTGCCCATACATTTTGCTTTATTAAAAATTGAATTTCCTCTATGGGATAAAATATTTTGGCAAGTATTAAAATAAAACTATAACGTTGCACCAAAGTACAACATCATTGTGGGTTAATCGGTGTACATGGGACAAAGAACATCAGTGACGTGGTGTATCCCACTCTCTGCCTCCTAATGCAATATTTCCGGCTGGATTTTGCAACACAGCATCACATTGCTAGGACATAAAGGGGAGGGCTTCACGTTTGGGAACAGGAACCTCACATTATATATGTCACAATATTAAAACTTCACGGGGTAGATTTTGACTTTGTGCGATAGTGTAAAACGGGTGATAGCGAATCAGGAGCTCGCATTACATCTCTCCCGATTTTATCAATGGAAATAAAAATGGGCGGAGATGTGAAACAGGGTGTGGATTCACTGTCACCTGTTTTACACTATCGCACAAAGTCAAAATCTACTGCCACATCTTTTAAGGAGGGTCAAGCTTTGTTTGAAGAGTTCTGTCTACCCATCAGTGGCCTGAGTGACTTCTTAAACCAACCATGAGTGAATTGACATCTGCTGCATGTGGAAACACTTCAGTGCTAGCTTTAAGATTAATAAAGAATTTAAAATGTTTGAAATTCTTTATAAAATATTTTTCTGACATAGAGTACACTGTTCCAGTAAATGCTAAACGAGTGTGTAAAATTAACAGCTAAGAATGCCATGATATTATGACATGCTGGAATATTGTGATATGCAAAAAACTATGATAATCACACAGTCATTTTCCCCACAGCATTGTAATTAGAAACCAGAATAATTATGTTGAAATTATATATCATCATTGAAACATTTTTAGAGGACACTGTTGCATTGGCCAAAGAGTACACTTCAAAAAAGATCATAGCCTGGAGTTTCCGCTCGGTTGTGCTGGTTTTTTCGACGCAATTCGCCTGAAATCTGCAAAACCAGCGCAAAAGATCACAGAATTTTAAGCGTAAATTACGTTCAGCGCAAATTGAGTTTCCGCGATCTTTTTGCGCTAGTTTTAAAAAAGATTGCGTTAGAAACCGGCCATGTCCATAACTGGCCACGCCTCCAGGGTGAATTAATCACCATCCGGAGTTTCCGCTAATTGCGCTCGTTGACAGGCCTTCGAGGCAGCTTTAAAAATTAAACATTTTTTCGGCACAAGAGCAATAATAGGCACGTTTTAAAAGCTTTTGAATGTCATTTTTTTTTAATTTACTAAGATATTGACTACTGTACCCCAACATAACTCGCAAATGGTTCTGTATAGTTTTTTTTAAGTCATTTTCAGTTGTTTAAAATCGAGTTACTCACAGGTGGTGGACGAGACACTCTGAATGCTTATTTTTGCTGATAAATCCATTTTCAGCTGGATTAATCAAACTGCAGCAAGTTACCACCCTGAAATATATCAAGGAATATTTTTTAAAGCAGAAAATGCTTATTTTAAAATTACATCTGAAAACGCTGCCTGATTGCGCTGGTTCATGGCAGATTTTACGTTTGCCGATATGCAAATGATTTTGAACGGAAACAAGAGGGAAAAAAAACACTTCTCAAAACTGGCACAATTTTGAGCACAATTGGTGCCCGGATAGCCGATTGTGCCCAAAGCAGAAACTCTACCCCCACAAGCTTAAGGGCATCATGCAATTTTTGATATTTGTACAATGATACAGTATTTTATTTAAATAGAGGATATTGCACTCATGGTAGTATCAGTGGGTTGATTTCACGGGTGTGACAAACTGCAATTCACAAGCATCATAGTGTGATTGAAATAAACTGAGTGACATGCTATTCACTGGTGTAATATTGTATTTATTATATAAACGATGATAGTGCTCACCTTGAAAAGAATGCTCCAATGGTTATAGTTCCCACATCAGTGGCACCTCAGGCTCTGTTTTTCTATTGGCATTATTGTGTGTAATGACAGTGAAATCCAGACATCAGTTGGAGTTGAAATACAAAAGGAAATACAAAGCATTTAAGATTCTGAGGGAGATTGACAGGGTAGATGCTGAGAGGTTGTTTCCCCTGGCTGGAGAGTCTAGAACTAGGGGGCATTGTCTCAGGATAAGGGGTCGGCCATTTAAGACTGAGATGAGATGGAATTTCTTCACTCAGAGGGTTGTAAAATCTTTGGAATTCTCTACCCCAAAGGGCTGCAGAAGCTGAGTGTTTGAGTATATTCAAGCCTGAGGTTGATAGATTTTTGGACTTTAGGGGAATCAAGGGATATGGGGATTGGGCGGGAAAGTGGAGTTGAGGTCGAAGATCAGCCATGGTCTTATTGAATGGTGGAGCAGGCTCGAAGGGCCGTATGCCCTACTCCTGCTCCTTCTTCTGTTCTTATGTTCTTAGAAAATGCTGGAAATACTCAGCAGGTCAGGCAGCATCTATGGAGAAAGAAACAGAATTCAGGTCGATGACTTTTCTTCAGAACTGGAAGAAGTTTGAGTTTTATCAGTTTATAAGCAAGTACAGAGCCAGGAAAAAAGGGGTGTGGGGGAGGAGGAGGGGAGGAAAGAACAAAAGGGAAGGACTGTGATAGGGTGGAGCACAGGACAGATTAAATGACAACCTTCCACCCCACCAGACTTCACATTCAACGGATCATCTTCCGCCACCTCCAGCACGATGCTACCACCAAACACATCTTACCCTCGCTTCTTCTCTCAGCATTCCGAAAGGACCATTCCCTCCGCGACACCCTGATGCACTCTTCCATCACCCCCAACACCCTCGCCCCTCCCCACGGCACCTTCCCATGTAAGCATAGGAGATGCAACACCTGCCCTTTCACCTCCTCCCTTCCCACCGTCCAGGGCCTCAACCAGTCCTTCCAGGTGAAACAGCGATTTACTTGTACTGCTTTCAATTTAGTATACTGTATTCACTGCTCATGATGTGGTCTCTTCCATATTGGGAAGACCAAACGCAGATTAGGTGATTGCTTTGCTGAACACCTCCATTCAGTCTGCAAGCGTGACCCTGAGCTTCCGGCCATTTTAATTCTCCGTCCCTGTCCCACTCTGACCTCTCTGTCCTCAGCCTCCTACACTGTTCCAATGAAGTTCAGCGGAACCTCAAGGAACAGCATGTCATCTTTCGATTAGGCACTTTACGGACTCAACATTGATTTCAACAACTTCAGATCATAACCACTGATCCCATTTTCTCAGGACAGCAGGTGCTGGTAATGGTTCTACTGTTGCCATTTACAGCTCCTTTAGACCCATCTATTGTTTCTTTACTTGTCCCATTACCACCCCCTTTTGCCTTGCACCATCACCCCTTTTGTCATTTAATGAGTTCTGCCCTCCACCCTATCACAGACCTCCCCTTTTGTTCTTTACTCTCCTCCCCTTCTTTCCCTGGCTCTGTACTTACTTATAAACTGTTAAATCTCTAATTTATTCCAATTAAAATCATTAGTGGCTTGTTTACAACCACTTAACAATGTTTTTTCCCCAGCTTTTTGGATTTGACAGGTCGCCCACTAGTTTCTCTCTGTGCCTGGACCTCATCTGTGAAGCTGAGGCGGGAGGTCAGTGGCCATTGAATCAGCTAATGAGTTGACAGCTTCAAATGTCAAGTCAAAGCTCCCAGCTGATTGAGAAATGTTCCCTTAACCACTAGCTTCTCTAAACTGTATTTCCACTACAGATTTAGGATGCTGCAAGTCTTTACACAGGTCTCCAGTCAGACCTCATTACCTCTCCCACCACTGACTGATCGCTTCTGTCATCTCTACTTCACCTGCCATTAATTCCATCAGCATGGGTGCCCTTGAAACTCCTCACCTTGGTCCTCAGAATCCCACCACGCTCAGCCCCAACACCAGCATCACCAGGCATACCAGCAGCACCAGGCATACCAGCAGCGCCAACAACAACACCAACCTTCTCCGCAATCAACTGATGCTGCACAGGACAGAGGGCATCAACACCCGAGCACATTGCTGCCCGGGAGGTCAGGGATGGCCACACCATGGCGAGATTTACTTCACTTGACGCTGTACACCCTGGCTGCCACATGATGCGCCAGGTTGGCACCACTCCATACCAACACCATAAAGCATCCCTACCATGCCCAAGCCATTCCTTTCACACTCATCACCATTGCGGGGGGCACCGTTATTTCTCACCATTCACTGCAACTCACTAAGCCACTTCCAAAGGTGCACACAAATCTGTCCAAGAATGCAAAGTGTTGAAAATAAAGATTTCAATGTTTGACACCACATTAACAGAAACTTTACATGAACATTGCATACAACACCCAAGTGCCTACCCTTGTGTGTTGTTAGTTGGTATGATTGCACTAGGATGAGGGTGAGTGTGAGGGGTGGCTAGTGAGATGGGGATGTGATAATATAGATAGAGAGGGATGGGTGGAGGTGCAAGGTGAGTTGGTGTGAGTAAGGATGTGGGGTAGGGTAGGAAAGATAGAGTGATGGAGATGAGGTGAGAGGCACAGCAGGATGAGGTTGAGTGTGGCTTTGTACTAACGTTTCGTGATCTACTGAGATCATTGAAAGGTTTGCGGCACTGCACCCAGGTATTCCTGACCACATCTCTGCTTGTGCCCTCCTTTGCAATGTGCAACCAGGCTGTGTTGATCTCCTGGGGAGGTCTCTTCCGCCCATGGGAAGGGAAGAGGGCCTCTTTGTCTGCTGTGACTCCCTCCATAAGCATATGGAGGGAGTCATGGGAGAGCCTGGGTGCAGCCGTGCACCTTTGTGCAGTGATTGTCAGTGTTTGCAGCACCTCAGTGCTGTAGAACACTGACAGCACAACTGTCAAAATAAAGTTGGCCATGGTCCCTTTAAGGAACCCGGCTGATGACACGACATCAAATGACGTCACCAGACCCACTTCCTCTAATTGGCCGGGAAACATGCCCAATCAACGGAAATTCATGTCAGAGGCTGGGGTGGAGCCAGAAGCAGGGTCGGGACCTGCTACCGACATCGCCCGCCATGGACCCGCCGAGGTTAGTAAAATCCAGCCCTTTGTTTCTCTCTCCACAGATGCTGCTTGACCTGTGGAGCATTTCCTGTTTTATTTCAGATTTCCAGCATCTGCAGTATTTTGCTTTTGTATCATTTGGAGCGAGATTGTTCAGGAACATGTCTGAACTCCAGACACCAGTTGGAGTGAGATTGTTCAAGAAGAAGGCTGATATCTGTGTAGCTGAAGCATGAAGACAAGATTTGACTTGATGGATGTGTGCTATGAGACAATCGTAAGGTGGCAGCGAATTCAGACAGCTCACATGGAGGCTCAGAAACAGCTGCTGGCCCAATGGTGCCTCTGACACTTTGTGGAATGGTCTCTAGTCAGCTGTTACAAGGCCTGTAAGAGCAGCCTGGGTGACTCTCCCTCTGGGAAAACACTTATCCCCCACTCAATACCCCCTCTGACGGCATGGTTCAGATCAACAATTCACCATATAAGGAATTGCAGGAAGAATGGTGCAGTGTATTTGTGCTCTCATAACCAAACCACTTACATGTGTTTCATTATCATTTTTACTTTCATTTATGTGAAATACCAATGTTGGGCACAGTGAAAGTTAGATCAAGAGATATATAATGGACCTGACTCACATTGTATTTTTCTTCCCTGGTGTTTTCTATTTGAAACTATAACATTTGAGTTGAGAGACACAGATAATGATTCTGATCACACTGGATAAATAACCATTTGTTTTAATCAGCCTTGCTTACCCGGTGCAAACAAATTCTAATTTACTAAATAAAGCCACCAGCTGCTGAAATGACACAATATCACCAATCCAACAGGTTGAGATTAGCAATGGAAGAAAACGAATCACACATCCAGATTAAGCATTTACCCCTAAACACAACCATTCTCTCCACTGCCATTCTGGTAGTGACCCAGTGTCTAGGGCATGGTGGCACACTCAACTGAATGGTGATTCCACCCTGTGATTTCCCCACAGTGAGTACCTGATCTCAGCCTGGCTGCTTAAGGAGATATTGGCCCCGATGTTGATCTGAAGGTGGTTTCGGGGTGGGGGGTGGTGGGGGTTTGGAATTGCGTGGGTGAAACACAGAAATCAACTCAGCGATCGTAACTGAATTAAAGCAGTAACTTTTGACCCCTGGGTTTCGCACGACCAGGCCGCGCAGCGGGTGTGATGCATACCCACATGACGCAATCTCAGCTCTATTTAAAGGGACAATGCACAAATGGAAATTGGAGGAGCCAGGAGGTGTTTACGATGGATGCAGATAGAGCAAGGGCAGCACCCAGATTTACTGCTGGGTGCAATCAGGAGGAGGAGGGACATACTTTTCCCCAGCAATGGGAGGAAGAAACCTGTGGCTGTCACCAAGAAGGCATAGTTAGAGGTGGCTGAGGAGGTGAGCAGGAGGAGTCTTGGATGCAGTGCAGGAAGTGATTTAATGACCTAACCAGGTCAGGAAAGTGTGGACATTGGCTGATTCACCTACATCCTGTGGTTTAAGCCTACCCACCTCTTTCACTCTGTCTTACCAAGTGTACTCCATCACATCACTCCTCACACCTACTCAGCAGCACCCAGCCTTCACTCTCTATGCACTTCATCACTTTCCCATTTAACCATCCACCGTTGCCACTCACCCCAATCCTTACGCAATGTG
The DNA here is from genome assembly GCA_030390025.1 of Squalus acanthias. Taxonomy (NCBI): domain Eukaryota; kingdom Metazoa; phylum Chordata; class Chondrichthyes; order Squaliformes; family Squalidae; genus Squalus; species Squalus acanthias. Next base: position 52,131,836 of record CM059430.1, read on the forward strand.
ATGCAACTGACTCATAGTCACCCTCACTGAATGCACTGCATCCATCCGGTGAATACCTGACCTTCACTTACTCACGGCTCTGTTTTCTCGCCCTGTAGGAAAAGTGAGTGCAAAACGCAAGGGAGAGGGAGAGGGAGAGGACTGGAGGTGGGCCGCCAGCTCACTGAAGGAGAGGAGGATGGCTGGAGATAAGTGGCATATCTGCATCCCTCTCAATTGGAGATGGAGAGACACGGAACTCACAGATAGCTGGTAACAGAATTACAAATATCTCTGACACACATATGCTGACTTTATTTCATCAATGACTGAACTGTGAGAAGACTGAGTATGGTGATTGTCAAGATTGTGATTTTGCAATGATTAAATCAAATCCCTTTCTTTTGAATTCCAGGGCCTTCACACGTACAGCAAGTGTCACGGGACATGCACGAGGACCTCATTCCATCTGAGGATGCACCGTCACAGGACGTACAGCCATGCACCAGTGCAAATACTCACACTTCGGTGGGTCCACTTAGACAGTTAGTTGGGTTTACACCTGGTGATTCATTACTCACAAGTGAGCACGAGCAGACAATGGTGGAAGAGACAGCTGTGGAGAGTCCGCATCGGAGGGCACAATCCTCTCCAAGCTCTGCTCAGTTGGACACAGATGCTGAACCCCGGGGGCTATCGTTCAGAAGGAGAATGCTAGAGGTTCATCAGCAACTTAGCCAGGTACTGACAGACGTGCCACGCACAGTCTTCACAATTGCTGAGAGGACGGAGGAGTTCAGCTCGATCGCTAGTGGATTGGTGGTGCAGGGAATTGCAAGAATGTCTGCCATGGAGAGAGTGGCCGTCTCCATGGAGCTTCAAGCACAGCTCTCAATTGGTTCCATGCAGGCCATAACCACAGCCATGCAGACCTCGGATGCCAACCTGACTGCCGTCTTAGACAGGATAACAGATACCTTATCCGTGGCCTTACAACACATCACTGATTTTCACCAAGCTGGTCTGCAGCAAAGTGGTAGGAGTGATGTGGCCCTGGCCCATGAGAGAGATGATGGCGATAGGGGACATAAGAACGTAAGAATTAGGAGCAGGAGTAGGCCATACGGCCCCTCGAGCCTACTCCGCCATTCAATAAGATCATGGCTGATCTTTGACCTCAACTCCACTTTCCTGCCCTATCCCCATATCCCTTAATTCCTCTGGAATCCAAAAATCTATCTATCTCAGCCTTGTATATACTCAACGACTGGGCATCCATAGCACGTTGGGGTAGAGAATTCCAAAGATTCACAACCCTCTGAGTGAAGAAATTCCTCCTCATCTCAGTCTTAAATGGCCGGCCCCTTATCCTGAGACTATGCCCCATAATTCTAGACTCTCCAGCCAGGGGAATCAATCTCTCAGCATCTACCTTGTCAATCCTCCTCAGAATCGTACATGTTTCAATGAGATCAGCTCTCATTCTTCTAAACTCCAGAGAGTAGAGACCCAATCTACTCAATCTCTCCTCATAGGACAACCCTCTCATCCCAGGAATCAATCTAGTGAACCTTCATTGCTCCGCCTCTAAGGCAAGTTTATCCTTCCTTAAATGAGACCAAAACTGTGCACAGTACTCCAGGTGTGGTCTCACCAGAGCCCTGTACAATTGTTGCAAGACTTCCTTACTCTTGTACTCCAACCCTCTAGCAATAAAGACCAACATGCCATTTGCCTTCCTAATTGCTTGCTGTACCTGCATGCTAACTCTCTGGGCTGAATTTTCTGTGGTTGTAGCGGACGTGATCGGTGGTGGGTCGGGTGGGAAAGTTGTTTTTTTTGACAGCAGGTCGGGAACCCGCTGTCCTCTCGCTCCCACGTGCCTTTCTCACAGGCGCGTCTGTCATCGTGGAGCCGACCCAACCTGCAGCGGTGGGGGACCCAATTGAAATCATTATGAGGTACTTTACAGGTACTTAAGAGCTTTCTTCCTCTACTTTTTGAATTTCCCTGCATGGCCACAGGATTCACGCAGCTCGCAACCATGTCTGTCAACCTGAGGCGTGAGTTCCGTGGCCATTGCTCCAGCTGATGACTTGACAGCATGGAAAACAAAACCAAAATAAAAACATGTTGATCACATTAGCTAACAGATTGATGGAGATTCTGTTCTACTTGAAAAGCTACTGGTAATGTTAATTCAGAAATTCCTGAAGGGATGTAAGTGCTACCCTCGATGGTGAGGGAAATACATTTTTCACTGACCATTCTCGGCTGTTGCCTTCCAACTCAACAGTAATTGCAGTGAATTGATCTGCACTATAAAAAATGACATATACCATTTAAATACATTTCTGTGTTATTTCTGGTCAGGTTTTTCTCACAGTATATTGTGATTGTCCAGTTACACATTAAATCAAGTCATCAACTGTAACAATTTCATTCTCATCACTCATTCCACTGGTTCAATTTGCTTTCAGTCCCTGAATATGACTAATTTAATTTTTCAGTCTGAGACTTTAGGGTGAATTTCTGCAGAGGTTCTCTCACTTGTCCATTGTTAACTTCAACGGAAGAGTGCAGAAATCCCAGAAACACATTGTACGCACCACATACACTGTTTGTCAGGGATTCCACAGCTCTTCCGCTGAACTTGCACAAAATTGTAAATCCACCCCACCCCTTTACAGTTATATTTAAAATCTGCTTAATTTTATGTATTACCTATACACACACATCTTTTATTTGTACCAGTTACTGATACAAAAGTCTATAGATTTGTGACTAAAGCACCAATAACTTCCCAATTAATGTACTTTTTAAAATTATGTTCTTGATTGTATTTGTAGATGGAGTCATGTTACTTAATGATAATATTATTTCAATATTTCTTTGTCACTCATACATAACTTTTATTATATTATTGCACAGTAAAGATTCAACACCCACTATGTTGGATTAAACTTAAAATTTAATGGGGCCATGGTCCCTTTCAGGATCCCAGCTTAAAACGTGTCATGAGTGATGTCACCAGACCCACTCCATCTCATTGGGCTGGGTAACACACTGGGCGGGCTTAATAGGCCCCATTAAGGTAAGTTCATTTTCTACAGAGGGATGGAGCCAGCAGCGGGGTCGCGACCTGCCACCAACACTGGCCTCACCGGACCCACCAAGGTAAGGAAAATTCCGGCCTCTGTGTTTCTTGTACTAGGACACCCAAATCTCTCTGAACACCAACATTTAATAGTTTCTATTACACCCCTGTACATACGCTTGGTGAATTACAATAGCTTTCTCTTATGTCCGGTGGTCTTGAAAGGCGCTGTATAAATGTAACTCTTTCTTTCTTTCTACGTGGTGCATCCTGTGTGGCTTCAGCAGAGGTAGAGGCAGGCTGCTCAGATCCCTGCCCTGACTGCGGAGATGCCCCTTTTTTCTTTTTTTTTCCCCTCCTAGAAGCTGGCAGCTGTCCTTCATTCTGCCAGTGCATTTCACACTTCTTTCAGCCTTAACCTGTCACATTAACACCACCTCTTGCCTTGAATATCTCTTAATGTCTCTTAATCTCTCCTTTTGTTCTTTCATCCCCTCCCCCTTTTCCCAGCTTTATCCTTGCCTTAAATCTATTTGATTTCCTGCTGTTTCCAGTTCTGATGAAAGGTCTCGACCTGAAACGTTAACTCTGTTTCTCTCTCCACGGATGCTGCCTGGCCTGCTGAGTTTTTCCAGCGTTTTCTGTTGTTATTTTAATAGTTTCTCACCATTTAAAAAAGATTCTGTTTTTCTATTCTTCCTACCAAAGTGAATAACCTCACATGGAAGTGGGAACTCCACTCAAAGCGCTCCCACTTCTCACCCATTGCCCCCCTCCTCAGCCAGTACCCGACATGTTGCTTCGTCTCCTGATGTCCGAGTCTGCCCCTGCACAGGTGCAGGTGGAGCAGTCTTTGGCAGGGCCCTCAGGGGCTCCGAAACCCACAGGTCGGAGGCCAAGAGCATCTCCGCAGTCAGGGCAGGGATCTGAGCAGCCTGCCTCTACCTCTGCTGAAGCCACACAGGATGCACCACGTAGAAAGAGTTACATTTATACAGCGCCTTTCAAGACCACCGGACATAAGAGAAAGCTATTGTAATTCACCAAGGGTATGTACAGGGGTGTTCTACAAGATGTTTTGTTGTTAAGTCTCCTTTTCTTAGAAGGACACATAAAATTGATTGCTTAGCACCACTTCCATATCTTGCCCATCATTGCATCCCGAGTGTCAACTTGCACTTTCACATGTTTAATGATGAATGTCAATACATGCCAGAACCCATTGGGTGGATGTGTGGTTGAAGGAAGGTTTAGTGCAAGGTGGGGTAGGGGTTTGCTGGTGGTGTGAGCGGGCCGGAAGATCTCATTTGTGTTATTTTCCTGTGTGAGTCAACACTAGCTGAACCTTCGCATTTTTAGGGCATCCTGGGCGGCAATGTATGCGGCTGGTCTGGCGATGGATGCCCCATCTTCATCCTCCTCCTCCTCCTCCATGTTCTCCTCATTCAAAGATTGATGAGCCCCTTCGTCCTCCTCCACCTGCAATCCTCTCTGCTGTGCAATGTTGTACAGGACGCAGCGCCCCACTATTACCAGCGGCTGTGGAAGTCACCACGGTCCTCAATTATTTTGCCTCCGGTTCCTTCCAGCTACCAGAGACATATCGAGGGTCTCGCAGTCCATTGCACGTAAATTTATAAGGCAGGGGACGGATGGATTGTTTGCCAGTGGAGTTATGTAAACTTCCCCTGTGATGACAATAGCCAGAATGAGCGGGCACTCGCACTCACCTCCCTGGCTGGATTCCTCTTCTGATGTGTTGCCAAACACATCCAACACGCTTCCCATCCTGATCTGGTCAGTTTGAAAGCCTCCAAAGTTTAGAAAAAGCTGCATCCACACAAGAACTCACTGCCAAACATTTGCCAGAGGGAACTTTGACACCAGCTGTAATAAGTGAGATTTTATTTAGATAGGGCAATCACAACTTTAAATACCCACCTGAACTGCAGCTCAATCTCATCTCCATTTCACTGGTTACCCCCAGGAAACCCGTGCTGGAGGCGGTAAATTTAAAGCTAAGTCTAATTCAATGTAAAAAGGCCTCTTTAACATCTCATAAGGATATTACTTGCTGTTAACTGCCCGCCTGTACTAATTTCAGCGAGTAGTTTACTCACAGGCATCCAAATGTACCTCCATTAAACAGCTGGAGCCAGTCTGCGATCGCAATCTAAAATGAACTTATTTTAACTACCCGCCCGCCCCCAACTCACTTGTTCTTGGGGTTAAAATTCCCCCCATTAGGTCAGGGAAAGAAGGAGGACAACTTAACATATGGCACTCTGGCGCCCCTCCTGGTGAACAGTTCAAATGAAGCAGCAGCCTAGAGACAAGTAATGTACACTGCCAGTTGGTTGGTGAGTGGTGTGTGACATGGCGAGATCCTAAGGGAGTCTCTAACTCAAAGGAAAGGGGAGGGGAGGAAAAGCATTCTGATTTGGTTTAGGGACAAAATTGGAGATGTTTGTTACTAAGTAGTTGGTTTAATTGGTCTTGACGATGACTTCAATGCTACTTACACTGTACATTCTGCCATGCAGTCTTACTCATCTGTGAGTAAAAGAGACTTGTATTTTTATAGCATCTTTCATGACCTCAGGACGTCCTAAAGCATTTTACAGCCAATGAAGTACTTTTTGAAGTGTGTTGTACTGTAGGAAACACAGCAGCCAATTTGCACACAGCAAGGTCCCAAAAACTGCAATGTGATAAAGACCAGATAAACTGTTTTTAGGTGTTGGTTGAGGGATAAATATTGTCCAGGACACGAAGGAGAACTTCCCTGCTCTTCTTTGAGTATGGATATCTGAGCCTCTTCTCTCCTCTCTCCCTCTCAGTTGTCAGAAGATGCTGTGTAGTTAGAACGTCTCCCAGTTTGTCTTCTTTCAATTTTAGGCCCCATCTACTGTGGGGTAACAATCATAGCAACATTGTATTTATATAGAACCTTCAATGTAAAAATAAATCCCAATGTACTTGTGGAATAGAAGTACATATACCGAACCATGGAGGGAGAGATTAGGAAGTGTAACTGAAGCTTGGTCAAAAAGTTGCATTTCAAAATGGGTTTTAAAGATCGAGAAGTGGTGGGGTTTAGGGAGGGAGTTCCAGAGAGTAGGGCTGAGGCGGTAAAGAGCTCTGCCATCAGAAGGGGATGCACAAAGGTTTAGAGTCAGAGGGGAAGGGATACAAGACTGGAGGAGATTGCAAAGATAGGATGAGGTGAGATCTTGGGAGGGATTTGAAGCTCAGGACAAGGACCACATAGCGGGCCAAGTGGGACCTGATAAAATGAATCCTTTATGTGTAGGATTGTGCTACTACTGAAACTCAGAAATGCAAAGTTAAAAGACAGTGATAATTATAAACTGCTCTCCAGCCTGTTTTCAGCGATGTCAACAGGAGGATGAAGTGGAGGGAATTGGATTCCCGGTGGCAGGAAATCCTATTGATAGTATCTGATTTGTGCCCAAAATCTGATCTTAACTATAGTATGGACACCTGCAGGGAAAATACATTTCCTGGGATGTGCAGTCCAGGTGCAGAAATTGGAATGCCCAGGGGCCCAATAGTACCGTGTGAAATACTGGTAGATGAACACAGTGAGTTTGTCTGAAATCCCCCTCTCTGTTATATTAACAGAGGTGTTAACCTTTTTATTTTGTATGGGTTGATCCCGCCACTAAAATAACGGAAAGAGGAACTTCAGAAAAGCTCATTCAGTGTTTGTCCACGTGTGCCATGCTGTAGTTGAGGGGTTGTTCAAGCCACAGTTTCCTTTCTACACAATAATATTCTGTTAATTTTTTTAAAAACCCACAAAGCCTTCATAACAGTTCTTTTACATATCAGCCTAACAAACAAGGCGAAACTCATTTAAATACTTATACACAGGCAAAAATAGCAGCTTATCTCTGTATTTAGTTCTGGTCCTGTTCTACGCTTGTTAAATGTCATAATTTGTTTGTCAAATTAGATTGCACAGTAAAGATCCCACTGTGCTATTGTACCTAAATACAACATGGGCATTGTTCTAAAAGAGCAGGTGTTTTAGGAAACCTGCCTGGACCCTTTTCCCCCCCCGAAGACTGCAAGAATATATCAACGTAACAGGGCTTTAGAACCAATGTGTCACGTCAATGACTTGAGACATTCAGCTCCTCACCAATCCCCAATTATGTCACAAAACACATTAAGCAGACCTGTCACTGTTCCATTTGACTCTCAAAAGGCCGTTTTGCATTATATATCAGGAGCAGGAGAGCAATGCCAACATAAGCTCCATGTGCTGGTCGCCCGCTTGTATGTTGTTCTTAGCCTCCACTCCCCTGTAGGCCTGTTGGAGGCCGATTCATAAAATGGAGACCTGGTTTTCTGCACATGTGCAATGGTTGTATGAGAGAGGAGGCAGAGAAGAGAGATGATTCTTCTCAGTAGAATTTAAAAGAACCTGCAGTTGCAGGCCTGGGGACATTGAGCCAGCCCAGCGCATCATGTTTGACTCTGGCATCATATAATTGCAGAAGAGGAAGGCCATTCAGCCCATCTAGCTTCATCCAGCCAGAGCAATCCGAAGGCTTCCCCCCAATGTAGCATCCAATTTTCTTAAGTGAGTCCCTTGAGGATAATCTTTTAACCTCATAAATAGGGTTAATTTCACTACTCTCTCATTGTTGATTTTTTTAAAAAGAGACTGTATTCAAATAATTATTAAGGTTTATATTTTGTATATATTTTAAATTCGCTGCTCTATTTGGATGTTTATTCCATACGCTGACCACTCTTTGTGTGAAGAATAATTTTCTGATATCTGTCCTAAAAGTATCCATCTCTCGTCTGAACCTGTGTCCCCTTGTCCCACATCTGTGGTTTAATTTAAAGTTATATTCCGGCTTAACATTTTCGATACCTGTAACAATCTTACAAGATCGGATGCCTAATTTCCAGGCTGAAAAGCCCAAGTTTCTCCTGTTTTCTTCATAGCTCAGGGAGAGCTAGCCTCGCGGCTCTTTGCACAGCACAAGCATGCTGATGTGGCTCTTCCCAGTTCTGATGAAAGGTCATCGACCTGAAACGTTAACTCTCTTTCTCTCTCCACGGATGCTGCCTGGCCTGCTGAGTTTTTCCAGCGTTTTCTGATGTGCTGAACTGGCTCCGTGTATTTAGCACCACACTACAGGGTTGTTTATTCTGGCAAGACGTTCGAAAGCCATAGGCGTACACTGATTCTGGGTGCTGGGATAGCGCCAGTTTGTACCTTTCGCGTGGCATCAACTTTGGGAGACCCGCACGTCCATCAGTGACCGGTGCTCACGTAATGTACCAACCCCTTAAATACTCTGTCCCAGAGACAAAGCTGTTAGCGCTTTGCCAACCCAGTATTTTGTAATACAGGCCCCACCACTTACGATGCTTATCAAGGGCAGCTGCCTATATTGGGCAAATGCTGCTGACCATTACCATAGGAGTCAATTACAAGGGCACTGCTTACAACATACTGTATTCAGCGGGCCGACTATTTCAGGCAGTTCAATAAGTTCTTCAATAAGCTTGCACCTCGTTAATCCCCTGTATTTGTGAATTTCCTACATTACAACAGTGACTACACTTCAAAAAGTGCTTAATTGGCCGTAAAGCGCTTTGGGATGTCCGGTGGCCGTGAAAGGTGCTCTATAAATGCAAGTCTGTCTTTCTTTCTTTCTCAATCAGTCCTTTGTCTTGGTAACAAAGGGCCAGCTGTGGCTCAGTTGGTAGCACACTCGCCTCTGAGTCAGAAGGTTGTGGGTTCAAAGTCCCACTCCAGGGACTTGAACACATAAAGCTAGGCTGACACTCCAGTGCAGTGTTGAGGGAGTGCTGCACTGTCGGAGGTGCCGTCTTTTGGATGAGATGTTAAACCGAGGCCCCGTCTTCTCTCTCAGGTGGATGTAAAAGATCCCATGACACTATTTCGAAGAAGAGCAGGGGAGTTATCCCTGGTGTTCTGGCCAATATTTATCCCTCAACCAACATAACAAAAAAACAGATGATCTGGTCATTATCACATTGCTGTTTGTGGGAGTTTGCTGTGCGCAAATTGGCTGCCGCGTTTCCCACATTACATCAGTGACTCCACTTCAAAAAGTACTTCATTGGCTGTAAAGTGCTTTGAGACGTCCAGTGGTCGTGAAAGGCGCGATATAAATGCAAGTCTTTCTTTCTTTCTTTAACAGGATTCATCAAAGGCATCAATATAGAGCCGTAAAGGGGAAGAGAGGAAGAGAGAAATGCACAATCAAAACTGGCAGTGAATTCATAGGCTGTTTAATCCTTAGCGCCTGAATACTGTTTGGTTTCAGCCCGTTGAAAATACGTTAGTTAGCTTCAGTCTGTTAGAGCAATGGAATAAGAAGGTTTAGCACTGAGATCGAAATGAGGAGACTTAACATATTATGGCTTAACCGGCTCATTGCTTCTAGCGGAGAAATCGCATTAACACCACTATATAGGCTGTAGAGACTGTGTTGTATTTCTTATCCTTGAATAGACTCTCAACCGCAACCCATCCCCAAACCACACACAACAGTAAGCACAAGGAGGAAAAAAAACAAAGAAAAGAAATCGACACCAACCAAAATCTAAAAAGACTGGGCAGAAGAAAGCCACTGTCCTCCAGAGGAGAAAGCATCTCTACCTGAAAGCCCACCCACAAAATACTGAATGCCTAAGACAGGCTAATACTAGAACTCCATCAGGGTAAATAATGAATTCCTCTACGGCCTATATTCTACAATACTAAAGTCTGAAGAAGTATGACCCAGACTAACGCTTGCTGCCTCACACTCATTGTACCTGGAGGGTATGAAATTCCTGTTTAACAAAAGAAGTTCATGTTTCTCTCGCAGCAAAAAAAAATATAGGCCCAGAAATTGATCTCGCTCTGTTCCCGCGGGGGTAAGCCTTTCCCGCGATGTCTCACCTCGCTTATGCTTTTTCTGATCCAGCTCGCACGAAATTGATGTTCCAGACATCAGCTGTGCTGGGCTTGCGTATCCCAGCGGCGTAGTTAATTCGTGCGAGCTGTGGGATCACGTGACTCAGTTAGAGCCAATGGCAGCACACCATCTTCCATTCATAAGTCTCACAGCATGGCTGAGAGACTTATGAATCTTACACCCCCCCAAAATAACAGCTAAACCTCAATTAAATTAAAAAAAAAACCCATCACATTAATAAAATAAGTATAGTTAATTAAATTAACCATTTTAAATAAAAAATTAAATTTTTGAAAAAATTTAAAATCTTTTAAAAAGTTATAAAAATAAACTTACCTGTCTTTAAAGTCTATAAAAAAGATATACCTGTAAAAAATATAGTTTATAAATCACACATTTCAAACCCACCTATTCCCATGATTTCTTTAGAGAATCGTTAATTATGGGGAAAAAAACAGGCATCTTCAATTTGTCCTTAACAGAGATTGGAATGTCAGTCTCTGCCCGTCTGTTGATAATGGCCCAAAAATGAGTGCCGCTACGCGAGAGTACGCACTGTGTACTCTCGCGTATTCTGTCTCCAATTGCCGGTTTTCTGCATGCACTGCGCATGCGCTGAAAACCGGCACTTGGTGAATTCAAAAGGGGGCGGTTCCTAGGTGAACCGCGTGCGCGCTACAGGCTGCGCGCACGCAGTGCACTTAGTGCTTTGGACGCGCAGGTAAGCATGGAAGATTTTAGACATAAAGAAAGGAGGTGTAAGACCCTCTTTTAACAAGGTAAGTACTTAATTAAGTATTATTTTGAATTTTTTTTAACAGGTATATCTTTTTTAGAGACTTTAAAGACAGGTAAGTTTATTTTTATAACTTTTTAAAAGATTTAAAAAAATTTCAAAAATTTAATTTTTTGTTTAAAATGGTTAATTTATTTAACTATACTTATTTTATTAATGTGATGGTTTTTAAAAAAATTTAATTGAGGTTTATCTGTTCTTTTGGGGGGGTATAGTATTCATAGCTTTCACAGCCGTGCTGTGAAAGCTATGAATGAAAGATGGTGTGCTGCCATTGGCTCTAACTGAGTCATGTGATCCCACAGCTCGCACGAATTAACTACGCCTGTGGGATACGAAAGCCCTGCACAGCTGCTGTCCAGAACATCAAGTTCGTGCGAGCTCGGACTGAAAAAGCCAGCGCGCAGTGAGAGATCGCGGGAAGGCCTTACCCTCGCACGAAGGCTCACTCACTAATTTTTGGGCCAATCTGTTGCACCAGAGAGCTGATAGGAGTGTAGCCTGCTGCCTGGGCTCCCTCACAGAGAGGAAGCCCGAAACTCTACAAGGGGAAGTACATGGTGAAGAACTGACAGAATAAGTCACGGGGGGGCAAGGCCTAACATTAAAAACAGAACACAAGAAGAAAATGATGTGACCCATTGATCACCTTGATGATTCCGCTGCACATACAAAATGATAAATAAGTGAAAACTGAGTGAGGAGAACAAAGAGGGACAAATCCATTAAATAGGTACAATTTTTTTTTATTTACATGGCTGGCAAATAGCTTGTAAAAGTAGCAAAACAAAAAGCTCTTAAAATAAATACAATAAATATATAAAAAAGTGTTTAAGACAAAGTGCATGAAATTGTGCAAAAATTCAACACCGTTAACACTGCATGGGCACAGGCTAAGGAGCAGGAGGAAGAACAATTAGAGAATGCAACTTCAATATAAATAACCTGGAAGATCTCCCTGTGTTATAGAGTGCTGCTGTAAACGGAGAAGAAATTTAATCTTGAATCCTGTTCCTGAAGGTTCTGTTCCCTGTCCTTGGATATATTGTTCTTCCACAACCTGTATGGATAGGGCGGTAACATCTGGTTAATGACCATGTTCTCTTTGCTGGCCTACAGTTGAAAGAATGCTACACAGCCTTGCACAACAATAACCCTCAGCACTGTGGGCACATCTTAATTCAGCCTCCCGCAAGATGGACTGAAGAAAGCGTGCAGGGTCGGAACATTTACATTCATCAATTAGGCTGCGGTAAGACACTGTCACCATCAGGCAGCTTGAGAAATGAGGCAACATCCGTCTGGTTACATGGGAACAGGAGTAGGCCACTCAGCCCCTCCAGCCTATTCCGCCATTCAATTAGATCATGGCTGATCTGTAACTCAACTCCATTTATGCTTCATCCCTGATCTATTGAACTTTAGCTGCATTTTCAGTTGATTTTTAAAAAAAATGCAATTGATGTCCTTTTGAGGGTTGTAGCAGCATTTCATTATTCCACTGACTGGCTTCAAGTGTGTATGGAAAAACCACCCAGATCCTGAAGCATATGCAACTACTGCACCAATATACACAGCAATATTGTCAAATGTATTAAATTACATGTATCCTCCTGTAAACACTGTGTTAAAAAACATAACCGCACAAACATGTAAACCAGTGCACGATTTTCTGTTTTACACTAAAACGGCACATTTTATTCCTTTTAGTATTCCATATTCTTCATAACTAGCGATCAAATAACTAACTGTTTTCAGTGGGTGATAAGTTAATTTAGTTTTTTTTTTCTCGTCAAGTTCCCCACTAAACTGTGACAAACTTCGTAATTATTTTTCTGGGACTTTGAAGGTGGCAGGACAAGTTGAGAAGGCTGTTAAAAAAGCATAGGGAATCCTTGGCTTTATTGATAGAGGCACAAAGTACAAAAGCAAGGAAGTTATGCTAAATCTTTATAAATCACTGGCTAGGCCTCAGCTGGAGTATTGTGTCCAATTCTGGGCAACACACTTTAGGAAGGATGTCAAGGCCTTAGAGAGGGTGCAGAGGAGATTTACTAGAATGGTACCAGGGAAGGGGTACTTCAGCTACATGGAGAGACTAGAGAAACTGGGATTGTTCTCCTTAGAGCAGAGAAGGTTAAGGAGAGATTTAATGGAGGCATTTAAAATTATGAGGGGTTTGATAGAGTAAATAAGGAGAAACTGTTTCCACTGGCAGGAGGGTCGGTAACCAGAGGACACAGATTTAAGATACTTGGCAAAAGAACCGGGAGAAAATGAGGAGAAATGTTTTCATGCAGTGAGTTGTTATGATCTGGAATGCACTGCCTGAAAGGGTGGTGGAAGCAGATTCAATAATAACTTTCAAAAGAGAATTAGATATATACTTGAAAAGAAAAAAATTGCAGGGCTACAGGGAAAGAGCAGGGGAGCGGGACTATTTGGATAGCTCTTTCAAAGAGCCGGCACAGGCACAATGGCCTCCTTCTGTGCTGTATTTTTTTTCTCGTCAAGGTCCTCGCTAAGGTGTGATGTTTATTTCATTCTTTGGGATTAGTGGAACTGCCCAAGCTGTTTCTGTGACAGCTGATGTCTCTGGGATATTGCCGACAATCATTAAAACACTCACTTGCACTCTGTACTGACGGCCTGTTGTAACTAAAGATTTTTTTTTGCTAAAATAAGATTGTGAGCAATCCAGAGTATCCCATGTCAGATGTTCATGAAACACTCCACACTGCCAAGCCTTGCCACTGAAGCAAAAAAAGCAGGCATTTTAATTTATTTTTTCTACAATGCAGAGAAAATATTGTTAAGAATGTTAGTTACCACATTAGGCTATCCCATTGGCTCAGCAAGTAAATGCACTGTGTGGTGTGATAGTATCAGTCCTGGCTCAGTGGGCAGCACACTCGCCTCTGCGTCAGAAGGTTGTGGGTTCAGGTCCCACTCCAGAGACTTGAGCAGAAAATCTACGCTGACACTCCAGTGCAGTGCTGAGGAAGTGCCATCTTTGGGTGAAACATTAAATTGAGATCCATCTGCCCCCGCAGGTGGACATAAAAAATCCCATGCACTATTAAATGTTCCCAGTGTATTGGACAATATTTAATCTTCAACCAACATCTAAAATCAGATTATCTGGTACACAAATTGGCTGCTGCTTTTCCTACATTACAATAGTGACTACATTTCAAAACTACTTCATTGGCTGTAAAGTGCTTTGGGACGTCCCGCGGTTGTGAAAGTTGCTATAGAAATGCAAGGTTTTTTTTGTTGATACTGAGTATTACAGACCGGGGTAGTCCAGGGTTCAATCCCCAACCTGTGCTGAACTGTCTAATCTTACTTGGGGCATCCATAGGGGATTTGCAGACTAGCGTCAAAGTAGAGGAGGGAAAGGAGAGGAAGGAAAGGAGCGAGAGAGGGAATGTCATCCAAGCTGGTTTCTCCTGATTGGCATCTAGTGACCTGGGTGGACAATAGGCATGTATGGCTGTCAGGTAAAGGCAGGGTCAGGCTCATCTGTGATGCCTTCATAGTCAAATAGCTTGCCAACATGCACTGTCTCGGCTCACATGAGCAATGGCCATTTAGGTAAAGCACAGGAGAATGCTGGTGCCCATGGATGAGGCTGCATTTTCAGGAAAGGAGAAAAATTCGAGAAATATGCAAAAAACATTCAATAAAAACCTGGCTGCCATCATGGGAAATAGTAATGGCAGAAACTGGGGAATGTTACAAAAGCTTTTTTTAAGTCTAGGAAAAGGGACATTCCAGTCATAGCCCAGAATACTGAGATTCAGTGTAAAGTATGGGTGTGGGATTGAATGCTGAAAAATCTTTATATCCTCTCCCAATTCTCAGCTGACCGCCATTTGGTGTGAGTCTCACATGCCAGATCACAATCTCCCACCTTCCTGCTTTAGGATCACAATCTCCCACCTTCCTGCTTTAGGATCACAATCTCCCACCTTCCTGCTTTAGGATCACAATCTCCCACCTTCCCGCCTTAGGATCATAATCTCATATTTAATCAGCGGCTATACTGAAGCGCACATTCTCAGAACACTCAAGGCTGTGTCATCCATCAGTGTAAGAGTCAGTTCATTACATAAGCCGCTGTTCCAGCACTTACCGAATGACTTCAATAAAGGAGCACTGTTGGAGGCTCACTGCTAGCTTTTCTGCTCCAGCTGCCATGATTTTGTTCCCTTCCAAACTGGAATAAAGGTGGGAAAATGTTTTGTTATTCAGAATAATGCCTTATCCCAACGGCAACAGAAAATACACATACCCCCAAAATAAGAAAACATTTTGAGATGTTAACTCACAAGGACCTTCCAGTTGATTTCCAAAGTTTGCTTGGAACTTGGAAAGTAATTGGACAAAAAAGAGCCTAAAACCTAAATGTTCATATTGGGCTGTTTTTTTTTGCAAATAGCAGTAAGCAAGTTAAATTGGGGATTTGCTCAAAGGGACAGGGCAGCAAAGCATTCAGTGTCAAGACCTCACAATCAAAATGTTGAGGTGTTGGGGCTGGGATGTGCCTCATAACTCAATAAATCAACAAGAGTATTTCTTTAAGATATCTCGAAGAGCTTACATTCACAGATACACTTTATGAAGTCCTTGTACATTCTGGTTACATGTGCTAGCTGCAGGAGTACATTGATTAATTAAGGTTCCTTATCAGACTCACTCTGGGAATAATGCAGGTTCAAGAGATCCCAAAGGTTCAACTGGGTCAGGGAATAGGGAGTCCGGCCTACTCGTGGCCCTGTTGGTTGTGGTCACTATCTTTGCTTCCCATGGGTAGATTCCTATTGCTGACTTATTGCTCTCACCTCCACCCATTATTCCTCTCACCTCCACCCATGTGCTGGTCTGCCATCTTATCGCAGGAATTGTTTTTTCTATTTGGATGTCTAACTTGTTCACAGATCCCCAGAGAAGGCAGACAGGGTCCACTAGATGCATCGCAATGCTGCATGAACCCTCTCTGCCTGGATCTTCCTGAATGTCTTCATGAGCTGGTCTGGTTCTCACCAGTCAGGTGCAATGGAGAACTTTCAGGAGCACTAACCTCAAGCAGATTCAGAGCCTGGCACAAGAAAGGGCCTCACCAGACTAGGTCAGCTCCTGCATGAGGTCACAGCATGCCCTTCTAACAGTTAGTGGACAAATTTATCTTACCCATCATGACCAATATAGCTACCTCCAGAACGCAGGTTGTAGATTCCAGTACTAGCCAACCCTCCTGGAAATCTTCCACCACCCCCTGATTGCCCTACAAGATACTTCTCCACCCTGTGACACAATACACACAGACAACCTGAAGAGTTTCTGGGAACGAGACCCAAGACTTAATGGAACACAAATAGCAAGAGGCATGCACCCAGAAACCTCAGCACTCTTACCTGCATCAAATTGTGTAAAGCCCAACTCAGGATCACATACCGTTGGGAGTGTGGGACAACACAAGGACCCTGACCAGCCTTGCAATTCCACAGGACTCAATCCAATGCATGCTGGGCCAACTCACAGGACAGCAAAGTCTATCCTTTCTCCCGCCCATTCTCGCAGCATGTACAGCTCTTGTTACTAGCTGGAAAAAAGATTCATCCCCCTCACTGAGAAGAGTATAGTTCTCTTCACAAGAAGATTTTATTGGATTTATACATGGTCATTTTTCTGATGCCATTTCCAATATGGAGCAATGTGAATCCTGAAGATGATATGAGGAATGAGAGGCTTTAAATATGAGGAAAGACTAGAGAAACATTGAGGCTTTTTTCATTCGAACAAAGAAGGCTAATGGAAGATCCAATAGAGGTGTAAAAAATGAGAGAAGTTTTGATAATGTAAATGGGGGAAAATTATGTCCACTATTCGGTGAGTCAGTAACTTAGAGGGCATAAATTTAAGATCATCAGAAAAAGAACAATGGGAAAGGTTAGATTTTTTTTAAATCCAGAGAGTTGTTACGACATGGAATGCTGTACCAGAAACAGTGGTGAAATAGAATCCATAATCGCTTTTAAAAGCGAAGTGGATAAATATTTGGACATTTTGAATGGGTTGACTCCATTAAAATAGTGGCGAGAAACTTCAGACAAAATCATTGCGTGTTTGTTTACTTGTGGCCCATGCTGTAAATTGGAGAGTTAGATAAAGCCACAATCTACTCTTTACACAATAATATTCTGTAATAAAAAATAAACAAGTTTTCATTATCCAAAGAAAGATTTCACACCTGAATTCGTTCTACTGTGTATTCCATTTGCTCTCTGAGATTTCCACTGGGCTAAAAGTTAACCCAGCTCAAGAGGTTAATATAAAGGAAACTTAGAGAGCCAAGGAAAAAGATTTTGCTCCATTGATGAGACTGGAGACTACAGCTTCGAAGGTAGATCACCATGTAGTATTCAGCTTAAAGTGTAAATGGGCGTTTTTAAATTATTCCAAATCTTAAGCCTGCTGAAAGGCTACAAATATATTTTGATGGTAGAAATCTCTACTAGCAGGCTGCGGGTTAATAGATTTGATTACACTGGGATACGTGGATAGAGTGCAGGGCTGATGTCCAGGCTTCGCTGAGAGGGCCAAATTGTGGAAATATTTTTTTCCCTATTTCAAGGGACTGACTGCAATAATAAAGTATTAAAGACAGCGCTGTGTGGGTGGAGGTAGGGTCGGGTTCCCAACCCTCCTGCTTTGGGCGGGAGTCTACCGGAATGGGCAATTGGTCTCCTGAGAACTGCTGCTGGTGACTTGGGAGAAACGGATCCTGCAGGTGCGGTTCATGCACGATAGCTCGGCTGTCCTGGCTTGCAACCAAACCACGTTGTCTGAGCCCTGCCGATCCCCCGTGTTATTCGGAACGCACTGCTTCATTGCCAGTTGTAAGGATAACGGCATCGGGGCCAATTAAAATCACCTGGAAACTCGGTGAGTCCTGAGAGAGAAAGAAAAACATAAACTGGGGGAGAGAGAGAAACACAAACTGGGAGAGGAGAGAGAAACACAAACCGAGGGTGGGGGAGAGAGAGAAACACAAACCGAGGGTGGGGGAGAGAGATAAACACAAACGGGGGGAGAGAGAAACACAAACTGGGGGAGGAGGGAGAGAGAAACACAAACTGGGGGAGGAGGGAGAGAGATAAACACAATCTGGGAGAGGAGAGAGAGAAACACAAACTGGGGAGGAGAGAGAGAGAAACACAAACTGGGGGAGGGAGAGAGAAACACAAACTGTGGGAGGAGAGAGAGAGAAACACAAACTGGGGGAGGGAGAGAGAGAAACACAAACTGTGGGAGGAGAGAGAGAGAAACACAAACTGTGGGAGGAGAGAGAGAGAGAAACACAAACTGGGGGAGGAGAGAGAGAAACACAAACTGGGGGAGGGAGAGAGAGAAACACAAACTGGGGGAGGGAGAGAGAGAAACACAAACTGTGGGAGGAGAGAGAGAGAAACACAAACTGGGGGAGGAGAGAGAGAAACACAAACTGGGAGAGGAGAGAGAGAAACACAAACTGTGGGAGGAGAGAGAGAGAAACACAAACTGGGGGAGGAGAGAGAGAAACACAAACTGGGGGAGGAGAGAGAGAAACACAAACTGGGGGAGGGAGAGAGAGAAACACAAACTGTGGGAGGAGAGAGAGAGAAACACAAACTGGGGGAGGAGAGAGAGAAACACAAACTGGGAGAGGAGAGAGAGAGAAACACAAACTGGGGGAGGGAGAGAGAGAGAAACACAAACTGTGGGAGGAGAGAGAGAGAAACACAAACTGGGGGAGGAGAGAGAGAGAAACACAAACTGGGGAGGAGAGAGAGAGAGAAACACAAACTGGGGGAGGAGAGAGAGAGAGAAACACAAACTGGGGAGGAGAGAGAGAGAGAAACACAAACTGGGGGAGGAGAGAGAGAGAAACACAAACTGGGGGAGGAGAGAGAGAGAAACACAAACTGGGGGAGGGAGAGAGAGAGAAACACAAACTGGGGGAGGAGAGAGAGAAACACAAACTGGGGAGGAGAGAGAGAGAGAAACACAAACTGGGGAGGAGAGAGAGAGAGAAACACAAACTGGGGAGGAGAGAGAGAGAGAAACACAAACTGGGGAGGAGAGAGAGAGAGAAACACAAACTGGGGGAGGAGAGAGAGAGAAACACAAACTGGGGGAGGAGAGAGAGAGAAACACAAACTGGGGGAGGGAGAGAGAGAGAAACACAAACTGGGGGAGGAGAGAGAGAAACACAAACTGGGGAGGAGAGAGAGAGAGAAACACAAACTGGGGAGGAGAGAGAGAAACACAAACTGGGGGAGGAGAGAGAGAGATAAACACAAACTGGGGGAGGAGAGAGAGAGAGAAACACAAACTGGGGGAGGAGGAAGATAAATACAAACTGGGGGAGGAGAGAGAGAGATAAACACAAACTGGGGGAGGAGAGAGAGAGAAACACAAACTGGGGGAGGGAGAGAGAGAGAAACACAAACTGGGGGAGGAGAGAGAGAAACACAAACTGGGAGAGGAGAGAAACACAAACTGGGAGAGGAGAGAGATAAACACAAACTGGGGGAGGAGAGTGTTGTGTTTTGAGATTGCTTTTGACCCAGTCCCCCGGCCATACAGGGAGGGAGGGGCTGGAGCCTCAGGGGAAAAGTCCTGGAGAGTTCTGCCCCCTACCTCATGGAGAGAGGTTTGGCTGTCTGTTACAGTTCTTAATGTAATGTCCTATTTACAGTGTTTTAATAAATAGTAAAAAGACATCCTGTCTCCTTGACTAATGAATGTTAGGTCAAGATGTAAAACTGGCGACGAGGCGGTTGTCGGACTCTCTAGAAGGACGGAGATAGACGCGAACCTACGAATCTGATATTGGATATTGCGACGAGCGGGCCACCCAGCTAATAACATCCAGGCAACTAACGTGAGTTTAGCTATTGTAACTCTGACCACGTGGATCTTAAAGGGACAGGGCACATTAACACGATGACGGCCTTGGGACGTATTGAAGAGTTCTCTGGGGATGAGGACAGTTCATGGG
This sequence comes from Squalus acanthias, assembly GCA_030390025.1. Taxonomy (NCBI): domain Eukaryota; kingdom Metazoa; phylum Chordata; class Chondrichthyes; order Squaliformes; family Squalidae; genus Squalus; species Squalus acanthias. The sequence continues at coordinate 52,151,734 of CM059430.1, forward strand.
AGGAATACGCATAAAGACTTGGGTGTTTCTTGGAGGCCAATGATATTGACAAAGAAGAGAAGAAGCGCTCAGTGTTGCTCAGTGTATGCGGAGCGGCTACTTACTCTGTCCTGCGTTCATTGGTGGTTCCTCGTAAACCTAGTGAGGTGGATTATAAGGACTTGATAGAAATACTGCAGCAACATTTCAACCCAAAACCCTCAGAAATTGTGCAGCGTTTCCATTTTCACAATTGTAAACAACAGCCTGGACAAGCTATTTCAAGGTACATTGCTGAGTTGAGGAAACGCTCGGTACATTGTAATTTTGGTGACCATTTAGATAATATGCTCCGTGATCGGATTGTGTGTGGAGTGCTGGACTCGGCATTGCAGAAACAGCTGTTAGCGGACAAGGCCCTGACGTTCCGACTGGCCGAGGAGAAGGCTTTAGCAGCAGAGGCTGCGTCGATGAACACAGGTATGCTACGTATAGAAGCAGCGCCACCTCGGGCCGCCGAGGGTGTGCACAAGACCACACACGCAGCTGATGCTGCGAGTGACAGGGAGGCAACTAAACAGACAGGAAGAAAATGTTTCCGCTGTGGGGCTCTCCATGGTGCCACTACATGCAAATTTGTGTCAGCGGTATGTCATTTCTGTAAGAAAAGAGGACACATAGCTCGTGTCTGCATGAAGAAAGCTCAGGCTGCTGCAGCAGAGCCAACACAAGCATCGCAGACACACACCCTGACACGGGAGGACAACGATGAGTATACAGTGTGTACCACGGAAGCTGAGCAGCGACACCACAGACGGTGGGGATACACAGCAAATGTGATCGTGAATGGGGCACCACTCGGCATGGAGGTGGATTCAGGCTCAGCGTGTTCGTTGATAAGTGAAGAGACTTACAATAGGCTGTGGCCAAGTGAACCCCCGGTGATGGCTCAGGTCAGTGGCGTGCTACGGCAGTGGTCCCAAGCCCAACTCCAAGTGCTGGGTATGATTCATGTGAAAGTTAAGTATCGGGCAGTCAAGGACACACTTCCGCTTTATGTGGTGGCGGGGCAGGGCACAAGCCTGCTGGGCAGAGATTGGTTTGAGCCCCTTGGTATTGGAGTGACAGGAGTACACACGGTACAGCGACAGCCCATAATGCCTATGTTGGAGAACTATGAAGAGGTTTTTGGTGAGCTCGGGGCCTGTCGGGGACCGCCAGTCTCAATCGAAGTGGACCCAGGGGTAGCGCCTAAGTTCTTCAAGGCGCGACCAGTTCCTTTTGCGTTGCGCAAGAAGGTGGATGAGGCCCTGGATAAGCTGGTGAACCAAGGGGTTCTTATACCAGTGAAGAACTCCCGTTGGGCCACCCCTATCGTGCCCATTGCAAAGAAGGATGGGGGCCTGCGAATCTGTGGAGATTACAGATGTACGGTTAATACTGCTGTGCTACCAGATGTGTATCCCTTACCAACAGTTACAGAGCTGTTTTCAACACTGGCTGGAGGCACCCTGTTCACCAAGCTGGATCTCAAGCAAGCATACCAGCAACTGGTCCTGGATGAAAAGTCAGCCGAGCTATTGACAATCAACACCCACAGAGGACTTTTCCGAGCCGCAAGGCTGCAGTTTGGGGTGTCGACGGCTGTGGCAATCTTTCAGAGGTTCATGGACACCCTGTTGGCTGGTGTTCCGGGAGTTCAGCCTTACCTGGATGACATACTGATTACAGGCAAGACACAGGAAGCCCATGATGAGCGGCTGCAGGAAGTACTACGCCGGCTGGCTGAGGTAGGACTACGCCTTCAGAAGGAGAAATGTGTGTTCGCTGCCAATGGGGTGGAGTTCTTGGGATTCCGAGTGGACAAAGACGGTGTGCATCCGACTACGGAGAAGGTGGAGGCTATCAGGAGCGCTCCCAACCCCAAGAACAAGACCGAACTGCAGGCATTCCTCGGACTGTTAAACTTCTACAGTTGTTTTCTCAAGGGCAAAGCCACAATCTTAGAGCCACTGCACAGGCTGTTAGACCAAGCAACAGTGTGGAACTGGACCTCAGATCATGAAACAGCCTACAGACAGGCAAAGGAACTGCTACAAGCAGATAAGGTTCTGGCACACTATGATGAAAACAAACCATTGGTGTTGGTGTGTGATGCCTCACCATACGGGCTGGGAGCTCTATTGGGTCACATAGAGCCAGATGGCCGGGAGGCGCCTATCAGTTTTGCCTCAAGAACACTCTCAACAACAGAACGTAACTACGCCCAGATTGACAAGGAGGCCTTAGCCATCATATTTGGGGTAAAGAAGTTCAGCCAGTACCTGTTAGGGAGACAGTTCGTCATCTATACGGACCACAAGCCACTCTTGGGGCTCCTGCATCACTCCAAGCCCATGCCCCTGATCATATCACCGCGTATGCTTCGGTGGAGTCTGATGTTGGGGGCCTACAGTTATGAACTTTGCTACAGGCCTGGGAAGATGCTGGCTAATGCTGATGCTCTGAGTCGCTTGCCTTTGAACCGGCCGATGGCTGAGACGCCACCACCCCTGGAGGTGCTGCTACTGGAGCAGGTCCCGGAGGCCCCACTCCATGCCCAGCGGATTGGCAGCCTCACACAGAAGGATCCAGTCTTATCACGGGTGCTACGCTGGCTGCTGCACGGCTGGCCCTCCGAGGTCCAGGAGGAGCGTTTCAAGCCCTTCGTTCAGAGGCGCCATGAAATGTCTGCACACAGGAACTGCGTACTCTGGGGAAGCCGTGTGGTGGTTCCTGCCGCCGCAAGAGAGGAGGTGCTGAAAATGCTGCATGACTCACACCCTGGGATTGTGCACATGAAGGCGTTGGCGAGAAGCTACGTCTGGTGGCCGGGGTTGGACCAAGACGTGGAGGAGGTGGTAAAGAGCTGTGAGACATGTCAGCTGACCCGCCATAGCCCACCCAAGGCTCCCCTTCACCCCTGGGAGTGGACCACTCGTAAATGGTCAAGACTCCACGTTGACTTTGCAGGGCCTTTTCAGGGGAAGGTCTTTTTAATAGTGGTGGATTCGCATTCGAAATGGCTGGAGCTGACTATTATGAACTCCATGACATCCAGGGCAGTGATCAACACGTTGCGTTTGCTGTTTGCCACACATGGGGTCCCCGACGTGCTGGTTTCAGACAATGGAGCAGCCTTCACATCAGCGGAGTTCAAGGCTTTTGCAAGCAGAAACGGGATCCGCCACGTGACCACAGCGCCCTATCACCCCTCCTGTAATGGGCAGGCAGAGAGGATGGTGCAAACCACAAAAGAGGCACTGGTGAGGATATCGGTGGGGGACTGGCAAACCAGATTGGCCAGGTTCCTGTTATCACAGCATACCACACCAAACTCAGCAACGGGGAAGAGTCCTGCTGAGATGCTGATGGGTCGCCGGCTGGCGACTGCACTGGACCGGCTACACCCGGACTACAAGGACGAGATGCACACAAAACAAGAGGTGCTGGCTAAGAAGCACCAGGGCACCGCCAGGCAGTTCGAGCCGTCAGAGACTGTGTTTGCCCGTTGCTATACAGGAGGAGACAAATGGATGCCTGCCGTGGTGGAGCAGGCCACGGGTCCCCTGTCGTACAGCGTCCGTACACCTGATGGCCAGCTACACAGACGCCACGTAGACCAGCTACGGGGTCGTACTCCAGCGAGAGTAACTGAGACATCAAAGGCTAGACCATTGTCTCCGCCACCTCTGCCAAGCAGTGACGTCCTGCTTCCTGCAACAACGACGGAAGCCGCGTCCACAGAGGGTGTCATAGAGTCATCAACCACGGAGGAAGGTTTTCCTGCGGCTAACAGTGACACCCCGAATATGCCTGTCCCGCGGCGCTCAAGTCGAGTTAAATTCCGTCCCAGACGTCTGGAGGACTAAGGGGTTTTATCTGGGGGAAAGGAGTGTTGTGTTTTGAGATTGCTTTTGACCCAGTCCCCCGGCCATACAGGGAGGGAGGGGCTGGAGCCTCAGGGGAAAAGTCCTGGAGAGTTCTGCCCCCTACCTCATGGAGAGAGGTTTGGCTGTCTGTTACAGTTCTTAATGTAATGTCCTATTTACAGTGTTTTAATAAATAGTAAAAAGACATCCTGTCTCCTTGACTAATGAATGTTAGGTCAAGATGTAAAAGAGAGAGAGATAAACACAAACTGGGAGAGGAGAGAGAGAGATAAACACAAACTGGGGGTGGAGAGAGAGAAACACAAACTGGGAGAGGAGAGAGAGAAACACAAACTGGGAGAGGGAGAGAGAGAGAAACACAAACTGGGGGTGGAGAGAGAGAAACACAAACTGGGGGAGGAGGGAGAAACACAAACTGGGGGAGGAGAGAGAGAAACACAAACTGGGAGAGGAGAGAGAAACACAAACTGGGGGTGGAGAGAGAGAGAGAAACACAAACTGGGAGAGGAGAGAGAGAGAGAAACACAAACTGGGAGAGGAGAGAGAAACACAAACTGGGGAGGGAGAAACACAAACTGGGGAGGAGAGAGAGAGAGAAACACAAACTGGGGAGGAGAGAGAGAAACACAAACTGGGGGAGGAGAGAGAGAAACACAAACTGGGAGAGGAGAGAGAGAAACACAAACTGGGGGAGGAGAGAGAGAGAAACACAAACTGGGGGAGGAGAGAGAGAGAAACACAAACTGGGGGAGGAGAGAGAGAGAAACACAAACTGGGGGAGGAGAGAGAGAAACACAAACTGGGAGGAGAGAGAGAAACACAAACTGGGGGAGGAGAGCGATAAACACAAACTGAGGGAGGGAGAGTTCATGTGCACTGTTGTATAATGTGTTTTGTTCCAGGAGTCGGGCAGTTTTGGTGCTTCTCTCTGAGGGCTGGGCTTCAGCGGTGGTAGTCAGTGAATTGAATTAGCTTTGGTTTTATTTATTATTTTTAGAACTTGCTGTGTATTGTAAAAAGTCATAAAATTGTATAAAAACTTTAGTTAGAAGTTAGTTATATCGATGATGTTTTTGTTGCATCAGTGGTATTTACTTGGTGTTCCTCGTTGCGGTTGATACTGTAAAAACATCATAGAAGTTGTTTTTATTAAAACATTACTTGTCCTTAAATCTTTCTATTCTTTTGTGTTCCTTCTTTGATTTAGAAATTATGTTATTCATCTCACTATATGAGATGAACAAGAAGTTAAAGTACAACACCATGTTAAATTACAAGACAGTAAGAAAAATAGCTGGGATAAGTGCAGGCAATTTCGCGGATGATCAGTTGTGGTAAGGGGCTTCGAGATTGTGTGTGCCAAATAACCTCAAAATGGATGCTTTTTGAGAATACTTGATGTGAGAAATCATAGACCCAATGTGAGTGAAATAATTAATAATGTTCCAGTTTTCCCTTCGGTTATACCTCCCTAAAACCTGCTTGTATCCGTACACACAGCAGTAGGAAGAATGGCTGGTTAAGGGCCAGGATTCAAAGAATGTCAGGGGAGCAGCAATCATGGTCAAACAGTAGTCATGACAGTTAATACATTGGAGTTTTAAGTTTCTGGGACTATAGGCATTAGCTACAGGGTTTTTTAAATTTGTTCATGAGATCTGGGCATCACTGGCAAAGCCAGCATTTATTGCACATCCCTACTTGCCCTTGAGAAGGTGATAGTGAGCCGCCTTCTTAAACCGCTGCAGTCCGTGTGGTGATACTTCATTGTAGCAGTTTGGTACAACTGAGAGGGCAGTTAAGAGTCAACCACATGGCTGAGGGTCTGGAGTCACATATAGGCCAGACCGGGTAAGGAAAGTAGATTACCTTCCCTAAAGGATATTAGTGAACCAGATGGGTTTTTACAACAATCCGGTAGTTTCATGGTCATCATTACTGATACTAGCTTTTTATTCCCGATTTTTATTTAATTACCTGAATTTAAATTCAGGGTGCACTCTGACCCTTTGAACCGTCGGCACACTAAAGAACCACTGTGCATATAGAAGGAGAGGAAAAGTCAACAGTGAATCACAGAGCTGTCAACATGAATTATCTGCACCTTCAGTTCATCACTTAAACAGCGCCACCTACAGGATCATGCTGAGAATGGTACCAGTCCTGTTTATCTGAGAAGTCGCACAACACCAGATTATAGTCCAACAGCTTTATTTGAAATCACAAGCTTTCGGAGCGCTGTTCCTTCGTCAGGTGAAGTCTTCACCTGACAAAGGAGCAGCGCTCCGAAAGCTTGTGATTTCAAATAAAGCTGTTGGACTATAATCTGGTGTTGTGCGACTTCTCACATTTGTCCATCCCAGTCCAACACCGGCATCTCCACATCATGTTTATCTGAGATATAGTCACATGTACAAGTACTGCAGTTAATGTTACCAACTAAAGTGTATAGATACAGCCACAATGACAGAGCATGAAAGGCATTTATGTTCATCACTACATACACTTCCAGCTACTAATAATAATTTTAAAAAACAGCAACATACATTTTATAGTCTCTTAACTTCTATCCTATCACAGACCTTCCCTTTTGTTCTTTCATCCCCTCCCCCCTTTCCCAGCCTCTACACTTGCTTAAAAATCTGTTCCATTTCCTGCTTTTTTCCAGTTCTGACGAAAGGTCATCGACCTGAAACGTTAACTGTTTCTCTCTTCACAGATGCTGCCTGACCTGCTGAGTATCTCCAGCATTTTCTGTTTATATTTTACATTTTATATTACCAACTATATAAACAGTACCAACCATGATTCTTTTTTACTTATTTCCAGAAACAAAAGCTGACAATTCCCATATGTTTAAGTACAATGTGGCTTGTGTAGGTCCCTATACATTTATACTGCAAAGTGGCTGAACCCTATATCCAGCAGAGGAATTGCTTATCTTTGAAGATACATATACAGCAGCCACATAATTAGTGAATGATAATGTCCAAATCCTGCAGATTATTGTTAGCTACTACACAGCGTGCTGTTGTATCTGTTGAAAGTCAAGACTCTTTTTGTTGAATACCTTGCACCAGCTCAGAACCCTGCCAACATTATCCGTCACTGGGGTTCAGTGTTGTACTCACTCTAGTTTCTTTAAACACAGCATTCTCGGTAGCACTTCAGCCAGCCTCACCGCACCCTCATCACTGATGTTGTTCCAGGACAAGCTATGAGGAAGTGCAGGAAAAAGTGGGCATGTTTAGAATTTTAAAGAACATCTTTCTTCAGGATCTCAGTCATCAAACTGTAGAATATATGGCATCGCAGACCGGCGACTTTCTCCCACGAGTGGGAAAAACCCGAAACTCATGAGTCACTCTGCTACATGTAGGAAAAGGCTCATGGTTCAGCATTTGATGTTTCAACATCATTCACTCCTTTTATATTACAGAAACACTTCAAGTGGAAATGTTTCTACAATATGCTGGGGTTCCACATTTACAAAGCGGGGCCGAATCGACAGCACTGCCCTGCTCATCTTCAAATAGTGCCGTGGGATCTTTTACGTCCACCTCAGATCTGCTTTCAAGCACAGTATAAGGGCCGAGGACTCATCTTCAGATGTGGCATTCTGAGGCTGCGCCTTCATAGAATGGTTACAGCACGGAAGGAGGCCATTCAGCCCGTCGAGCCCGTGCCGGCTCTCTGCAAGAGCACTTCAGCTAGTCCCACTCCCCCGCCCTTTCCCCGTAGCCCTGCAAATTTCTTTCCTTCAGATACTTATCCACCTCCCTTTTGAAAGCCGTGATTGAATCTGCCTCCACCACCCTTTCAGGCAATACATTCCAGATCTTAACCACTCGCTGCGTAAAAAAGTTTTTTCTTACGTCGCCTTTGGTTCTTTTGCCAATCACCTTAAATCTGTGTCCTCTGGTTCTTGACCCTTCTGCCAATGGGAACATTTCCCTCTATCTACTCTGTCCAGACCCCTCATGATATTGAACACCTCTATCAAATCTCCACTCAATCTTCTCTGCTCCAAGGAGAACAACCCCAGCTTCTCCAGTCTATCCACGTAACTGAAGTTCCTCATCCCTGGAATCATTCTCGTAAATCTTTTCTGCACCCTCTCTAAGGCCTTCACATCCTTCCGAAAGTGTGGTGCCCAAAATTGGACACAGTACTCCAGTTGGGGCTGAACCAGTGTTTTATACAGGTTCATCATAATTTCCATACTTTTGTACTCTATGCCTCTATTTATGAAGCCCAGGATCCTGTAAGCCTTTTTAACTGCTTTCTCAACCTGCCCTGCCACCTTCAACGATTTGTGCTCACATACCCCCAGGTCTCTCTGTTCATGCACCCCGTTCAGGATTGTACCATTTAGTTTATATGTCCTCCCCTTATTCTTTCTACCAAAATGTATCACTTCACACTTTTCTGCGTTAAATTTCATCTGCCACGTGTCTGCCCATTTCACCAGCCTGTCTATGTCTTCCTGAAGTCTATCACTCTCCTCCTCACTATTCACTATACTTCCAAGTTTTGTGTCATCTGCAAATTTTGAAATTGTGCCCTGTACACCCACTTCCAAGTCATTAATATATATCAAGAAAGGCAGTGGTCCTAGAACCGACCCCTGGGGAACACCTTTCTCCAGTCCGAAAAACAACCGTTCACCCCTTCTCTCTGTTTCCTATCACTTAGCCAATTCCGTATCCGTGCTGCCACTGTCCCTTTTATTCTATGGGCTTCAATTTTGCTGGCAAGCCTATTATGTGGCACTTTGTTGAACACCTTTGTTCATGTACACCACATCAACTGCATTACCCTCATCAACCCTTTCTGTTACCTCATCAAAGAACTCAATCAAGTTATTTAAACACGATTTGCCTTTAACAAATCCGTGCTTGCTTTCCTTTATTAATCCACACTTGTCCAAGTGACTGTTAATTTTGTCCCTGATTACTGTTTCTAAAAGCTTCCCCACTACCGAGGTCAAACTGACTGGTCTGTAGTTGCTGGGTTTATCTTTACACCCTTTTTTGAACAATGGTGTAACATTTGCAATTCTCCAGTCCTCTGGCACCACCCCCGTATCTAAGGAGGATTGGAATATTATGGCCAGTACCTCCGCGATTTTCTCCCTCAATTTCCTCAGCGTCCTAGGATGCATCCCATCTGCTCCTGGTGATTTATCTACTTTAAGTACAGCCAGCCTTTCTAATATCTCCTCTTTATCTATTTTTATCCTATCAAGTATCTCCACTACCTCCTCCTTCACTATGTCTATGGCAGAATCCTCTTCCTTGGTGAAGACAGATGCAAAGTACTCGTTTAGTACCTCAACCATACCCTCTGCCTCCATGCATAGGTCTCCTTTTTGGCCCCTAATCGGCCCCACCCTTCCTCTTACTACCCTTTTACTATTTATATGCATATGGAAGGCTTTTGGATTACCTTTTATGTTGGCTGCCATTCTATTCTCATTCCCTCTCTTTGCCCCTCTTATTTTCTTTTTCACTTCTCCTCTGACCTTTCTATATACTCAGATGTATTTGCAACCTGACATCTGTCATACGCAGTCTTTTTCTGCTTCATCATATTCTCTATCTCTTTCGTCATCCAGGGAGCCCTAACTTTAGTTGCCCTGCCTTTCCCCCGAGTGGGAATGTACCTCAACTGTACCTGAACTATTTCCTCTTTAAAGACAGCCCATTGTTCCATTACAGTTTTGCCTGTCAATCTTTGATTCCAGTTTACCTGGGCCAGATCCGTTCTCATCCCACTGAAATTGGCCTTCCCCTAGTTAAACATTTTTACTCCAGATTCAAGTTCTGATTTTAACCTTTTCTGGATGAAGTACTACTTGTCAAATACCCTTAAAGTGATCTTTTGGGCGCGGAATTCCCTTTGCCGTCGGATGAAGGATACATTGTTGGGAGATGTATGATGCCCATTGCTGGGATGGTCAAGAAATATATTGCAAGGGTCTATAAAACCAATCACCAGTCCAAATAGGGGACACATGTCTGCAAGACCCGTCACTATAAGAGGAATGAAAAAAGAAAAATGTGCCTGTATTCTATAATCTAGATGGCTGCATTGGCTACTGCCATCTCCGCCACAGTTGGCAGCTTGGCACTGGGTCTGGGTTGGCACTGGAGAAACGGACAGCGGAACAAGATGAGCTGTCCACTAGAGAAAAGAGAGAGAGCTCTTTAGCGTTTGAACAACGCTTCTGTAGTTCATTCTAAACAAAACAACAAATGTTGAGGGCGAAGCAGGAAGGAAATTGTTAAATTGAAACTTTCTGCGACTAACTCAAAATCTGTTCATGTGTCTCAAAATGACAGCCAGCGCGATGTTGTTGATTAAAACCGTGGCAACCGCATTAAGCTGAAGCTTCAGTTAATTTGAATTTGCAGATGCCAGCAGTCACACAGCTACTTTGCATCTGAGAGATGTAATACTTACATGACCTCTTCAATACTGGGACAGCATACGAGTCCAGCTGCAAGCTCCTCAGCCACGCTGTTATCTAACCTGTTCAACCGAAGGCTAGAACAAAGAATACTGAGGTTAGTAAATCCCAACACCCTGAGATCACAGCAATGTTTGCAAAGTCTTCTACAGAGCAAATCTGTTCTTTTTTTCTCCCTTGTATACGCTCCTCCTCTCCTGGTGAGAGAGTACTGGTTCCATAGATCCCAGCAGCCTCCTGGTACCTCACCCCAGTAAATGTTTCTCAAGCGTGACCCTAAACAATCGGTGTCAGCCGGCTATTTGGCAATGGGGCCCTGTCACAGTTGAGTCAGATCTCGTCCTCCTCAATGTGCACACATGTGTATTTTCCAGGGTGGGTCCCTGCTTAGCCTTCAGGGGCAGAGTTCCCCAGCTGATTTTTACCCCTCTCTGGCCAGTGCCAGTGAAAGCCAATGCGAGTGCCCCCTCCTATCACCCTGGCTGATATCATCCCAGCTCAACACAGACCAGAAATCAAACATCGGCCCTTCCGGTATTAAATCGGGAAGGACACTTACCATCCGATACATGGGGAGCTCTGAGCACTCAAAAGATCTGTGGTTCCCAGTGCTACAGATGTGCATTAGTGAAGCTTTATAAATCATTTTATGCTAATAGCTTTTAACATTCCTAGTGATGCACAAATTAGCATATGCTTCACAGTGTGCTTTACCATGTGCTTCATATCTCAGTGTGTTTTTCTCCTGTTTAAAGATGCACTGCCTCATTTGTTTTGCGTGAAGAATACGGGGATTAAAAAAAGAAATCGATTGTGATACTTTCCTCTTTCCATGATTCCCAACAGGGTTGCTGTCTGCAGTCATTGTATCTTCCTTAATCTGAAGGTGGGATAGCTCATCCTGCAAATATTCCATGGGCACTGATCCACCAATAGGTACATTCGAACAGTATGGGAGTGAACCTACTGTCCTCAGCTTTCCATCTGCACCCTCCACCTTGTGGGACCCGGCTAACAACAACAACTTGCATTTATATAGCACCCTTAACGTCGTAAAACATCCAACGGCGCTTCACAGGAATGTCATCAGACAGAACTTGCGACTGAGCCACATTAGGAGATATTAAGCTAAGCCTTGCAAATTCAACATCTGAGGGTTCGCCGTCTGGGACTTTCACTCAGGACTCAGTCTTGTATCTCCGAGTTAAAAGTGCACTCAACTCCACGATCACGCTTCACAAAAAGATGTCCACACTGCGGAGTCTCCCTATTTTTATGTATTGCCCTAGTCTTTAGCTCTCTTTGTGCCATGCCCCATTAACTGGCCAATTGCGCGACCAGCCATTGAACCTCCACCAATGTCACTGTGAATCTATTGACAAGCAGGTGATCCTCCCACTTACCCTGTCTTCCCTCCCTCACCATCGAGAAGAAACAAGGCTTCACTGCATGACAGACAACATGGCTGAAACCAGAGGGCTCACCATGTGGATCACTGCAGGGGAATTGGGGCCCACGAATCCTGCGGCAGTGTGGTAACCCCAGAATAAACCATTCCAACCTCAGTTCACAGCTTAAGCCGCCTGGTTTCTGAATCATTTCAGACAGAACACGTTCATGAGACCACCAGGGTTGGCCTGCTCTCAAAGCTCAACTAAAAGTCCACCCCTCACTGGTCACCAGGGTATGTACACACAGCAGCAGGTGAACCATTCATTGACGGTGAACTTTACTGGTTATAAAGTGATTCCTGATATAACATCATGTGATCCTGTCACAGTCTTGTTATTGTTGTTGAAAAATGATCACTATGAGGCAGAATAAGGAACATTCTACCAGGAGTATGCCATTCAGCCCCTCGAGCCTGTTCCGCCATTCAATGAGATTATGGCTGAGCTGTATCTTAACTCCAATCACCCACCTTGGCTCCATATCCCTTAATACCCTTACCTAACAAAAATCTCGGTTTTGAAATTTTCAATTGACCCCTAGCCTCACAGCTTTTTGGGGGAAGAGAGTTCCAGATTTCCACTACCCTTTGTGTGAAGATACCTCACACAACAGTTGGAACTTTGTTACGGTTTCGAAGAAATAAAATGGATGTGGGAAGATTATTTATCAAATAATTTCAACACTTTTCAGGGAAAAATCTGGATTGCACAATGAAAATAAAGGCACGATAAATTAAAGACTGAAGGAAGAAACCTCATTAAAAAGCCGTGTATTATGGCCCTGGTTTTCCCACTCAGTCTCGCGCACACTGGATTCGAGACACTTACTCAAGCTTCTTTAAAGACTTCATTTTTCTCAGGGCCATTGCGAGCTCCATCACTCCTCTGTTCCCAATGTTATTTTCAGGTAAACTGCAGGGGAAAAAGAAAATCTGCAGTGAGTATTATTACACGGCATTTTCACATCAACAAGGCAAGGCAGGACCTGCATTAACACACGGGCCTCTTGCCAAACACGGGGCTCCCCCCCACCCCCACACTGCAAGTAGTCCCAGGCGGCGGGGAGACGCGGTCGAAGAAGCTGGTGAGCGGAGCGGGACAAGTGGAAGACGCCATCGCCAGCCTCGCAGTAGGGCAGGAAGTCGTGGTGGAAGAGCTTCTTGAAGCCTCTATGGCTCTTAGCAAAGATGGATATTTAATCTTTAGGCATTTTGTTAGTCGTCTGTGTTTCAATGGATCGGGGGGGTGGGGAACCCGAATGTTCTTGGTGCCCAGGAATCTCATGATTTCTTAATGCATCTCCGAACATGGCAGGGTGTTCCGTGCAACTGTTTTTATTTTAAATATTAATCTTCATAATATAGGGTTGCCCAACAATTGCAGTCTGTGAAGTGGGCAGCACCTCCTGATGGGTAAATAGAAGAAGGAAAGAACCTGCATTTATATAGCACCTTTCATGACCTCCCAAAGTGGATTACAGCCAATGAAGTACTTTTTTGAAGTGTAGCTACTGTTAAGCTAATTTGCACACAGCAAGCTCCCACAAACAGCAATGAGATAAATTACCAGATGAATCTGTTCTTAGTGATTTTGGTTGAGGGATAAATATATCCAGGATACAGGGAGAACTCCCCTGTTCTTCTGCAGAATAGGGCCATGGGATCTTTTACATCGACCTGAGATGTTTAACATCTCATTCGAAAGATGTCACCTCCGACAATGCAGTACTGCAGTGAACCATCAGGCTGGATTATGTGCTCAAGCCTCTGGAGGGGGAAGCTCAAACCCATGACCTCTGATTCGGAGACAAGTGCCAAGATGAAAATCTTAAAGTTAATTCTCTGAGGCCTGGGCAGCCCGTGCAACTTGGCAAGGATAGTGTCAATAGGGATGAGGGCCTTAGTGCGGGTAAGGATGCATAGCATGGTGTTGTGGATGACTTGTAGTTTATGGAGGATGGGGTAACAGAGAGGGTCGATGAGGACAATGCGGTTGACATGGTGTACATGGATTTCCAAAAGGCGTTTGACAAAGTGCCACATAATAGGCTTGCCAGCAAAGTTGAAGCCCTTGAAATAAATGGGACAGTGTCAGCATGGAAACAAAATTGGCTAAGTGTCAGGAAACAGAGAGTAGTGGTGAACGGTTGTTTTTCGGACTGGAGGAAGGTATACAGTGGTGTTCCCCAGGGGTCGGTACTAGAACCACTGATTTTCTTGATATATATTAATGACTTGGATGTGGGTGTACAGGGCACTATTTTAAAATGTGCAGATGACACAAAACTTGGAACAGTGAACAGTGATGAGGATAGTGATAGACTTCAAGAGGACATAGACAGACTGGTGGAATGGGCGAACACGTGGCAGATGAAATTTAATGCAGGAAAGTGTGAAGTGATACATTTTGGTAGAAAGAATGAGGAGAGGAAACATAAATTAAAGGGTACAATCCTAAAGGGGATGCATGAACAGAGAGACCTGGGGGTATATGTGCACAAATCGCTGAAGGTGGCAGGGCAGGTTGAGAAAGTGGTTAAAAAGGCTTACGGTATCCTGGGCTTCCTGAATAGACGTATAGAGTACAAAAGCGTGGAAATTATGATGAACCTGTATAAAACACTGCCTCAACTGGAGTATTGTGTCCAATTCTGGGCACCGCACTTCAGGAAGGATGTGAAGGCCTTAGAGAGGGTGCAGAAAAGATTTACGAGAATGATTCCAGGGATGAGGGACTTCAGTTACGTGGATAGACTGGAGAAGCTGGAGTTGTTCTCCTTAGAGCAGAGAAGATTTGATAGAGGTGTTCAAAATCATGGGGTCTGGACAGAGTAGATAGAGAGAAACTGTTCCCATTGGCAGAAGGGTTGAGAACCAGAGGACACAGATTTAAGGTGATTTTTTAATCTGTGAGTGGTTAGGATCTGAAATGCACTGCCTGAAAGGGTGGTGGAGGCTGACTCAATCACGGCTTTCAAAAGGGAGATGGATAAGTATCTGAAAGAAAAACATTTGCAGGGCTGTGGGGAAAGGGCGGGGGAGTGGGACTAGCTGAGGTGCTCTTGCAGAGAGCTGGCACAGGCTCGACGGGCCGAATGGCCTTCTTCGGTGGTGTAACCATTCTATGATTCTATGAACTGGTGGAGGATGTCAGGTTCACTTTAACAGATGGCAAAGAGGGCATTGGAGAAATCCAGCTTCAAGTTGATAGAGGCATGATACTGGCAGCAGAGAGGGTAAGGCAGGGGCAGAGCTGAATGATATAACTGTGGTCTGTGGGGGGGAACAGATTTATTCCTGTATTTATTGGCCTGCAGTAGGCAAGGAAACAAAACTTACTTGCTTATTTATTTTCCAGGAAACAATGAAAAACCATTTACTTCACTGTCTCTGTAATCTTAAACTGTCTTACTGCACTTTGTCTTAAGTTGTGTTTGCTGGAAAACTGCTGAAAAGATTTGGTGAGAAACAAAATGGAAGCATGTCCATATATGGGGTAAATGGGCCAGAATGTCACTGATTGGCTGAGGGTGGACGATGTCATGGTCATGGAGTTGGGGGTATATAAAGAACTGCCCTAAGGGGGAGGGGCAGAACAGGAGCAAAGAAAAAGAAACAGATACTTTCAACAAAAGACGGCGAGCTCAGAGTGGGAGTGGAGCGGAGAATTAAAGTGACAGGCGACCGGAAGAGTGGCCTATAAGGCTGTAAGGGTGACCCCGAGCTTCCGGTCTCCTGTCTATTTTATTCTCCGCTGCACTCCCACTCTGACCTCTGCGTCCTCGGCCTCTTACACTGTTCCAATGAAGCTCAACGTAAGCTCGAGGAACAGTACCTCATCTTTTGATTAGGCACTTTACAGCCTTCTGGACTCAACATCGAGTTCAACAATTTCAGACTATAATCTCTGCTCCTATCATTTTTTTTCTCTTTCTCACATGGCAGCTGTCGATCATTCTGCCATTGCCATTTACACTTCATCTAGAGTCATCATTTTTTTCTTAACATGTCCCATTACCATCTCCTTTTGCCTTGCACCATCATCCTTTTTGTCTCTTAATCTCTCCTGCCTTCCATCCTATCACAGACTTTCCCTTTTGTTCTTCCCTACCCTCCCCCCTCTCCCTGCCCCTACACTTGCTTAAAAACCGGTTACATCTCCAACTTTTTCCAGTTCTGACGAAGGGTCATCGACCTGAAACGTTAACTCTGTTTCTCTCTCTACAGATACTGCTTGATAGGGTGGATGCTGGGAGAATGTTTCCCTTGGCTGGGGAGTCTAGAACCACGGGCCACAGCCTCAGGATAAAGGGTAGGCCATTCAGGACTGAGATGAGAAGAAATTTCTTCATACAGAGGGTGGTGAATCTTTGGAATTCTCTATCCCAGAGGGCTGTGGAGGCTCAGTCATTGGGTATATTCAAATCAGAAGTCGATAGATTTCTGACTAGTAAAGGCATCAAGGGATATGGCGATAGGGCCGGTGAATGGAGTTGAGGCAGAAGATCAGCCATGATCTCATTGAATGGCGGAGCAGGCTCGAAGGGCCGAATGGCCTACTCCTGCTCCTATTTCTTATGTTCTTATGACCTGCTGAGTATTTCCAGCATTTTCTGTAGATACTTTCAACACATGGTCACCTGTTCTCCAAAGGATGGGGTAATAGGAAAAGGAGGTGGGGTGGCGTTGTTAGTAAAGGATGAAATCAGAGCAATAGTGAGAAAGGATATTGGCTCAGAAAATCAAGATGTAGAATCAGTCTGGGTGGAGCTAAGAAGCACCAAGGGGCAGAAAACATTGGTGGGAGTTGTCCGTAGGCCTCCAAACAGTAGTGATAATGTAGGGGATGGCATCAAACAGGAAATTAGAGATGCATGTAACAAGGGTACTACAGTAATCATGGGTGACTTTAATCTACATATAGACTGGCCAAACCAAATTAGCAACAATACTGTGGAGGATGAATTCCTGGAGTGTGTACAAGATGGTTTTTTAGACCAGTACGTTGAGGAGCCAACTAGGGAACAGGCTATCCTAGATTGGGTATTGTGCAATGAGAAGGGGTTAATTAATAATCTTGTTGTGCGGGGTACTTTAGGGAAGAGTGACCATAACATGATAGAATTCATCATTAAGATGGAAAGTGAAGAAGTCCAATCTGAAACTAGGGTCCTAAATCTAAACAAAGGAAACTACGAAGGTATGAGGAGTGAGTTGGCTATGATAGATTGGGGAGCTTCATTAAAAGGCATGATGGTGAATAGGCAATGACTAACATTTAAGGAACGAATGCATGAATTGCAACAGTTATACATTCCTTTCTGGCGCAAAAACACAAAAGGAAAAGTGGCCCAACCATGGCTAACAAAAGAAATTAAGGATAGTATTAGATCCAAAGAGGAGTCATATAAAGTTGCCAGAAAAAGTAGCCAGCCTGAGGATTGGGAGCAGTTTAGAGTTCAGCAAAAAAGGACCAAGAGATTGATTAAGAGGGGAAAAATAGAATATGAGAGTAAATTTGCAAGGAACATAAAAGCGGATTGTAAAAGCTTCTACAAGTATGTAAAAAGAAAAAGATTAGTGAAGACAAATGTAGGTCCCTTACAGTCAGAAACAGGAAAATTTATAATGGGGAACAAGGAAATGACAGAGCAATTAAACAAATACTTTGGTTCTGTCTTCACGGAAGAGGACACAAATAACTTCCTAGAAATGCTAGGGAACCAAGGGTCTCGTGAGAAGGAGGAATTAAAGGAAATTAGTATTAGTAAAGAAATAGTGCTGGTGAAATTAATGGGACTGAAAGCCGATAAATCCCCAGGGCCTGATAATCTGTATCCCAGAGTACTAAAAAAGATAGCCATGGAAATAATGGATGCATTGGTTGTCATCTTCCAAAATTCTATAGATTATAGAATCATAGAAAGTTACAGCACGGAAGGAGGCCATTTCGGCCCATCGTGTCTGCGCCAGCCAACAAAGAGCTATCCAGCCTAATCCCACTTCCCAGCTCTTGGTCCATAGCCCTGCAGGTTAGAGCATCCCAAGTGCATATCCAAGTACTTTTTAAATGTGGTTAGGGTTTCTGCCTCTACCGCCCTTTCAGGCAGTGAGTTCCAGATCCCCACAACCCTCTGGGTGAAGACATTTCCCCTCAAATCCCCTCTAAACCTTCCACCAATTACTTTAAATCTGTGCCCCCTGGTTTTCGACCCCTCTGCTAAGGGAAATAGGTCCTTTCTATCCACTTTATCTAGGCCCCTCATAATTTTATACACCTCAATAAGGTCTCCCCTCAGCCTCCTCTGTTCCAAGGAAAACAGACCCAGCCTATCCAGTCTTTCCTCATAGCTAAGATTCTCTACTCCTGGCAACATCCTTGTAAATCTCCTCTGTACCCTCCCTAGTGCAATCACATCTTTCCTGTAATGTGGTGACTAGAACTGCACGCAGTACTCTAGCTGAGGCCTAACTAGTGTTTTATACAGTTGAAGCATAACCCCTCTGCTCTTGTATTCTATGCCACGGCTAATAAAGGTATGCCTTCTTAACCACCTTATCTACCTGGCCTGCTACCTTCAGGGATCTGTGGACATGCACTCCAAGGTCCCTCTGATCCTCTGTCCTTCCTAGGGTCCTACCATTCAATCAAATTGGTTGGACATGATCTCCCCCTGACAAAGCCATGCTGACTATCCTTGATTAATCCCTGCCTCTCCAAGTGGAGACTAATTCTGTCCCTCAGAATTTTTTCCAATAATTTCCCTACCACTGATGTTAGGCTCACTGGCCTGTAATTCCCTGGTTTATCCCTACTACCCTTCTTGAATAATGGTACTACGTTAGCTGTTCTCCAGTCCTCTGGCACCTCCCCTGTGGCCAGAGAGGTTCTGAAAATTTGTGTCAGAGCCCCTGCAATCTCCTCCCTTGCCTCACACAGCAGCCTGGGATACATCTCGTCAGGGCTTGGGGATTTATCCACTTTTAAGCCCGCTAAAACCGCTAGTACCTCTTCCCTCTCTGAACTGCTCAACATCTCTGAGCATATCTTTTACATACATGTTTCTAAATCCTTTCAGCAGAGATGTTGTGCACCCCTCCCTCACCCTTTTAACAGTGGAATCTCCTCATCACAGTGAGCACTGGAGAGTCATAGAAACATAGAATCTAGGAGCAGGAGTAGGCCATTCGGCCCGTCGAGCCTGCTCCACCATTCAATACGATCATGGCTGATCATTCAAATCCAGTACCCTGTCCCTGCTTTAATCCCCACAGTACACATATCCCACCCTACCCCCGTAACCCCACGTATTTAATTCCCCCTAACATATCCCATCCTATCCCCGTAACCCCACATATTTAATCCCCCCCTAAGACTAAGGGTCAATTTATCATAGCCAAATCAACCTAACCCGCACATTTTTGGACTGTGGGAGGAAACCGGAGCACCCGGAGGAAACCCACGCAGACACGGGGAGAATGTGCAAACTCCACACAGACAGTCACCCGAGGCCGGATTTGAACCCGGGTCCCTGGCGCTGTGGCAACACTTACTATTCAAGGCTCCTTTACTTAACTCTTTTACTTGCTGTGACAATGGTGGCTCAGTGGGCAGCACTCTCGCCTCTGAGTCAGAAGGTTGTGGGTTCAAGTCCCACTCCAGAGACTTGAGCACAAAAATCTAGGCTGTCACTCTAGTGCAGTGCTGAGGGAGTGCTGTTCTGTCAGAGGTGCCGTCTTTTGGATGAGACGTTAAACCGAGGCCCCGTCTGCTCTCTCAGATGGACGGAAAAGATCCCATGGCACTATTTCGAAGAAGAGTAGGGGAGTTATCCCCAGTGTCCTGGCCAACATTTATCCCTCAATCAACATAACAAAAACAGATTATCTGCCCATTATCACATTGCTGTTTGTGGGACCTTGCTGTGCACAGATTGGCTGCTGCGTTTCCCACATTACAACAGTGATAACACTTAAAAATTGGCTGTAAAGCGCTTGGGGACGTCCTGAGGTCATGAAAGGCACTTCATAAATGCAAACCTTTCCTTACAAAAAAAGACAATCTTTAAAACACGTTCTTCATCAGAATGTATTTTTAACATTCAAGCGACAACAGTCAGTCCAAACTTTGCTGTTTGCCGCTGTTAACAAGAGGAGAGTGAATCCTAGAGCATCCCTCACCTTATCTCTTGGATACTCGGGCACTGCACGAGGCCCTGTGCCAGGCTTATTCCACCATCAGCGCTGAGGTCACTGGAATGAAGGCTGAACGGAGAGGTAGACATGTGTAGATTATTATTTACTCAAGTTGTGCTGTGGCCTTCAGCCAAACGCACAATAAACATCAAGGGGGTCATTTTAACCTCACTGCGGGCGGGGAAACCCACAGGATTGGGTGGAACGCTGGTGTTTGTCACCGCCCGATATTGCTCTCCATTTTCAATGTGTGAAAGCAGCGTTGCACCCGATCCGGTCAGGTTCCCGAGGGACAGGTTCGGTTAAAATTTCCCTCCAACAGACGCAGACTTTAATCCGCTCTATATATCATTGAAATTTTCTTCAAAATGAACCCCAAGTTATGGTACATGGTGAATCAGCATGAATTTTAGAAGTGTGGAAATAGCCAACAAAACTTCTTCATTCGACTGATTATAGTTCTTTATACAGAAATGGATTGAACCTTAATAAACTACAGCAAGAGCATTGATATACACAGTCACAGCAAGCACACACACGGGAGTGAATATAAGACAACACTTACTTCAGAATCTTTAAGCAGGGCAGCTCCGGCAGGGCTTGAGCCAACTTCTTTGCGGTTTGATCACCGATCTTGTTCGTGGACAAACTATAAGTTTATATTGGCGGTGGCGGGAGTTAAAAAAATCGTCATCAGTATTCAACAATCATTAACCATACATGGGTGAGCCATTGCATCAGCTGTTAGTGATAACACCAGGACACTTTGTTAAAGAAAACGCTGGACAATATTTGGGCTGAAACGCCTTCGGGTTAGAGTCAAACTGGGGAAAGTAATTTCCATTTCCGATTTTGATTTTAACAGAATTTTAAAAATCCGAATCTGATGGATAAACATTAGGAAATGGCTGATTTGCAGAGGGGAAAAAAAAAACAATGGTTTCTGTTTTCTGGCTCCTTTTAACAATGTGTCAGAGGCCAGAAACAAATCGCACGCAGGAACTGGCAGTGATTGCAGGTTCACTTTGACATATGACATAGCCAGCAAAGGCAGTGAGGGGAAATGATGGGGTAGATTTCCCAGCGGCGTATTGGAAAATCAGGGCCGCAATTTTCCGATTTGTGCTCGCAGTGGGTAAGGTTCCTCACCGTGGGTGAGAATCCAGAATATTCACCCCGAATAGTGAGTGTGGAAATGGTTTGGGATTTTCACTTTCTATTCGCTCTGCTGCTGATTATAGGCCGGGGTTTTCTATTGTACACGCTTCAAGTGGAAAGATTTTAAAAGTAAGTGTTTTTGGTCATTTCTGGGCCTTTTCTGTTTTCTTGCTCGTACTGTGTTAGGGGCTAGGCTAGGCTTTCATGAGCCTTTGTGCCAATTATTAGTTATTACCTTTGGCCTCAGCTCCCTTTACTGGCACCAGCTGGATTTCCGGTTGGAAACCTCCGAGCTGATGTGTTTGGAGGGGGCAGTTCATCCTGCCAGAGAGATGCTCCAGCCCCTCACATCAGCACCTGTACACTCACATCTGCAAAGAGAGATGGAAATACCTCACTTTGGCAAGATGCAGTGCTGATGGAGGCTTCTCTTTCCAAGGGAAGGTACACCAACTGATTACCTCCCCCATCCCACACCCACCCACTCCCCACCGCCGCCCTCCTCCCCACCTCCACAATGGACCTGGTGTGAATGCCTGGCCAGTCATTACTCTGGATAGGTCTGCAGAAGTCCTCTAATCACAGTGTGCCAGGCTTTAGGTGGGACGTACAATGAAAGAAGTCACTGGGGTGGCCAAGAGCCAGCGTTGCCAGATAGGCTGTACCCACCAAGGTGACACCAACTCATTTCTACAGGCCCTGGCACACCTACCTGTCAGAGAGGCTTGCCTTCGGAGGGTCTGGGTCAGCAAAGAGGCAGATGCTGAGCTGTGCCATCTGCTGCATGGACACCTGCAGCCACTGTGCAGCAATGGGCGGGCACATCCAGGGACAGCTACGGCCTGAAAATTGGCTGCACCTTCTTGGCCTATGGGATGGCGCAGTGGAGTGGCACAGAGGGCACCCCCTCCTCGCGAGAACATCATGCATCAAAACCTCAATGTTCGCAACCATCAAACAAGAGGATCGATTCCTTGGCTGCTCTGTCACTTCTCTCCACAATTTCCCTTTCCTTTCTGTTTTCCTGCCATTTCTTAATCCCTTGCCCCTTCAGACTTTGTAAAGGCTACTTCATGGGTTGAGGTGGCTTTCTGAAATTTCCCCCCTTTTTCAGCTATTCTCTTCAAATTGTTCCTATCCCTTTAAATTTCACATACACACAATTTCCCTGTCCCATCACTAACGTCCTTCCTACACCTGCCTGAGTCTGCACCTGGTGCTATGAATATTTAAGCAAATGAGGTTACACTGCAGAATTGAATGCTACCTGCAATTGACCTTCAGGTGGGATTGGCAGCAGTTCTGAACCATTTAAGAACTTGACGTAGATGAAAATCTAGCCCCTTTTTCAAAAACAAAATTCAGGAGAAGGCAAATTGTTTGCAGTGATTTGACGGTACACAAAGCGAGCTGGTGTCAGTGCTCACTCTTCAAGTCAAGCGGATCATATCCAAACCGTAACGGGACCAATCAGCATGACAATACACTGTACTCACTGAATCTCTTCCACTGATGGGCACTGTCTGAGAGCTTCCGCCAGCCTCTCTCCGCCAACTGCCGTGATGTTGTTCTGTGTCAAGCTAGTGGTGAAGACACAAAAGGTTGTAAACCACTGAAATGTACCAAATGCTGAAGCTACCCTTGGTTTAATATATCACTAACCTACTCACAATAACCTGCACTTTCCAAAACGGTTCGCTAAATCTATCTGTAGTCATATTAACGTCATATTTAACACAAGTCCAGACATAAATTACCAATACCAGAGACTCCTTACTGGAAGGTCCACATTGACTGTCCACTGCAACACATGTGTAAAAGTAGAATATTATTTAAATAAAATCCAAAGTTGATCGATATTTTGTTGTCTCCCCCTCTCCATGGGGTTGTTAGAATTTTTAGTCTTTAGCCATTTAATTTAGATTTATCAGCCTCCGTATTTTAGGTCACCCTCACAGCTAAGTCTTTGACACACCCAAAACTTTTGAGCAGCGTAGACTTAGAGGTGACCTGACAGAGGTACATAAAATAATGCAATGGCTGGATTGCGTGCCAATTGATAGATTATTTCAGTTTGACAGATTGGGGAGGACCAGGGGTCATGCACTCAAACTACACAAGAGTAGGAATAGACTGGATGTTAGGCGGTGGTTCTTTCCTCAGAGAGTGGTGAGCCTCTCGAATACATTGCCGGCTTGTGCAGTGTGTGTCGACTCTCTGCACACCTTCAGGAAGGATATATTGGCCTTGGAGGAGGTGCAGCGCAGATTCGCCAGAACTATACCGGGCTAAAAGGGTTACATTATGAGGGCAGGTTGCATAGACTAGATTTGTATTTCCCATGAAGTATGGAAGGTTAAGGGGTGATCTAATTGAGGTGTTTAAGTTGATTAAAGGAGTTGATAGGGTAGATAGAGAGAAACTATTTCCTCTGATGAGGGAGTCCCGAACAAGGGGGCATAACTTTAAAATTAGATCTAGGTCAGGGGTGATGTCAGAAGCTCTCATTGAATGGTGGAACAGGCTCGAGCGGCTGAATGGCCTACTCCTATTCCTATGTTCAAAAGGGAGCTGGACCGGTTCTTGGCTGGGGCAGAGATCGCATCATAGAAAAGGTTTAATAGTTAATGTATACATGATCCATGTGGTCTCCTGGACTGGTTTCGATTGCCTGAGGAGCTGGACAGGAATTTTCCAGATTTCCCCTCCCCCCCCCTTTATTGGCCCTGTTTTTTTTCTGGTTTCTTTTCCTCTCCCAGATTACATGGCTGCTGGAGGTAGGAAATGTCTAGTCAGGATGCTCCTGGCATCATGGGTGTGGGGCAGGCTTGATGGACCAACTGGTCTTTTCCTACCCGTCATGTTCGTAATAATATTCCATTATCCTTGATATCAGGTACGCTTTTGGCACATACCCAGCATTGTAGCTCTTCATTATTTTTGCTACTGAATTTATCTAATGCTCCCACAGATTCTCCCTTTGACTTTGATAAGTGGTAGAGTATCAGAACATCAGACTTTGTTTTCAATATAAACTATTAGGCCAAGCTTAACAAGAGATCATCAAACAAACAGGCCTATATTCTCTAGAGTTTAGAAGAATGAGAGGTGATCTCATTGAAACATACAAAATCCTTACAGGGCTTGACAGGGTAGGTGCAGGGAGGATGTTTCCCTTGGCTGGGGAGTCTCGAACCAGGGGTCA